>OW026360.1:114749646-115949646 GCA_932273835.1 Sarcophaga variegata
ACCATGAAATGAATTGCTGCCATCGTTTATTATAGAAAAAAATAAGAGCTCACGGAGAAGGATAGCGAGACAAGAGATGATGGTGTAGGTAGGTAGGCAAGTAGGTACTCGTTCGGTTATGGTGATTTTGCTAGCGATGGCATGGCTAAACAAAACTTGTATTGGGGTAGTCTCTTTGACTTCGTTTTACTTTTGATTTTATTTTATTTTGTAGTGTGAAAACCAACAACAACAACAGCAACAACAAAAATAAAGCAAAATTAAAAAGAAATAAAAAGGCAAATTAACATATTTTTAATAACAAAACAAACACAGCGATAACAATAGATAAACAAATATGAATGGGTAATAATCAAGAATATATGCAAATATTTTTAAGTTTACTTTAGCACCTCATTATTTGGGGTTAGAATTGAATGTGACCTTAAAATTAACGGGAATGTCGTTGAAGAAACAAGAACATACAATTTCACACAGGATTGAGGCAAACAAAACTAATACTTCCCCGCTAAATTACAAAATAATTGAACTTTTTCTCACTGAATAAAGGAACAGCATCATTGCAATGTAACGAATTTATCGATATCACGGAGTACTTTGTAATTGGGTTCATTGTATTGCCTGTTATGTCGTATTTTGCATTTGGAGTCGTACGAATTATGGTGGTGTTACAGGCTTCAGAGGTATCTAATTTAGCATAAGGTGTGAGGCATAATGTCTTCCTCAAATCTGTTAACTTCGATGCCAACTTTGTGTCTGCATTACCGCAGATTTCTGTGCGGTTTTGTAGCCGTATAAAAAACTACAAGGATCAGGAATTTTTTGTGAGAGAAAGACAACTTTCGAAATTAAAAAGGAGATGGCCTTACTAGGAGGATCAAATTTAATGAAAGGTGGAATCTATACATACTCTCCTAATGGAAAATTTGCCTTCAAATGAAGGAAATCTTCAGATTATTCCGTGAGAAGTTGCGTGTTATTTCAAGAGTATTCTGCCTGCCGTTCGTGTGAGAAACAGGAGAATAAAATTTGTAAACAACTGCTAGCAATCTATTTCGATAATTTTCTATACAAATATTATGTTATCGATAAAAAAAATTTATCGACATTATGTTATCGATAAATATTATTTGGAAACTTTGGACAGGACCGTGAAATTTCGAAACAAAGGCTACCAATCTATTTCGATAATTTTCTATGGAAATTTTATGTTATCGATAAAAAAAATTATAGACGTTATGTTATCGATAAATAACACTTTGGAAACTTTGGACAGGACCGTGAAATTTCGAAACAATTTTCTCTAGAAATATGTCATAGAAAAAAAATTTTATAGACATTATGTTATCGATAAATATTCTTTGGAAACTTTGTACTCGGCCGCGAAATTTCTAAATAAAGCCTACCAATCTATTTCGATAATTTTCTATGGAAATTTTATGTTATCGATAAAAAAATTATAGACATTATGTTATCGATAAATATTCTTTGGAAACTTTGGACAGGACCGTGAAATTTCTAAACAAAGCCTACCAATCTATTTCGATAATTTTCTATAGAAATATGTTATCGATAAAAAAAATTATAGACATTATGTTATCGATAAATATTCTTTGGAAACTTTGGACAGGACCCTAAAATTTCTAAACAAACGTTACCAATCTATTTCGATAATTTTCTATAGAAATATGTTATCGATAAAAAAAATTTATAGACATTATGTTATCGATAAATATTCATTGGAAACTTTGGACAGGACTCTAAAATTTCTAAACAAACGTTACCAATCTATTTCGATAATTTTCTATAGAAATATGTTATCGATAATTAAATTTTATAGACATTATGTTATCGATAAATAACACTTTGGACACGGCCGTGAAATTTCTAAATAAAGCCTACCAATCTATTTCGATAATTTTCTATGGAAATTTTATGTTATCGATAAAAAAAATTATAGACATTATGTTATCGATAAATATTCTTTGGAAACTTTGGACAGGACCGTGAAATTTCTAAACAAAGCCTACCAATCTATTTCGATAATTTTCTATAGAAATATGTTATCGATAAAAAAATTTTATAGACATTATGTTATCGATAAATATTCATTGGAAACTTTGGACAGGACTCTAAAATTTCTAAACAAACGTTACCAATCTATTTCGATAATTTTCTATAGAAATATGTTATCGATAATTAAATTTTATAGACATTATGTTATCGATAAATAACACTTTGGACACGGCCGCGAAATTTCTAAACAAAGCCTACCAATCTATTTCGATAATTTTCTATAGAAATTTTGTGTTATCGATAAAAATTTTTATAGACATTATGTTATTGATAAATAACACTGGACACGGCCGTGAAATTTCTAAACAAAGCCTACTAATCTATTTTGATAATTTGCTATAGAAATTTTATGTTATCGATAAATATTCTTTGGAAACTATATTTGGTTATCGATAAATATTCTTTTGAAACTATATTTGGTTATCGATAAATTTTCTTTAGAAATTTTATGTTATCGATAAATATTCTTTGTAACCTATATTTGGTTGTTTGATAAATATTCTCTAGAGATCTTATGTTATCGACAAGTATTCTTTGGAAACATTATTTGGTTATCGATAAATTTCTTCTAGAATCTTTGTGTTATCGATTCGATAAATATTCTTTGGAAACTTTATTTGGTTATCGATAAATTTCTTCTAGAAACTTTATGTTATCGATAAATATTCTTCGGAAACTTTATTTCTTTATTGATAAATTTTCTATCTTCATTTTATCGATTAATTTCCTATAGAAATATTATGTTATCGATAAATATTGTATATAAACTTAATGTTATCAATAAATTTCGTATATAAATTTTGTGTTGTCGATACACTTTTTTCGTTCCGGATCTCGCGCAGGTAGCAAAATAGGTACATTGGGCTATTGAACCCAAGTGCAACTGGCTCCTAGTACAAAATTACGGTGGATGAGTATTGGGAATCTCTTCTAATACCGCTTCATTTCCCAGCAACTGCCTTACCTTATTTAACCTATGAACCAATTCGTGTAGTATGGCATGTGGTGGCTGTTCGTTTGGTTGTAAGATTTTTAACTGAATTTGTTGTAATCCAATACCGGTGGTTAAAAGCACGGTTTTTTTTCATCTTCTTCTCTTGCTTCCACTTCTTTTATTATGACTGGGGATTCTTATTTAGAAGAGGAAGAAAAAACAAAAAAAAAAACAAACGAAACCGCCGCTTTCATTTAAATCAACTGAAAATTACACTCTCGTTGTTGTAGAAACACAAAACCACAATAAAAACTATCATCAGAGAGAGGAAAAAAGTAAGTAAATTGGATAGATAAACAAGAACAACAACAACAACAAAAACGAAACGAAAGAAAAAAAAATGGAAAAAAAGATTAGTAAACTATGGCTACCCAAAGATAATAACAGGGTATGCTACACTATACGATACGATACGATACGAGGGGTCTCTTAAATATTAGATTGTGTTGTTGTTGCTGTAGTCGTTATTGTATGTGGCAGTGGCAAGATATAAAAAAGAAGGGCAAGACGTAACAAACGTCAGGAACAAATTAAATGGAATTGAAAAACGAAAACAAAAAATACAAAAAAAAAAAATAAAAAAAACGAAAAAAACAGGGGTCTCTCTCCACCAAAACAGACACGTACACTCTTGTTCTCGTAGTTTGTGATAAAAGAACACACACACGCATACATTTATTATGTAGTCGCCATGGCCATCCATCCATCTGTAGGTCGGTACGTATGTCCCACTAACCAAACAACTGTATGCCTGTGTCTGTTACTCTTATTACCCCCGAGAGCTGGCATGTGAATGTGTCTTTAGCCACATGAAACGAAATGAAACCAAACGATACGAAGCGGTGATACGTTACATTACGTTGCGATACGATACGATACGATAGCAATTGACGAACAAAATTCTGTCTGTCTGTCTGTCTAACCAAAGACCAAACGACCATCTATCCGTCCGTCCTTGTGCTCGTAGAAAATAAATGTTCACACATAGCAGCAGAAATGAAAGAAGAATTTTAAAAGAATTCAATCGGTTGCTGTGAGAATAATTTTCAGAAAAAAAAAAACGTTACATTATCGATAAGCTACATTAGGTTATCGGTAGATAAACATTAGGTTATCGATAAATTTTTTATGGAAACATTGGTGTCATCGATATATTTTTTATAGAAACTTAGGTGTTATCGATAAATTTTTTATAGAAACTAATAATATCGATAAGTTTTCTATAGAAGCTTTGGTGTTATCGATAAATTTTCTATAGAAACTTTAGTTTTATCAATAATTTTTTTATAGAAACTGGTTTTATCGATAAATTTTCTATAGAAACTTTGTAGTTATCGGTAAGTTTTCTATAGAAACTATGTTACCGACAATTTTTTTATAGAAGCTTTGGTGTTATCGAAAAATTTTCTATATTAACTTTATGTTATCGCTAAATTTCCTATAGCCACTTTATGTTATCGATAAATTTTCTATAGAAACTTTATGTTATCTATACATTTTCGATAGAAACTTTGTTATCGATAAATTTTCTATAGAAACTTTGTGTTATCGAATTTTTTTTATAGAAACTTTATGTTATCGAAATTTTTTTTATAGAAACTTTGGTGTTATCGATAAATTTTCTTTAGAAATTTTATGTTATCGATGAATTTTCTATAGAAACTTTGATGTTACCATTAATTTTCTATAGAAACTTTAGTGTTTTCATTAATTTACTATAGAAACTTTATGTTATCGATAACTTTTCTATAGAAACTTTATGTTATCGATAACTTTTCTATAGAAACTTTATGTTATCGATAACTTTTCTATAGAAACTTTATGTTATCGAAAAATTTTTATAGAAACTTTGGTGTTATCGACAAATTTTTATAGAAACTTTGGTGCTATCGATAAATTTTCTATAGAAACTTTGGTGTTATCGATAAATTTTCTATAGAAACTTTGGTGTTATCGATAAATTTTCTATAGAAACTTTGTATTTATGGTTAAGTTTTCTATAGAAACTTTATGTTACCGATATTTTTTATAGAAGCTTTGGTGTTATCGATAAATTTTCTACAGAAACTTTATGCTATCGATAAATTTTCTATAGCAACTTTACGTTATCGATATATTTTTTGTAGAAATTTTGGTTATCTTTAATTTTCTATAGAAACTTTATGTTATCGATAAATTTCCTATAGAAACTTTAAGTTATCCATAAATTTTCTATAGAAATTTTACGTTGTCGGTAATTTGTCTATAGAATCTATGGTGTTATCGATAAATTTCCTATAGACACTTTATGTTATCGGTAAATTTCCTATGGAAACTTTGGTGTTATCGATAAATTTCCTATTGAAACTTTGATGTTATCGATAATTTTTTCTACAAAAACTATAAATGAATGATTCACATTCAAAATCTCAAGACAATAGCAACATTTAACTTCTCTATTAGGCCTAAAGCATTACAATTAAAGTCCGGAAGAGACCAGAAATTTATACTGCACATCTTAACGGTAATTTTTACAATATTTTCCGCCCCATAAACTTGAAAAATTAACAAAAAAAAAAAGCTTGTAAAACTTATATTTCATGGACAGGTTAGGCTTTAAAATTAATTTCATTTACCGTTAATTAATTTTCTACATTTTTTTTCTTCCTTCCTTCCTCTGTCACTCTATCCATCTT
The DNA here is from genome assembly GCA_932273835.1 of Sarcophaga variegata. Lineage (NCBI taxonomy): Eukaryota > Metazoa > Arthropoda > Insecta > Diptera > Sarcophagidae > Sarcophaga > Sarcophaga variegata. Next base: position 114,755,392 of record OW026360.1, read on the forward strand.
TCATGCAGAGGGGTTTACTTTAAATGAGCAGCATTAGCAATAGCAGCAACAGCAATGGTTTTACAACCTGCTGCAGGCCGTAAGTAACTGCCTCTCTCCTCTGTTCCTTTGCATGCTTGGTTCGTCTTCATTGATTTCTCTCACGACGTTTTAAGACGAAGAAAAAATGTAAATGAGGAATTTTTTTTCTTTCTTGTTCTCCTTCTGCTTCTTGTGCTTCTATTAATCTTTTACTGTTACTGTTAATTTTGTAACATCAGGAAGTGAATTTTAAATGATTTTGTTTCTCTCGCACTCTCTCCCTCTCGCTTACACTTTCTCATCTACATAGCTGTGTAACACTCTCTGGCTGTAATCGTTTCTAGTCTTCAAATGGTTTGTTACCAACATGTCGTTGTATGTTTCAAAGTTGTTAGAAGAGTAAGACAAATATGAGAGTGCTGCTGCAGTGTGGAGAGGAGAGTGCAGTTAGGTTGTGGTGTGGTGTGGTAAGTTGATTAAGTGTTGTTGTTGCTGTTAGTTTTGTTTTGGGGGAAAAAAGCCATTAAAAAAGAAAAAAAAATAAAACAACAACGTAGAGAATAAAAATTGTGTTGGAAATAATCTTTAACCATCTAACGACGAAGACAACGAAGACGACGACAACGACTACGATGATATGTTTTAATGTTTTTGTAACAGGTTTCCGTGTTGTTGTTGTTGTTGTTTTCGTATATCTTGTCTTGTCTTAAAGATTTTTTTCTTTATTTTACTTGACTTGTTATCATTTTGAACTCTTAAACTCACCTCATCCCTACCACCCCTCTACTGTGAAAAACACTACGTATATCACAGCATTATTAGAAGCACAATAACAACCGCCAGCGTTATAAGCAAGACATACCAGAGTAAACAAGTCAAACAGAGGGGGGAAAGAAAACAAGCCAGTGGCGTAAAAGAATGTTTCATTTTAAATGCGGAAAATTGGTAAATATTCCGTTACTTGTGGTCTTCGCAATGTACGAAGACAGCAATGGGTTCAAGGACAACTTTCCTTCCAACGTTTTAAGGAAAGTCAAATAAAAGTGCCATGCGATGCAATTAAAATGGAATCAGGCATCCGTCTTTCACAATCACTGACTCTTAGTGCGTTAAAGTCCTGTCTCTGAAAGTGTTTTCAAGTTTTATTCCCATCAATTTCAAAGCAAATTCCGATCTTCCAGAGTCAAGATTGCCAATTTTTTTCAAATGCTGGTGGCAAATAATCGTTCAAATATTTCCCTACAATGGACGTTGACCATTTCCATCTCATCTGCCGTTTTTAGAAACATCGGATGATGCTAAGAGCTGGTGAAAGTACAGAGAAGGTCCCTTTTTTCTCCTTCTTATGATTTCCTTCATGCCCCTCATATATGGCAGCTCTAGATTGACTTTGCATACGATTCCCAAGGTCCATTGCCAGTATTGCATAAAATTCAACAGTTACATGACATTCCTATTAAAATCTCAATGTTTCGTCGACAGTTTCTTGGAGTTCATCCAAAATCACAATTCAGGGTCGGCTGTTTCTGTTGATTCTTATTGGAATTTTATTGTTTCTTGGGCAGCTCGGCTTTTGTTCGGTAGTTTTTTCAGATTCTGCTCAAAAATACAAGACTGGTTTGATGATTTCCTGGGATTCTTGTTCAAATGTTTAATTTAATATTTTGTTAAAATTTCGGGAACTTCTGACTGGATTTTTGAGGTTTTTCTCAGATCCGAATGACCAATTTAACGAATTCTTGTTCGAAACTTGAATTGTGATCTTCAAATTCGGGAAAGTCTTTTTAAAATCTCGTTGGACCATTATTTTTCGATTTTTTTTTCTTGAATTCAATTAATTAACATCTTTAGGCAATAAAAAGATGAGAAACACAAGGGCAACATATAAGCAAGAGCAACATCAGCAATAATAAAATTAGTAGTAGAAATAGTAGTAAAAGTAGCAGCCAGCAGTCATGGTTGTAAAATTATTACAAGAACTTATGCATTGAATTTCAATATTTTTAATCATAAATTAACCACAAAATTATGCAGGGCCAGCCCCACCATATACATACGTTCATTTGTTCTTCATGGTGATTAATTTTACGACTTTTTCAACCAAAGTTGATGTGGTTGCCGAGGGGAGAGAAGAAGAGGTTGTGGGCGGCTTACAAACAAAAACCCATAAATTTATGCCAAAATAGAAAAAAAAAATAGGAGGGAATTTTTCTAATAATTTCTTGTTTTTTGTTTATAATTTATGTTTTGGTTTCTAAACATTTCAAGCACGAAACAGAGAAAGAAACTTAAAATGCAACAGGTTACACGGTACAAAAGTGAAGAAACTTTGAAAAAAAAAAGAAGAAAAAAACACCACAAAACTAGTGTTTAAAATTTTAATCACCAGCAATGGCAACACATGCACATTCATGGGGGACATACATGCACACAACATACAGGTTAGAATTTTTGTAAGGCATTAGCTTAACAACAACAACTTGTAGTCATGTAGACTGCATGCACACGTTTTAATAGTTATGGGGAGTAGTAAAGAAAAAAAAAATATTTACTGCTATAAAAACAGGGTGTTTGCATTTTTCTATTTTGTTACGCATTTTTGAAATTATAAAAGAAAGGTTTTTTTGGAGAAGCTATGCAGCCACAAAAAACTTAAACAACAACACACACTTTATTCAGTTTCTAATCGAAAACAACAATAAATGCGTTATAAAAATCGTATGAGAGAGAGAGAGCAAGACAGGGGGAGACATAAAAGGAGTCACTGGACACACAAATATTTCTATAAATTTCATCATTGCAATGCATAAAAGCCAAATTTCAGAGAAAGACACATTAAAACAACAACGACAAAATACGAAGAATAAGTTCTCACACACAAGAATATCTACTTAGTATTGTTGTTGTCTTTTAGATGTTAGACATAAAGCATGAATGCGTTTTACTTCGTAAAATACATATTTCCTGCTTGTTTTAATTGCCGAAAAAACATGCACATACACACACACACGCCATGTTAACGAAGCAACTGAAAATTAAATGCAAAAACCCAGAGAGTAAAAAAATAAAAACAGTGAAAAACCCTGGACAGGCATAATATAAACGAACCAAACCATAACATATGTGTTGCTCTTTTCTCCTTATTACGGAGAGAGTAACTTGGACTTTTGCAGTAACCAAGCAAATGCTAAAAGAACATAAACTAGGCAACAATTACAATAACTTCGTAGGCTCTTCTTTCTCTATGCTCTCTATTAAAAAAAAAACAAACAACACACATAATCTAGCAACAACCAACAAACACAAATAGTACTCGTAACAATAATAAAAACTGTCGTGCATAAATTACAAAACCATTTCACTCATACATACACACATACTCGTATGTATGTAAGCATACATAGTTATGTGATGTTTACAGTCCATAATCATACACTTGTGTGAGCATAAAAATTTAAAAATTTCTAATAAATTTGTTTTTGTTATTATTGTTGTTATAGGAGTTGTTGCTTAAAAAATAAACAAAAAGAAAGCATGCATGAACGTATCGTGTCTTTTAACAGGGATTTCCGAACTTTGGCAATTGATAACGGCCATCTTGTTGAAGTCCTTTTCTTGTCGAATTTTCTTAAGTCGCAGTTGCATACGAATAGATCAGAAGCCACAGCCCGTCCTTAAAGAAAACATAACCATGTTATCAGCCTGATTTAAGGGCCAGAGATTGGACATTTCGTATGCACTTCACCCAGAGAAGTCGTAACGAGCATTTGAACGACATTATATTCCACACGTAATGCCATCAAAAGGTTTTACAAACGAATACAAAATATCAGTCTTACACGTTTTCACTACAACAGCTTAAAGATAGGAAACGCTTATTAAAAGATCCGATTAGTATGCATGTTAATACCAATGCCTACATATGTATTTATAATTTGGTGTGTGCGATTGAAAAAAAATGAAAATACAATGTCTACGGCGTTATGCACTGGAAGAAATTTAAAATGCACAGTTTCAATTGAGAAATAATAGAAGGAAAGCGGGAGAGAGAGAGAGAGAGAAAGAATTTAGAAATAGTAACACTGCAATAACTGTGTAGCAACACATAAATAATTGTAGCTGTCGTAAGCTAAAGAAAAAAGAGAGTGAGAGAAAAGTGAAAGAGGATTCAATTGCAACTCGGCAATACAATTGTTGTTGTTTAACCGTAAAGTAGAGATTTAAAGCAAGTGTTGTAGCAGTGTTCTCTGCCTATTGTATACGAAAGGAATGCATTTTTATACGAATATTGTTGTTGTTATTGTTATAAAATATTAAAAAGAGAGGAAGTATTATACTATACCCACCATAGAATATAAATAGAAAGGTTTCTATGGATTTGTGCGCGAATGGGTTTGTAATTGAGAGAGAATTAAATAGCAACACTCGGGATTACAATTGTTGTTGTGGGAATTTAAAAACGAAGCAATAAGAAACAAGTGTTGCAAAGTGATATCATATTATTCACTACTGCTATGCACTGAAAGAAATTGTATATGGTAGACAGGGATGCTAGTAGAGTTAACATCTCGCGTGTAAGTGAAGTTGCAATGAATTCCGGAGTACAACAAGCAAATAGAGTTGCAGATTTAGAAAGACGTAGGTATACCTTATTAAATATTAACAGAAAATCAAATATTTTTGGAATTTTGTGTCCTTAACTAACGAATTGGAAATAGCGCTGAAATTTTTCTAGCATTCATCATCGTCAGTGCTGCCAAATTATTGCTTAAAACGTAGCATTTAAAAATAGAAATTCTCTTTAAAAGTAAAAAAAAAATATTTCATTTCCGTTTTCATTACAATTTAACAAGAAATTGTTAAAACCCGGACACTGGTTGACTAGTCAGCCAGTGGTAATTTGTTTCAGTTTTTACAAACAAATTTTGGTTTCTCGGTGTTTTTTTCTTAACAAGAACTTGTCAAAAGATGGTCATTAAATAGAACAGACAGAATACTTGTTTAAAACGACACAGTCAGTCAGGTACTTAAAAATTGGGAGAAAAAAATTATTTTTCAAGTTTTATTCATAAAGAAAAAAACTAAGGAATTATGAGTACAAAAAAACTAAATTTTCAATATTTAAGGTACTTGGGAACAGCGATACGCGTCTACAATGGGCCAGGTCTTTAAAATAATATTTTTCCAACATATGCAGTTGGTGGCAGAAGATCTAACTTAAGTATCTTTCAACATTTGCTGACTAAAATATTTTTCCTTTGCAAAAAAGTACCCAAATAGTACTTTTAAGTATAGTACTAAAAATCCCTTTATATACACCTTAAAAAGTACCTTCCAATCTAAGGAAACTTTAAAATGAATACTTTCAAAGGAATAACAAACAAGGTACAAAAAATGTCCTTTTAAATAAAGTACTTTTTAATATTTAACGGGTTTTTAGGGTTTTTAGGATATTTTCTATGTAAAGTGGATGATTTTAAAAAAGTACCAAGAAGGTACTAAAAAAATCCCTTTTAAATAAAGTACCTTAAAAAGTACTTTTCAACCTTTAGCAAGTTTTTGTTTTCTATTTTAAATGAAAACTTAAGTTCAAAGAAGGTACTAAAAAATCCCTTTTAAATAAAGTACCTTAAAAAGTACTTTGCAAGCTTAAGCAAGTTTTTGTTTTCTATTTTAAAAGAAAACTTAAGTACCAAGAAGGTACTAAAAAATCCCTTTTAAATAAAGTACCTTGAAAAGTACTTTTCAACCTTAAGCAAGTTTTTGTTTTCTATTTTAAATGAAAACTTAAGTACCAAGAAGGTACTAAAAAATCCCCTTTCAATAAAGTACCTTAAAAAGTACTTTTCAACCTTAAGCAAGTTTTTGTTTTCTATTTCAAATGAAAACTTAAAATACCAGTTTTTGCAAGCTTTGGAAAAGTACTTTTTAAAAGTACTTGGATTATATGGCCAATGGCCATGGCTGTTGGTTGTATTTTCCCAGGTTTGAGGCTCAAAATAAAATGGCATAAAATAGTCTTTTTATACCTTCAAGTTGTAAAAACCATTCACTCTTAAACGTAAATTTCTTATTGCGACGCAATAGCTTTCGATAGCAGGCATACATTCCCTTTTTAAATAAGTTTTCAAGAAGACTGTGGCCTTTTTTTTTGCTGAGCAACAGAACAACAACAACCAGAGTTCACTTACACACAGAATTTTAATAAATCTTCAACGGACAACAACAAAACCAGCAACAACAACAACAGTGGAGTCGTCATCGTAGTAAGCTTAAGCGACGTGTTTAAGATCCCAAAGAAAGATTCTTCTTTTGTTTTCATGATGACAACAACAAACACAACCAAAGATTATAAGTAAGTGGCCTTAAAAACCCAAAACAAAAGAGAGAAAAAAAACACCATCAGAGCCACACATTTAAACACACACACAAAAAAAAACGGGAATAAAATGTCTGCTTGAGACAGCTTTTATGTTTCTTTTCATTGCTTCAGTTTTATAGCCACTGGAATCACCTTAAAACAACAACAACAATAAAAACAACGATAACAGCAACAAGAACAACAGCAAAACAAAGACAAAATTTCCAGACAGGCATTAGCATGAGAAACAAACAGCAGAAGCAGCAGCCGAAACAGCAGCAGCATCCGATCAGGCAGACAAAATCAACGGCGAGTTTAAGACTCCTTTAGTTTGCTTCCCCGGTTGACTGCCTTTTGTCATCGTAGCTTTTTTATTTTTATTTTGCAAACTTCTTTTGATAGGGGAGGGGAGGACATTATGCAATCACAGTAAAACAGCAGAGAAAACTGCTCAAACCGTACGGCAAACTGAACCACAGAAGCTCTGAAGGAATTTTAAATGTCTTTAGTCAAGTCACCGTTTTAATAGACAAAAAAACGGCGTAAAATTCGAGGTACTTTTTTAAAATGTAATGATGTGGTTGGTACCCTTTGGAAGCCATCCATTTGAATACAAAAAAGGGCTTAAAACCTTAAAAACAAAATTTTTAGGTGAAAGGTACTTTTTACAGTACTTTAATTAAAGTTTGTTTGGTACTTCTTTTTAAATACTTTTTTATGAAATAGGAATCTTTTTCGGATAATAGGTACTTTTTTTGAAAAGGTACTTTTTTCGAAAAGGTACTTTTTTATGGATAAAAGTAACTGAAAATCCTTTTTTTTAAGGGTTCCCCTTTTGGAAAAAAGGATCCTTTGGCTGAGTGTACTTTTCTTCAAAAAAAGGAAACCTTTATTGAAAGAAATCCTTTGGAAAAGAGTATTTTTACAGAAAAAATAACTTTGTTTTGGAAAAAATTACCTTTATTTGCAAAAAGTGCTTTTTAAAAGAGGGAAGTAAGTTTTTTGTTGGGAAAAAAGTAGGTTTTTGTAAAATTGTATTTTTTTCGGAAAAAGATAAAAAGATGAAAAAGTACTATTTTCAGAAAAAAGTAAAAAAAGTACTTTTTTCAAAAATAGATATAAAAAAGTACTTTTTTCAAAAATAGGTATAAAAAAGTACTTTTTTCAAAAAAAGTAAAAAAAGTACTTTAAAAAAAAAGTACTTTTTCAGAAAAAAGTAAAAAAAAAAAATAAGAATAAAAAGGTTAGGTTAGGTTAGATTAGAGGACGTGTACTTGTCAATTAAGACAAGTACAGTACCCGGAGGTCGAATTGACCCATTGTACAACGTCCTAGTTTCTCACACCACTTATGTTGTGTGCGTTAATTTTTATACATGAGTGGTGGGACCTACAGTTTAAAGTCGACTCCGAACGACAGATTTTTTGAGAAACTTTTTCGTGGCAATTTTTATTTACTTTCAGAGTTTTTGCCAGAAATCTGTTGAGAGGAAGTCGCCGAAGAAATAAGCCAACACACTACCTACTAGACTACGGCGACTTCAAAAAATACCTTTGTTTTGGAAAAAAGTACCATTATTTGCAAAAAGTACTTTTTAAAAAAGGGAAAGTAAGTTTTTTGTTGGGAAAAAGTATGTTTTTGGAAAATGGTATTTCGGAAAAAGATGAAAAAAGTAAATTTTTTTAGAAAAAAAAAATAAAAAAGTACCATTTTCAGTAAAAAGTAAAAAAAGTACTTTTTTCAGAAAAAAGTAAAAACAGTAAAAAAGTATATTTTTCAAAAAAAATATATTAAAAAGTACTTTTTTTCAAAAACGAAAGTAAAAAAAGTACTTTTGTTCAAAAAATAAAGTAAAAAAGTACTCTTTTTCAAAGAAAATTACTTTTTCAGAAAAAAGCAAGGATAAAAAATAAAGAATAATTTTCTTTGAATTTCCATTTTTTTGGGGAAAAAACGTCCCCTTAGAAAAAAGGGGATTTTTTGGAAAAACATAGTTTTCTGAAAATGATGGATTTTTTGCTAAACGTACTTTTTAAAAAAGGGAAATTTGTTTTTTTTTAATTTTTTTTTCGAGAAAGCTAAAAGGAAAAGTGCTGTTTTATCCGAAAAAAGTACTTTTTAGGGAAAGGTAAATTTTTATTGAAAATTTCCTTTTTGGGAAAAAGTGTCCTTCTTTTAGAAAAAACTGGATTTTTATTGGCAAAGTGTACTTTTCTAGAAATAATACTTTTCCTAGGGGCAACAAACGTTCCTTTTCTTTGAAAATGGTGCCCGTGTGAAAGATACTTTCTTGGAAAAAGGTACCTTTTTTCGAAAACAAAGAAAAGGGGAAAGGGAAAAGGTACTTTTTTTCAGAAAAATTTACTTTTTACAAACAACAAAAAAGTACTTCTTTGATAAAATTGTATTCCTTTAGAACAAAAAGTACCGGGAGAATTCTATACATAAGACCAATCCATGCCACCATTTAAATGGTGACCCCCATATGACATTGAAGTTTTTATGCATAAAAGCTGATTAAAACGTTAAAAATGAAGGACACAAGGACAGGGTGAATGAAAGAAACAAAACAAAAAAGACAGACGTCTGGATGATGTCTTAGAAACAGTTGAAGCATAAGGTTTCTTGCCTTCTATAATTCTCTCTCTCTCTCTCTCTGTCTGACACTAGTCCTTTAGTCAGACACACAGCACAAGTAGGCCACAAAAATTAAGACAACAAGCAACACAAATTTTAAAACATTTGACTTCATCATCATTATGATTACCATCAGCATCATTTTGACTTCATTATCAAGAACACATCACACTGTGAGATATAGTTTACCTGCTTGCCGGCCGGCCTGCCTGCCTGCCTGCAGTTGTTGCCGCCGTAAAGGCTTAAAAAATTTTGTTTAACATGACATTGGAAAAGTTCAAAAACTTCTCAAGTGTTTCGGATTCATTTCGTGTTTTTTTCTTGTCGTTTTTTCTTTTTTCTCTCTTTCAAAAGGGTTTAGTTAGGCAATTGATAATAAAGAGAAGGATTGTATAGCAGAGAAGAGAGAAGAGTACTACTACGTAGTATGTTATAAGCAAGAGAGGCTGGATGGCTGGCTGGCTGCCTGCCTCCTGATAATTCTTGGAATTTCACACAAAATTTTTAATATGTTTCCAGAAGAAGAAGCACAAGAACACAAATAATTAAAATGAACTTCATTATCATCTATTAATATGATGATAATGATGTTAGACGACATACTGTTATTAATTATTAAAATATAACAAGTTCCAGTGCCGTAAGTTTGTGTGTGTGTGTGTGAGATTGAGTTTATGTGCCTATTTGAAGCAATGAAAAGTGAAACTGTGTTCTGTGTGTTGCGAACTATGCATGCCTTGCTTTACAATTGTGGCAAAAAATATAAGGAAGGACTCTTAAATATACAAATAAATGAATTAACAAGTCAAACTTATCAAAAACTTAAAATTAAAAGACAGAAATGAGAGAAAAGTAAGGAAAAGCAATACCTTTTCATGAAAAATTTCTTTTCGCATCATTTGTAATGTAAAACAGAATATGTCTGCAATTACAAGCAGAAACGTTGTCAATAAATAGATGGCGCACGGACTACATACAGATTGTGATGAGCACAATTGAGAGAAAGTAAGGAAAAAAGAGACAGAAATAAAGAAAAAGAAGAAGTCTCCGTAGTCTAGTAGGTAGTGTGTTGGCTTATTAGACGTAAAGCCAGGGTTCAAACCCCAGGTCAGACATCAAAACAAAATACAAAAAAAGTATTTCTTCGGCGACTTCCTCTCAGCAGATTTCTGGCAAAAACTCGAAGAGTAAATAAAAATTGCCATGAAAAAAGTTTCTCAAAAATCTGTCGTTGGGAGTCGACTTTAAAACTGTAGGTCTCACCACTCATGTATAAAATTAACATACACAACCTATGTGGTGTGAGAAACTAGGTCGTAATCCTGGCTGAAGGGTTGTGATGACCAATTATGTACATATGTATGTGTGCAAGGAAAAAACGCTGTCACGACTGCATTTGCGGACGATTTTTTATGTCATTTTGTATGGAAAATATCGTCAAACCCTAATTTTTGTTTCATGCCTTTCCCCTATGAAATCCTTATATAGCAAAGTAGCCGTGGTCTACGGTATCGAATATGTATACGGAGTGTTCTAACTCTGATTAAACAAATTGGCTTGTCAAGCCATTTGTGCAAACTTCTTATGCAAACAAATAACTCAGTGGGAAATCGTTGTATGTATAGAAACCATAGAAACCATGTCTACAGCTTTTTGAAGGGTTTGATCAAACGGTTTGTGCAAACTGTTTGATCAAACATGAACATAAAATTTAAAATGAAAATTTTATTTATTTCTATCATCCTTCGTTTTCGTTTTTAATTAATATTGTTCAACTAAGTTGTATCAAAATGTTTGAGCTAAAGACTATAGGCGGTTTGTCAAACCGCATAAAGTAGCATAAAGTGACTTTCAAAATGTTTGTATAGGTATTGCTTTTATCAATAAAAAGATGCCTGCAGCTTTTTGAAGGATTTGATCAAACAGTTTGTGCAAACTGCTTGAACAAACATGATCACAAAATTTAAAATGTAAATTTTGTTTATTTCTGCCATCTTTCGTTTTCGTTTTTATTATCAATTTTTATTAAAAGTTTTATCAAACTATTTGAGTTAAAATACTACATACGGTTTGTCAAACGGAAATTATTTTAAAATTTTTTTTGTAGCATAGAGTGACTTGAAAAATAGTTGTTGTTTTTATAAATAAAAAGATGGCTGTAGCTTTCCAAGGGATTTGATCAAACAGTTTGTGCAAACTGCTTGATCAAATATGAACATAAAATTTAAAATGTAAATTTTATTTATTTCTATCATCTTTCATTTTCGTTTTTATTATTCATTTTTAAAAAAAGTTTTATCAAACAGTTTGAGTTAAAAAACTACAGGCGGCTTGTCAAAAGGAAAGGAATGATAATGTGTTTTTAGCATAGAATAACTTCCGAAATGGTTGTATAGGTATTGCTTTTACAAATAAAAAGATGCCTGTAGCTTTTTGAAGGGTTTGATCAAACCATTTGTGCAAACTGCTTGATCAAATATGAACATAAAATTTAAAATGTAAATTTTATTTGTTTCTATCATCCTTCATTTTCGTTTTTATTATTAATTTTTATCAAAAGTTTTATCAAACTGTTTGAGTTAAAAGACTACAGGCGGTTTGTCAAACGGAAATTAATTTAAATTTTTTTGTAGCATAAAGTGACTTTAAAAATGGTTGTATAGGTATTGTTATATAAATAAAAAGATTCCTGTAGCTTTTCAAGGTGTTTGATGAAACGGTTTGTGCAAACTGCTTGAACAAACATGATTATAAAATTTAAAATGTAAATTCTATTTGTTACTACCGTCTCTTATTGTTGTTGTTATTGTTTTAATGTGTTTGAATTTGTTTTATAAGGAATGATGAAAAAAGACTCATGTAAACTGCGTTAGTACAAGCCGAGAAATTTTATCGTTTCATATGACGATTCTTTCTTTTGTTGTGTTGCATATACCCATGATGTTTCAGTTTATTTTTTTCATTTCATTTGAATCGTTTTGTTGTTGTTTTTTGTAAACTCCACCCTTTATGAGGGCCCGGCAAACATTTCATTTCATGCTACATAGCCGGTAAAAGTCAGAATTTGTGTTTTTTTTCTTTTTTTGTCTATCTTTGACTCCACCTACAAAAGTCTATTATCACTACTGGTACTACTACTACCACAACTGCTGCTGCTGGTGTGCATTTTGCGTGTGTGCTTAAAATGCACGCATACATATACACGTATTTAGTAACGCATGCATACACAAGAGTGAAGTTTCGTGAAAATTTATGTTTTGCCGTCGGCTTCTTTCAATGGCTGTGATGGATGTGTCCTCCCTCTCTCTCCCTCTCTTTAGGTTTTATTTAAACCTTAAAAGGCTTACGGTAAAAGTAATAAAAAAAGGGTTTTCAATACAGGATTTTAATCCAGCCAGTCAAATGCCAATATGGGCCACACTGAGGATTAGAAGATGAATTAGAAGATGAAATCTCATCTAAAAACAGAAAACGAGCCGCTTAACACCTTTTTCATACAAGTTGGGGGCTAAAAAGCTGCACAGAAGGGCCGTTGCAATAAATTCAAATTTATTTTGTTGGCATTTTTTTCTTACGCTTTGAATGCGCTTGTTTGGCAAAAGTTAGTGCAAAACGAAATATCAATTTGATAAGACGGTTTGCACAAACAGTTTGACAAAGCCATCGCATGAAATAAATCAAATATTTTGTTATGGGCGAATTATTAAACGAATTTAAATAAAAAATATCAAATTTATAAAGATGATATTTGTGCAAATTGTTTGCACAAACTGGTTGGGGAAGTCAAATTATCAAAACCATCACAATATTTTGCTAAGTTATTGGTAAATTATTAAAACTATTAGAAAAAAATTAGAAAACGTTCAAATATTAAAATTAAATTGATTGTGCAAGTGTTTTGCACAAACTGTTTGTCAAACCCCGTATCAAAATTAATATAAAATTTTTGATAAAACTATAAACAAATTATTTAAATGATTTTATTTTAATAGAAAAGACCGCTTATAGAAATATTTGTGCAAATGTTTGCACAAACTGTTTGTCAAATCCATCATCAAATTAGCTATAAAATTTTCGATTAACTATAAACAAATTATTTAAATTATTTTATTTTAATAGAAAAGACCACTTATGGAAATATTTGTGCAAGTGTTTTGCACAAAATGTTTGTCAAACCCAGTATCAAAATTAATTGCACAAACAGTTTGACAAAGTCATCACATCAAATAAATCAAACATTTTGTTATGGACGAATTTTTAAACGAATTTAAATAAGAAAAGTTCAAATTTATAAAGATGATGTTTGGGCAAATTATTTGCACAAACTGTTTGGGCAAATTATCAAAACCATCACAATATTGTGAATAAAATAAATTATTTGTAAATTATTAAAACTATTAAACTTAGAAAACATTAAAATGTTAAAATAAAAATGTTTGTGCAAGTGTTTTGCACAAACTGTGTGTCAAACCCAATATCAAAATTAATATAAAATTTTTGAAAAAACTATAAACAAATTATTGAAATTATTTTATTTAAGTAGAAAAGATCGCTTATGGAAATATTTGTGCAAATGTTTTGCACAAACTGTTTGTCAAACCCAATATTATTATAAAATTTTTGTTAAACTATAAACAAATTATTTAAATTATTTTATTTTAATAGAAAAGATAGCTTATAGAAATATTTGTGCAAGTGTTTTGCACAAACAAAAACAAAATTTTTGATAAAACTAAACAAATTATTATATTTTTTAAAATAAAAGAAGATCGCTTATAGCAATGTTTAGTCAAACGATTTGTGCAAATAGAAAAGATCGCTTATAGAAATATTTGTGCAAATGTTTTGCACAAACTGTTCGTCAAATTCAGCATCAAATTAGCTATAAAATTTTTGATAAGCTATGAACAAATTCTTATATTATTTAAAATAAAAGAAGATCGCTTATAACAATGTTTAGTCAAACGATTTGTGCAAATAGAAAAGATCGCTTATAGAAATGTTTGCCAAATTCAGCATCAAATTAGCTATAAAATTTTTGATTAACTATAAACAATTAGAATAAAAGAAATCTTTTGTAGAAATGTTTAGTCAAACGATTTGCGCAAATAGTTTGATCAAATTTTTGTACAAACTCTAAAATTAAAATTTTTTTAGATGTTAAAAGAAGAGCAAATTAACATACATTTTATGCCATCAAAACATTTACTCAAACTTTGGTGTAATAAACATCAAACAGTTGTTAAAAACTTTTAAGAAAAAAACATGTTATTTCTTTTAAATTTTTTTGCCTAAACTCTTTGGTTTCTTATTTATTTTCTTTTTTTTTATTATAATTAGCGAACGGAGCCATTATTTTCCACTTACGACTTGTTGATTAGTTGTGGTAAATTAAAATGATTAATTCCCAGCATTTGTGTGCATGATTATAAAATAATTACAATACAACGCCCGTCTATAATTATTTAAAAACAAAAACAAAAACAAACAAAAAAATTCTCAATAAAAATAACCACAAAAACCCTTTTGATGAAAAAAAAGCGAAAATAAAACGGAAATTATTACTCAAGTAATGCAATATTTAGTGACGTGACATGCCAGGCAAATGATTAACATAAACAAACCCAGAAATGACTCACAAGAGAAAGGTTTCAAAGTAATGAAGAGAAAGCCTTTGTACAATAACAGGACAGAACAGAACAAAACAGAATAAAATTGATGCTCAAATTTGGAGGAATAAACAACAACACCACCACACACATATGTACTTACTCATACTTTATAGGCAAACAGTTGCAGTTGTTGTTGTTATTTTTTATCTCCTTACTGTAATGAAATAGTGTGAGTGCATATGCCATAAAAAAAAAAATTATGATGCTCAAACAAGAACACTACTACACACATACTCACACATACTTTGTAGGCAAACAGTTGCAGTTGTTGTTGTTGTTTTTTATCTCCTTACTGTAATGAAATAGTGTGAGTGCATATGCAATAAAGAAAGAAAGTATAGAATGTGAATGTAAAGACCCCGGTTAGCCAAACGTCCATGAAACTTAACGGAACGTATATACGTTCGTTTTTAGCATATGAAGATGAGCAATGTAAAGTGCTTACGGAAACTATATTACGGTTCGGTAATCGCTCTCATTGCTTCTCATTGTGTATTAAAAAAACGAGCATACGTTCCCGTGGACATTTGGCTAACGGGGCTTTGCACTGCACATTATTTATGTAATCCTTATAAGACCTTCTAGGCGCTAATTTTGCTTAGAGAACGGTAACAATTGTTTGGCTATACTCCCGTGTTCTTAAGATTTGGCAATTCAGAGAGTGATGGTTTCGATAAAAAGTCGTCGTAGTCTAGCAGTTAGTGTGTTGGCTTATTAGACATGAGGTCTCGGTTCAAACCCCAGGTCAGATATCTCCAGCAAAGAGAAATATAAAAAAATATTTCTTCTGCGACATCCTGGCAAAAACTCTGAGAGTAAAAAAATAAAATTGCCATGAAGAGTTTCTCCGAAAAAAATCCATCGCTCGGAATCAACTTTAGACGGTAAATTAACGCACACAACATAAGTGGTGTGAGATGCTATGTAGGTCGTAATCCTGACTGAAGAGTTGTAATGACCTTTTATGCATGTATGTACAGTGGTGGCCTTATAATTAGAAACAACTTATCAACATATTGTATGTATGTTTGTTAATTTGTTTTACAGTTTTCACTGTGTACCTGGAATCAAAGGCTTTGTTTGGCGGACGCCTTACATACGTTTTTCCATCAGATTTGGACAAATTAATCTTAGATTTGTCACTCCAGAGAATTCTGTTCCAGAAACATCGTTTCTAATTATAAGGCCACCACTGTATGTATGTACGTTCGTTTTTAGCATAAGAAAAGCAATGCAAATGCTTACCGATATTCCACACGACGGTTGGTTGGTTAATCGTTCTCATTGCTGCCTTTCGCATGCTGGAAACAAACGTATACGTTTCATGAACGTTCGCCGAATTACGTTACGACTTATCAACTTGAACTTATCAAAAGAAGCAGAGAACATATAGGTTTTGTTATTCTTCAAACCCAAGTCGGCCCCCGGTAGCTCTGATATCACAAAGCTCACTTGAGCACGCATAGCGGCCCGTTATATGTGAGTATTTTTTCTACCAACAAAATCGCAAAAAGCGGGAGTTTAATCCGTTCATTTAATGTGCGGCCGGGCAGCTTTATGACGCATGGCGACACATCATATTCAGATGTCGGCACAAAGAGAACATGACAAAAATGTGAGTATATTTGTGAGAGGCATGTGTTAACCCAGAGGAAAATTGTTAGTAATAATTTCAAGTCTACTTATTAACCCAATGATATGTGCATATATGTGATCCTAAAATATAGAAAAATTGTACTGCACTAAGACACTAAAGACATCGTATTTAACTTGGCAAGTATTCTTCCAAAACATCGAAATCATTTCTCAATTGAATCATTAGTGAATACGACTGTGATATTTCTTTGGGTGTATAATTGAAGTCTGAAAAAAAGCGACATGAACCTTCTTCTTTAGAAGCTGACAAGATTTTTACGCTCTTTTTAACGAACATCCTTGATGTTCGTGTCCTATGTGTGTAAAAAGCCGAAGATGTTCTTCCCCTGAGGGACATTGGTGCCGACGTCCGATCAATTTTAACTCTGATCAAATTTGCATATTTGTTGGTAACATATATTTGGCTTAGCACAGCAACACATCAAAATTGTACCTTCACAACTAAAGGGTGTTTTTTTTTGTAGAGTTATAGAACTTTAAGTTGGCATTACTTTTCAAGATGGCGACCGATTTAACGGCTGTCAAGTGATTTGTCCTCAGTTTGGTTTGGCAATTCATCATGAATAGACTCACGCCGTGAACAACGCTTGCAATTTTAGTGGAATTTTATTTCGAAAATAATGATTCTGTGCGGAAAACGTATCGCGCACTACGTCCACATTTTATCGTCGACAAAATCGTCCATCAGAGCAGTTAATACGATTAACCATGGAACGCTTACGCACCACGTTTACTTTTGATTGATAACTCGCATCCCCCCAGAGACGCTGTACGTTGCGTACAGAAGAAGCTATTGCTGCTGTAGAGCGTAGCATTGAGGAAGACCCGAATGAGTAGTCCATCCGCCATCGAGCACAGGAATTGGATCTCGGTTCATCCACTTTATGGAAGATTTTGCGAAAGGATCTCCAACTCGTGCAATATTTGAAGCCAAACGATCATCAAGTAAGGCGTGAAGATTCGTCGAATGGGCCCAAAACGAGATTACCGTTGTTCCCGATTTTCATTCAAGCGAATTTTGTTTAGCGATGAAGCGCACTTCTGGTTGAATGGCGCTACGTCAACAAACAAAACTGGCCGCATTTGGAGTGAAGGTAATCCTCAAGTGTATGTGGAAACACCGTTACATCCAGAAAAACTGACTGTTTGGTGCGCTTTATGGGCCGGTGGAATCATTGGTCCGCGTACTTTTTCAAAAACGATGGTGGCCAGAACGTTACAGTCAATGGTGATCGGTATATGAGCCATGATTACAAACTTTTTCATTCCTGAATTGACCATAACCATGATGTCCACAGGAGATGTGGTTTCAACAAGACGGCGCAACATGTCACACACACAGCTCGTGCCACAATAGATTTATTGAAAGACACGTTTGGTAACCGCCTAATTTCACGTTTTGGACCTGTGAATTGGCCTCCAAGATCCAAGTGATTTAACACCGCCAGACTACTTTCTGTGGGGCTATGTAAAGTCATTGGGGCTATGCGGTAAAGCCACAAACGCTTGACCATTTGGAAGACAACATTCGCCGTATTATTGCCGATATACGGCCACAAATGTTGGAAAAAGTCATCGAAAATTGAACGTCCAGATTGGACTACATCCGCGCCAGCCGTGGCGGTCATATGCCAGAAATCATCATTTAAAATGTAATGCCACACGATTATCTTTCGGATAAAATAAAATTCATGTCAATCGAATAATCCATCGTTGTTTTATTGCAATTTATATATATAGAAATACCCCTCTATAAAAAAAACACCCTTTATATTGTATAATTGTTGTAAAGAAGCAGAAAACAAACGATTTCTGCAGGCCTTAGGAATTAAAATCAAAAGTGTGCTCAAGTTCTTCAAGTCGACCTCGGCCTAGTTATGTGAGTATTTTTTCTACCAATACAATCACAATAAAGTGAGTTTGTTCTGTTAATTTAATGTGTGTCCGGACAGCTTTTAGACTCAAACAAATGGGTGCCGTAGAAAGTCGTTATACTCACTCTCACTCCCTCTCCACTCCACATTGGTTTAAAATTAAGTTTTTTTGGCCAAAATGTAATTTTTTAATTTTCGTTTTTTGCAAATTTCTTAATACAGCATGATAGACAACACTTCAAGTTATCAAAAAATAAATTTTGTTTTTCTAAACCGGTATTTACCGTTAGTCTACAGAGCGACAAACATAGAACTTTTTACTATTGTTGAATAATCAAGTGCAAGTAGTTTAATTTAAGTAGTTGGTCAAATAGTGTTTTTGAATAAAATTAAAAAGTTAAAAAAAAATATTTTTAATGGATAATAAAGTTTATGGTATATATTAACTAATTGTAAAATAAAAAGTGAAAAAAAATAAATAGACATAGAAATAACGTGTGTTGTTTACATGCATATTCGCGCATTCAATTATTATTTTGTTTTTCCGTAAATTTAAACTTTTAAAAAAATGTCCAACTTTGTCCAGTGAAAAAACAAAATTCGAAAATAGCATGTGGTCTTGTGCAACACATTCTAAAGTTTTTTCCTGCAATAACTCGCAATAACTTGAGATATTTGCTTTTTACTAGACTACCTTGGCTTCGAAAATGAAGAGCTCTTCAAAATTTGGCAAAAAACAAATGCTAAAGAAAAGAAAAAGGAGGAACTTTTGAACTTCGTTCTAAAAAAATGTGGAACTGCAAATCCTCCTGAGGATTATTTAAAACATTTAAAAGAAAAAATAAAGATATATTGCGTAAAATTAGATGCAAAGTGGTCAGAATGCTTCAGAAACACTAATGTATTTATGTCTCGAAACATGAAATGGCTAAATTCTGAAGTATTTTTTAAAAAAGTTTTAACTGAAGTACCAGGCACCCCTAAAGCAGGTCGGCCACGAATGTCTTTTTATGAAATGTCGAATCGTAGCAAGAGAAGAGAAGCAGCAATTATGTCTTCATCCAAAGAAATTACTACAGATTTATTAGTAAATGCAGCGCGTATGTCTGCTCGTAAAAAGGGAGAAAAAGACTTAGCTGTTGGTCTAAAGGAAGCAGTGCAAAGTCCAACACGACCACCGAAAATACGAAAACTGTACGGGAAAAACTCAAAGGAGCCTGTTGCTCTCTCTAGCGAGGAAGCACTTGCTATTCTTATCGAAAGCAATTTCTCAAAAAAAACAGTGCTGTGCTATCCGTATGCAGAATAAACAAAGAAACTATAATATATTTTCTCCTCACTATAAGGTCTTAGAAGTAAAAAACATGTGCCGACCTAAGAAATTAGCTAAACAGTAGCAAAAGTACCATTACAAATGCTACTAGAACACACTGCAAAAAGAATTGTAGAAATGAAGAAAGATGTAATTTCAGCTGCAATGAATATTGATAAAAAAAATTCAATTTCTGCAGAGTTAATTCTGAGCTATGGATTCGATGGAAGTACTGGTCAAGCTCAGTTTAAACAACGACTTCTCGAACCAAGCTCATCACATATTAGTGCTTCAAGTCTTTTTGCAACAACAGTAATACCATTAAGACTTTTGGATACATCACAAAGACCATTATGGTGTAACATAAAACCCGTATCCACTCGGTTTTGTAGGCCTTTGATATTAGTATTTTTTAAAGTTTTTTAAACTAACAATAATTAATATAATAATATAATAAATAATAATTAATATGTGTAGAGAGAAAACACAATTTTTAATTAAATTTCACAGAATTGACAAAATATGATATTAATAATTAATAATAATTCAAATATTAACAAAAAACTATTATATTCCCGTCGTAAATAATTTTGGCCAAAAAAAATCGATTTTAAACCAATGTGCACTCTCTTGTTTAAATTTGAAAAAATTCCCTGGGAATTTGTATAATAACGGTAGGCCTCTCTCTAGTGGTAATTAGTGGTGAAATCTTCTTTTTTTTCGTTAATAAAACTAAAAATACCACACTTTTTGAAAGGCAATTCAAGATCAATTAACGTGATAGAAATAATAAATATGTGTGTACACAATAATAAACAAAACAACACATTACCGGTCATATTATAATAACGACAACAACAAGAAGAAAAAAATACCCGGGGGAGTTTAAAGAACTTCCTTTTTTTTCCAACGCTCGAATTTCTTTCACCCCTGGTGGTTGCATGTCCAAAAGACATTTAAAAACTGTTGGCGAGAGAAAAAAAACAACGAAAGAGATAAAGAGATAAAGAGAAAGAGAGAGAGAGGGGGGAATACGAGTGTGCATATTGATGTTTAACGTAACTACTCGGTTTATCTTGATAAATATTTAACGAAATTACAATGTAAGCGACTTGGCGTCATGAATGAGAAATTTTCGCACCATTTCAAGTAATTTTTTTTGTTTTTTTTCGTTTTTTTTTGTTGATCATAATTTTTATTTGTTTTAAAAAGGGAAACAAAATTTTAAATAAAAAATAGGAAGAAATATATTAAAATGAAGGGAAATATGGTAATTTAAAATTGTCTTACTGTGTTTAGAATGTTTATGTCAAATTGAAGTTAAATGGCCTTTACCGGGGAAAAACGGGGGTGTAACTTTCGGAAATTTTCATAAAGAAGGATTGCTTTAATGATAAATGTTTCCTTAGAAGGAAATGTCATTTTAAAAGCTTCATAGGGTTTTAAATCAAAAAACTGTAATTATATAGGGACTTTCGTTAAGCGTTTTCTATTTTTAAATGGAAATAAAACAAAATGTGTGTGAGATGTCATTGAAATTCGTTTGAAAGACCCTTTAATGCCGTATTCGAATTTAAAAACCAAAGCCACAAACCCACATTATTAGTAGCGCCACATTTAGTGCTTGTCAAGACTTATTTGGGTGAAGTGCAGCCCAAATATCCAATTTCAAGCACATAAATCGGACTAAATTTGACCGTTGCCATAGGTTATGTTGGCTTTGAGGATAACAATGGGTTGAGGCTCTTTCGAATACACCTTTAAGCTTAGAAAAACCCTCCAGAAAAAATTCTAAATGGATCTTACGATACGATCTCGATGGGCAGAGTTCACATCACATATACAGTGGTGGCCTTATAATTAGAAACGTTGTTTCTGGAACAGAGTTCTCTAGAGTGACGAATCTAAGTTTAATTTGTCCCAATCTGATGGAGAAAAAACGTATGTAAGACGTCCTCCAAACAAAGCCTTTGATCCCAGGTACACAGTGAAAACTGTAAAAGAAATTAACAAACATACATACATGTTGATAAGTCGTTTCTAATTATAAGGCCACCACTGTACGTTCGTGCAGAATATCCAACGTGGCATAAGGCTGCATGGCATGTTGTGTCGCATTATTGAAACCACTTATAATGCTTTCCATTGCCAGTATTGGCCTGACCAACGTTGTTCTTAAAGAAATACAGGCGACCAATGGCAACTTCAGTCCAAAATCCACACTAAAAAGTTTGTTTTTCGATATGCATTGGACGCCACACTCTTGGAAATCATGGGAATTCGTACCCCCATTCATCAAAGGCTCTAATTGCTGGCGACAAGTATATTTCAACAAAGAATATGGATATAAAGAATACACAGACATGTAGGAGTAAAGTTTCTTATGGCGGGTCGTAACATTACGACCCGCTCTCACCAAAATATTTTTAAAAATCATTTCCTGATGAGGGGGGAGGAAGACAGAAGGAAAATGAACACAAACAAAGAGCGTAACAAAGTGTTACGTATCGTATGTATGTACATGTATATGTATTATTGTGTATATATGTATGTATATATTATTGTGTTGTCGATCAGACTGCGACAAGAATAGATGTGCTGCGGATGCTTTATCATTTTATTTCAGAATAACACTCGAAGAATATTTTGTGTTAAAAATGTTCGATGTCATTAGCTGGGCGTATTTTATTTTGTCCCATGCTCGTTTTTTTTCTTCTTTTAATAAAAAATGGTTTTTTATTCTTTTTATTTTTATTTATCTAAAAAACATGGCCTAATTTTTAAGCCAAAGATGGATAGCTTTATGTTCTTTTAATAATAAAATCAAGGTTTTTATTTTATTTTTATTTATCCAAAATTATTAAGCCAAAGATAGACAGCGCTTTACATATGTAAAGTTGATGAAATGAAAATAAAAATGGAGTATATTACTAACACTTTTCTATGGCTGTAAATAAATAAATTCTCTCAACTTATTTTCTCTCTCTCTCACTCACTCACTCAATCCATAACCAAAGGCATGTGTTAACCTAGAGGAAAATTGTTAGTAATAATGTGAAGTCTACTTATTAACCCAATGATATGTGCATATATGTGAGCGGAAAATATAGAAAAATTGTACTGCACTAAGACACTAAAGACACCGTATTTAACTTGGTAAGTATTCTTCCAAAAATCGAAATCATTTCTCAATTGAATCATTAGTGAATACTACTGTGATATTTCTGTGGGTGTATCATTGAAGTCTGAAAAAAACGACATGAACCTTCTTCTTTAAAAACTGACAAGATTTTTACGCTCTTTTTAACGAACATCCTTGATGTTCGTGTCCTATGTGTGTAAAAAGCCGAAAATGTTCTTGCCCTGAGGGACATTGGTGCCGACCAGAAAAATAAATAAAAAAAAGTGGTCAAACAACAAAAACGCACGATGAGAACAACGCATTGTTACGCTCTTGGTTTGTGTATGCTTCCCTTCTATCTTTCCCCCCGCGTCATGAAATATTTTTGAAAAATATTCCAAAATATGTTAAAATGCACACATTCTTTATACTTTATTTTCTTTGATTTCAATGAAATTAACGGTCAGCCAATTTCCCTAGAGAGGCTTATCAACGAACACAGTTCGTTTCGGTGTTTATGGTCGTTTGCCTTCAGTTCTTGGGGAAAGATGGTCGTTATCAACTGTCATACATACATACATACATACATAATTGGTCTTTACAACCCTTTAGTCAGGATTACGACCTAGTTTCTCACACCACTTATGTTGTGTGTGTTAATTTCTATACATGAGTGGCGGGACCTACAGTTTAAAGTCGACTCCGAACGACAGATTTTTTTTGAGAAACTTTTCATGGCAATTTTATTTACTCTCCGAGTTTTTGCCAGAAATCTGCTGAGAGGAAGTCGCCGAAGAAATACTTTTTTTTTGTATTTTGTCTTGATATCTGGCCTGGGGCTCGAACCCAGGCTTTTGCGTCTAATAAGCCAACACACTACCTACTAGACTACGGCGACTTTCAACTGTGAAAATTCGGTAAATCCCGTGGGCGTTTTTATGAAATCTTAAAATGAAACCAGAAACACGTCTGCACGCGCACAGTGCACAACCAACAATGAAATAAAACATGCCTGGTTTCATAAAAACGCATTGCAACGAGCTAAGCTGACAAGGAGAAATTTTTTTGATGTAAAAATACGAACACAACAGCGACACTGTTTGAGTAATAAACCAACGAACGGTATTGATTAGAGAGAGCAGTAGTGCCCAAGCCCTATGCACTTCATGCACATTTGTTTTTGTAAAAGCGCTTAGCAATAGGCTGTGCATTTTGTATACGCATATAGCACACTAAGCACTGGTAATACAGAATACACAAACAACTTTGCTTTGTTAGTTTTTCGTCTTTCTTCATCGTATACAAAGCAACAACACTTTCATATACTTTGCTGGTAAACATTGACAACAGCGAGCATCAATGTAGATTTTGTTTTTGTTTTTCCGTACATCGTTTAAAAAGTGTGTTTTGAAAAACACTTGGAAAAAAGGTGTTAGTTTTAAATTATAATTTAAGTTAATTTTTTTTATTTTTTTTTTTTTAATTTAATTTAATTTAATTTTTTAATATTAATTTTTATTTCAGATAATTTTTACAAAAAAATGGAAATTTTTTTCTTTTTTTTTTTGGCCGTGTACATACATAAAATAAATATTCGAAGTATTTTTGTTTTTTTTTTTTTCTTTGTATGGATTAGTTTTCACAACAAAAAATATTTAATAAAAATTTGTTTTTATTTAAATGTATTGGTTCTGCACTTCCATAAGGAACTTTTGGGCACCCCTGGATTAGAGTTTTTATTTTAACGTGTGTGTGTTGTGTGTGTGCGTACCCAGGAGAGTAATAAAGGAGAGAGAGCGTGTGTATGTTTGTGTGTGTTTGTACCCAGGAAAGTAATAAAGGAGAGAGAGAGTGTATGTTCCAGTTTTGGGTGCCATGTAAAGAGTGTTGCTAATCAATCAAAAAAATAACTTGAAAAAACTCCATTTAAATATGATGGAATGAATTAGAGTGGGCGTGAATGAAATTGTTAAAAGAAAACGTTGGTTATTATTATGACTGAAAGCAACAGAAGTTGTTAATCATAATAAAATATATTTTAATACGGGTGATATTTTTTGTTCCCCCAACTTAATTAATTATTACAGCTTTTACTGTGTGTGTATGTGTGTGTGTGTGCAAGCGATAACTACTCGCTGCGGCTTAAATAGACAATTAAAATGTCTAAACAAATTGATTTATTAACTTAAAATGAAATTAAATACACAACTTAACAACAACACTACAGGTTAACTAAATAGCACACACCACAGAAACCAAATCCATATAAAATAAAATAAAATGTTGAAAAACTTGATTTCATTTTTTTATTGTTGTTACTGTAATAACGGCACGACTTGATTATTTTTTTTTTTCTATAATCCGTAACCATTTAATATATTCTTTACATCAGATTGTGATTTGTTTTATGAAATAATTCCCACAACAGTTTCTAATAAATTATTTTCAGTTTTAATTAATTTAATTTATTTCTTTTCCCCACATTAAAAGGAGGTATTTTGTCATCAGTTTTTTCTTTTTTTTTATAAAATTATAAAATAATCTGGTCTTTAAATACTTTATTATATGAATTGATGAATTTAAATGCTTTACTTTAAATAGTTTTAACGTGTTGTTAATCAAAAATAGGACCATTAATTACAGTTGGAAATGCATTTTTACCTATGTAAAGTTAAGTGTATTGGAATTTTAAAAGTAACGAAACCAGAAATTTGATGTAATTTCACTATAAGCCAGTCCTTGAAATATTTTTAAAGGTTTTCTACTTAAACAGCCAATAGTAAGGTGGTGTTCTGTAAGCAGAGGTACCTCTTTTGTGGCGCCTTTTTACTATAGAAATAATTTCTAATTCTAAAAGTCCTTTGTTTAGTTGAAAAAGTACTTTCTTGTGGCAATTTTTTTCATGAAAAATACTTTTTAGTGATACTTTTTACAGTTTTTAGTTTCAAAAGTCCTTTGTTTAATTGAAAAAGAACTTTCTTGTGGCAATTTTTTCCATAAAAGGTACTTTTTGTGATACTTTTTACGATTTTTAGTTTCAAAAGTACTTTGTTTAGTGGAAAAAGGGTGCTTTTTGCTATAAAAAGAATTTATAATTTTGTTCAAATAAAAAAGTACTTTTTTGTGGTACTTTTTACAATTTTTATTTCCAAAGTTCTTTGTTTAGAGGAAAATGTATTTTTTTTTGACGTACTTTTTTCTATAAAAAGAATTTATAATTTTGTTTAGATAAAAAAGTACTTTTTTGTGGTACTTTTAGAAAATTTAGTTTGAAAAGTTCTATGTTCAGTGGAAAAGGGTACCGTTTTGCGATACTTTTGGCTATAAAAAGAATTTATAATTTTATTAGACAATAAAGTGCTTTTTTGTGGTACTTTTTACAATTTTCAGTTGCAAAAGTTCTTTATTTAGAGGAAAAATGTACAATTTTTGGCGTATTTTTTGCTATATAAAGAATTTATAAGTTTGTCTATATAAAAAAGTACTTTTTGTAGTACTTTTTGCAATTTTTACATTCAAAAGTTCTTCATTGAATTGAAAAAGTACTTTTTTGTGGCAATTTATTCAATGAAAATATTTTTCAGTTTTGTTCACATAAAAAAGTACTTTTTTTGTGGTACTTTTAGAAAATTTAGCTTGAAAAGCTCTATGTTCAGTGGAAAAGGGTACAAGGGTAAAAGGGTTTTTGCGATACTTTATGCTGTAAAAAGAATTTATAATTTTGTTTAATTAAAAAAGTACTTTTTTGTGGTACTTTTTAGAAAATTTAGTTTCAAAAGTTCTTTGTTTAGAGGAAGAATGTACTATTTTTGACGTACTTTTTGCTATAAAAAGAATTTATAAGTTTCTTTATATAAAAAAGTACTTTTTTGTGGTACTTTTTGCAATTTTTACATTCAAAAGTTTTTCGTTGAATTGAAAAAAGTACTTTTTTGTGGCAATTTTTTCAATAAAAATATTTTTCAGTTTTGTTTAGATAAAAAAAGTACTTTTTTGTAGTACTTTTTAGAAGATTTAGTTTCAAAAGTACTTTCTTTATTGGAAAAATTTTCCTTTTTTGAGGTACTTTTTACTATAAAAATTTATATTTATTTATAATTTTGTTTAAAACAAAAAGTACTCTTTTGTGGTACTTTTGATTAATTGAAAGAAGTATTTTCTGTGGCACTTTTTTCCATAAAAAATTTTTTAGTTTTTTTTTATATAAAAAAAAGTGCTTTATTGTGGTACTTTTTACAATTTTTAGTTTCAAAAGTTCTTTGTTTTATTAAAAAAAGTACTTTTTGTGGTACTTTTTCCTGCAATACAAATTTTTAATTTTGTTCAGATAAGAAAAAGTACTTTTTATGGTACCTTTTAGAATGTTTAGTTGAAAAAATACTTTATTGTGATTGCTTTGAGAATTTTTAATTTCAAAAGTCCTTTATTTAGTTGAAAAAGTACCTTTTTCTAGTAGTTTTTGCCTTAGAAATTCTTTTTATTTTAAAAATTCTTTACTTAGATGAAAATGTACTTTTTAAGGGTACCTTTTTCCATGTAACAAAATTTTTAGATTCAAAAGTATGTGTTGTTTTGTTGAAAAAAGTACTTTTTTGTGGTACTTTTTTACAATGATTTAATTTTAAGTACCAAAGAAAAGAATAAACCTTAGTTTGAGAAAAAGTATTGATGACCCGTCCGGAACTGTGAAAGCTTGGTCGGGCCTATCATTTGTTACAATGTCTGAAGTGCTCGGTAAGGACAAACAAAACTCTCTGAGCATCTGTTTTGTTAGATAAGAAACCTCAAGTTCTACAGTGTTGGAATAAAGAATTAATTTTTATTGAAAAGGACAAAGTATTAACGATCAAATCGGCACCACGTTTAGTTTAATAACGCCGGCTTCAAATGTATGAAAAGATAGTTAAGTTTCAATCAAATCTGCAAGAGAAAATTGCTTACAAAAAATTTTGTGTCAAATTTTTTTACACCACTGTAGGTTTTTTTTCCCTCCTAATTACTCAATTACGTGCTTGAGAATTTAGGCATTCAAGCATTACAATCAACACAGCAAAAAAAATTTCATGGAAAATTGCAATAAAAAAAACGCGAAAATAAATAAAATTTTCTTGTTGCTTTTGCTATATTTTTTTCAATTTGATTGTGATTAAGATTTTCAATTACAATTTCAAATACAATTTTAATACGCTTTAACTCTCAACTGTCAAAACTACAAATCAAAAAAAGATAATGTTTTGCACGTGGTTTATGTTATACGGAGACGGAGTGTTGTGTATTACACAGAAACCCTGAATACTTTTTAAACTACTGAACGC
This sequence comes from Sarcophaga variegata, assembly GCA_932273835.1. NCBI lineage: Eukaryota > Metazoa > Arthropoda > Insecta > Diptera > Sarcophagidae > Sarcophaga > Sarcophaga variegata. Next base: position 114,783,361 of record OW026360.1, read on the forward strand.
CATATGCCTTCCAGTTTGCCCACGTTCACTGTTATAGGAAAAAAAAACAAACAAACAAAACCAGAGATTTTTCCAAAAGCAAGATTGATGGCAGAGTTTATTTTGTTTTTGTTGCTCAAATTTTTTTTCAACTTCTGATACTCGTTTTTCTCTACAATAAATAATGGAAACAAACACAAACACACACGCACATATACATCGTAACGAATACCAATAACAACAAAAAAATAAAAATGAAAAGTACAGAGAAACCATAATCAATGAAAAACTCGCGTGCTCCATTGAACCAATGCCATACACAATAATAGTAAAACAACAACAACAACAGCAGCAGCAATACAAAAATATAAAAAAGAAAAAAGATAATATTTCTTATACGATATACCAAACATTCACACACACACTCACATGTACACAAGCAATACAAAATAAAAACATTGAAAGAAAAAGAAACAAAACAAACAACGAAAAACAAAAAACCGAAAAAACATTAAGGAAAAGTAAAAATGCACGCCTTCTCTGGTTGCTATTAAAACCAACACTTCATTTGTATACTCTACTCTACCACACCCCCCCCCCCCCTGCCCCATGGACAATTCTTTCAAAATAAACATCGTCAATCTATGAAGCATAAACGAAAATAAAACGAAAATCTCTAACGAAACTCTCTAACGAAACTCTCTATACATTTATGGTTTTATTGTAAAATACCCAGGGCAAGTTCTTTAACTTCTCACCACCATCTATGCCTACATACGTACATACATATGTACATATGTATTCCCTTGCTCCCCACACTCATAACAGTATTGAATGCACGATGATGGCGAGTCGTCGTTTATTATTTATTTGATTTTATTGTTGTTGTTGTTACTGTGTCATAATAATACTCTTGGTCATATTGGGTAGCAAAACACATGTGTTTGCCGTTGTATGTATGTTGTATGAGATTTCAATGTTCGATTTTGTTTTTTTGGTGTGTTTGGTATTGGATTCAATCGGCATTGTATACGAACAATACAAAAAAATGTAATACGAAGGAGGGAGTGAGTGAAGAGGTACATATTAAGAGAGTTAAGAAGTAAGAACATAAATACACTCAGAAAATTGTGTAGGTGAGCTATGGGAGTGATTGTGGTCGTCATAATCATTGATCCACTTTGCACTTCCCTTCTGTTAATGAATGTGAGGCAGATAATCCGAATTTATCGATCCATCCATGACGTTTTCAGCAATTGAAACTATATTACGGACTCAATTCAACACATTTTGGATAAAGCAAACCCAACTAACGTAATAACGCTGTAGATATGTTCATTGCATGCAAAAGCCACAGACTTTCTTTCGCAGCTGATTTTTCAAACAAAATTTTCTACAGGCATGAAAGCTCATTTTTTATGCAATAAACACAATAAACGCAGTGCAGCAAACACAGCAATCTCTCAAATATAGAATACATGGATTATGTAAAGGGTGTTTTTTTTATAGAGGTATAGAACTTTAAGTTGGCATTACTTTTCAAGATGGCGACCGATTTAACAGCTGTCAAGTGATTTATTCTCAGTTTGGTTTGGCAATTCATCATGAATAGACTCACGCCGTGAACAACGCTTGCAATTTTAGTGGAATTTTATTTCGAAAATAATGGTTGTGTGCGGAAAACGTATCGCGCAATACGTCCATTTTATCGTCGACAAAATCGTCCATCAGAGCAGTTAATTCGATTAACCATGGAACGTTTTCGCACCACGTTTACTCTTGATTGATAACTCGCATCCCCAGAGACGCTGTACGGTGCGTACAGAAGAAGCTATTGCTGCTGTAGAGCGTAGCATTGAGGAAGACCCGAATGAGTAGCCCATCCGCCATCGAGCACAGGAATTGGATCTCGGTCCATCCACTTTATGGAAGATTTTGCGGAAGGATCTTGATTTGCGTGCCTACAAAATCCAACTCGTGCAAGATTTGAAGCCAAACGATCATCAAGTAAGGCGTAGATTCGTCGAAGGGGCCCAAAACGAGATTACCGTTGTTCCCGATTTTCATAAGCGATTTTTCTTTAGCGATGAAGCGCACTTCTGGTTGAATGGCGCTACGTCAACAAACAAAACTGCCGCATTTGGAGTGAAGGGAAGGTAATCCTCAAGTGTATGTGGAAACACCGTTACATCCAGAAAAACGGACTGTTTGGTGCGCTTTATGGACTGGTGGAAGTCATTGGTCCGTACTTTTCCAAAAGACGATGGTGGGCAGAACGTTGATCGGTATAGAGCCATGATTACAAACTTTTTTCATTCCTGAATTGACCATAACCATGATGTCCAGGAGATGTGGTTTCAACAAGACGGCGCAACATGTCACACAGCTCGTGCCACAATAGATTTATTGAAAGACACGTTTTGGACCTGTGAATTGGCCTCCAAGATCTTGTGATTTAACACCGCTAGACTACTTTCTGTGGGGCTATGTAAAGTCATTGGTCTATGCGGTAAAGCCGCCACAAACGCTTGACCATTTTGGAAGACAACATTCGCCGTATTATTGCCGCGATATACGGCCACAAATGTTGGAAAAAGTCATCGAAAATTGGACGTCCAGATTGGACTACATCCGCCGCGCCAGCCGTGGCGGTCATATGCCAGAAATCATCATTTAAAATGTAATGCCACACGATTATCTTTCGGATAAATAAAATTCATGTCAATCGAATAATCAATCCATCGTTGTTTTATTGCAACTTAAAGTTCTATACCCCTCTATAAAAAAACACCCTTTATAATGTAGTTAAAACCCAGTATTTGAAAAGTAGTCGCCGAAATACTCAACAAAATATTCAAAAAAGTACTGGAAAACTACCCGCTAAAAGGATCGTCTGCTAAAATTAATCCCTAGGCTGTCATTTAAATGATATTTTATGTCATAATTTATGCTGCTTGGCTTAGGCAACAATTGTAAAATTGTTGCGCAGCACATGGTGTTTTCAATGTGTTTGAAATTCTTTCAAGTACCATCCTTTCTCTGCGAGTGTAGCGCAGTAACCAATTCTGTATTATTCATTGTAATGTAAACATTGATAATGTAAACAGTAATGTAAGAGAGTGAGAGAGAGAGAGAGCCGAACGAAATGTGTATGTGTATGTGTATGTAAGCATGCATGCTTGATTACGATTGCCCATATGATTTTATAACAAGTTGTCAATGGTGGATTTTTTTTTTTTTTTCTTAAAATGTTATCATCATTGTTGGTGGTGGTGGTGGTGTTATTGTTGTTGTTGTTATTGCCAAAACAAATACTCAATAAATGATACGATATTTTTCTTTGTTTTGTTTTTTTGTTTTCTGTTGTTCTCTTTATTGTGTTAGCCAGTAGAGTAGTAAGTATGACCATTAAATAATTTCTGGTATTCATGTTGTTGTTGTTGTTTTTTATATTTTTTTTTTATTTGCATGTGTGTGTAAAATATTTTTCTGTTTTTCTATTAAAGAAAAAAGAGTATAAAAATAGAAAAAATTAAATCAGTAGATATTGTGTAACACTATTCTTAATAGTGCTATACACAGGCACATGTATGTATGTATGTATGTATGTGTGTGCATAAATGTATGCTTTCATACAAGAGAATTTATTATAATAATAATAATGAGTGTTAGGTATACAATACAAAAAAAAATATGAAGAGAACAAGCGAGAGAGTCGTGTAATATAGTGGTGTGATATAGAGAGAAGCAAATAATTAAGTACACAATGATGATTGCATGTGTAAGTTTATTAAAATGTATATGTGCAGGCGTATGTATATTCATATTACACATATTGATAATATAAAAGAAACAAAAGCTGAAAGAGAGCGAGAGAGTGGGGGGATAGAGTGTGTGCCTGTGCTTGTAATATAGGAAAATACTATCGTATAATAAAGTGTTTCTACGACCCTCTTTTAAGAGCTCGATGGAGAAAAAGCACAGTAAGGAATGTGTTGATTTGTTTGCATGTGTACGTGTGTGTATTATGTATATTTGTTACTAATATTGTGCAATCGCCCACATTATGATTTATTGCATATATTTTCAAATATTTTCAATAATGTAATCACAGTTATTATAACTTATTCTCCTGTCGTAACAGTGGTGGTGATAGGAAAATGTACACTTAATAGAATTAAACAAAAGTAAAGCATTTTAAAGCCTTAAAAGTATGAAAATAAATAAATATTAAATTTAAATTAAATAAAAAAAACTAAACTCTTATGAATACTGAAAATACCTAAACCTACCTAAAGCCTACTAGGTTTTGTACACCCTAAAATCAAAGAATATGGATATAAAGAATACGCATCATGTAGAAGTAGAATTTCTTATGGCGGGTCGTAACATTACGACCCACTCTCACCAAAATATTTTTAAAAATCATTTCTTGATGAGAAGGAGGAAGACAGAAGGAAAATCAACACAAACAAAGAGCGTAACAGTGTGTTGCTCTCATCGTACGTATGTACACGAGTATGTATTCCTTGTGTTTTTTGATTTAGTTGTCGATCAGACTGCGACAAGAATACATGTGCTGTGGATGTTTTATCATTTTATTTCAGAATAACACTCGAAGAATATTTTGTGTTAAAAATGTCATTAGCTGGGCGTATTTCATTCTTTTATTTTGTCTCATAGTATATTTTTTTAAATGCTTTGGAATTCTCGTTTTTTTTTTTTTCTTTTAATAAAAAATGGTTTTTTATTCTTTTTATTTTTATTTTTCTAAAAAACATGGCCTAATTTTTAAGCCAAAGATGGATGGCTTTATGTTTTTTTAATAATAAAATCGATGTTTTTATTTTATTTTTATTTATCCAAAATTATTAAGCCAAAGATAGACAGCGCTTTACATATGTATGTTGATGAAATGAAAATAAAAAAATAGAGTATATTACTAACACTTTTCTATGGCTGTAAATAAATAAATTCTCTCAACTTATTTTCTCTCTCTCTCTCTCACTCACTCAATCCATAACCATAGGCATGTGTTAACCTAGAGGAAAATTGTTAGTAATAATTTCAAGTCTACTTATTAACCCAATGATATGTGCATATATGTGATCGGAAAATATAGAAAAATTGTACTGCACTAAGACACCGTATTTAACTTGGCAAGTATTCTTCCAAAAATCGAAATCATTTCTCATTGAATCATTAGTGAATACTACTGTGATATTTATTTGGGTGTATCATTGAAGTCTGAAAAAAGCGACATGAACCTTCTTCTTTAAAAACTGACAAGATTTTTACGCTCTTTTTAACGAACATTCTTGATGTTCGTGTCCTATGTGTGTAAAAAGCCGAAGATGTTCTTCCCCTGAGGGACATTGGTGCCGACGTCCAGAAAAATAAATAAAAAAAGTGATCAAACAACAAAAACGCACGATGAGAACAACGCATTGTTACGCTCTTGGATTCTGTATCATTCCCTTCTATCTTTCCCCCGCGTCATGAAATATTTTTGAAAAATATTCCAAAATATGTTAAAATGCACACATTCTTTATACTTTATTTTCTTTGATAAAATTCAACTAAAATTGATTGAGTTTCTAATCGTTTGGTTTCTGAAAATTAAAAAAACCAAGATATTTTCCTAAAGTTAATGAAATATTTATTTGAAGCAATAAAGGCATGCCTTTCATTTGCTTTTCATTGATTATTTCATGTAACTGTAGAGAGGTCCCATTTATGAGCTCCAATTTTTTCCAGCATTTCTTCAGGTATATTGCCAGTAAGTCCAGAATTAAACTGCCTTATCATAATATACGACATATTTCACATGTCGCCGCGAAAAATAGTCTAAAACGATGAAATCGCATAATCGTGTGTGTTGCCTTCAAGTTCTGGAATGGTCGGCGGCTCCTCTGTATACACTAGAAATACACGTATTTCCACAAAAGATACATACATAATTGGTCATTACATCCCTTCAGTCAGGATTACAACCTAGGTTCTCACGCACCTAGCTTCCACAAAAGATATTGACGGTTAATGAACTGCTCCAAATATGGTGTTGTTTTCAAGGGCTAGCCTACCTCTGTACATGAGAAACTTCACATATTCCCCCAATAGATACTCTAGCGGGATGAAATCGCATTATCTAGGCGGCTAATGCAGAAAACTTGCCTATCAAACTCGACTTTCAATAAGTCTTTGATTATATGAGTCGTGTAGCACCATCTTGCAGAATCTCCATATCAACCAAGTCCGCTTTTGAATCAGTACGAAATAATGATGTCGCTAGTCCACAAACTGTACCAAACAGTGCATTTTTCAGGATGTATTCTTCTCGGGTTGCTCTTCACATCAAATTCGTTATTGCCATAGCCACTAAGGCAAATGTAAGCTTAATAGTGTGAATTTTGTTAATAAATTTCAATGATTTATAAGAGTTTAGTTCATCACAATGAGGCTAAATGCTGGCCTAAGTTCGACCTCTTCTTTCGAGGGGATCTGCAACCTAACCTAAGCGCTTGATTCATTTGTTAGTCACTTCATGGTGACACAATGGCAAGTTTTACTTAGCATTTCTGGCAGTTTCACTTGTCGCGAATCTTTCCTTTTTATACTAAAGAAACAAATACCAATAAAGAATTGCCCTTTAAGAACACTATTAAACACAAAAGTTAGTAAAATTCAACGTATATAAACCAACGGATACCATCCCTCTATATAGAAAAATCTGTTTAATTCATAAAATTCATAGATACGGTAATTATTCATATAGAAAACACTGTATTCGATTGATTTTGTATTTTGTACGCTCAGAGCAGTTTTAAATAACGGTTACACATAATATTTACTCTCGAAATTCGTATTTGAAATGAATCTAAATTGTTCTCATCTACACTCACATTCAAATACTCTAACGGTTGGTACTGCTTACATACACAAAGCAGTCCAACTTTTTTTCCTTTTATTGCCATCATCATGCAATTTCAATTCTCTTCATCATACAATTCTCAATTCTTCAATCCTTCAGAGAGTGTTAGTGCGTGCGTGTGTGTTTTCTCTTTATTTCGCCCTCGTAATATTTCGTATTTATTGCCCGAAAAATAATTTTAATTGCATTTCACTGTGACTGTGCCATTAACCTTAAGCTAATTTTTTCTCTTTCACACGTACATACATTCACACACATATACACATTCGTATGTTATAAGGGTATACATTTATTTACAAATGAAAACAGTGTGTAGTGATGAGGAGCGAACGAAAAAGAGAAGGTTTTCGTCGTTTTTGTATAGCAGCAGCACCAGCCTTATGATAATTAGTTAAGCGTACGTACAATGCAACACCACCACACCAAAGCAAATCAAACTTGTGTACTTATACCGTTGGTATTGTTGATGATGTTGTTGTTGTTGTTCTTCTTTTTCTTCTTATTTATCATTATTATTATGATTATATGGCGCTCTAATTGTATTTAATACAGTCGTTGTTTGTCTCTTCTTCAAGTGAATTTGTTGTTGTTGTTATCGTTTGCTTATTATTGTTTACGTTCTCATTTAAATGAAAGCAAAGCAAGCAAGCCAGCAGGCAAAAGCATGAAACAGTCAGACAGGGGGTTTTGGCGGTGGTACATGGAGGTAAGATGTTTATATTTTTCTTATTGGAGTCTAAAAATGCCGTAATGTTTTGTTTATTATTGTTATTGCTTTTGTTTTTTTTATTAGTATTGTTGGGAAAGGTTATTGGATTTTATTTATATTTTTGTATACTTTTGATGCCGTTAGTAGAGAAGAGAATAGTGAGAGAATCTCTCTTTCTTTCACTAAAGTAAAGTGAATGTGTTTTTGAAAGTATGCTTCTATGTATGTACGTATGTATGTGTGTGTCTGTGTTCAAGTGTTAATCACATATGATGACGTTTTAACAGAATATCCCCAAAATAAAAAACAGTTTGAAACAAACATGGTAGACTATTTAATACACTGCACTTAAAATATAAACGGACACGTTTGCAAATGGAAATAAAATAAAAAAGAGAATAAAAAATAAATAAATATGAAAAATAAATGTAAAAATAATAACGAAATAAAATAAAAAAATTATTTGTTGAAAGGCAAAAATGAAGCAAAGAAAAATTATTAAAAAAAAATGGAAAAAAAGAAAAAATAAATAAAATATTATACAAAAGTAAATTAAATGGGGCCACAAAAAAATCTAATTTAATTAGACTGTCAAGTGCCAGTAGACAGTAATTTTAAGATTCTAGGTTGAATGCATTAAACAACTGCTTTAACCTAGTATACCGCTGAAGGATGATGTAGGGTTCTAGAAACAGTTCAATGGCCTTAGACAGTCTAATACATGTACACGTATACGCGTACGTGCATGCATTCGTCGCTATACACTGACGAAGAATTAAAAATATACACACGCTCTGCCGCCTGCTTTTGATGGAAAACTTTTTTTGGGGAAATGTTAAGAAAGAAGGTTTTTTTTTTGTTTATTTTTATTTCATTTCAATTATCGATGTGATGACAATGTATTTAAAAAATTTAGGTTAAAAGGCGTATTTTATTTTGCCTTTCGGAAAGATTTTTATTGTGATTCATTTCAACTACAACGTATTTTAAAAAGCTATGGGAAGAAAGTGCTAGTCATGTACAGTATAGTGAGTGTTTATATTGTTTAATAATCACAGTTTATTGAAAAACAGTTTATAGAAGACTGTTAAAATCCAAGTTTCAATAAAAAATAAAGAAATTTTTTACAAGTTGTTAATAATATATTTAAATCAGGTCCTCTCTGGGTAAATAGCTTCAAAGCCTTCAATGGAAATGCCATAAAAACTATCAAGAAATGTAATATTGTGTATCTGATAGGATTGAAACGACATTTTTTATTATGAGCTCCTTCAAAGTGATTAAACATTTGATTATGATCTCTACTGTCTCCACAATTAACGATAATAAAACAAAAAAAATCAATTAAAATGGTCAGAACTGATCAACCGATAATTCGTTGTGTTCCCCACTATGACAACACCAGATCAAACATGGCCCTGATAAGCCAGCAGACTCTCGAAGAGCTTGGTTGGAAAAATTATCATATGTTTTGATCTCTGCAGACCTTACTTAAAGCATGCATACCATAATTGGTCATTACAACCCTTTAGCCAGGATTACGGTCTAGCTTCTCACACCACTTATGTCGTGTGTGTTAATTTAATACGTGAGTGGTGGAATTTACAGTTTTTTCCCTTAAAAAATCGAGAAGTTCTACACTGGATTAATAAAAAAATGCTTTTGTTTTCCTTAAAAATGGCAAAATACTATCGTTTAAAACGCCATGTATTTCGTTCAATAAAATTCTTTTCAATTATAAGAAAAAACGTGCTTCATTTGTAATTTATTTTGCCAGCGAACTTTTTCAAACACCCAACAAGTAAGTATACTTTGCCGTGACAGTGTAAATTTTCATACTTTAATACAACACTGCAAAGGAACAACCGCTAGTTTTAGGCTCAAGTAGAAAATCAATTGTTCAATATAAACAAGCAATGTAAAGATTGAGAGAGAGGGAGAGAGCAAAACAAAAAGTTGCAGAACTAACATCCTTGCTGACGGCGAATTTGTGGTTGACCGCAAGGCGTTATTTCTTAAATAAAATTTTATTAGAAAATATTAAATTTTGATGCTGTAACGCCTATGCAACTATTCTGTTCATAGCATAGCAAAGAGAAAAGAAAGCAAACACAAGTCATCTTACTATACGAGTGTAATCACGAGTGTTTAATAGAGAACGCACAGCACAAACAATATTAATAGACTCGTGTAATACCGATATAAATAAGCAAGCATACGTACATATGTATACTCGTACGTACATAGTTGTTGCTGTTCTTTTCACAATTACTCAACTATTGTGTTGTTATTTTAAAAATAAATTGAGGAAGTATTTTTTCATTTAAATTTGTTTCGTTTTCTTATTGCACACAACAGCAACAATGGCCATTAATAATATTGTATGTTCCAAATGTGTATATACGAATACATAGTGTGTGTATGCGTGTGCTTAATAAAGGAACGGCAGCAACAATGCTGCTACACATTTGTATTCATGACATGCATATGCATGTCATTGTTTTGTTGTTGTTATTGTTGTTTATTTTCTTAATTTATTTCTTTTTCTAGAGAGTGCGGCCGCAGTGACGTTAGCCTAGCCGTTAGAGGCAGCATTCAAATGTTAATTGTTAGTGAACGCCTACACATTTGGATAAAAAGCTGTGCATGTACATATGTACGTACGTATGGACGTACGTACGCTACTAGTGTCGCTTCAATGTCTACGATATTTGCCAAATTGGCTGTGTCATTCATACTAAAACAACAATAACAATATTACACTCACACACACACACACATGTTGTTCCTATACGAGTACATTTTATTTGTTTACAAGAGGTTCACATGTACATATGAATGTATATATGTATGTGAGTGCATTTGCATTTGAATTGAGCATTGCTCCCATTTTTTTCTTTCTTTCTTTACATTTGTTTTGTTTTGTTTTGTTTGATTAAAAATAACAGTATGAGTAAGGGAAAGAGCAATAGAAGCAAAACAAAAGAATTTTAGCTTAACAACAGCACAGTCACACACACACATTGTGTGTGTGCTTTGAAGGATTTTGCCGTATGTTAGTGTTGCCATGTTTTAGAATAGCAAGTAATCGTTAAAAGTAGTAGGTATTGTAATAAAATTTTGATAATTTGAATCGTATTATTTAGTAAAACAGAGGTTTTTCGTCATTTTTATTGTGATAAAAATGTTTTCATGTTTAGACACGTTCATCTTTGGATTTTAAACATTTAAAGTCACGAAAAAAACGGTTATCGGATACTCACACCCAATTTAATCGTTTGGTTTCAAATATTTTACAAATCTTAAAAGAAATATTCGTTTAAATCAAATCAATACGTATAAGGCATGTGCGAAAAACCGGTTATCGAGTACTCGCTATAAAAATTGCTGTCAAAAACTAATTACGTATGTATGTGTTGAGACTATATATTTCGAAAAACTCTCAAAGCATGCACTTAAATCACTATCGAACTCGATAAGGGCCTGTAAGCGAACCGATTACCGGGTACTCGCTAAGTTAATAACCCTTAAACCCCGTTTAAATTGCAAATATTCTAAGTATTCTGCATATTTTTAAAGAATTAAAAGTAAATCAAGCCTAAAGTGGAATATCATAAAACTGGTTACCCGGTACTCGCTAAGTTAACCCTTAAACCCCGTTTAAATTGCAAATATTCTAAATATTCTGGACATTTTTAAAGAATTAAAACTAAATCAAGCCTAAAGTGGAATATCATAAAACCGGTTACCGGGTACTCGCTATAAAAATTGCTGTTAAAAACTAATTACGTATGTATGTATTGAGACTATATATTTCGAAAAACTCTCAAAGCATGCACTTAAATCACTATCGAACTCCATAAGGGCCTGTAAGCGAACCGATTACCGGGTACTCGCTAAGTTAATAACCCTTAAAACCAGTTTAAATTGCAGATATTCTAAATATTCTGTATATTTTTAAAGAATCAAAAGTAAATCAAACCTAAAGTGGAATATCATAAAACCGGTTACCGGGTACTCGCTAAGATAATAACCCTTCTAACGCCGTTTAAATTGCAAATATTTTAAATATTCTGGACATTTTTAAAGAATCAAAAGTAAATCAAGCCTAAAGTGGAATATCATAAAACCGGTTACCGGGTACTCGCTAAGTTAATAACCCTTAAAACCAGTTTAAATTGCAGATATTCTAAATATTCTGTATATTTTTAAAGAATCAAAAGTAAATCAAGCCTAAAGTGGAATATCATAAAACCGGTTACCGGGTACTCGCTAAGTTAATAACCCTTCTAACGCCGTTTAAATTGCAAATATTCTAAATATTCTGGACATTTTTAAAGAATCAAAAGTAAATCAAGCCTAAAGTGGAATATCATAAAACCGGTTACCGGGTACTCGCTAAGTTAATAACCCTTCTAACGCCGTTTAAATTGCAAATATTCTAAATATTCTGTATATTTTTAAAGAATTAAAACTAAATCAATCCTAAAGGAGAATATTAGAAAACCGATTACCGGGTACTCGCTAAGTTAATAACCCTTCTAACGCCGTTTAAATTGCATATATTCTAAATATTCTGGACATTTTTAAAGAATCAAAAGTACATCAAGCCAAAGGAAAATATCAGAAAACCGATTACCGGGTACTCGCTAAGTTAATAACCCTTAAACCACGTTTAAATTGCAAATATTCTAAATATTCTGGACATTTTTAAAGAATCAAAAGTACATCAAGCCTAAAGTGGAATATCATAAAACCGGTTACCGGGTACTCGCTAAGTTAATAACCCTTCTAACGCCGTTTAAATTCCAAATATTCTAAATATTCTGCATATTTTTAAAGAATCAAAAGTAAATCAAGCCTAAAGTGGAATATCATAAAACCGGTTACCGGGTACTCGCTAAGTTAATAACCCTTAAAACCAGTTTAAATTGCAAATATTCTAATTATCTTGGACATTTTTAAAGAATTAAAAGTAAATCAAGCTTAAAGTGGAATATCAATAAAACCGGTTACCGGGTACTCGTCGCTATATAAATTGCTGTTAAAAACCAATTAAATGTGCTTAAGATATCAAATATTTCCAAAATCCTTAACAGAATATGTGAAATACAGAAATCAAGTCCTTAGCAATGTAAAGAAAAACCGATTACCGGTTACTCACTAAGTTAAATACTAAGGAAAACGAATTTTTTTTTTAATTTCAAGTATTACGTAAGTATTACGCTTTCCAAGGCGTAGATTTAAATAAAGTTTACTAGATAATGAAGAAAAGAAACGGTTATGGGATACTTGCAGTTGAAAAATACAAACGGTTAACGAATAATCGTTTGAAAAAAACTATTTTTTTATGATTTAAAATTTAAATAAAATGTTTACCTGTCAGAAGATTCAGATGAATCGTAACGATCGGTGCAACGTTTCTTTTTATGATGCTGATGATGGGCAGTTACTGCGCCGCCACAGCTAGACGATGATGACGATGATAATGATGACGATGAAGAGGATGATGTGGATGTGGATGTGGACGTTGATGTTAATAAGTTTCCTAATCCTGCGTTTGCAGCCGATAAAAATGCAGTCTTTTTAGTTCCACGAGTTTGTTGTTGAGATCTTTTCAAATTTGTGGGCAAATTGTTAAAATCCCTGCTGGCAGAAGATTTCAAAGCAAATAAATTTGCCACACGTTTAGCAGAAGAAGCACTGGCAGCTGTGACGCCACCACCACCACCACCACCAGCAACAGCTGCTGGTACAGAGGGTGGATAAAATTCGGCCTTAACTACGGCACCAGAAGAAGATGGCGTTTGAATGATGGAGGAGGAGGAAGAGTTGGTTTTTGTCTCCTCAACTATATTCTTTGGTTTCGGCTGGTCATCGGCTGCTACGGCTGCTAGTTCGGCTATTGTTTCGCCTTTAAAATCCTTACATTTGACCGTATTGTGGTGTTGATTGGCTTTTATGGCCTGTGCTGTGGAAATTTTATTCACACTGTTGTGGTCTTTGCTATTCTTTAATTGATCGAATAGCGATAGTTTTTCTGTTTTCGTATTCGAATCCGTTTTTGTGGAGCTCATGGTAAATTTATATTCGTTTTTTTTTTTTTTGAGTTTTGTGAGGCCAGATGGCAGCGGAGGTTTGAACTTGAATTATTTTTTTTATTATTTTTTTATTTAAAATTTTTGTTTACAAATACATTTTCAAAGATTCTTTTTAATAAAATTTTCCTTTTTTTTGTTGCACTTCTTTTTAAAAAAAAATTTCTTTATTTTTTTAAACTCTTTTTTACATTTTTATTCCAATTTTAAATATTTTTTTTTCGATTTTTAAATTTATTTTTGCAAGTAATTCAAAAAATATATTTTTTTCACAATATTTCCACCATTTTTAATGTATTTTTTTAGTATTTTAAATCAAAATTTCTGCACAAATTTTTATCATTTGAATTCCAATCTGCAAATAAAAGAAGAAAAAACATGTTTTTTTAAAAATTCTTTGCAAAACAGCAAACAAAAATAAATGGTTATCGGGTACTCGTTTGTAAAAGTCATTAAAACTACATTGCTATTGCGTAGAAGACAATATAAGGTAGCCTAAAAATTAGTTAGAAATGTTTTTTAATAGTTTCAAATGATAAGAAAAACACCGATTACCAATTACTTTTTATTTTAAAAGGCTTTAAAAGCATTATTTTAATAGATTTATTTTTTACTTTTAATATAGCGGCTTAGTATTAAGAAAAAAACATTTAAAACCATAGTAATAATTGCAACTCCACAAAATGGTTACCGGGTACTCGCTATTTGGTGAATTACTCTTACAATACATTGATTAACATATTTTTGGAATCTTAAAACTAAACATTAAATCAATCAGATTAACAAAGGAAAACAAAATGGTTACCGAGTACTCATAATTCAAATTGCTTTTAAAACAAAAATAATCATGTAATAACGACTAAACAAAAAAAAAAAATCGGTTACCGAGTACTTTTATTGTGTATATTTTCACATAAAAAACTGACTGTCAGTGAAGATACAAATGTTAGGAGTAGGTAATCCGTTATATTGAATCAAGTAGAGTGACTTGTGGCCATTGGTTCGACTTGAAATGGTCTTAAGCTACAGCCTTCATTGTTTCCAAGTTTATAACTGTAAACTACCACCAAAGAAAATAAAGTATAAAGAATGTGCATTTTAACATATTTTTTGGAATATTTTTCAAAAATATTTCATGACGCGGGGGAAAGATAGAAGGGAAGGATACAGAAACCAAGAGCGTAACAATGCGTTGTTCTTATCGTGCGTTTTTGTTGTTTGATCACTTTTTTTATTTATTTTTCTGGTGTTAAAAACAGACGTCGGCACCAATGTCCCTCAGGGGAAGAACATCTTTGGCTTTTTACACACACATAGGACACGAACATCAAGAATGTTCGTTAAAAAGAGCGTAAAAATCTTGTCAGTTTTTAAGGAAGCAGGTTCATGTCGCTTTTTTCAGACTTCAATTATACACCCAAAGAAATATTACAGTAGTATTCACTAATGACTCAATGAGAAATGATTTCCATGTTTTGGAAGAATACTTGCCAAGTTAAATACGGTGCCTTTAGGGATTTAGTGCAGTAAAATTTTTCTATATTTTCCGATCACATACAGTGCTTGACAAAACAATGGAAACTTTTTCAAAAATGTACTTAATCGGACGAAAATTTAACATGTTTTTTAAAAATCGGCAAAACATTTGTGGAGTTTATTAATATGCACTGTTATTAACATTTCTGTATATTAAAATTATGTATAAAAATGAATTATAAATTCAAAAATTAAAAAAGTTTCCAAAGTTTCCAATGTTTTGTCAACATCAAATATGTGAATAGAATTATTTTTTTTAATTACTGAATTATATAGTCTTTTTATATATTTCTTAAAATACAGAAATGTTAACAACAGTGCATATTAATAAAAAGCATTAATATTTTGCCGATTTCTTAAAAAGATTTTTAAATTTTCGTCCGATTGTAACACATAAATAAATTTTTGAAAAAGTTTCCATTGTTTTGTCATGCACTGTATATGTACATATCATTGGGTAAATAAGTAGACTTGAAATTATTACTAACAATTTTCCTCTAGGTTAACAACACATGCCTATGGTTATGGATTAGTGAGTGAGAGAGAGAGAAAATAAGTTGAGAGAATTTATTTATTTACAGCCATAGAAAAGTGTTAGTAATATACGCCATCTTTATTTTCATTTCATCAACTTTACATATGTAAAGCGCTGTCTATCTTTGGCTTAATAATTTTGGATAAATAAAAATAAAATAAAAACCTCGATTTTATTATTAAAAGAACATAAAGCTATCCATCTTTGGCTTAAAAATTAGGCCATGTTTTTTAGATAAATAAAAAGAATAAAAAAAACCATTTTTTTATTAAAAGAAAAAAAAAAAACGAGCATTCCAAAGCATTTAAAAAAAATTATACTATGGGACAAAATAAAAAATAAAATACGCCCAGCTAATGACAACATATTTAACACAAAATATTCTTCGAGTGTTATTCTGAAATAAAATAATGAAGCATCCGCGGCACATGTATTCTTGTCGCAGTCTGATCGACAACTAAATCAAAAAAACACAAGACGTACGATGAGAGCAACACATTGTTACGCTCTTTGTTTGTGTTCATTTTCCTTCTGTCTTCCTCCCCCTTCTCATCTAGAAATGATTTTTAAAAATATTTTGGTGAGAGCGGGTCGTAATGTTACGACCCGCCATAAGAAATTTTACTTCTACATGTCTGCGTATCCTTTATATCCATATTCTTTGATACGACTGACATTATGTCGTATGATGTTCTGCTATGAACATGATGTCACTGATTTGCCACGTATGGACTTTGGGAGACTAAAAACTTCAACAGAGTTCTGAATGGTTGTAGTGTTGGGAGAATTGAAAGGCACAATGGGCACTTCATGTAGCTCAAGTGTGTTTGTTATGTGCTTATGCTCTATCAAACGTTGTCACCATTATTCCTTCTAGGAATAATCTCTCTTCCGTCTCTATTCTATCAAAGAATTCGTAGAATTTGAGTATAATTGGCTACAGCTCGTCTAAATCTAATCTCGATTTCGATGGGGAAGAATTTGTCCTCCATCTCCAAGGATTGGGTGGTAGTTTACAATTATAAACTGGGAAACAATGAAGGCTGTAGCTACTTGAGACCATTTCAAATCGAACCATTGGCTACAAATCACTCTACTTGATTCAATATAACGGATTACCTACTCCTAACATTTGTATCTTCACTGACAGTCAGTTTTTTATGTGAAAATATACACAATAAAAGTACTCGGTAACCGATTTTTTTTTTTGTTTAGTTGTAAAGGGTGTTTTTTTATAGAGGTATAGAACTTTAAGTTGGCATTACTTTTCAAGATGGCGACCGATTTAACAGCTGTCAAGTGATTTATTCTCAGTTTGGTTTGACAATTCATCATGAATAGACTCATGCCGGAACAACGCTTGCAATTTTAGTGCAATTTATCGTATCGCGCACTACGTCCATTTTATCGTCGACAAAATCGTCCATCAGAGCAGTTAATTCGATTAACCATGGAACGTTTTCGCACCACGTTTACTCTTGATTGATAACTCGCATCCCCAGAGACGCTGTACGGTGCGTACAGAAGATGCTATTGCTGCTGTAGAGCGTAGCATGTACCGAAGCATTAAGCAACAGTGTTGCCATATTTCTCGTCTCTGCAGTTTCTACAGCTTTTCCGTAAGGTAAAATGCGTCTGACATGAATAATGGAGTAATGACTCCACCCACAGTGCTAAACACGGTACAGTTTCCTTGCCTGCCAAGCAAGCAAAAAACCTGCAGAATTTTCACATCGGTTTTACAAATTCCACCGTCAGAAAACGCAAACAAGTGATAATATGCAGGATATTCACATAGGTTTCGCAAATTTCACGGTGAGCAGTCACAAACAGTCCTCAAACAATAGGGGGCAAAATCTGAAAATAAAACAAATTTATCTCCAGAGCCGACGTAGACAGGGTCACACAAGCAATAATGTTCGTATCCATCTTATAACGATGAGGTTAGTTGCCCTGCCATCTGTAGGTCAGGTTAGATTTGACTACGACAAGTTAAGAACTTAGAAGACAAGTTAGAACTTAGCAGATCTCCTTACTTTACAAAGCAGCTTTACATGGCAATTTTTTTATGGGACAGTCCTCCAGAACACAACTTCACAAAGATTATGTTTAAAAGCCATTGAATAGGTTCCATGAAAAATCGCTCTGCTTCTGCCAAGCTATTGAAACGCTCAAATATGCATTTTTAGCTTGGTTTTGGTACGTGTTTTTTTTACAAAATTTTTTCGTGTGCACTCCTTAAATTCTATTTTAAAATCTTTTTTTGTTTTAATGAATTTAATTTTTACAATTTCTTTTGGCGTGTTTTTTCTTCTTTTTTAATAAAATTTTGTTTATTCAAGCAAGTTTTGTTTTTGTTTTTATTTTTTTTTTTAATTTAATTGTTGTTAAATGCAATATTAAAAATATAATCACAATAAAAACAATCAAATTGTGCTTTGGGTCGGTCATTCAATGCAATTTTTTGCGTGTAAAAACGCTCGGTCGATCATACACACACTCGTAAAATGTAATGGCAACGTCAGCTTTTATTTCCGGCGACAAAAAGAAAAAAATAAATAAAAAAAATAAAGTTCGTAAAAAGATTTACAAAAACAATTTCAATTACGAATATTAAAATACACTCGTTTGATGTATATAGTATAAGCCGAGTGAGGAGTGAGTGTTTGTTTCGTTATGTTTGCATTATTTTAACTTTAAGTGTGGAGTTCTTGTATTATCCCCTCTCTGAAGGAACCACTACTCTCTTCATTGTTAAATTTCATATGGTGTGTTTGAAAAGCTTATGTTTTTTTTTTGTATAGAAATTATGCGTTTTTTTTTTTACTACACATACTTCATTTTCTTCTTCTTTTTCTTCTATTTTTTTCTCAGTGTTGGCTACAATGGCATGCACACACGTACATACATACATACCGTATTTAAAGTGAGTGTGTTTCATATTTCGTAACCTGTTTCAAATGCATGAGATTTGTATGGTATTGTATACAGAACAAGAACAACAATAACAACAGCAGCGAGAATAATAATAAAACAAAAACTGTTGCGGGCTTGTCTCTGTTTTTTTTTCTTTTTTTTTTTATTTATTTGTTCTGTTCACTGTTGGCAAATGTGTATGTGTGTGTGTGTGTGTGTGTGTGTGTCTGCATTTTGTAGTTTTATTTGATGCTGCTGATGATTGCATTGGAGTTTATTTTTTTTTTGTTTAATGACTTGACATCAGTTAGTAGTTGTCCGTGTACGCTACTACATCATCTTGGGGAAAGGAGTATTGTGCGGAATTAATTACAAATAATTTTCTAATTTGTAGTAACTTCTAGTTCTGCTTCATTTTATTGCGTGCCCTCTGGCTTTACATACATACATAATTGGCCATTACAACCCTTCAGTCAGGATTACGGCCTAGCTTCTCACACCACTCATGTTGTGTGTGTTAATTTTATACATGAGTGGCGGGACCTACAGTTTAAAGTCGACTCCGAACGACAAATTTTTGAGAAACTTTTCATGACAATTTTATTTACTCTCAGAGTTTTTGCCAGAAATCTGCTGAGAGGAAGTCGCCGAAGAAATACTTTTTTTGTATTTTATTTCTGATGTCTGGCCTGGGGCTTTAGAACTCTGGTTTTAGAACTCTGCAAACTGCTGGCCTAAGCAGCTGCTTGGAGATGACTGGGTTTTATGTTTTTACTCATCGTTATCGTTTAATTATGATGGTTCTCTATAAGGTGCTTAGACACTGCGATCGCAAAAAAAATCGGGAACCGAAAGCCAGACAATGGCAGGGGAAAATGGGTTGCGAACATCGAACATGAATACACAACACGATGTAAAGATCGCAGCAATCCTTATAACGATTAAGTGGCTGCTTAGTAACAGAATAATCTCTGAAGAAATACTAAGCCACTGGGCCATAAATTTATACATAAATATGGGTGACATTGCTCCAGGAGTTGTTAGTTTTCAGAAACTCTCCACCATATGAATCCTGGGCATAAGAAAAAAACATTTTCGGAAACTGTATTGCAAGCTAACTGACCGCAATGGGAACCAAACTGATGCCTTCATTAGGGTCAAACAATTTTATTCCGTACGGGTTTAAAACACCCTTTCGCACGACTGCTTCAAAGGTAGGTATTCGTAAAATGTGCTTGGAGGTGTCATAGAAACGTATTTCTTGAAAAACGTTAACGGAAGAACCGTTGCCGTCAATTTAGAGCACTGTAACCGTAAGATTACCGACCATTTTTGGTCTGTAATTAAAGATTATGAACTGAACAGTGAGACAAGCCACGCAATGCAATAAATTTGGGCTTTGTTGCATTAGAAGGCTCTAGAAAAAGTAATTTAACATTTTGATGACGTCAATTTGTCACCAGAATCATACGATTTGAGGCTGTTAGATCTTTTTCTGCATAATTCTGCAGAGTTGATGCATTTGAAAACCAACATTCGTTAAGTTATTGCTGAAATATCGTCCAAACTGTGTGAAAATGTTACTAAAAACAACCCAGAAAAATCGATTACTGCAATTAAACCAGAAGAGTTGATTTGAAATTGATAATCCAGTCCTCGATCGGCGTAAAAATAAAAAAAAATCGATTACTGCAATTAAACCAAAAGAGCTGATTTAAAATTGATAATCCAGTCCTCGAATCAGAGTAAAAATAATAGAAGAGAAATTTTTTTAACGAAAATTAGGGTACCCATGTGAAGTGCATTTGATCGTAAATCACTTTCTTTTTTAAACCGTTACAACAACAACAACAATGCTTTAGGAAACCTTAACCAAAAATTAGTCATTTAAAGAATTTTTAAATGCACATTTTAAAAGTAATAAAAACCACAATTTTTTTTCTGTTGATTTTGCTGTAAATATAATAACCCTCAGCACTAAAAAAATAAACAAATAAAAACAACAAAAAGTTATTAAAAAAAATAAAAAAAAAAACTTACTTTAAGGAAAACAAAATTATTTTTTTTTTTTTGGTTTAGCACCGAGAATCATTAATTCAAACATTCAGTCGTGTTCTTTCTTTATTTATTTTTGCTACAACAATATCAAGCAAATAAATTCTTTGTTATTTATTAATAAATAAATTAATTCAATTCTTTAATTTCTTTGTTTATTTGTTTTGGTTGTCATTACACTTTGTTTCTATTTTTGAAACAAAACGAAAACAAAAATCCAAAAAAAAAACACGTTTCAGTACCACAGAAAAAAAAAGTTTAAATCAATCGAAAATCACACACGTTCACGTTTTTAACCCACTGTGCAAAAGTTCATGCATGCGTATGTGTTTAAAGAAAAAGCCAACAAGCGAGTGCATAAGTTAACGACACGAATGCTTAACAAATACTAAAAAAAGAAAAAGAAAAAGAACAAACTTTGAATTTGTTTTTTTGCATTTTGTTTGGTGGCGCTCGGCAAACTGCAACAACAACAATAATTATTGCGAGAAGTTGTTCGTTTCTATCTTATGTTCTCCCCAAAACAATTCTCTCGCCATCAGTAACAACATTATTATGATAATGTTGTGGCTTTTTGTTTTTGTATGAGAATGAAAAGAAAAATCAAAACAAACAAATCGTCTCCAACATTCTCTTTTTTTTTTTGGTTGGTGTTCACAAATACCAATGAATTCACAAGTTCGTTGAATTTGTTGGGAAATGTGCACGAACATAAGTCAGACTAGGGAGTTATTAACTACATAATATGGTAATGGGTTATCCATTGAGTAATCTCTTTCACTTGAAAAGAAATTTACGATGAATGCGTAAAAATAGTCAAAACTCACTACAAAAAAATGGTGATTCATATGACATGCCCACTTTTCTTTCGTTATGGAAAGATTATGGTCATTATGATCGATTACCAAGATCATAAATAAATACTAGAGTAGCTGGAAGTGTTACAGCTATTGTCAGGCCTATGCATCATCCCAATATATGCGTATAGTACGTATAAAAATGGATTCCCCAGCAGATTTTTTTCAGCGGCAAGATAAGGCTCGGTGGCTGTGCTGGTTTTTGGAAAGACTACGTCCAGAACCGTGTCTACGCGAATAATTTTCAATTGTTGAAACATTTAAAACTTAACAACCGTTAACTTAACGCTGAGATATCGTCTGAAATGTGAAAGAAAAAAATCTATTTAAATATCTTTGTTGAAGTCGCCGTAATCTCGTAGGTAGTGTGTTGGCTTATTAGACATAAATCCCAGGCCAGACATCAAACAAAATACGAAAAGTATTTCTTCGGCGATTTCCTCTCAGCAGATTTCTGGCAAAAACTCTGGGAGTAAATAAAAAATTGCCATGAAAAGTTTCTCAAAAAAAATCTGTCGTTCGGAGTCGATCCGCCACTCATGTATAAAATTAACACCCACCACATAAGTGGTGTGAGAAACTAGGGCGTAATACTGTTTTTTTTTAATGTTTTGTTAGAAAACAACTTTAATGAAAACTTTTTGGCATCTCAAAAAAAAGGAAAACTTGGCAAATGGCAACCCTGATGTCAACATACTTTGTTCGTACAATTCATAATTCATTCGATGATGCGTATATTAACTGACAGCGCTGACATGCGTAGCTTCATTTGCTTGCGTAAGTAGGCATTAGACCTGTTCAGTGTGATTTTCGTTTGCCGAAAGTCTTGTAATAATGTTGTAAGGCTCTCTTTAATGAAGTCGTGTAGAAGACACCACTCTCGCACACAATTTTTATGGGTTATGGGAATATATACTAGTTTTGGAACCGATTTCCTATATGTTTGTAAAAACTTGTGCAACCATAAACTATTGCTTCTGGTAAACAGTTAAAATCGTGATTAAAAAGTAAGGTTAGACGATATTGAACTCCCTTTATTGCTTTAAAAAACGAAAATTTTTTCCTTTTGTGTTCACCTTTCGATTTTTCAACTTACTTCAGCTATTAATTTGTATTCGTTTAGTGTACACAGTAACCATCTCTGGATATTGTCGTACGGGTTTGTTCTTCGTATGTTTACATTTTGTTTTTCTTGTTTTGGCTGCGAGTATATAACGTATATCGTCTCGTGTATGTTGTGTTATTATGTTCTCTTGAAAGAGATTAAAAAGGTTTGGAGCATTTGTAATAGAGTACGGAGGGGGGGGGGATCATCATATTGGTTAGCACATGTTTGTTTGTTTATTATGAGAGAAAGAGCATACGAACGAACGATTCTTTATGAGAACAAGTAGACGACACGAAAAAGAAGTCGTGCCTTAAAAACGAGTATTTATATTGTGGTGGCTTTATTTTGTTTTGTACAAAAAAAAAAAAAAACAACAAAGAATACTCTCACATTGTTGATTGCATTTGTTTTTCTTTTTTCTTTTTTCTTCTTTTTTTATTGTAATGTTGTTTAAACAACAATAAAAACAAAAACACTTACACAAATACCCTGTGTGAAACACCAATAGAGTGGGTATGAGAAAAAAAATTTGATTCCCCAATGCAATGCAAATGCAAAGGCAAAGACAACAACAAAAAAAAACTACTTAAAATGCAAACAGTAACAATAACAATGCAAAGAAAAATAAATAAAACAGTAGTAAGAGGAATAACAACAACAAAACATGCATAGAACTTGTAGAGTTTTGCAGGTTCCCAGCATTAGACCAGTCAGTAGTCGCTGTATGTAGTCCGTAAGTACGTACGTAAATATGCTCGGACAATATAAAGAGTGAATGACTGAGCGTACAATGTTAAACGTTAGAACCGAACATGTTAGTTTTTCCTTTTTTTCATTCGTTCGTTTCGTTGCCATAAAGGAAAGTAAGTTCGTGTTTTACTTTTAATGTTGTCGTTGTTTTTGTTTTTGTATTTTTTTTTTTTTGTCTATTTTCCTAACAAGTCAGTCATGCACTAGCATTGCAATTGCAATGTTGTGTGTTGTGTTTTTTTTGTTTTTCTTTTTTATGGGAAGTTTTGCATTCTTATGCATGAATATTTATAAGGAAAATACCGTTGTACAACGAACAGCCATCTTTTTTTATTAATATTACGGGAATAATTTAATATGACAGAATAGAAAGAGAGAAAGAAAAAAGTATTGCCATTAAGACAGGAAATTAATTTCCTTTCATATATCGTCGCGTTTATCACAGGCAAAATAGCTCAACTAGTGGTTGTAAACACTTCTGTTTATGAGTGTGGACTCATAAATGGTCATTTAAAAACTCATTTTTTTTCTTTCTTCACTTAATTATCGCTAGAGTGCTTCTTTTTGTTTGGTCTGGAATAGATTTGTGGCTGGCTGGCTGACTTCCTTTGGTTTGTTTTTTGTTCGTTTCTTGTTTTACGTCCAGATGGAGTTTAAATGGACTTTGAATTGAGATCGACAGACAGAAAACAAATACACACACGTACTCGCATCAAAAGTTAATACAATAATTAGGAAGTATGGTCCGAATCTAATGTGTGTGAAGCCCTCCAGTCTTTCTCTAGGTATAGCGCATTGGAAATATCCACGACTGACGCATAAATCAGTCTGAATTTTTGTATGATGGTATTTGTATATGTATGTGTATGTATATGTATGTATATGAGGAAAATGCTAACAGGGTTAAATCGCGCAATATCGGTGAACAGGCATGAACTATGTCATACCAAAGAATATGGATATAAAGAATACGCAGACATGTAGAAGTAAAATTTCTTATGGCGGGTCGTAACATTACGACCCGCTCTCACCAAAATATTTTTAAAAATCATTTCCTGATGAGGGGGGAGGAAGACAGAAGGAAAATGAACACAAACAAAGAGCGTAACAATGTGTGGCTCTCAACGTACGTATGTACATGTGTATGTATTCTTGCTTGTGTTTTTTGATTTAGTTGTCGTTCAGACTGCGACAAGAATACATGTGCTGCGGAACACTCGAAGAGTATTTTGTGTAAAAAATATTCTATGTCATTAGTTGGGCGTATTTTATTTTGTCTCATAGTATAATTTTTTTTAAATGCTTTGGAATGCTCGTTTTTTTTCTTTTAATAAAAAATGGTTTTTTTTATTTTTTTAGTTTTATTTATCTAAAAAACCTGGCCTAATTTTAAGCCAAAGATGGATGGCTTTATGTTCTTTTAATAATAAAATCGATTTTTTATTTTATTTTTATTTATCCAAAATTATTAAGCCAAAGATAGACAGAGCTTTACATATGTAAAGTTGATGAAATGAAAATAAAAAATAGAGTATATTACTAACACTTTTCTATGGCTGTAAATAAATAAATTCTCTCAACTTATTTTCTCTCTCTCTTACTCACTCACTCAATCCATAACCATAGGCATGTGTTAACCTAGAGGAAAATTGTTAGTAATAATGTCAAGTCTACTTATTAACCCAATGATATGTCTATGTGATCGGAAAATATAGAAAAATTGTACTGCACTAAATCCCTAAAGACAGGGTATTTAACTTGGCAAGTATTCTTCCGAAAACATGGAAATCATTTCTCAATTGAATCATTAGTGAATACTACTGTGATATTTCTTTGGGTGTATCATTGAAGTCGGAAAAAAGCGACGTTGAACCTACTTCTTTAAAAAACTGACAATATTTTTACGCTCTTTTTAACGAACATTCTTGATGTTCGTGTCCTATGTGTGTAAAAAGCCGAAGATGTTCTTCCCCTGAGGGACATTGGTGCCGAAGTCTGTTTTTAACACCAGAAAAATAAATAAAAAAAAAGTGGCCAAACAACAAAAACGCACAATGAGAACAACGCATTGTTACGCTCTTGGTTTCTGTATCCTCCTTCCCTTCTATCTTAACCCCCGCGTCATGAAATATTTTTGAAAAATATTCCAAAATATGTTAAAATGCACACATTCTTTACACTTTATTTTCTTTGGTCATACGTAGCAAAATCCTGTTAAAAGCTCATACATATGTTTAACGTTCATGATCGACCGTTGACAGTGATGGCCAACATCATTCTCAAATAAATTTAAAACAACGACGCCCCCAGCCAAAAATCCTTATCAAATAGAGATTTCTGCGAGATGCACTTGACGGTCTTGAATCACACATGGATTGATGTCGTCCCAAACTCGACAAATTTGTTTGTTCACGTACCCCCATACGACTATTTTAGAAAATGATTTTTCCATGAATATTGGAGTCAGTTGCCTCATTCTGCGAATACACGTCGCCATGTATGGTAATTCACCTTCAATCCATCAACTAATTTGACAGATGAAGCTTCAGCAGGATGCCTACTATCAACTGTCTAAGTTCGAAAGTCACCGTTGGAAGACCCAATAGTTGTATAACATTTTACATGGCATACGTAAGCCTACTCCTCTATTTTTAGCAGATTACGCCTTCTATTCCCCTCTTTCAAAAATAGCTTCTCCGTAGTGATCTAAAGTAATTTCTTCTGGCTTTTGGATCGGTGGGGATTTATGTATGTACACATATGGCCAAAAAAATAGGTGTAAAAATTTTTTTTTCGTTCAACTTATTAAAAAATGCACAAAATTACAACCATGCTAAAATTACAAAATAATTAGTCTGGTATTATTGTTGCAGAAAGCAAAAAAATGGGAATTTCACTAAAAGTAAGCTTGTCTCAGATAAATAGTGTGGCATTTTTCCTTTAAGGGCGAATTTTACTTGGACAGAATAATAGGTGTGTGATTTGTAATTTAGTTAAAATTTGATTTATTGAAAAAAAAAAATTAAAAAAAGGAAGAAAGTAAGTGAAATAATATTAATTAAAAATAAATAAAACATTATATCAGACATAATTAATTTTTAAGATGGGCCGTGGGCTCCATTGCAGTAATGAAGAAAGACTCCTCGTTCTTAAACTTCGCGAGCAAGGTAAAACCTACAAATTCATTGCAGATGCTTTAAATCGGTCTGAGAATTTTGTAACCAACGCTTTAAAAGCTAAAAAATAACGTTGAAACACGAGGTAGACATAGAAAAACTTCATTAACTACAAACAAATGCATAGTCACACTGTCCAAATGGGACCCTTTTAAGTAGTCTAAGGCTATTGCTGGAGAAATTGAAAATACAGTGTCATCACGAACTGTGCGAAGACGATTGCAGACGGCAGGCCTAGAAGGTAGGATAGCTCGCAAAGTCCCTCTGCTTCGAACAAACAATTTAAAGAAGAGGAAAAATTTTGCCTTGGCTCACAAAGATTGGTGTGGAGCAGAGGGAGAAAAAAAGTTGCGAAATATCCTTTGGAGCGACGAGACCAAAATCAATTTATTTGGAAACGACGCAGAAAGAAATGTTCGTCGGCCAAAAGGTAAAGAATTCGACAGTAGGTACACAAAAAAGACCATCAAGCATGGAGGAGGCAATATCATGGTATGTGGTTGCTTTTCCCGGTATGGAGTAGGTCCAATTCAGCGAATAGAGCAAACAATGGACAGATTTGTGTACAGAAATTTGCTAGAGAATCTCATGCTACCCTTTGCCGAGGAAAATATGCCTCTGATTTGGAAGTTTCAACAGGATAACGATCCAAAACACTCATCAAAGTTAGCAAGTGTATGGTTTCGTCAAAGGAAAATAGACGTTATTGAATGGCCTAGTCTGGCCCCCGACCTGAACCCGATAGAAAACCTTTGGGAAGAGTTAAAAAGAAGAGTTTCCAAGCTTCCTTGTTGTAATAAAGACCAATTATGAGAAAACGTTCAACATGTTTGGCACAATATTGGGATAGAGACTGGTCGTAATTTAATTTCGCCTATGCCTCGAAGAATGGAAGCTGTCCTCAAAAACAATGGCAATTATATGGGCTATTAATGATATCATTTAGTTTTTATTAGTGAAAAACAATTTTTGAGTACAAAGTTTTCTTTAAATTTTAAATTGTTTTGTATACACTAGGGATGCCAATCGGGAAATCCCGAAACAGAAAATCCCGGGATTTTCGGGATTCCCAAATCCCGTTTCCCGGGATTTTTTAAAGCTTGTCCCGGGAATTTTCGAGATTGTAAATTCATACATATACACCTTATAAAGTAAGAAAAAAATTGAGTCTACGGCATTATTTTTTTTATTTAATATAACATTAAATAACACTCATGTAGTTTTTCAAGTGTATCATGCAACATTCGATATCACTGGACATCGATCTGAATAAGAACCCAACTTCCAACTTTTTTTTAGATTTTTTTATTAAGAGAAAATTCCGAAATCCCGGGATATTTCGGGAAATCCCGGGATATTTCGGGATTTTTCGATCCCGAATTGTCCCGAAAAATCCCGGGATTTCGGGATCGGGATTACGAAATCCCGAATCCCGGGATTTTTAAAAATTAATCCCGTTTGGCATCCCTAGTATACACCTATTTTTTTGTCCACATCAAAAGCTGGTCTTTTTTTTTTTTTTGAATTCACTTTATTTTAAACATAATTTACTCTTATTTTCCCTTCCTTTTAACTTTTAAGAACGTAGAATGAATTAATTTAATAAAAATAATTGACTAAATTATGACGTATAAATAAAACCGAAAATATATACGGATATAGTTTGCTATGTAGTTCACACCTATTTTTTTGGCCATATGTGTATGTATAAAGGTATGTATAAAAAAAATTAGCTTCACGCCAGATCCGTAAGCCTAAGTCCTCTGGATCAAAATTTGATATCTCGGGGATCTGATTCAGTTGGCAGAGATATTTACATTAATTTCAAGTCCATGTGACAGGAGCTAATTGCTCGAATCGTGTCGCATGTTTGGAAGATATTTTCACTTGGGTTCTAAATTTTTCACTTGGAGGCTGAACTCCCCCCTGCTGTCCTCCTGTTTGCCTTGACCCCATTTGCTGTATACCATCCATAATCGCCACTTTTTAAACTGAGTTTATAACCTCTAAACTGCTTCACCTGTAGCTCCCACCAAATTCCAAGCATTGCATACAAAATCCATTGTGAATCACGACATGGCCAACATGACAAACGTAGAAGAACTCTTACTGCACACGCACATATGTAAAATTAAACCAACCGAGGGAGTTTGTGAACTAAGGTCGACTATAGACCTCCAGCTGTCCACTTTATAAAAATTTTCCAAGAACCCTAACAGTAGCAGCAAATAGTTTTCCATTCACAATTAAAACTAACGGTATTTTTACAATGGAAATCCATGAATTTAAAATTTGCGTAATGCTTGTAAAAGTAACGGCTTTTAATCGATAATAAAAAAAATCATAAAAAAAAATGATTTTTTAAACGATTCTGTCACTAAACAAATGTTTTTGACAAGTGAAACGGCCGCTTGTCATTAAAACCCACTTCAATTTAAATTATTACCACCCGACCACTCCTTATAAAAAAAAAAACTCTGACAGTCAGTATTTAGTGACTGAGCAATTGACGACTTGTTGTTTGTAAATCAAAAAACAAAAGAAAAAAAAGATTACAACATTAAAAGAAAAACAATAAACAAAAAACAACAACGAAAACAATTATAAATTGCCACCAAAAGAAAAAAATACCAGTTATTTTTCTGTGCCCTCTCATTCTACCTCTCTTTGTCACACGTTTTTGTAGCACAAAATTTTCCCACTTGCAAAAAAAAACAAAAAAACAAAAGAACGAATTCAAGCGGCATTAAATTTATGGGTCATTTAGTCAAGTCAATTTGAAATCAAAAAATCATTCACTCTCAAATCACACCCTTCTTTCTCTCTGTGACACCTACACACACACACACCCATTCGCCCAGAACCAACTCGTTTTTGCATTCGTTTGTTTGTTTTGATTTTGTTGCTGTTTTTTTTTTATTCGTTTAAAATATATGTCTGCCTGCCTGCCTGCTTGCCATATGATGAACACGACACAACAGCAGAAAAAAAAATAATCATGTAACTGGTCAACACGTGCTTTTATTACAACATTATTATGACAAGTTGTTGGGTTATATTGTAAAATATACCCACATGCACAACACAACACAACAATCAATACACGATACACACATACGCACCCCATGTATTTTATTTTATTTATTTATAGTGTGTTGGTTGGTATTACGTTAAAAAGTTTTATCGTGTACTTGTATGATTCAATAATAAACTTGATTCCAGTTGATAGCAGAGCCGAGCCGCTTCGAGCTGAATGACTACTACACATATCAAGTTTTGTTTTTGTATTATTTTCCTTAATGTTTGTTGGTTTTGTTATTCATTCTTTAATAACGAGTTCTAAAGTATGTATTCATACACATTAAACCCAACAGACTCTAAAACACATAGAGTGTGATGGTATACACAGAGAGAGACAAAGAGGGAGAGTAAGAGAAATAATGTAGTTTTTTAGCTTCAGTTAAAACATGCATTTTGTAAACACAAACATGCATGCACACACAGAAGAGACAAGAGTATACTAACTACCGCTACAAACACCAAGTACATTACAAAAATAGCAATAAAAATACTAGGGACTACAACGAAGTTGTTGACGATGACGACGAGAATTACTTGAGAGAATATCAAACAATCATGCATGCCTGCATTGTATTTAAAGTACGCGACTCTACCTTTTGTCGTCTTGCTACGAGTATATTTACCCGAGTATTCTTGTATTCCCTTGTACTCTTCTATCAATGCATTGCAAAGCACAGTGTTTAAGAAAAAAATACAAGAGGAAAACAAATGCAATAATAACAAAAACAACAACAATAATAATAATAATTTCAACAGCAAGAGAGCAATGACTTGAAGAAGAATTTTGTTATTTATTTTGTTTTGATTTTTTTATTTTATTTTTTTAATTTGTCTTGTTGTCTCTCTTTTTCTCTCTCTCACACAAATCGTTGTATTTGTAAAAAAAAAACCAAAACAAAACAAACCGGAGATATATTATCACACATAAATTGTTTCGCGCATGCAATAACTGAAAAACAAAGTTGCCAGATTTAAAAAACAAAAAACATTCTTGGATAAAGGGCCGGGCCGCAAATATGTAAATCAAAATATAACTGTACTACCTATGCATTTTCTAGAGTCCACTGATAGCTGAGTAGCCCTCTGGCTATTTTTTCCACCACCTTATCCATAAAGTGGGTAAAAACAGTTTAAATTCACTACAAAAGTGGTTATACAAATGCTATCGCTTTTAAAGCAGCATTACGAACTGATTATGGTTGCAAGAATCAACCTTCTGTGCAGGGAATTGAGAAGATTGTAAAGAAATTCGATGAGAAAGAAAGCCAATGTGAGCACCAATGAATGTTAGAGAAAGTGTGGTGAAAAATCCGCAATTGTGTATTACACAGCGGTCTTAGCGGCTCATTATGGTGTATTTTGGAATTTGATTTTGCATCTCCATCCGTATAAAGTTCACGTCAAACAGCAATTAAAGTCCATTCGCAATTCCATAAAAATATGTATGTTGGCTGGGTGGATGGATAGAGCAACAGATTTTTAATGCAGTTTTGTTTTTTTGAAAAAACATATTTTGCCTCCTCTCTGGGGGTATTTTAACAAGCAAAATTGATGCGTATGCCGTTTAGAGAACTTAGAAGTGATGGAAGTGGAAATACTTTGCAGCTCATAATGGTATTAAAGTGTTTCTAGATTGTATTTTTTCGAAAATGCCTTGGTAAGAACCGTTACCGTTATGTCAGTCAACTTTTTCTGGCCTACAATTGATTTTAACTGTGTCAGTTCACACAATACCACTGATTTTTCCACAAAGAAAAAAAAATGCGATTAGAAGCCGCTAGACTTTTGTATACGACCACAGAGCATAACTACGCGTATAAAATCCTAACGTTTATAAAACCCTTTTTAGCGATATCAGTTCACTATCAAAATCTTGCGATTAGAAGCCGCTGGAATTTTGTATAGGGCTACGTCAAAGCCCAAGTCTATGCGTATAAAATCCTAACCTCAAGTTATCGCCAAAATGCCGCCAGAAATGTGTTGAAAACTACTACATATTGGTCAGTTACTGCAAGCAATCCAGATGAGACCGTTTAAATAATGGCAAGAGACGAAGCATTTCAATGAAAAACAAGTTTCAAAGAAATCATCGCGTTATAAGCGTGCGTATTATTTAATATTATCTTTAAAATTGAAAAATCAAATCATCATCACAAGCTTTCCAAAGCAATTTATTTACTGTGGCATCCCTCATTGAATTGTATTTAATGCTAAAAACACACAAGAGTCACCAAATGCTGCCTCAAAATCTATCAAAAATAGAACACATACGTGTATAGTTAAATAATAAAGGCAGCGCGCCAACAAGCTCCAGTTGCTGAGCTTAATTTTCAAATTTTATTAAAGTTCAAGCCTGTGCCCTAAAAATGTATGCCCACATACGTGTTTTATTATGAAATCCGGCATCTCTAATCCTAGTTGGAATGCATTTCACTCTCCAACTACCTATTTGTTATTTACTCTCTCCTCTTTTCTCACTCTCTCTAGCTCGTATAGCTGTTTTCAAATTCACCTCCATCACTGACTGAGTTGCATACACAATAATTGTTTTTTTTATGTTTTAATTTTTCTTTTCCTATGTAAAGCTTTTTTCTATGTACGAACCGGTGTTGGAAAAAACAAAAGACAAACAAGGAAAACAAAAACAAAAATTCTTGTTTTACTACATTTCTATTTATTTTCTTATGATCTTTTTGGTTTTTTGTTTGATTTTGTTACACTAACAACAACAGCAGCAGCAGCTTATTTTTTTTATTTTGATTTGCTTTAAAGTTTTTATCCTGTGTTCGCGTTCGTGTTTGTGTTTGTTTTCTTTGCTTTACTACTCCCCCCCCCCTTAGGTACCCTATGATCTGTAGTGTAGTGTTGTATTCTTTTCTATTTAGTGGCTCTCCCAAAAGAGTAGTTTTTTGTTGTTGTGTTTTTGCATTAAGAAGGAAATACACATACAGTGCACAGGCAGAGGTACTTTATAATAAACACGCAAATGTGTGTGTATACTACTATTGACTGAAATTATAGAAATGAAACACAAATTCTCATGGTGTTATGTTTTGTTTTTTTATAAATTGTTTATTTTTTTTTTTGCTTTCCTTCATATAACAGCATTGTTGTTGTTGCTATATGTATGCGTTTTGTTTTTCCTTTTTATTATTATTGTTGTTGTTGTAATTGACTCTCTCATGCAGGTTTTTATACCTTAAGGCAAGTTAAAGAGTGAAAAAAGCGCTCAAACATATAAAGAACAGTTTTAAATTAGCGGTTAACAACGAAGTTAAGTAGAGAGCTACACTGGTTTTTTTACAAAAAAAATATTTTTTCTTGTATGAAATAAAATGGTTTCCTATTAAAATTTTTCAAAGAATAATTCAAATTTTTTTATTGAAATTACCTGTTAGTAAGCAAATGATTTTAAATATCCTTTCAAAATTTAATCCTGTTTCTTTGATGTTGTTGTAGGTATAAAGAAATACAAAATAATTCTTTAAGAATTTCTTAATAGTTGTTAAAATCACATTAAAAAACTTATAATTTTTAGACGCTAAAACTCTTTATTTAAACACTTAAAAACTGCATTTATTTACCACAAGCCAATAAACATTCTGGTTTTCTTTCACTTTTTCTTATACATTTTCTTCTTTCTACACTTTTGGTTTTTTTATTTTATTTTCTTCCTTTGCTTTATTACTTCTTTCTAGTTTTACTTGATTAAAATAAATTTTCTTTAAAGAAAATTCAATTTTCTTTCATTAAAAATGCTTGTTAATTAAACACTTTTCTTTTTGTTTGTTTTCTTTCTTAACACTTTACAAAATACTCATTTAGAATAGAAGAACTGAATCAAGTGTTTGTTTCATAAAACAACAAAACAAAACAAGTGTGTTTGATATCCAATAACTGTTTTTCTTCTTTTTTTTTTGCCAAAAAAAATCTGACACAAACAAAAGCGAACACCGAAGCTCTGTACAACAGAACAGACGACAACGTACTAAACTTTTCAATTTATGTTGGGGCTAAGCAACAGCCAAGCAAGCAAGCAAACGAACAAACAACAACTAATACTACTTACTAACTGCACTATTCTGTTTGTTTTTGTTTTGCATTGTTTTGTTGTTTTTTCTTCTTAGTTATGTTATACAAAAGCCAGCCATTAACCAAATTGCATTACTCAAAAAAATCGGTTTTACAATAACAACAATAAAGTTCTTATACAAATTGCTATGGTAGTTAATTAAACAAAATATGTATGCAAAGGCCGAACACACCACACAGAGAGAGAGAGAGAGCGAGAGAAGTAAACGAAAGCTTTTTATGTTGCCCATATTTCTTTTATATGTAAATACAGAGAGCAATAACATTATGCTGCTTGCCATACAAATATTTGTTGTAAAGAGAAGCAAATTCTTGAACATATTATTATCCCCACTTTTCTGTTTGTTTGTTTGTTTTTTTTATAATGAATATGATGAGAGTTTTCATATAGCGAGCAGTGTTGCCGTTTTCGATTATTTTTAACTAAAACTGGTTATTTATTTATTTAATGTGTAGA
The DNA here is from genome assembly GCA_932273835.1 of Sarcophaga variegata. NCBI lineage: Eukaryota > Metazoa > Arthropoda > Insecta > Diptera > Sarcophagidae > Sarcophaga > Sarcophaga variegata. The sequence continues at coordinate 114,817,641 of OW026360.1, forward strand.
TTTATGCTTTAAAATTTGTTTACTTCCTGGCAATACTGGTGGATGGAAAAATTCGTTTGTTTGTTCAAAAACCAAACGTTCTTTCTACGTGTCCGATTTGTATAAACCAAAATTAAGCCCCATTGTCGCTTGGAAGAATTTATGGTGTGCGTGTGTGTGTTGTGTTTGTGAGTCCTCTTTGTGATTGAATTTGTGTAAGTATTATGTATGGATGGTTTGAGTCTGGCTGATGGCGTTTGTTTGTTTGTGCATCGTCGTGTAAGTGAGAGAACACGGGATTTGTTGTTTGGTTGTGTGTGGGTGGTAGGTTAGTTGCATCGTTTGTGTGTAGTTGGTTGGATTTGACAGACGGACTCCAAAATGAATTGCTTTTTAATGTGGTGTGTTTCTAACATGGCGAATTTTTAGAAAGTGGTGTGAATTTCCAAATTTGTGAGTTTTTGCAAAATGCGGTGAATGGTCAATTTTTGCAAAGTGCGTTAAATTTGAAATTCACCAAAGTACCGTTATTTGAATATGTATTACCATAGATCACTGTACTATCAGTGGTGAATTAAGCGGTTTGTGTCTTTTTATATGTAATATTCTGAAGGTATGTAAAATAAAAGTAATGCATTCCAAAACGGGTGGAAGTCTACACTAAGTTGAGAATAAACTAAAGACAGGGCTGCTCAAGTATTAATATTAATGAAAATAACAGGGTATACCAATTGATTATTTTATTCCAGGACAGTAAATTAATTTCATTTGTAGAATACACTGATAGCGTAGAGGGAGAGGCTTCAGTCGCTTACAAAGGTTCTTATATAGAGAGGGAGAAGGCTTATATATACTTTTGTAGTTGAGGCTTATCATGGTGGAATTGTTTATTTAGGACAAAAAAGACATTGAAATTCCAGTTCTTGGGCATACTTCCTACCACCCTCTTCTAACCACTTAGCCGACTGCATTACAATTACAGCTATGGACATATAAATGGCACACATTTGAATAAGTTTTTTTTTTAGGCTAAAGTATGGCGAATACTATTAATCAAAAACAAATTTTTGGATTTATCCAAAGGTTTATTATTTGTATTTCAGAATGATATAAACTTAAGTTGAAATTCATTAATTAACAAAAAAATATATATAATTTATAAAAAATAACTCTGGATTGAGCTGGACACATAAATGGCACAAACTTAAAAAGTTCTTTTAATATTGGATTTGTTGATTTTTTGGTATGTACAAATGCCCTACCATTAATATTTTGTGCTGTAGCCTTTGTTTTTGATGACAGCTTCGCATCTACGACCCATACTTTCCACAAGTTTTTGGCATTTTGTTTTGGGTATGGCATACCAAGCTTCCTGAACGGCTGACCATAAATCGTCCATATTTTTATAATTTTTTTTTGGCCATTTCAACCTTGACTTCATACCACAGGTTTTCAATAGGATTTAAGTCAGGGCTCTGGGCTGGCCAATCCAAAACGGGAATCTGTTCCGAACAAAACCAATTTTTTACTACGTTTGACGAGTGTTTGGGGTCATTATCTTGCATGAATTGGCATAGAATCGAAAGCGAATGGTTCCATATGGTTTTTTAGAATATCCAAATATTGAAACTTGTCCATTTTTCCATTGATTTTTACAAGTGGATCTACGCCATGCCAAGAAAATGCACCCCAAACCACAATGCTACCACCGCCGTGTTTTACCGTCTTCTGCGTGAACCGAGGAGTATATTCTTGGCATCTAGGACGACGAACAAAGGTTCTGCCATCTGGTCCAATTCAATTAATTTTTGTCTCATCACTCCATAACACGTTTTTCCAAAAATTAATAGGATTATCCTTATGGGTTCTGGCGAAGGCTAAACGTTTTGAAACATTTTTTTTTTTTTGAGAGCAATGGTTTTTTCCTGGAAATGCGCCCAAACAAATTTGCCTCGTTTAATCTTCTTCTGACAAGCCTGCTAGATATTTCCAAGCCAAAAGATTCATTAATATCAGACGCTATCTGCCGTGAAGGCTTGAATGGATCAATTTTTGCCATTCTTACCATTGCTGCATCTGTACGCAAGTTTGTTTTTCGAGGTCTTGGCTTCCGACTGTTGCCCTTAATCAATACATCGGTATTCTCTACACATGATTTGATGGCATTGTAAACTTTTTTTTTTCTTGAAACTTGCAGTTCTTTAGCAATTTCCGATACTTTTTTTCCCATTTTCATGCATTTTCCATATGATCCGCCTATCCTCGGTTGTTGTATGATTTCCTGATCCCATTTTGCAAAATTTTTTCTTTATACTTGTTTTTTTTTAATTTTTTTAACACTTTAACAAAGTATCAAGTGATTTGAATGAAATCTACGCGTGTAATAACTATTTCAAATAAATTGTGCCATTTACATGTCCACTTAAAATCAGCTTTGTTTACGCAAAAATAATAACGGTAAATAATAAGCAGAATATAACGGACTAATTGAGTGCTGCTGAAACAAAAATTCTTAGGGCAACAATCTTAAGAGATAATTGTAGCATTTTATAAACTTCTAGTTGACAAAACATAAAGTTTTTGTCTTTATTAAAATGTGTGCCATTTATATGTCCATAGCTGTATATGGAGTGTATGGATAAGCTCTGCATTTGATGTTTTCTTGTTGACATCACTGAGGACCATGCCCCGCTATCTCTTCAATTTCTGTCCAGTTTTCACATGACCTATCTCGCAGATTTGAGTCTAAAATATTGAAAATCCCGGTAAAATTAAATCAAAATTTATTTTAAATTTTTTGAATACTTTTTTCTTTTTAATTTTTATTTTACAAATTTATGGAAAACAAAACAAAAGACATTATTTCCAATGGAAACTTAACAAAGGTTATATTAGCCGGTGGCTAGTAATTAAACGATACGAGCCCATTTAAGGTCTAAAATCAAGATTTGCTATGTTTTGTCTTTTCTTTTTTTTAAATAAATTAATAGAAATAAAAATAACAATTAAATTATGGAACACAATTATTTAAATTTTCTATTTTTTTATATAAAACTAAGCTAAGCTACTTGCTTGCCACGCCCCCTTCCCTTTTCTTATTAAATATACATGCTGTGTTTGGCTAAACTATTTACAATTAAAAATTACAAATAATTACAATAACAATAATAATAATAAAAATAAAAATAAATACAATTTTTAACTAAAAAAAAAAAAATAATAAAACTTCATATGCTTTAAGTCCAAACAGAAGTGGGTATAAGACCTTCTTTGCTGGTACCGGGCGGTGTAAGAACTTCTTTATTGAGGAAATCTAAAGGTAAATCGACTAAATAACCCTGTAGAAGATAAAAATTAATTACTTTGCAGCAAAAATATTTAATAATGCTGTTTACCTGAATATTTAAAATGCGTTTCGTTGCTAAATCTGGATCAGTTTTCGTTAGAGGCGGACTCTCCTCCTGATACTTGCGAAAATGGGCAAACGTTTTCACATTATCATTGGGTATGCAACGGAAAACCTCATCATATATGGTGGTATTGCGTGTGGATATACGTTTCCAAAGGCCATTCCAAAATTGATCCGTTACCGGATCCGTTACATCGATGGGCATACGTTCAGCATCCGGCTCCAACAAACCGAGATGTTCTTTAAACAGAAACTTTCTTAAACGTCCCGCAAACACACCACTCGGAAATTTTTTGCCATTCATGCGGCCATCCTCGAATTCATTGTCGGTTATTAAAGCGGCAATTTCCGAGTCCCTTTTGCCAATCATCGAGCGATCATTAATGTTCGCCGAACCGCATATGACCACACGATCATCGGCTATTAAGAGTTTGGAATGTACGTAAATCAATTCGGTTATAGGAACATTATTTAAATAGGAGTGAGTGCGCAAAGCATGGAAGGATATATAATCGCCTGGATTTTTAATGCCCACCTCCTTTAGGCGTGTCAAAATGGCCGAGCGGCCTCTGAAAATAAAAAAGAAAAATTCATTTCTTCTTATATGCTCTAAGAGGTTGCCAATTACCTGGATATTGAAGCATAATTCCAGTGTGTCAAAGCTCTAACTGCAGTGCCGCTATTGCCGCCCACATCGCCTTCAAAGCCGGGCAGCAAAGGCATGACCACATACACCCTAAACGTTTTGCATTCTCTGTAGATTAATAAAACGGATACAAGATTAATAAAACGGTTTTTTAATTGTTTACAAGTCCCCCACCCCCCCCCCCCAATCCTTACCTATGAGCCCTTACAATCCTTTTGAATAAAGCCTCGCCAATTTGATTACGCACCTGACCTAGACTGCCCATATTGCACAGCTGCATGGTAATGAAAAACTGATTCTCTATGTAAAGATAATGTTGAGCCTTGGTTATGGTTTGTATATAGGCCTCGTGTATGCTTTGTTCGACTAGATCCTGTTCTATGAAGCCACAGCTCCAAGAGGAAACACTGCGCAACAGTTGACAGGAGACTCTTTGTGTGCGTTTCAGATCAATATTCGGATTTAATTTGATCTGTTGATAACTCTTTGGCATTAAATAGGGCATGTTAAGGTTTTCACGGTTCTTTTCCAATTTCATGGCATTCCAACGTTGTATAAAATGGCGGGCCACATCACGGGCTGCTGCCGCCAACACACATACGCCCACATCATGCCAAGGCATGCGTGGTGTGGTCGTGCGATCAATCATATCCGCAAAAGGATTGTCCAGATTCATCCAGTCTTTCATAATGAAATTGGAATAATCCTTGCCAAACCAATACTTGGCCTGGCCATAATAGTCTTCCAGAACTTGGGTCTGAAAGGGTGTAGGATCCTCAAAGCCTGCCCCCTTGCGGCCTTCCTCCATTTCAGCAATACTGAAAACCAATTGTTTGGCATCCTTATTTAAATCGGGAGTTTTTTCACCCTCCAGCATGGTTAAATGACTGACCAGATCTTTGCCTTTCTTTACGACACTATCCTTAAGGTTTTGCAGCATATTCTTGCGCTCCATTTCGGGTGTATTCATTTTGTAGCCTTCAAAATTATTAATCTCCTCCAGAGCCGTAGTAAGCGTTGGTATTTTCAGTTTGTCGCCTGCGATTAAAGAGGGCAACTCTTTCGATTCCTGGCTTACAATGACAATATCGGGCGGTTTGCTTTGCTTTAAATCCTGTTCACTTTTCTGCAATTCCGTATTAACATTGCGTGAAGACTTGCGCGAACCAAAGGCCGAATCTACATCCTCGCGATTAAAGAAACCGCCTACTCGTCTGGTACTGCCAGAGGCAGAGGAATTGGAAATGCTGCCCAAATCGGTCAGGCGATGTCTGTAATCATCCCAGCGGCCATAGCATAAATCCACGCCTCCCAGAAAAGCATAGGTTTGGTCCACCACCACAACTTTCTCATGATGGGCCCAAAAGAATACGCCCACCTTGGCATGATCCGGATGCCGCATGACCTTAAAAGCAAAGAAAAAACTTAACAAACAAAACTTAACGATTCATAATCGTATGTATATAAGCACCTTAATATTCTCATGGAGATTAACAAGCCTTTGCTTGCTGTAATAGCTATTAATGCCCAGAGCCATTTCCACTTCCTTGAACAGCAAAACAAATACCCGGACACCCTCGGTGGCTTTCCTTAACAGAATCTTATCCAAACGCCAGTAATCTCCATCTATGGCCGGGCGTTTCATGTAGATCTCTGGACTTAGCCACCAGTCGGCAATATAGATTTCCTCGGTGGCCGCTTCCAAAGCATCGGCCACTGCTGACATATAGGCGGAGCCATCAACAAACCATTGTGCCTGTATATCGGAACGTTCGGGTGCATAGGAGTTGTGTGGATTGGGCAGGGTAAAATCTCTAGCGGTGGTATTGGCCGTTTGTTTCAGATAATCGTTCCATTCTTTACATTTCCGTCGTGTCCAGCATTTTAGGACTATGTGCCGATTGTTGGTTAATATCTGGAGGCCCTTACGCATACCGATCTGATAGATGCCCGCCGAGACATCAAAACCGGCATCAAATAATATCACAGCTCTTATGCTACCGTCCGAGGGTCGTATATAACCGAAACAGGTTTCCTTAACGAAAAACCAACGATTACGCCAGGAACCGCACAGCACATCCGAACAGAAGTAATTGCAGCGTACGCAGCATTTCTGTTGGAAACAACCGAAGAAATTACAGCCCGCTTGACCGGGTCGCGTTGAACCGGTACGTTTGAGTATAGCACCCTCTTTGCCCTTAATGCCCAGGCCATCGACAAACGATACATTGGAGACCTCGACGAAGTTGAGCTGAAATCAGAGAGAAATGAAAAGAAATTAAATTAATGCGTGGGTGATTGCTTTAAAGATCGTGATCTTATTTCTAGCTAAGGAATGTGTCCTAGACTCTACAATTATTGTCACGTTTCTTCAAGGGAAAGGCAAGAAAATCAATTACCAACCATGAGAGAGAAACTGTGGCAAAGACGCACTTGATGCATTACCTTTTACACAAGAAAGAAAGAAAAACTAAGGGGACATCCCCTTCAAAGACAAAATGATCTGTACCTAGCCTTCCTGTGGAATCTCTAGCTTCAACAGGTTAAACTTACCGTCTCCTGATGATTCCGATAGAGGCTGATATTCAAAAACTAAGGGGACATCCCCTTCAATGACAAAATGATCTGTACCTAGCACTCTTATGGAATCTTTAGCTTCAAAAGGTTAAACTTACCGTCTCCTGATGATTCCGATAGAGATTGATATTCAAAAACTAAGGGGACATCCCCTTCAAAGACAAAATTATCTGCACCTAGCACTCCTGTGGAATCTCTAGCTTCAACAGGTTAAACTTACCGTCTCCTGATGATTCCGATAGAGACTGATATTCAAAAACTAAGGGGACATCCCCTTCAAATACAAAATAATCTGCACCTAGCACTCCTGTGGAATTTCTAGCTTCAACAGGTTAAACTTACCGTCTCCTGATGATTCCGATAGAGACTGATATTCAAAAACTAAGGGGACATCCCCTTCAAAGACAACAAGATCTGCACCTAGCACTCTTATGGAATCTCTAGCTTCAACAGATTAAACTTGCCGTCTCCTGATGATTGCGATAGAGACTGATATTCAAAAACTAAGGGGACATCCCCTTCAAAGACAACAAGATCTGCACCTAGCACTCTTATGGAATCTCTAGCTTCAACAGATTAAACTTACCGTCTCCTGATGATTGCGATTGTGTTTCTAACATGGCGAATTTTTAGAAAGTGGTGTGAATTTCCAAATTTGTGAGTTTTTGCAAAATGCGGTGAATGGTCAATTTTTGCAAAGTGCGTTAAATTTGAAATTCACCAAAGTACCGTTATTTGAATATGTATTACCATAGATCACTGTACTATCAGTGGTGAATTAAGCGGTTTGTGTCTTTTTATATGTAATATTCTGAAGGTATGTAAAATAAAAGTAATGCATTCCAAAACGGGTGGAAGTCTACACTAAGTTGAGAATAAACTAAAGACAGGGCTGCTCAAGTATTAATATTAATGAAAATAACAGGGTATACCAATTGATTATTTTATTCCAGGACAGTAAATTAATTTCATTTGTAGAATACACTGATAGCGTAGAGGGAGAGGCTTCAGTCGCTTACAAAGGTTCTTATATAGAGAGGGAGAAGGCTTATATATACTTTTGTAGTTGAGGCTTATCATGGTGGAATTGTTTATTTAGGACAAAAAAGACATTGAAATTCCAGTTCTTGGGCATACTTCCTACCACCCTCTTCTAACCACTTAGCCGACTGCATTACAATTACAGCTATGGACATATAAATGGCACACATTTGAATAAGTTTTTTTTTTAGGCTAAAGTATGGCGAATACTATTAATCAAAAACAAATTTTTGGATTTATCCAAAGGTTTATTATTTGTATTTCAGAATGATATAAACTTAAGTTGAAATTCATTAATTAACAAAAAAATATATATAATTTATAAAAAATAACTCTGGATTGAGCTGGACACATAAATGGCACAAACTTAAAAAGTTCTTTTAATATTGGATTTGTTGATTTTTTGGTATGTACAAATGCCCTACCATTAATATTTTGTGCTGTAGCCTTTGTTTTTGATGACAGCTTCGCATCTACGACCCATACTTTCCACAAGTTTTTGGCATTTTGTTTTGGGTATGGCATACCAAGCTTCCTGAACGGCTGACCATAAATCGTCCATATTTTTATAATTTTTTTTTGGCCATTTCAACCTTGACTTCATACCACAGGTTTTCAATAGGATTTAAGTCAGGGCTCTGGGCTGGCCAATCCAAAACGGGAATCTGTTCCGAACAAAACCAATTTTTTACTACGTTTGACGAGTGTTTGGGGTCATTATCTTGCATGAATTGGCATAGAATCGAAAGCGAATGGTTCCATATGGTTTTTTAGAATATCCAAATATTGAAACTTGTCCATTTTTCCATTGATTTTTACAAGTGGATCTACGCCATGCCAAGAAAATGCACCCCAAACCACAATGCTACCACCGCCGTGTTTTACCGTCTTCTGCGTGAACCGAGGAGTATATTCTTGGCATCTAGGACGACGAACAAAGGTTCTGCCATCTGGTCCAATTCAATTAATTTTTGTCTCATCACTCCATAACACGTTTTTCCAAAAATTAATAGGATTATCCTTATGGGTTCTGGCGAAGGCTAAACGTTTTGAAACATTTTTTTTTTTTTGAGAGCAATGGTTTTTTCCTGGAAATGCGCCCAAACAAATTTGCCTCGTTTAATCTTCTTCTGACAAGCCTGCTAGATATTTCCAAGCCAAAAGATTCATTAATATCAGACGCTATCTGCCGTGAAGGCTTGAATGGATCAATTTTTGCCATTCTTACCATTGCTGCATCTGTACGCAAGTTTGTTTTTCGAGGTCTTGGCTTCCGACTGTTGCCCTTAATCAATACATCGGTATTCTCTACACATGATTTGATGGCATTGTAAACTTTTTTTTTTCTTGAAACTTGCAGTTCTTTAGCAATTTCCGATACTTTTTTTCCCATTTTCATGCATTTTCCATATGATCCGCCTATCCTCGGTTGTTGTATGATTTCCTGATCCCATTTTGCAAAATTTTTTCTTTATACTTGTTTTTTTTTAATTTTTTTAACACTTTAACAAAGTATCAAGTGATTTGAATGAAATCTACGCGTGTAATAACTATTTCAAATAAATTGTGCCATTTACATGTCCACTTAAAATCAGCTTTGTTTACGCAAAAATAATAACGGTAAATAATAAGCAGAATATAACGGACTAATTGAGTGCTGCTGAAACAAAAATTCTTAGGGCAACAATCTTAAGAGATAATTGTAGCATTTTATAAACTTCTAGTTGACAAAACATAAAGTTTTTGTCTTTATTAAAATGTGTGCCATTTATATGTCCATAGCTGTATATGGAGTGTATGGATAAGCTCTGCATTTGATGTTTTCTTGTTGACATCACTGAGGACCATGCCCCGCTATCTCTTCAATTTCTGTCCAGTTTTCACATGACCTATCTCGCAGATTTGAGTCTAAAATATTGAAAATCCCGGTAAAATTAAATCAAAATTTATTTTAAATTTTTTGAATACTTTTTTCTTTTTAATTTTTATTTTACAAATTTATGGAAAACAAAACAAAAGACATTATTTCCAATGGAAACTTAACAAAGGTTATATTAGCCGGTGGCTAGTAATTAAACGATACGAGCCCATTTAAGGTCTAAAATCAAGATTTGCTATGTTTTGTCTTTTCTTTTTTTTAAATAAATTAATAGAAATAAAAATAACAATTAAATTATGGAACACAATTATTTAAATTTTCTATTTTTTTATATAAAACTAAGCTAAGCTACTTGCTTGCCACGCCCCCTTCCCTTTTCTTATTAAATATACATGCTGTGTTTGGCTAAACTATTTACAATTAAAAATTACAAATAATTACAATAACAATAATAATAATAAAAATAAAAATAAATACAATTTTTAACTAAAAAAAAAAAAATAATAAAACTTCATATGCTTTAAGTCCAAACAGAAGTGGGTATAAGACCTTCTTTGCTGGTACCGGGCGGTGTAAGAACTTCTTTATTGAGGAAATCTAAAGGTAAATCGACTAAATAACCCTGTAGAAGATAAAAATTAATTACTTTGCAGCAAAAATATTTAATAATGCTGTTTACCTGAATATTTAAAATGCGTTTCGTTGCTAAATCTGGATCAGTTTTCGTTAGAGGCGGACTCTCCTCCTGATACTTGCGAAAATGGGCAAACGTTTTCACATTATCATTGGGTATGCAACGGAAAACCTCATCATATATGGTGGTATTGCGTGTGGATATACGTTTCCAAAGGCCATTCCAAAATTGATCCGTTACCGGATCCGTTACATCGATGGGCATACGTTCAGCATCCGGCTCCAACAAACCGAGATGTTCTTTAAACAGAAACTTTCTTAAACGTCCCGCAAACACACCACTCGGAAATTTTTTGCCATTCATGCGGCCATCCTCGAATTCATTGTCGGTTATTAAAGCGGCAATTTCCGAGTCCCTTTTGCCAATCATCGAGCGATCATTAATGTTCGCCGAACCGCATATGACCACACGATCATCGGCTATTAAGAGTTTGGAATGTACGTAAATCAATTCGGTTATAGGAACATTATTTAAATAGGAGTGAGTGCGCAAAGCATGGAAGGATATATAATCGCCTGGATTTTTAATGCCCACCTCCTTTAGGCGTGTCAAAATGGCCGAGCGGCCTCTGAAAATAAAAAAGAAAAATTCATTTCTTCTTATATGCTCTAAGAGGTTGCCAATTACCTGGATATTGAAGCATAATTCCAGTGTGTCAAAGCTCTAACTGCAGTGCCGCTATTGCCGCCCACATCGCCTTCAAAGCCGGGCAGCAAAGGCATGACCACATACACCCTAAACGTTTTGCATTCTCTGTAGATTAATAAAACGGATACAAGATTAATAAAACGGTTTTTTAATTGTTTACAAGTCCCCCACCCCCCCCCCCCAATCCTTACCTATGAGCCCTTACAATCCTTTTGAATAAAGCCTCGCCAATTTGATTACGCACCTGACCTAGACTGCCCATATTGCACAGCTGCATGGTAATGAAAAACTGATTCTCTATGTAAAGATAATGTTGAGCCTTGGTTATGGTTTGTATATAGGCCTCGTGTATGCTTTGTTCGACTAGATCCTGTTCTATGAAGCCACAGCTCCAAGAGGAAACACTGCGCAACAGTTGACAGGAGACTCTTTGTGTGCGTTTCAGATCAATATTCGGATTTAATTTGATCTGTTGATAACTCTTTGGCATTAAATAGGGCATGTTAAGGTTTTCACGGTTCTTTTCCAATTTCATGGCATTCCAACGTTGTATAAAATGGCGGGCCACATCACGGGCTGCTGCCGCCAACACACATACGCCCACATCATGCCAAGGCATGCGTGGTGTGGTCGTGCGATCAATCATATCCGCAAAAGGATTGTCCAGATTCATCCAGTCTTTCATAATGAAATTGGAATAATCCTTGCCAAACCAATACTTGGCCTGGCCATAATAGTCTTCCAGAACTTGGGTCTGAAAGGGTGTAGGATCCTCAAAGCCTGCCCCCTTGCGGCCTTCCTCCATTTCAGCAATACTGAAAACCAATTGTTTGGCATCCTTATTTAAATCGGGAGTTTTTTCACCCTCCAGCATGGTTAAATGACTGACCAGATCTTTGCCTTTCTTTACGACACTATCCTTAAGGTTTTGCAGCATATTCTTGCGCTCCATTTCGGGTGTATTCATTTTGTAGCCTTCAAAATTATTAATCTCCTCCAGAGCCGTAGTAAGCGTTGGTATTTTCAGTTTGTCGCCTGCGATTAAAGAGGGCAACTCTTTCGATTCCTGGCTTACAATGACAATATCGGGCGGTTTGCTTTGCTTTAAATCCTGTTCACTTTTCTGCAATTCCGTATTAACATTGCGTGAAGACTTGCGCGAACCAAAGGCCGAATCTACATCCTCGCGATTAAAGAAACCGCCTACTCGTCTGGTACTGCCAGAGGCAGAGGAATTGGAAATGCTGCCCAAATCGGTCAGGCGATGTCTGTAATCATCCCAGCGGCCATAGCATAAATCCACGCCTCCCAGAAAAGCATAGGTTTGGTCCACCACCACAACTTTCTCATGATGGGCCCAAAAGAATACGCCCACCTTGGCATGATCCGGATGCCGCATGACCTTAAAAGCAAAGAAAAAACTTAACAAACAAAACTTAACGATTCATAATCGTATGTATATAAGCACCTTAATATTCTCATGGAGATTAACAAGCCTTTGCTTGCTGTAATAGCTATTAATGCCCAGAGCCATTTCCACTTCCTTGAACAGCAAAACAAATACCCGGACACCCTCGGTGGCTTTCCTTAACAGAATCTTATCCAAACGCCAGTAATCTCCATCTATGGCCGGGCGTTTCATGTAGATCTCTGGACTTAGCCACCAGTCGGCAATATAGATTTCCTCGGTGGCCGCTTCCAAAGCATCGGCCACTGCTGACATATAGGCGGAGCCATCAACAAACCATTGTGCCTGTATATCGGAACGTTCGGGTGCATAGGAGTTGTGTGGATTGGGCAGGGTAAAATCTCTAGCGGTGGTATTGGCCGTTTGTTTCAGATAATCGTTCCATTCTTTACATTTCCGTCGTGTCCAGCATTTTAGGACTATGTGCCGATTGTTGGTTAATATCTGGAGGCCCTTACGCATACCGATCTGATAGATGCCCGCCGAGACATCAAAACCGGCATCAAATAATATCACAGCTCTTATGCTACCGTCCGAGGGTCGTATATAACCGAAACAGGTTTCCTTAACGAAAAACCAACGATTACGCCAGGAACCGCACAGCACATCCGAACAGAAGTAATTGCAGCGTACGCAGCATTTCTGTTGGAAACAACCGAAGAAATTACAGCCCGCTTGACCGGGTCGCGTTGAACCGGTACGTTTGAGTATAGCACCCTCTTTGCCCTTAATGCCCAGGCCATCGACAAACGATACATTGGAGACCTCGACGAAGTTGAGCTGAAATCAGAGAGAAATGAAAAGAAATTAAATTAATGCGTGGGTGATTGCTTTAAAGATCGTGATCTTATTTCTAGCTAAGGAATGTGTCCTAGACTCTACAATTATTGTCACGTTTCTTCAAGGGAAAGGCAAGAAAATCAATTACCAACCATGAGAGAGAAACTGTGGCAAAGACGCACTTGATGCATTACCTTTTACACAAGAAAGAAAGAAAAACTAAGGGGACATCCCCTTCAAAGACAAAATGATCTGTACCTAGCCTTCCTGTGGAATCTCTAGCTTCAACAGGTTAAACTTACCGTCTCCTGATGATTCCGATAGAGGCTGATATTCAAAAACTAAGGGGACATCCCCTTCAATGACAAAATGATCTGTACCTAGCACTCTTATGGAATCTTTAGCTTCAAAAGGTTAAACTTACCGTCTCCTGATGATTCCGATAGAGATTGATATTCAAAAACTAAGGGGACATCCCCTTCAAAGACAAAATTATCTGCACCTAGCACTCCTGTGGAATCTCTAGCTTCAACAGGTTAAACTTACCGTCTCCTGATGATTCCGATAGAGACTGATATTCAAAAACTAAGGGGACATCCCCTTCAAATACAAAATAATCTGCACCTAGCACTCCTGTGGAATTTCTAGCTTCAACAGGTTAAACTTACCGTCTCCTGATGATTCCGATAGAGACTGATATTCAAAAACTAAGGGGACATCCCCTTCAAAGACAACAAGATCTGCACCTAGCACTCTTATGGAATCTCTAGCTTCAACAGATTAAACTTGCCGTCTCCTGATGATTGCGATAGAGACTGATATTCAAAAACTAAGGGGACATCCCCTTCAAAGACAACAAGATCTGCACCTAGCACTCTTATGGAATCTCTAGCTTCAACAGATTAAACTTACCGTCTCCTGATGATTGCGATAGAGACTGATATTCAAAAACTAAGGGGACATCCCCTTCAAAGACAAAATGATCTGTACCTAGCCTTCCTGTGGAATCTCTAGCTTCAAAAGGTTAAACTTACCGTCTCCTGATGATTCCGATAGAGGCTGATATTCAAAAGATTATACAAATAGTCCTCCAACTGTTGTATGCGTTCCGGTATGGCCTCTACGGTAACTAGCGATTCTGGTCTTTGCGGAAAGCGTGGCAATTTACGTTTTTTTCTTTTCTTACGCGTACTACTATAGCCCGTATCATTGGATGTGGAATTTTGATTGCTACTACTACTATGCATGGCTTGCAAGGCTAGGGAAGAAGTGCGTTGAACCATTTTCGCATGACCATTGGGTGTGGAGGTTTTAAAACTGATCGATTTCTGTAAGGCCTTAAGACGCGTCTCATCATCCATTTGTATGGCGGCATTCTTAATAGTTGCTCGCTTCTCTTTGTGACTGCGTATGGGAAAGGGTATGTTCAGTGATGTACGAAAAATGGTCAACTGCTGGTGTAGACTGTTGAAGTGTTTATAGCGGCGTTTAATGGTCCATGTAAAGGGCCCATGGGTAAGTTCAATGGTGTATCTGGAAGGCGAAATAACAAAAAAGACAGATTAGAGGCTTATGTCGGGAAAATTAAAAGAGAAAAATCACTTACAAATTCGGATTGAGTAAATGGGTGGTAACACTACGTTCCGTATCTATAAAACGCACTTGAATCTCTATGCCCGGCATAAAGACTTTACGTTGGAATGAGGTAAACTTAATACTAGGGCCATAAAGGCGTGTAAACGGTATTACCGATAAGCTTCGTAGTTCTACGTCGTCCTCATCAAAGTCATCCTCATCGGTATTACGTTCCACCAATACCGGCTTATCGCCCACTGTGGATAGTATTGTTATGGAGTCGGGTAGCTTTAGACCCTCATCATATTCTGATTCTGTCAAAGAAAAGTGAAAGTCAGGCAGGCAACCGGAATGTGCCAGTTCACCAGTGTGATTATCGCAACACTGCTGCTGCTGCTTATCTCTGTCGGCAGCTCTTGATGCAGTTTCAGGCACCTGCAGTGTAATTTCATCCATCGTCTCGTTTTTATCCGCTGTGTCTGTGCCATCAAACTGGCCGTACATAAATCGAAAATCTAATTCATCGTATTGATAGCCTTGATTTGTTAAGCCTTCGTTACGTTCACGAGTATCATGATCTAAATGTAAATAAAGAGAGTGTGAGTGTGAGAGAGCGAGAGCAAGTGTAAGAAAAGAAAATTATAAAAACAACAACAACAACATTAAGCATTAAGCATTAAGAATATTAAAATGTAAGCCACCACAATAATTGCAAAATAACTGTTGTACTCAGGGTCAATCTAAGAAAACAAAAATAAAAAAACAAAAACAAGCAAAACTAGTTAAACTAACTGAAATTACACTGTTGCCCGCAGCAATTGTTTTGCATTCAATCACAAGTATTGTGAAAACATTCAAAGTTTTATTAAAACTCGTTTTTAATTGTATTTGGAAATGGTGTAAAATTACCTTTGGTCAATAGTAATCATGAGAAATTAAAAACAAATTCTTGATAATTTATTATTAAATTACATGACGTTCGAAAAAAAAACGATTTAATTGGTCTCTGGCAAACGGCGTATTTTATTTTGAAATTTTGTATAAATTACAATGAATGTCTGACAGTTTATGGCCTTCCGTTTAAACCGTATATAAATCGAGCTAAATTGAAAAATTAAGAACTTGTGGTGGAAATGGATCGAGTGAGCTGGATAGTCATGGTCATCAACCAAAAAATGCATGTTATCGATCAAAAAATGCAAGTACATACATAACATAATTGGTCATTACAACCCTTCAGTCAGGATTACAACCTAGCCTCTCACACCCACTTATGTTGTGGGCGTTAATTTTTATATATGAGTGGCGGGACGTACAGTTTGAAGTCAACTCCGAACGACAGATTTTTGAGAAACCTTTCATGGCAATTTGTATTTGCTCTCAGAGTTTTTGCCAGAAATCTGCTGAGAGGAAGTCGCCGAAGAAATACTTTTTGTATTTTGGTTTGATGTCTGGCCTGGGGCTCGAACCCTAGCTTTTCGTCTAATAAGCCAACACACTACCTACTAGACCACGGCGACTTCTAAAAAATGCAAGTTATCGACCAAAAAATTCAAGTTATCGAACAAAAAATGCCGGTCATCACACAAAAACTGCAAGCATCAACCAAAAAATCTAAGTAATGAACTAAAAAATGCTAGTCAGCGACCAAAATATGCAAGTCGTTGAACCAAAAACTGTAAGTTAGCCAATCAAAAAAGATGCAAGACATCAACCAAAAAACTGCAAGTCGTCAATCAAAAACATGCAAGTTATCGACAAAAAATGCAAGTCGTTGAACAAAAAATGCTAGTCATCGACCGAAATAAAAAGTGTAGTAAGTCAGCCAACCAAAAAAGATGCAAGCCGTTGAACCAAAAAACTGCAAGTCATCAACCAAAAACATGCAAGTTATCGACAAAAAATGCAAGTCATACATCAAAAAATACAAGTCATGTACCAAAAAAAATGCAAGTCATCAACATAAGAAATGGAAGCCATCTGCAAAAAGTGCAAGTCATCGACAAAAGACTGCAATGCAACAATTTTGACCGATTTATACAGAAAACCCTTTGTTGCTTATTTGAAGAAAACAATTAGCTTCGTCGCCTATATCTCCGGTCCCAAGTAACGCCCGACCATACGGTAACCTGTCTTGGTCATGGTATCAAATAACTATCTAGCCCACTAGTTCTATTTCTCAAACAAGCCCATTTTTATATCCAATTTAGCTCATTTGTAGAAAACAATTAGTTTTGTGGGTTAGGTCTCTTGCCCAAAGGGCTAGCTGATCGTAAAGAAATCTGCTTTGGAATCCTTGACCCAACCGCTAGCTCACTAGGTCCGAAACCAGCGTTGCGTATATCTCCGGTCCCAAATAACGCCCGACCGTAAGGAAACCTGTTTTGGAATCCTTGATACCATGACTATCTAGCCCACTAGTTCTATTTCTCACACAAGCCCATTTTTACATCCAATTTAGTTCATTTGTAGAAAACAATTAGTTTTGTCGGTTAGGTCTCCTGCCCAAAGGGTTAGCCAACCGTAAAGAAATCTGCTTTGGAATTCACTAGGTTCGAAACCCTTATCTTTATAAATTGAACACAGCATATAATTCCTTAAAAAGTTAGTTTTAGTTGAAAGGAAATCATCGCACCCATGGCTATGGTTACCACTTTTTACAAAAGTAAACTTGACTGCACTGGGACAACGGCAAATATTTACATATGTTCGTCCAGCTGAGTGAGAAGCAAAACAATTTCATAGAAATTCTGTAAACAATTCACAAAAAAAAAAACGTTCCCTTGAACCCAAAATATATCAAAAAAGGAGGGTCACATTTAATTTTGGGGTTAAATACGGTTAAACGAATTAAAAAATAAAAGAAAATAAAAACAAAAACAAACAAAAATTAAAAATCAAAATAATACTCCACTACAACACTACTCTAGTTAGAGAATAAAAAAAAATAACCTTCAAACACAGCACAGCACAACACTACAAAAACAAAAACAACAACATAAGCTGTGTATGGTTTTTGAAGAAACAGGTGGAGAAGGGGTAAAAGGCCAAAGACATAAAAAAAGAAGAAGAAAAAATACGAAAATAAAACTATGGCCGGTAAAATAAACATAAAAATCAAACGACGCAAGACTATAAATGGGCGCGAAATGGACACACATACGCACACACACGCATGCAAATTTTACAACCACCAGTGCTTTTGTTGTAGTGGTGCACTTGAACTTGCAGTTCATGATCATAATGTTGGGTTGTAAATTTTAAGAATAAACGAGAGCACCAAAGAGCTTACAATTGATATGACAACACATGACATGACAACACACGCACAAGCGTAATAAATTTTTATATGGGTTGTCGAGTGTGTTTATTTTTATTACAGTCAAGCAAGCAGCAGCATAAATAAATTCAACAGTTTGTAGATAAAATAACAATTAAATTTGATAATTTTTCTTTATTTCTTTTGAAATTTTACTGCGTTATTTGATTTATTTTTGTTTTTTTATGATAAGATCACACAAAGTTTATTTATTTGATTTATATTACAACTTTTTTTCTTTGTTGTTACTGGTGCAAAGCACATGATTTAAAAAAAAATGACTCCATGCTTTTGATAATTTTTGTTTATCTTGATTATTTGTTCTAAATAACGCTTAGAAAATTACAGAGAAGATAAAAAATTTAGCAACGATCTAACCATGAGTGCATACATACATAATTGGCCACTGCAGACCTTCAGTCTGGATTACGGCCTAGCTTCTCACACCATTTATGTTGTATGCGTTAATTTTATACATGAGTGGCGGGACCTACAGTTTAAAGTCGACTCCGAACGACAGGTTTTTGAGAAACTTTTCATAGCAATTTTATTTACTTTCAGAGTTTTTGCCAGTAGTCTGCTGAGAGGCAGTTACCGAAGAAATATTTTTTCATATTTTCGTTTTGATATCTGACCTGGGATTTGAACCCTGGCCTTAAGTCTAATAAGCCGACACACTATCCTACTAGACTAGGGCAACATGCATCTAACCATGATTGGTCACATAAAATTGTAAAAGTATGTTTCAAGTCAATATGTAACATATTCCGACTAGCATATGTATTAGAACTCGTAAGAATCCACAATTTTTCCCTTCTGTGTATGGCTTAAGGTCACCCTAGCCTAGTAGGTAACGTCAGCAAGCCCGTGATTCAACTTCATCTCTGAAAGTGAATAAAATTGTCATGAAAAGTTTTTCAAAATCTATCGTTCGGAGTCGATTTTAAACTGTAGATGCGGCAACTCTGGGATAAAATTAACACACACAACATGGGTGTTGTGTAAAGTCGGGTTGTAATCCTGACTAAAGTACTGAAAAATACGTAACTTGTTTCCCTACAGTTTAAAACAGCCCTAGACTTTGTGCTCCTAGACGATACTGTCCTCAGTACCATTTGGCGGTCAATAAAATATTAAATTTGCAGTAAGACATTGACTGTCATCAAAAAGTACGCACGTAAGAATCCTTATTAGACGAAACGAGGTGGCCACAACATAAATAGCCTTCAAAATACCGAACATATTCGCCTGAAGAACGCTGCAGTTGTCTTCCAATCTACAATGAAGCTTCAGTACAATAGACCTCAGCTCTTGACTTTGTGTTTCTAGACGCTACTGTCTTTATTACCAATTGGCTGTCAATAAAAATATTAAATTTGCAGTGGCCTAGCTCACACATTGATAGCTCACACAGGTAAGAATTCCTCTATAAGATGAAGCGAGATGGCCACAATATCAAGAGCTTTCAAAATAGTGAATATCTTTGCCTGAAGAACGTTGCAGTTGTCTTCCTCAACCCTAGACTTTGTGTTTCTGGACGCTACTGTCTTTATTGCCATTTGGCTGTCAATGAAAATACACTGCCCGTCATAACTATAACCGCACTACATTATCCGTTTTGCTCAACGTAAAAAGAAATTTTTCATGAAAGGGTTTACGGTATATTATAGTATTATAACGGTAGTTTTATTCAAACAAAAAATTGTCTTTGAATTGGCCACAAGTCCACAACAATTAATGTATTTCTTACGCAACTATAACCGCATCGCGTTTAAATTAAAAATAAATTATAACTGCGTCGAAATTTTAAGTTTTTTTGTTGGCAAGTTAACGTTTTATTTCAATTAAAATAAAATGCCAAGGGGAACATATCTTACAGATGTCGAAAAAGGAAAAATGTTGGCCTTTTTGGAAAATGGGCTAAGTTTTCGAGAGATCGGTAGAAAACTAGATCGATCGGACAGAGTGGTAAGAAATTTTGCCAAAAACAAGAGTCAGTATGGCAAAAATAAGACCGGATGACCAAAAAGAAAGTTATCCGAAAGAGATCGACGCAGAATTGTTAGAGCCGCAAACAATTCTATGAAAAGCCTTTCGCAGATTTCTGCCGATTGTGGCGTAAAAGTGTCAAATTCCACAAATTCCATAAGTAGAGTGCTAAAGGAATCCGGAACAATAACCAGACAATCGCTAATGACTATGCCAAGGTTACTCACGCGCCACAAGACAGCCCGGATGGAATTCGCAAAGAAAAATTTGCAAACAAACTGGAATCAGGTAAGTAAATATTTTTATTTTTTATGTCTTACAATTGATTCTCTTCTCTTTTAGGTGAAAAAATTTAATCTTGACGGTCCAGATGGTTTCAGTGGATATTGGACGGATCTGCGAAAGGAACCACGATATTTCTCTAAACGAAATTTCGGTAGCGGTTCCTTAATGGTATGGAGAGCCTTTTGCAGCGATGCAATGCTTGATTTGGCCTTTCCGAGCACTCGAATGAATTCCGGATAATACATAGGCATTCTTAATGAAAAACTGATGCCTTTCTTGGAAGCCCAGGCTGAAAAAACTTTCATTTTTCAGCAAGACAACGCGTCAGTACACAAAAGTCGTCAGACGATTGCATGGCTTAAATCAAAAAATATAGAAGTGATTGACTATAGAAAATATTTGGGGAATATTGACCCGCCGCGTTTATGCCCAAAATAGACAATACAAAGATGTTTTCGGGCTAAAAGGAAGCAATCATTGATGAATGGTGAGCAATTAGTGAAGATATGAGGACAAAACTTGTCCAAAGTATGCCAGATCGGATTTTTGAACTGATTCAGAATAAAGGAGGTCCCACCCATTATTAAATATATATTTTTTTTTGTTTAATTTATTTATTTATTAATTACAATACAAATACAAATTATATCCTAATTATATACGAGCGAAGTAACTTGACCATATGCTCGGTGTAGTGTCACAGACCAGAGTCTCTGGTGGGAATCGAACCCACGACCCTCACGCTAATAGTCTAGCACACTACCCACTAGACTACCAGGGCACCCTTGTTTAATTTATAATTTTGTTGAATTTGTTAAATTGTGGTTATAGTTATGAAACAGCTGTTTTTGTTAAAATTAATTATATTTATGAAACTAAAGTGAATAAATAATTTATTTTTATTATATAATGTAAGTTTTCGTCTATTTTCTCTTATACTAAAAAATTAAATTCCTTAAAAGCTGTACAGGGTGAAATATTAACATTAATAAGGGTGCGGCTATATTTATGACGGGCAGTGTATTAAATTTGCTGTGGCCCAGTTCACAAATTGGCTGTTATCGAAAATCGCTCACTTCAGAATCCCCAATAGACGAAACCAGGGGGCCACAACATCAAGAGCCTTCAAAATAGCGAATATCTTCGCTTGAAGAACACTACACTAGTCTTCCAATCTACAATGAAGCTCCTACTCGACACAAGATCCTTACAGTAGACCTTAGCCCTAGCCCTTAACGTTCCATAAGGCCCTATCTAGAATGAAATCGACCACCCTGAGATAAAAACGGCCTTGGGAAACATATAGTCGGTGTTTCTGCCGATATTAATTTCCATTTGAACTAAATTTTGCAGTGGCACAGCTTATATACATATATATACACATATGGCCAAAAAAATAGGTGTGAACTACATAGCAAACTATATCCGTATATATTTTCGGTTTTATTTATACGTCATAATTTAGTAAATTATTTTTATTAAATTAATTCATTCTACGTTCTTAAAAGTTAAAAGGAAGGGAAAATAAGAGTAAATTATGTTTAAAATAAAGTGAATTAAAAAAAAAAAAAAAAAAAAGACCAGCTTTTGATGTGGACAAAAAAATAGGTGTATACAAAACAACTTAAAATTTAATGAAAAATTTGTACTCAAAAATTGTTTTTGAGGACAGCTTCCATTCTTCGAGGCATAGACGAAATTAAATTACGGCAAGTCTCTACCCCAATATTGTGCCAAACATGTTGAACGTTTTCCCATAATTGGTCTTTATTACAACAAGGAAGCTTGGAAACTCTTCTTTTTAACTCTTCCCAAAGGTTTTCTATCGGGTTCAGGTCGGGGGACTGACTAGGTCATTCAATAACGTCTATTTTCCTTTGACGAAACCATGCTCTTACTAACTTTGATGAGTGTTTTGGATCGTTATCCTGTTGAAACTTCCACATCAGAGGCATATTTTCCTCGGCAAAGGGTAGCATGAGATTCTCTAGCAAATTTCTGTACACAAATCTGTCCATTGTTTGCTCTATTCGCTGAATTGGACCTACTCCATACCGGGAAAAGCAACCCCATACCATGATATTGCCTCCTCCATGCTTGATGGTCTTTTTTGTGTACCTACTGTCGAATTCTTTACCTTTTGGCCGACGAACATTTCTTTCTGCGTCGTTTCCAAATAAATTGATTTTGGTTTCGTCGCTCCAAAGGATATTTCGCAACTTTTTTTCTCCCTCTGCTCCACACCAATCTTTGTGAGCCAAGGCAAAATTTTTCCTCTTCTTTAAATTCTTTGTTCGAAACAGAGGGACTTTGCGAGCTGTCCTACCTTCTAGGCCTGCCTTCTGCAATCGTCTTCGCACAGTTCGTGATGACACTGTATTTTCAATTTCTCCAGCAATAGCCTTAGACTACTTAAAAGGGTCCCATTTGGACAGTGTGACTATGCATTTGTCTGTAGTTAATGAAGTTTTTCTATGTCTACCCCGTGTTTCAACGCTATTTTTTTCTTTTAAAGCGTTGGTTACAAAATTCTCAGACCGATTTAAAGCATCTGCAATGAATTTGTAGGTTTTACCTTGCTCGCGAAGTTTAAGAACGAGGAGTCTTTCTTCATTACTGCAATGGAGCCCACGGCCCATCTTAAAAATTAATTATGTCTGATATAATGTTTTATTTATTTTTAATTAATATTATTTCACCTACTTTCTTCCTTTTTTTTTAATTTTTTTTTCAATAAATCAAATTTTAACTAAATTACAAATCACACACCTATTATTCTGTCCAAGTAAAATTCGCCCTTAAAGGAAAAATGCCACACTATTTATCTGAGACAAGCTTACTTTTAGTGAAATTCCCATTTTTTTGCTTTCTGCAACAATAATACCAGACTATTTATTTTGTAATTTTAGCATGGTTGTAATTTTGTGCATTTTTTTAATAAGTTGAAAGAAAAAAAATTTTTTACACCTATTTTTTTGGCCATATGTGTATATAAGTATATACATACTTCGTGGAACATCGTATTATGATTTTTCAGAACTTGAATTATGTGTATGAGTTATGGCTTCATTCCCTCATAGTTTGGAGTACAATATTAAAAATAGAACAATACGTCACATTTCAACCAACCACCCTGTAATGTGGACTTATTTCATATAAAATATTATGTCTTTAAATTTTATCTTTAATTTTATTGTAAATCCCCTTTTTTCTACAGAAAGGCGTTTATACGTACATAGTATTCCAATGTTATCGATAACATTTAACATTTAATTATTTGTTTAAGTATTTCTTTCTTTTATTATTGCTTTTGCTTTTCTTAGTAATTTATTTCGAATAAATCAAAATCATTTGCCATATTTAGCAAGTTTGGGTTCATTGATTATGTAGTAATGGCGGCAAACAGTGTTAGGCGATAGTGACTAAACACTTCTTGGCTGATGTCAAAGTCACTTGTATTACATTAATGAGATATTTTGTACTACACACAGTAGTATATTAAATACTCGCATAATTATTTTTTTTTTGGTAGCATTTTAATAGTTAATACGTATAAAAAAGTGATTTATCATTGTTAATAATTTAGGGGAAAAAAAACCAGAAAAAATAAACTGATTAACTAAAGGACAACATGTGTATAACAAAGCAAGCAACAAGATTACTTACATACATATCAATAATTCACTAAAACATACAAAAAATGTATACAATACAACGTTAATTAATCACTTCTTTATCTTCCGCAAAAGAGGAAATCCCTTTAATTGCTAATATGGCAACACTTTAATCCAATTGTCTGTGTTTTAATTTAAAAAGGCATTGCCAGCCATAGCCGCAAAACAAAACAAAGGAGCTGCTATAATAAGCAACAACAACTATGTGCATATTTCATACGCATACGCAACCGTTATGTTATTTTTAGCAAAACTCCCACTCATTTCAGTTCTCTTTAAAAATAAAAACAACAACACACCAGCTACAACCACAACTACAACAATAAAAAAATAAAAGTGTCATTGCCATTGCTTATACTCCAAGCACTGTTTGTTGTATGTAAATAAAGAAACCAAAAACGAGTTCACCAATACTAAAGCAAATACATGCATATGCAGACATGAATATTTTTTTACAATTAGGTTGAGTTTGCAAACAGTGTTGCCGTTTTCGTTATTTTTGTATAGCTAAAGAGATAAGTACTTTTTTAAAAGTAGAATAATAATTACCCATCCTCCTACATTTTATTCCCATCGCAATGCTTTATTTTCTTGTAAAAAAAACTACACAAAAATTTAAACCAATCTGAGGGTTTCTAAACCATTGCAACATTTTCCAGGTAGAAGTATAAACCCATTAATCCAGATTACAACCTAGTTTCTCATAGCACCCATGTTGTTTGTGTTAATTTAATGATAATTTTATTTACGCTCAAATGAAGTCGCTGAAAGAAGTTTTTCTTATAATTCGTTTTTTCTGAGCTCCGGCTTGAATCACGGGGTCTTTTCTAATGAGCCAACACACTACATATTAGACTACATGTGAAACGTATTCGTCTTGGTTCGGTTAGATTAGAGGACGTGTACTTGCAATTAAGACAAGTGCAGTACCCGGAGGTCGTATTGACCCATTGTACATTGACCCTAGTTTCTTACACCACTTATGTTGTGTGTGTTAATTTTATACATGTAGTTTACAGAGTCTTTGCCAGAAATCTGCTGAGAGGAAGTCGCCGAAGAAATACTTTTGTATTTTGTCTTGATGTCTGGCCTGGGGCTCGAACCCTGGCTTTACGTCTAATAAGTCTTCGTCTTGGTTATCTGGTCAATGAGTTCTGCAGAAGAGGGGGTGGAAACGGTTCCTCACCTATTGCTTACATGCCCAACATTATAGCTCAAAAGAAGGAAGCGCCTGAACTTTTACCATGCAGGGGAATTTACTACTCTCTTAGAGAGGGAGTCTTCATTACGAGTCGCGAATGGTTCTGAAATTAAGGGAGTGTATCACAGGCTACATTGGCTTACATGTGTTTATCCATTTAAGTTTTACAGTCACTTCTTTCTATGTACCTCGAGGAAATCGAAACAATTATTGTTGATGACTTTCGAAGTCGCCGTGGTCTAGTAGGTAGTGTGTTGGCTTATTGGACGTGAGGCCTCGGTTAAAACCCCAGGTCAGGCATTTCCAACCGAACGAAATAGGAAAAAATATTTATTTCGACGATTTCCTCTCAGCAATATTTGTAGTCGCCGTAGTTTACCAAGGTAGTGTATTGGCTTATAAGACTTGAGGCCACGGTTCAAACGCCAGGTCAGATATCTCCAACAAAAACGAAATATAAAGAAATAGTTGCTCGGCGACTGCCTCTCTACAGATTTCTGGGAAATACTCTGAGAGTAAATAAAATTGCCATGAAAAGTTTCTCAAAAATCCGTCGTTCGGAGTCGACTTTATACTGCATGTCCCGCCACTCATGTATAAAAATTAACGCACACAACATAAATTGTGTGAGAAACTAAGTCGTAATCCTGATTAAAGGGTTGTAATGACCAATTATGTGATGACTTTCGAAAGATTTATTCCTTCAATTTATCTTCATTTGTATTTTTTCTGTGAACTGTTTCTGTTTGCATTTCATGCTAAAATCATCACTTCTCGTTTGGTGAAATCGATGGAACATAGTCAAAATAAGCAATAGATGTGCTTCAGATAAACTCTTTCACATCTTCAAAAAAGTAGAGTAAAACTTCCCGCAAATGATGATGGTTTTGTAGCAACACTTAAAATTTTCAAAGACAGAGGAGAAGAATGGTAAATTTGCTTACTTTTCTTGAAGCATTTGTTTACATAAAATGTTTTAAACAATGGCAACACTTTTTATATGATTTTGCAGTAGCATTAGTTGCTGTCAACATCTCAAATGCATATTTATAATGCTCACCAATACTGTTATATGTTTCATTATTATTGCATATTGCTCTTCGCCCACTCTCAACTATTAGAATTTCTCTCTCGCTCAGCTGTATATGCTCGATCTCTCCCTCTCTTGTTCTGCTTCATAATAATAATAACAATAAAAAAAAACCCAGCCAACCAACCAAATATGTTTTCTTATTGGATTTAATTCATGGCTCTTGATTTTGAAGTGTTTAAATGAACGTTTTTTTTTAGAAATATTTCGTCTATGATTCATTAATAGATTATATTAACAGGTTGTAATTAAATAATAAATAAAAATGAAGAAGAAATTAAATAGAAATTCTTTCTAAAACTAAATAAACAAAAGAAGAAGTGCAGGAAAAGATAATTTAAAGCAATTACAACACAAAGGGGCAGCAATTAAACGAGAATTTGTTAACCAAAACAACGGTAAAAGAAAATTATGGAATATTTCTTACACTGGATGCATGTAAGCAGTGTTACAGTGTGCGCAAAAAAAATACCTACATTCAATAGCAATAGTGCAAGAGCGTTTTCAAAAATTACTTCTTGGTTCTCTGGAACCATCATGTGCGGCTATTTTGCTTGTTGACGTAATTACCGAGTGAGAAGTGAGCTTCATTGTTGAAAAAAATTTTGTTAAAAAAATCAGCATTGAAAGCGTCTGTTATTTTAGCACCCAATCAGCATATCTACATACATACATACATAATTGGTCATTACAACCCTTCAGTCAGGATTACGACCTAGCTTCTCACACCACTTATGTTGTGTGCATTAATTTTATACATGAGTGGCGGGACCTACAGTTTAAAGTCGACTCCGAATGACATATTTTTGAGAAACTTTTCATGGCAACTTTTTTGCTCTTAGAGTTTTTGCCAGAAATCTGCTGAGAAGAAGCCGCCGAAGAAATATTTTCATATTTTCGTTTTGATGTCTGACCTGGGGTTTGAACCGTGGCCTCATGTCTAATAAGTCAACACACTACCTACTAGACTACGGCGAATTCAGCATATCTACGGAAATATAAATTGTCAGCCGACTTTAATTGTTACTCGCGTTGAGCATTATATATCTGAGATGGAAAACCGATTAAAACTTCCCCGCCAAGCCCATTTGTGATTCTGACGGATAATCAGAGATAGTGGTCTCCCGCTGTCGTAATAATGGAAAAATCAACATTGAAAGGCTATTGCCTGCTACAGGACTAAATCCAAATTCAAAATAGGCCATAATTAACCGTAAGATAAACTCAATTGCTGAGAATATTGTGAAATCAACAAATTTGGATCGCAAGCTATCTCTAATGAAACCCAACACATGTAAAGGGTGTTTTTTTTATAGAGGTATAGAACTTTAAGTTGCAATAAAACAACGATGGATTATTCGATTGACATGAATTTTTTTTATCCGAAAGATAATCTTGTGGCATTACATTTTAAATGATGATTTCTGGCATATGACGTAGTCCAAACTGGACGACCAATTTTCGATGACTTTTTCCAACATTTGTGGCCGTATATCGCGGCAATAATACGGCGAATGTTGTCTTCCAAATGGTCAAGCGTTTGTGGCTTTACCGCATAGACCAATGACTTTACATAGAACCACAGAAAGTAGTCTAGCGGTGTTAAATCACAAGATCTTGGAGGCCAATTCACAGGTCCAAAACGTGAAATTAGGCGGTCACCAAACGTGTCTTTCAATAAATCTATTGTGGCACGAGCTGTGTGAGACATGTTGCGCCGTCTTGTTGAAACCACATCTCCTGGACATCATGGTTATTCAATTCAGGAATGAGAAAAGTTAGTAATCATGGCTCTATACCGATCACCATTGACTGTAACGTTCTGGCCACCATCGTTTTTGAAAAAGTACGGACCAATGACTTCCACCAGCCCATAAAGCGCACCAAACAGTCAGTTTTTCTGTATATAACGGTGTTTCCACATACACTTGAGGATTACCTTCACTCCAAATGCGGCAGTTTTGTTTGTTGACGTAGCGCCATTCAACCAGAAGTGCGCTTCATCGCTAAACAAAATTCGCTTATGAAAATCGGGAACAACGGTAATCTTGTTTTGGGCCCATTCGACGAACTACTACGCCTTACTTGATGATCGTTTGGCTTCAAATCTTGCATGAGTTGGATGTTGTAAGCACGCAAACCAAGATCCTTCCGCAAAATCTTCCATAAAGCTGGATGGACACAGAACCAATTCCTGTGCTCGATGGCGGATGGACTACTCATTCGGGTCTTCCTCAATGCTACGCTCTACAGCAGCAATAGCTTCTTCTGTACGCACCGTACAGCGTCTCTGGGGATGCGAGTTATCAATCAAGAGTAAACGTGGTGCGAAAACGTTCCATGGTTAATCGAATTAACTGCTCTGATGGACGATTTTGTCGACGATAAAATGTGGACGTAGTGCGCAATACGTTTTCCGCACAGAATCATTATTTTCGAAATAAAATTGCACTAAAATTGCAAGCGTTGTTCAGGCGTGAGTCTGTTCATGATGAATTGCCAAACCAAACTGAGAATAAATCACTTGACAGCTGTTAAATCGGTCGCCATCTTGAAAAGTAATGCCAACTGAAAGTTCTATACCTCTATAAAAAAAACACCCTTTACTATGTACTACAAATAAAATTAGCCATGAAAAAAGTTTCTTAAAAATCAGTTTTTTTGCCACTCCTGGATAAAATTAATACCCACAACATAGATGGTGATAGAAGCTAGGTTGTCATCATCACTAACGGGTTTTCCACTGTATGTGGACTTCACTCAATTCATTCGATTGTTGGGCTTATCTTGTCGATAATTTTTGACATTTTTATACCTTGCGACTGACTAAAGTATTGTTAAGATTACTTTTGCCTATTTTCTTGATAAGAATTATATTTAAAAAAGAAATATGGTTTCTGTTTAAAAAATATAAAATATTGATTAATTTAAAATATATGTACTATGTACACACGCCCCAACAAGATAAAAATTTATCGATAGCAATTTCATTGTTTAACTAATGTATTGTATTTGATATTGCATTCTATTTGACTAGACTTTGTTTTTCTGAAGCATAATTTTATCTTATCAAATTTCCTTCTATCTGGGTTTCAGCAACAAAACAAAGAACTTTCCTTAGGGCAATAAATTTTGGAAAAAATATTCCAAGATTGTCAATAATTTTCTTAATAAATTTGGAAAAGTGAACCATAAAAATAATTGTATTCGTGTGAAACGTATCATTACAAGCCCTATAGTCAGCATTACAAACTAGATTCTAACATATCCAAGAGTGATGGGACCTACAGTTTAAAGTCGGCTCCAAACGCCAGATTTTTGTGACACTTTTCATGACAATTTTATTTACGCTCAGAGTTTTCTGCTAAAAGACGGCTGAGAGGAGAAAGTTGCCGTAAGAAATAATTTGTTTACATTTCGTTTTGAGGTTAGAACAACGGTCTCTAGTCTAAAAAGCTAACACACTGTTTACTAAACAACGGCGACTTCAGAACTCTTTTTAATGATAAATTTTAAGCTTTTAAACCACTTAGAACTTTCTTCTTTAACTTTTAAGCAACTCGAGCTACAGTTTATTAAGGCTATGCCAACACCAATGACCTTTTATTGTGAATTTGTTCATCTCTTGTTAGTTCATCTCTTGATAAAACAATTATCCAGTCCGTCTAAACATATTTAAAGTGTAAGTATTTGACTTTTTTATTGACCTTCCTTACATAAAGTTTTTAATTAAAACTCATTTTGTTTATTTATTTACGTTAACCTTGAAATTTATACTTTCTTATCTAAAATAACTTCAATTCTAGGCCACATTGTTTGTCACTCACGGTATACAGTTGAATATGACACCGTTTTTAACGGCGCTTATCATATGATTTGTTTTGTTGTTTTAATGAAGACGCATAAATTCATAATTGAAGGGTGTATGTGTGTTAGTTAGTGTGTTATTTGAGTGGGAGAGTAAAACTAAAAAAATTGGGAGTTAAACGAAGAGTATTTATTTGTTATTAAAGGATGTTAACGAGATAATGATGAGAGAGCGAAAGGGAGAGAGGAAGGCTCAAATTTCTTTAAAGTGAAGAAAAATTGCAGAAAAATGTTGCTGCTTCGGAAGACGCATAAATATTTAAGAGTGTATGAGTAAATATGTGTGTAAGGCAATATGAGAGTGAGAGTAATGCTATAAACACGTAAGAGTTTCCAAATGCTGCGCCGCAATTTATTAAAAATAGAATCCATATGTGTACGTATATGGAATTAATTATTTTAAAGGCAGTGCGGTAGCCAACAAGCGCCAATACGTCTGCTGCTTATTTAAACTAATTTCTAATTTTATTTGAAGCAATGAACGCATTAAAGCTATCAATACAAAAAGATGCACAACTATGGGGTCCGCCATCTAACGTTTTTTTTTCAACTAGTGCTTATTTCGTAAATGGTAACACATAGCTCATGTCTGATTTGACAGATAATTAGTTTTATCCTTCCGCCGAACGAATATGGTTGTGTATACGCCTGAACAACGCTGGGAATTATTGCGACATTACTTTGAAAATCATGGTAATGTTGCTGAATGTGTGCGAAAATTGCGTACGGATTTTGGAAGAAGAGAAGTACCGTCAGCTCCGTTCGTTCGTGTTCGTTATCTTGTGGAAAAAGTGAAAGAAACTGGCATCCTCATCGATAAACCAAAGCGTGGAAAGCCAAAAACAGTGCGTACACCCGAGAATATTGCTGCTGTGGCCAGAAAGTGTGCGTGAAGCGCCATCAACATCAATTCACCGTCGTTCTCAGCAATTGAACATTTCGGAGACATCATTGAGAAGAATTTTGCATAAAGACCTTGGTATGACGCCATACAAAGTCCCATTGGTTCAGGAGTTGAAGCCAATTGACCATACAATGCGTTTTCGCTTCGCTAAGTGGGCCTGCGATCGACTTACAGAAGATGCCGATTTTGGCAAAAAAAAAATCATCTTTTCAGATGAAGCTCATTTTGATCTTGGCGGCGGGTATGTAAACAAGCAAAATTGTCGCATTTGGGTCACAGAAAACCCGCACGCATACATTGAAAAGCCTACGCACCCAAAACGAGCCACTGTTTGGTGCGGATTTTTGTCCAGAGGCTTAATTGGGCCATTTTTCTTCGAAAAT
The DNA here is from genome assembly GCA_932273835.1 of Sarcophaga variegata. Lineage (NCBI taxonomy): Eukaryota > Metazoa > Arthropoda > Insecta > Diptera > Sarcophagidae > Sarcophaga > Sarcophaga variegata. The sequence continues at coordinate 114,849,049 of OW026360.1, forward strand.
GAGCAAGGAGTAGCCGTTACAGTCAATGGCGATCGTTATCGGGCCATGTTGAACGAATTTTTGTTCACAAAAATTGAAGAGAAGGATATTGGCAACATTTGGTTTCAACAGGACGGCGCTACGTGCCACACAGCCGAAGCTACACTCGATGTCTTGCGACCTGTTTTTGAAGATCGCATTATCAGCCGCAGAGCTGATGTCGTTTGGACATCTCGGAGCTGCAATTTGACACCGTTGGACTATTATTTGTGGGATGCCGTCAAAGATAAGTGTTACGCCGACAAGCCACGGACAATTGACGCTTTAAAGGACAATATTCGTGAAGCCATTGGTGAAACACAGCTGCACACAAACGATAATGTGCTTAAAAATTGTTCCGATCGTGTAGGCTACTGCATGGCCAGCCGAGGCAGCCATTTGAATGAAATTATTTTCCATTATTAACCGGAAGGGGATTGTACTTTCAAATAAAAAAAGAAATTTGAGAAAATATTCAGTAGTTTTTTTTTTAAAAGCATTTTCAAAAAAAAAGTTATTTGGCGGACCCTTTATATCCCCGTGTACAACAAACACACTTAACAGATCAAGTGCGTCGCAGTAATTTTACATTTGATGGCTTAGCTAAGTAGCAAGCGCTTCAATTATTTCAAAGGCAGCAGCATACAACACAAAAAACGTTTTATTAGCCGCATTTAATAAAGAATTAATGAACCGCGTTCATTTTTTATTTATTCTACTTATACTTTGGCTCTGCCACCTTTAAAATAACTAAAGCGCATGCTGCTTGAAGACTCTTATGTGTTTCTGAAACAAGAGTTTTAACACAATTTAACCGTTAACAAAGGAAATTAATAAAGTAATGAATGGGGAGAGAAAGCAAGCGAGAGAGAGGGAGAAGAAGATACGAACACAAATTAAACAATTTTGTGACAAGCATTCATACAAACAATTCTAATTTTAAAATTATTGCTAAAAACAAATATATTTTTTTTGCAAATTTAATTATTTATTGTGTTTAAAAGAACCTGTTCCACATATATATAAAGAAACAATAAATAAAAAACCTGATAAACAGATTAACAGAGAGAAAAGAAAGGGAAAAAATGCAGATAACACTGGTTATGTTTTACGTTGATTTAGAATTTTCTTCCTAACAAAATAACAAAAACAAATACAAGTAAAAAAAAAAAAACAGAAAAATTTACCCAAATTGTAAATAAGTTGTGAAATACTGCGTCGATGACGCGGTAAGTCACGCAGGCAGCAACCATCTTCGTCATCATCATTATTTTTATTGTTATTTCTGTTGTCATTCGGCATTATTTGTGATTATTTTTATTTTTTAACGGAATATTTAATTTATTTTTTCTAAATTTTTTGGGTTAAAGCTTAAAGAAAAATTAAATTTTTTAATATTTTGCTTTTGACCGAAAACATTGAAGAGCATTTCACTTTTAATATAAAGGGTGTTTTTTATAGAGGTATAGAACTTTAAGTTGGCATTACTTTTCAAGATGGCGACCGATTTAACAGCTGTCAAGTGATTTATTCTCAGTTTGGTTTGGCAATTTATCATGAATAGACTCACGCCTGAACAACGCTTGCAATTTTAGTGGAATTTTATTTCGAAAATAATGGTTCTGTGCGGAAAACGTATCGCGCACTACGTCCACATTTTATCGTCGACAAAATCGTCCATCAGAGCAGTTAATTCGATTAACCATGGAACGTTTTCGCACCACGTTTACTCTTATTGATAACTCGCATCCCCAGAGACGCTGTACGGTGCGTACAGAAGAAGCTATTGCTGCTGTAGAGCATAGTATTGAGGAAGACCCGAATGAGTCCATCCGCCATCGAGCACAGGAATTGGATCTCGGTCCATCCACTTTATGGAAGATTTTGCGGCAGGATCTTGGTTTGCGTGCTTACAAAATCCAACTCGTGCAAGATTTGAAGCCAAACGATCATGAAGTAAGGCGTAGATTCGTCGAATGGGCCCAAAACGAGATTACCGTTGTTCCCGATTTTCATAAGCGAATTTTGTTTAGCGATGAAGCGCACTTCTGGTTGAATGGCTACGTCAACAAACAAAACTGCCGCATTAGGAGTGAAGGTAATCTTCAAGTGTATGTGGAAACACCGTTACATCCAGAAAAACTGACTGTTTGGTGTGCTTTATGGGCCGGTGGAATCATTGGTCCGCGTACTTTTTCAAAAAACGATGGTGGCCAGAACGTTACAGTCAATGGTGATCGGTATAGAGCCATGATTACTAACTTTTTCATTCCTGAATTGACCATAACCATGATGTCCAGGAGATGTGGTTTCAACAAGACGGCGCAACATGTCACACACAGCTCGTGCCATAATAGATTTATTGAAAGACACGTTTGGTGACCGCCTAATTTGACGTTTTGGACCTGTGAATTGGCCTCCAAGATCTTGTGATTTAACACCGCTAGACTACTTTCTGTGGGGCTATGTAAAGTCATTGCTCTATGCGGTAAAGCCACAAACGCTTGACCATTTGGAAGACAACATTCGCCGTATTATTGCCGATATACGGCCACAAATGTTGGAAAAATTCATCTAAAATTGGACGTCCAGATTGGACTACATCCGCGCCAGCCGTGGCGGTCATATGCCAGAAATCATCATTTAAAATGTAATGCCACAAGATTATCTTTCGGATAAATAAAATTCATGTCAACCGAATAATCAATCCAGCGTTGTTTTATTGCAACTTAAAGTTCTATACCCCTCTATAAAAAACACCCTTTATTTTTTTAAAGAATTTTAAAGAAATTTTTCGTTAATTATTACAAAAACATTTTTATTTATTTATTGTTATTTATTTAATTATTTTTATTTATTTTTAATCAATGAAAATTAGAAATTTTTTAAAAGATTTTATTATAAAATTTAAAATGTATTAATTTTTTATTATGAATATTTTTAATTGTTTGATTTTTAATTCATTCATATTTGTTTCTTCTTTAAATTTTAACAGAGGCAATGCCGACCTGTACTAATGCAGCGCCGGAGGCTTCTTTGCCTGCACATTATAGTGTAGACCCAAGTGTCGGAGTCTAAGGTTAGATTGATGGACTTTCGTCCATGTCTAACATGAAAGCCTTTAAGGGATTTCAGGGTCTAAGGGCTGTCCCCTTTATTATGGTACCAGCAGGCTCTAGGAATTTGGGAAATGCTTTGCAATGAGACTTAATAACAAAAATGAATGGAATAATGCATCCTCTTTTAAAATGGGGACTATTCTGTGGTATACAGATGGGTCAAAAACGAATCTTGGTACACGAGTAGAAATTTTTAGTCCCAGAATGAAATATTTCGACGTCACGGGAAATCTTCATCGGAAGATGTCCTCAATTCTACTGGGATTGGAGGTACAAAAGACAGAACACGACAATACTATGGTTGACTTCCAAAATGTATCAATACAAAGTTTGTATGCAATTCTACTACTGTATATAAACTATGTAGATATGCAAAGTTACCAAACAATGTATCAACTATAAATCCAATGCCCGATTGCTTTTTGGCTGCGTTAAAAATACACATTGACGACGTTTTGAAATTGAAATACATTGTAAACATTTTGTATAGCGGCTTTATGAAACGCTGTACATTGTTCAAACACAAAGCAACTAACATTTTGGAAGTCAGCCTATCTGACAGTCAGATCGCTGTTCGAGTGCTCTGCACTTATACACTTAAATTGAAGATAGTTTGGGACTATCTGCAGAAGCTGATAGAGTAATTAGAGAAAATAAGGTTAACCTCTGCTGAGGCCCAATTAATTTGGTATTTCCCGACAATAAGGAAGCAGATGAGATTGCGAGGACCGTAGCTTTCATGTCGTTGATGGTACCGGAACAATTCTGTGGAATGAGAACGAATGTTTGGAAAGGTATACATACATACATACGTAATTGGTTATTACAACCCTTCAGTCAGGATTACGACCTAGCTTCTCACACCACTTATGATGTGTGAGTTAATTTTATACATGAGTGGCGGGACCTACAGTTTAACGTCGACTCCGAACGACAGATTTTTGAGAAACTTTTTCATGGCAGGTTTATTTAATCCCAGAGTTTTTGCCAGAAATCTGCTGAGAGGAAGTCGCCGAAGAAATATTTTTTTTTTCATATTTCGTTTTGATGTCTGACCTGGGATTCGAACCCGAGCTTTACTTCTAATAAGCCAACACACTACCTACTAGACTACGGCGACTTTGTGGTATACAGATGGGTCAAAAACGAATCTTGGAACACGAGTAGAAATTTTTAGTCCCAGAATATAATATTCCGTGTCACTGGATGAACACGCTGGTATCTTCTAAGCGGAAGTCTATGCTTTCGTAAAATGTACTCAATTCAACTTGGTTAGGAGGTACAAAAGACAGAACACGGCAATACTATCTGACAGTCAGATCGCTGTGCGAAAGCTCTGCACTTATGAGATTAAATCGAAGATAGTTTGGGACTTCCTACAGAAGCTGAATCGAGTAATTAGGGAAAATAAGGTTAACCTCTGCTGAGGCCCAAGTAATTTGGGAATTCTTGACAATAAGCAAGCAGATGAGCTTGCGAGGACCGTAGCTTTCATGCCGTTGATGGTACCGGAACAATTCTGTGGAATGAGAACGAATGTTTGGAAAGGTATACATACATACATACGTAATTGGTCATTACAACCCTTCAGTCAGGATTACGAACTAGTTTCCCACACCACCTATGTTGTGAGCGTTAATTTTTATACATGAGTGGCGGGACCTACAGTTTAAAGTCGACTCCGAACGATAGATTTTTAAGAAACTTTTCATGGCAATTTTATTTACTCTCCGAGTTTTTGCCAGAAATCTGCTGAGAGGAAGTCGCCGAAAAAATACTTTTTTGTATTTCATTTTGATGTCTGGCCTGGGGCTCGAACCCCGGCTTTTTTCGTCTAATAAGCCAACACACTACCTACTAGACTACGGCGACTTTGAAAGGTATGCTTAACAAAAGTAAAGGTAAAGAGAGAGATAAAAACTCTTCTCAAATCTAGTTTGTTTAAGGCAATAGAAACTTTCGCTTGAAAACTACAATAAGGGGAGATCTGAGTCATGCAGATCTGACCATGCAGGAATAACCCTTTTACAGAGCCCAGTTGGCCCAAGGAACACGAATAAATCATCAAACAACACATTTTTGCACACTTAATGCATCTCTGGGTGCATATCAAGTGCTAGGGATGGAAATGCCATTGTTGACACTGAGCAGGATCCTGAAATTTGTCAGCGCAATAGGCTTAGAGGCGACATTATATGTATAGTATATACAGTGGTGGCCACGAATTCAAGACACGACATATGACTGATTTAGTTGTGATAATATTTACAATCCTGTAATATCAAAATTGATATTCTTTATTCTTCTATGTACCCTGTAATACTAAGAAAAAGTACCATTATTTTAGTTTGTTTCTTTTTTACATTATGTTGCTTTTTGACCATATTATTGTAAAAACGTTTGTTTGCAATTGGCCACGAATTTAAGACATTTCAGAAATATCTGGTTTTTAAGTGATTTTTTGGTGTTTTTTGAAGTTAAACGTTGAGCAACGAATGTTATTTTTTGTTTTATGTTGGAATACATAGAAATATTTAATTATAAATGGTCAGAGGTACTTGGAATACCGATGCCGAGCGAAAACTGATCCAACAACTAATATTTGATGGAAAAATAATAATGGAGATATCCAAGCTGCTTAAATGTTCTAGATGCAAGATTTACAACGCGCTGGAACACATCAAGCAAGATGGTACCACCAAAATTGTCAAACAGCAACCTAGAGCCCGAAAAACCACACCCTAAAGTAGCTGCTAATAATCCTTTCACGAACTCAAGTAAAATAAAAAATAAAATTGCATTGGATTTTGGTATCGATATTTCGTCTAGGGCAATAAGCAGATGTCTAAATGGGAAAAACTTGCGTGGGTGTATTGCACAACGTAAACCACTTGTGTCAAAAAAATATCAAATCCCGACTAGCATTTTGTCTTGATCTATATAATACGTAAATAAAAATTCTTAAGCAAATATAGGTAGCAAAATATTATTAATTTTTCTTCCTAATATAACTAAAATCTTAAGAAAAATATCATGAACCTAAAATATTTTTGATAAGATGTAAAAATTATCACAAATGCAGAAGTAAAATGTCGTGTCTTAAATTCGTGGCCACCACTGTATATATGTATAGTATGAGGGAAGAACAATGCATTATAAGGTCGCAGTACTTATACATCTTTTTATGACGATTACTATTATTGTAAATTATTAAATTTAGAAATTTAATTTTTTTTATTTCATTTCATTTATATTATATTACTTCACATTATTACTTTTGTTTTAATTATTTAATAAATTTTTTAATTACAACTATTTAATTTAATTTTCGTTAATTTGTTCTTTATTTATTAAATTTTTAATTTTATTCTAAGTATTTTATTTTTATTTTAAAATTATTTTTATTTGTTTATTATTGTTTTTTTTATAAATTTTTTAATATTATTTTGTAATTAAACAAAATTTATTTATTTAATATTCTTTGTTTATTTCTATTTGAATTTGTATTGTTTATTTTATGTTTATTTATTGCAGAAATTTTAATTCATAATACAATTGCATTTTAATTTTTTTTTAATTTTTTTTATTATTTAATGTTAATTATATTATAATATATTTATAGATTTTATTTAAAGTATTTTAATGTATTTTATGGTTTTTTATTTATATGAATTTATTGTTTTTTTTTTAATTTTTTTAATATTATTTTAATTAAATGAATTTATTTATTTAATATTCTTTGTTTATATCTATTTGAATTTATATTGTTTATTTTATGTTATTTGTTGTAGAAATTTTAATTCATAATACAATTGCATTTTTATTGTTTTTTTTTAATTTTTTTTTATTATTATTATTTAATGTTAATTATATTATTATATATTTATAGATTTATTATTTAAATCATTTTAATGTATTTTATGGATTGTTTATTTATATGACTATTTTTTTTTTATAAATTTTTTAATATTATTTTTATTAATATTATTTAATTAAATTTATTCATTTAATATTGTTTTTAATTTAATTTTTTCTACCAATTTTATGTGATTTATTCTAGAAATTTTATTTCATAATACATACAATTTAATTTTTTATTGTTTTCTTTTTTGTTTACTATACACAGAGTATTTTATTGTTTTTATTTTATTCAAGCAATTTTTTTTAATTATTATTTTTTTGTTTATTTATGTAAATTATTTTTTTTTAATTTTTTATTGGTATTATTTTATAATTACGTTTATGTTTTTTTATTTATTACTTTATTTAATACTATTTAATAATAATATGTTTTTTTGATTTTACACAGTTTTTTTCTCATATAAATATGAAAAAATAATTTTTTAATGAATAAATAAATATTTTTTCTAAATGTAAATATTTTTGTATACAAAATAATAAACCTTTCTTTCTATTTCTAATTCACACACACTTATTCCACTTTTATTTTCATCTTGATTTATCATAATATTTATTTTTTTCGCAGTCACAGGCAGTTGAACAATTTTAAAAAGTGAACCTTTTTTCGGTTTTTATTAAAATGAAGAAACAAACGTCACAGAAATGTTGACGTTCTATATTTTGTGGTTATTTATTGCTTTCATGCCAACCTTCTTTTAAAATACAATATTTGTTTTATTTGTTGTTATTGTTTTCTTTCTTTCATTCGCAACAGCAATAACAACAACAATTGCAGAAAACTCTTTTTCTTTTTATTTTTTAAACGCAGCATGTGAAGTTAACGTTCTTCACACACACACCCAAACACTCGACAAACGAAATAAAAAAACATGGTTTCTGCACGATCCACCAAGCCGAACCAACCGAAAAAAACCAAAAAAAAAAACCCGATGATAAGAAAGTTTTGCCACTTGGCCAACAAAAAAAAAAAAAAAAAACGACGCGAAAACAATGCTAAACAAACCAACAACCGAGCGTATAACAACACAACCAGCAAACCGCTCACAAAGAACTACTGTCTACGTTTTGTTAATAATATTAACTAAACATACAGAGCCAACAAACAAAAGAAAAAATACGTTACTCTTTTTTAACAACAAAACAAAATGTGGTTAAAAAAAAGAGTCAAAAACTCTGTAGATTGCTGTAAACACATTGGACGCGTCAAGTGCTGCATAGCAACCTATCATCATATGTATTTTTAAGGCAACACGTAAACAAAGCTTACTTACGCAATTTTTTTTTTGCATGCGGCAATAAACGGTTTAGTGCTGTCAATACAATAAGATGCATGAAATAGAGGCTTTAAAAAAGCGTAGAATAACGGTTAAAACGCCAAAAAAAAAAACATTTTAGTGTCACCAATTGATAAAGAATTAATGAGCTGCGTTCACTTTTCATTTGTTTTATTTACGCTTTGATGCTGCCGCCTTTGAAATACTTGAAGCGCATGCTGCTTGGCTAAGACACCAACTGTAAAGTTGCTGCGCAGCACTTGGTATATTTAGTGCATTTATAGCCCATGGGAAAATAGTTGTGTATCTTTTTGTATTGACAGCTCTAATTGATACATTGCCTCAAAATTAGACGTACATAACATACATAATTGGTCATTACAACCCTTCAGTCAGGATTACGACCTAGCTTCTCACACCATTTATGATGTGTGAGTTAATTCTATACATGACTGGCAGGACCTACAGTTTAAAGTCGACTCCGAACGACAGATTTTTTTAGAAACTTTTGATTGCAATTTTTATTTGCTCTCGAGAGTTTTTGCCAGAAATCTGCTGAGAGGAAGTCGACGAAGAAATACTTTTTGTATTTTGTTTTGATGTCTGGCCTGGGGCTCGAACCCTGGCTTTACGTCTAATAAGCCAACACACTACCTACTAGAATACGGCGACTTCAGCTTAAATGGGCAGCAGGAGCACCAATGCTTGACTTTAAAACAATCATTTCCACGTACACGCATGTATTCTATTTTTCGTGATTGCTGTGCCACACTTGACGCGTCAAATGTATTTTTAGCATTATTAATGCTCTTTCTAGCTCTCTTGCTCTCTCTCTTTTTTTTTTTTTGTTAACGGTTTCACTATTCAAAGTAATGAGAGTAAAAAGATAACTCCACATACCACCTTAATTACTTTGATTGTTATTTCTTTCTTTCGTTTTTTCGTGAGCAGTAATGAGAGTAAAAAAATTTGTGTTTACCCAACAACGAAAAACAAAACAAAAATAAAGTGTAGAGGAAAAAAAAACAAAACAAAACGCACACGTAAATATCCCATTAGAAAACGGAAGTGTGCCAAAAAAGAAAATGTATTACAAACACGTCACAAAGAGAGTGTGAGTTGAAGTAAAATAAAACAGTATTTTTTTTTTCTTTTCAGAGAACTCTTCACAACAATAATGAAGGGTACATGTAGGTTATACAAGACAAACTGGTTTTTAAAGGCTTTCTTGACATGGACTGAATACTGGGTGGTATTCTCATTATTCCTGAACACATTCATTATGCTGGGGATAGGATTGCAAATCTGTGAATACCGTTAATTATTCCACAGAAAACGTGCAGCCACACAAACTCATGTACTCACAACACAAAGCACTCTTCACAATATAGCCAACAAAAGCCAACGAAATATGCCGCCGAATGCTTCTCAATGCACTCACGCATACATACAACATACTCATACGACTACGTGCCCGTACATACGAGTATGTACCTTCTATGCACAGCATTATTAGTATTTGTAATTGAATATTGGCACATAATAATTGAATGTAACGGTATTAATATTAATCATAAGCAATAATAATAATAACTGGCCACTGTGTTGTACACCATTTCCATAAAGTTAGAAGTAAATATTGGATTTTCGAAAATGTTCGTTTAGAAATTATAGGTTAATGACTTAAAAATCGAATAACTCTGGTAATATTAATTGCAATGGGCAATATTATAGCTCGTTTGAAAGATGATATTCTTGACTTCCCTTTGTTAGAAGACATTGTTAAATCAGATTATTCTCTGTAAAGTTATTTGCATTTAAAAAAATGTGAAAATTTGCAAGGTTAACGTCATATTTTTTTTTTGCTTTTCTATCACAGAAACGGTATGAAGGCGTTGGAGGCCTTCGTAGAATTTACGAAGACGATTAGAAAAATGCTTTGATCAACCAACCGATGAAATCATGGAAAAAGTCATAGCTAGGATGGACACCAAGGAAGTTAATACGTTGTGTTTGATGGCGTAGGAAAGGAATTGTTCATAATAAGCTCTTTTAATCCCAGGTCAAACAACCGATTTTGACTTCTGCTGGCGCCAATTGACGAAGTTGAATCAAGCAATTTTATTAAAAAGGTCGGAATTGATCAGCAGAAAAGGTGTTTTTGTGTTTCATGATAATATCAGCACATCGTTAATGACCCAGCAAAAACTCACCAAGCTTGGAAGGGAAATTTTAATTGGTTCTGCACTTCCAACTGTATACATACATATATGTATGTATGTACATAGAGTCCAACACAAGCAAGTCGTCTGACCATTTATAACGCCGTAGATATGTTGATTTGATACTACAGCAACTGGATTTCAATGCTGATTTTTTAAATAAAATTTTTATTAGCAATGTTGCATATGGACACTTATGGAACTAAGAAATAATTGTGAAAAAGCTTTTGCATCTAGAAAAACTCACTGTTTAGTAAGCATTATGGCCTAAGGTCAGTCTTTTTCACTTCAGAGCGCTATGGCCATATTATAATCGATCTTTTTGAGCTGTAATTGAAGATTATGATCTAGACCAGTAGTGCCCAAGCCCTATACACTTCATGCACATTTGTTTTTGTAAAAGCGCTTAGCAGTAGGCTGGGTATTTCATATACGCATAGAGCACACTCAGCACCAGTAATGCAAAATACACAAACAACTTTGCTTTGTTGGTTTTTTTGTCTTTCTTCATTGTATACTAGAGATGAGCGATCCAGTGATTTTTGAAGAACGTTGTTCTCAGTGAACGTGATTTGTTAATCACTGTTCTTTAAAAGAGTGATTGTGATCACAGTATTCCAAAAGAAAACAATAATGACAATAACGTATTTTATTAAGTCGTAAGAAAGAGACAACTAGATACATACTACGAAAAGACTACTAAACAAAATCAAAGTGGTGTCATCAATGTTATTACATATTTTAAATGTAATTTTTTTTATATGAAGTTTGACAATTAAGTTTCACAGAAGGTTCATGCATAAAAGACAAAAGTAAATAATCAGCATCATCTAATATTAATTCTGCCTCGCTCAAAATAATATGAAATAAATTTGAGTACGTAACAATTTTGAAAGAACGACATTATCAGTAACTGTTATTTGGCAATTTCAATCACTGTAGTTACAAGTGAATTATCAATCACCGTGATTATTTCACAGTTTTGAAAATATCGCTCATCTCTATTGTATACAAAGCAACAACACTTTCGTATGCTTTGCTGGTAAACATTGACAACAGCGAGCATCAATGTAAATTTTGTTTTTGTTTTTCGTACAACACTTAAAAAAGTGTGTTTTGAAAAACACTTGGAAGAAAAAGGTGTTAGTTTTAAAATTTAAACGTATATGTATTATTTACAGAAAATTTTTTGTATGATCACTCGCATTTTACTGTCTTTACAAAATGGATTTAGAAAATAAATGGGAAAATGATTTTTTTTTTACTTATAATTTTAAGGGTGAAGCATGCTTAATATGCTTCCAAATAATTCAAAGTAGGACTAAGTATAGTTTTGAAAGGCATTTTAAGGCATTTCATGCAGATTACGTTGCCAATAATATAGTATTAGGATCAAGAGAACAATTAGTTGCGGACTTTAAAAAGTCTTTTTTGGTTCATGATACGCTCCGAATCTTGGAGTACATTGAAAGTTATGGTGAGGAAATAAACATGCAGCGTCTCAATTTTCAGTCAAATGATACTTATTCTGGACCTCTAAAAGCATCGTATGTTGCAAGCTTAAGAATTGCGCAGAACTTTAAACCGTTTTCTGATGGCATTTATATTAAAAAAGTTTGTATAGAAATGCTATCTTGTTTTGGAGAAAGTGGAAATTTATTGGATTCAATTGAAAAAGTGCCTTTGTCACGAAACACAGTGACCCGAAGAATCGAAGAAATTAACAAGTATGTGGACTCGATTTTAAAACATAAATTGCAGTTATGTACATACTACTCTCTTGCGTTGGATGAATCATGCGATATTTCTGACATAAGTCAACTCATACTAGCCATCAGAATGGTTGACAATAATTTTAATGTAGATGAGGAAATTTTTGCACTGATTCCGCTCCATCGAAATACGAGAGGTATTGACATTTTTGACGCGGTAAACGGAAGGTTGGGAATAAAAACGGAATCAGCGAGATTAACAGCTATATGTACAGATGGTGCTCCCGCAATGCTTGGTAAAAAGGACGGCTTTATTGGGCATTTGATTAAAAATGGTATTGAGGTTCCTTCGTTCCACTGTATAATTCACCAAGAGTCATTGTGTGCTAAATGGACGAATTGTGTCCACACAATGAATGTTGTGGTAAAAATAGTCAACAAAATTAGAGGTGGACACAATTCGTTGCAATAAAATTTGAAATAAAATTTACATGCACTAACTTTTTTCATTTCAGATAATTTTCACAAAAAAATTAAATCAATTTTTTTTGCCGTGTACGTATATGGAATAAATTAATGAAGTATTTTTGTTTTTTTTTTTCTTTGTATGTATTAGTTTTCACAACAAAAAATATTCAATAAAAATTTGTTTTGCTTTAAATGTATTGGTGTTTGCACTTCCATAAGGAACTTTTGGGCACCCCTGATCTAGACGGTAGAAGATTTCAACAAAACAGTGCCACAAGCCACTTAACACAATTTATTTTGACTTTATTGCATGGGACGTTTCCAGAAGGAGGATTTACACTTTTTGACCAAGCCAATTGGTTACCAGGGTCATACGATTTAAAGCTCTTAGATATATTTTGTGGGACTACATCAAATACCATGTCCACATGCGTAATTCCCTAATATTGGAGTATTTGAAAACTAATATTTGTCAAATTTTCACTGAGTTACTGCTCGAAATGTGCGAAAAATGGATCGTAAACTATCACCAAAGGATAGTCTTGCTATAAACCAATCCAGCTGTCATTAACTGCTTCAGTATTTATTTATTATTTTTTTCGTTCCTGTATATTAAAGAATATTAACTGAACGACAGGTTTACTGATACAAAATTTCATGGAAATTGTTTGCAAATGTTATGTACTTAACACGTGATTTAAAATTATCTTCATAGACATTAACGTTACACACCCTGTAATAAAAATATAAACAAACAAACAAAAAGAAAAACACCAACAATAACAATAAAAAAAAACAAATAAAAATTAGACAGACAAACAAATGTCGATCGTTATCACTTCAAGAAAAAGCAGAACAATTTGTGTAGTACGTGTACATACGTTTGTTGTTGCAGAGCAGAACTCATCATCATCAGAATATTTTGTAATATCGTGTCCATATCGTTGTAGAGTTTAATTGTCTTTCTCTCTCTCTCTCTCTCTGTCTCTCTTAAATATAAAGAAAATTTAACGTGTTTATTTACATTGCCTGGAAACAAACAAAACCGTGTGTAATCTCAGTTCTAAATTTAATTGTCAACTATTACACGTAATAGTGTTTATTATCAATTAAAACATGGCACACTACCACATACATACCATCACAAAAAACCAGTTGATTGAAAAGCACAACGAGAATGAGATTGAAAACGATAGTGAGAGTAACAATTCAGCTGTAATAGCTGTGTAGAAAACAAGAGCGTTACAATTGAGAATAGAAAAAGATGGAGGAGCGTAATACTGTTATTAGAATTCAGTTGTAATAACACAACGAGAATATTCACTTGAATTCTAATTAGAGAAAACCAAAGGAATTTTATAATAAAGGGTGTTTTTTTTATAGAGGTATAGAACTTTAAGTTGGCATTACTTTTCAAGATGGCCACCGATTTAACAGCTGTCAAGTGATTTATTCTCAGTTTGGTTTGGCAACTCATCATGAATAGACTCACGCCTGAACAACGCTTGCAATTTTAGTGCAATTTTATTTCGAAAATAATGGTTCTGTGCGGAAAAGGTATCATGCACTACGTCCACATTTTATCGTCGACAAAATCGTCCATCAGAGCAGTTAATTCGATTAACCATGGAACGTTTTCGCACCACGTTTACTCTTGATTGATAACTCGCATCCCCAGAGACGCTGTACGGTGCGTACAGAAGAAGCTATTGCTGCTGTAGAGCGTATCATTGAGGAAGACCCGAATGAGTAGTCCATCCGCCATCGAGCACAGGAATTGGATCTGTGTCCATCCACTTTATGGAAGATTTTGCGGAAGGATCTTGGTGTGCGTGCTTACAAAATCCAACTCGTGCAAGAATTGAAGCCAAACGATCATCAAGTAAGGCGTAGTTTCGTCGAATGGGGCCCAAAACGAGATTACCGTTGTTCCCGATTTTCTTCTGCGAATTTTGTTTAGCGGTGAAGCGCACTTCTGGTTGAATGGCTACGTCAACAAACAAAACTGCCGCATTTGGAGTGAAGGTAATCCTCAAGTGTATGTGGAAACACCGTTACATCCAGAAAAACTGACTGTTTGGTGCGCTTTATGGGCTGGTGGAATCATTGGTCCGTACTTTTTCAAAAACGATCGGTATAGAGCCATGATTACAAACTTTTTCATTCCTGAATTGAATAACCATGATGTCCAGGAGATGTGGTTTCAACAAGACGGCGCAACATGTCACACACAGCTCTTGCCACAATAGATTTATTGAAAGACACGTTTGGTGACCGCCTAATTTCACGTTTTGGACCTGTGAATTGGCCTCCAAGATCTTGTGATTTAACACCGCTAGACTACTTTCTGTGGGGCTATGTAAAGTCATTGGTCTATGCGGTAAAGCCACAAACGCTTGACCATTTGGAAGACAACATTCGCCGTATTATTGCCGATATACGGCCACAAATGTTGGAAAAAGTCATCGAAAATTGAACGTCCAGATTGGACTACATCCGCGCCAGCCGTGGCGGTCATATGCCAGAAATCATCATTTAAAATGTAATGCCACAAGATTATCTTTCGGATAAATAAAATTCATGTCAATCGAATAATCCATCGTTGTTTTATTGCAACTTAAAGTTCTATACCCCTCTATAAAAAAAACACCCTTTAAAATGAATCGCATATTTCTTACACATTTTTTGTCATTGCATTGATTGCTTGCATTAATTCCTGTGATTCTATTTAATGCTACAAACACATAAGAGGCAGCATTTGGTGCGCGTCAATATTGCAATTGTTGATTTAACCAAGCACTATGCGCTTTAATTATTTTAAAGGCTGCTGCGCCAAAGTATAAGTAAAACCAAAGAATATGGATATAAAGAATACGCATCATGTAGAAGTCAAATTTCTTATGGCGGGTCGTAACATTAAGACCCGCTCTCACCAAAATATTTTTAAAAATCATTTCCTGATGAGGGGGGAGGAAGACAGAAGGAAAATGAATACAAACAAAGAGCGTAACAATGTGTTGCTCTCATCGTACGTATGTGCATGTGTATGTATTCTTGCTTGTGTTTTTTGATTTAGTTGTCGATCAGACTGCGACAAGAATACATGTGCTGCGGAACACTCGAAGAATATTTTGTGTAAAAAATGTTCTATGTCATTAGCTGGGCGTATTTTATTTTGTCCCATAGTATATTTTTTTTTTTAATGCTTTGGAATGCTCGCTTTTTTTCTTTTAATAAAAAAATGGTTTTTTTTATTCTTTTTATTTTTATTTATCTAAAAAACATGGCCTAATTTTTAAGCCAAAGATGGATGGCTTTATGTTCTTTTAATAATAAAATCGATGTTTTATTTTATATTTATTTATCCAAAATTCTTAAGCGAAAGATAGACAGCGCTTTACATATGTATGTTGATGAAATGAAAATAAAAAATAGAGTATATTACTAACACTTTTCTATGGCTGTAAATAAATAAATTCTCTCAACTTATTTTCTCTCTCTCACTCACTCACTCAATCCATAACCATAGGCATGTGTTAACCTAGAGGAAAATTGTTAGTAATAATGTGAAGTCTACTTATTAACCCAATAATATGTATATGCGATCGGAAAATATAAAAAATTGTACTGCACTAAATCCCTAAAGACACCGTATTTAACTTGGCAAGTATTCTTCCAAAAATCGAAATCATTTTTCATTGATATTAGTGAATACTACTGTGATATTTCTTTGCGTGTATCATTGAAGTCTAAAAAAAGCGACATGAACCTTCTTCTTTAAAAGCTGACAAGATTTTTACGCTCTTTTTAACGAACATCCTTGATGTTCGTGTCCTATGTGTGTAAAAAGCCGAAGATGTTCTTCCCCTGAGGGATATTGGTGCCGACACCAGAAAAATAAACAAAATAGTGGTCAAACAACAAAAATGCACGATGAGAACAACGCATTGTTACGCTCTTGGTTTCTGTATCATTCCCTTCTATATTTCCCCCCGCGTCATGAAATATTTTTGAAAAATATTCCAAAATATGTTAAAATTCACATTCTTTATACTTTATTTTCTTTGGTAAAACAAATGAAAAATGAACACAGTTCGTTAATTCTTAAGCAATTGGTGCCACTAAAATGTTTTCTATTTTGCTTTTTAATTGTTGTATTGTATAGAACGCGTTTTTAAGATCTCTATTTAATGCATCAAATTGTAGTGGCAGCACTAATCCGTTCATTGCCGCACTTAAAATTAAAAGTGCTGTCTGAACGCTTTAAAAAGAAATAATTCTATGATTGCTTCATATCTGGCGACATAAAATGGATTCATTATGACAAACTCCAAACGTAATAAATCACATGGGAAATGCTGGTAACGAGTAACACCTACGGCCAAATAGAATATCCATTGCGCCAAGGTAATGATGCTCTGTATTTGATGGGATCACAAGTGTATGATGCTTTATGAGCTGCTAAAACCGGACCAAACTATCATGGGAAGCCTGTACAGACAACAATTAAGTCGTTTGAAGTGGGCATTGGCCGAAAAACGCTTTGAATATGCAACCACATATCGACGTCCCCGTTCTATAACATTCTAAGTCGAAAAAGTGTGTTTTGAGTTATGAGCTCTCAAAGTTTTCACGCGACATACGACAATATGTCTATTCTAAGGAGATTTTTCCCCATAACTTCGGAACGGATCGGCGCATCTTAACCAAATTTTGACAGTATTTAAGTTAGAGAACGTAGAATTTAAAAATGCAAGAACATTAAAAGGAACTAAGTGTACTTAGAACGTTATAGAATGGAGACGTCGATATGAAGCCATCATATTCCATCCTGGCAACGCTTGGCCACCTATTGCAGGGCAGGGCAAAAACTATTTGGAAAGCAGTGGCAGGTCTCTACATTCAGTATTAATTTTATAACTTAGATTGGCATTTAAAAAAAGAGAAGACTTCCTAAATAGATCATCTTTATCAACAATAATCTTAAAATAACGATTTAAAAATAAAATGGCATCTCAGTACTTACTTGCTTTAAAAATAGAAGACAGTGTTGAGTTGTAGTAGTTGTTGTTGCTGCTATCAATATTGTTAATTAAATTTTTAATTATTTTTTCTAGAACGTAATATTCGTTTTTGTCGTATTTCACTTTAGATTTCCATTCTTCAAAGTTTTACAATTATTTTGTACGCTTTTAATGAGATTTTTTAAGATTTTTTTGTTGCATATTTTTCCACTATTTGCACTTTTGTGTTGTTGTTGTTGTTGTTGTTTTTTATGTTTAATTTATCATGTAATGTTGTGAGATACTGTCTGTTTTTCTGTGGCCTCTCGCTAAAAGTTCATCCATTCGTATGACATTCAGAAAATCTTGTGAATCATTCTACTTAATGGAGGAGAAGAAACTATTTACTCGCTTTGCAGCCACAGGCTGTTTTAATTTAAGCTTCTCGGAATTACAATGAAGGCGATAGAACGACAAAACCTCAAAAATGTGATTTAATATTCGGATTTCAAAGAAAACCAATCTGTAAATTGAAGCAGTAGAATGGTGTTCGCAGTTCTTTTCTTCAAGTACCTGATAGCTCCTGTGTTTTGATTTCTTTATTAAGGTCAACACTCCGAGGATGGTCCCTATTCATGCCGTTGCATTATGGTGGAATTAGGAAAATAGGTTATGGGAGAGACGAGAGAGAGTGTAGTGTTTGTGTGGTTTACACTCACTTATAAAGGGTGTTTTTTATAGAGGTATAGAACTTTAAGTTGCAATAAAACAACGATGGATTATTCGATTGAAGTCGCCGTGGTGTAGTAGGTAGTGTGTTGGCTTACTATTCGTAAAGCCCGGGTTCGTATCCCAGGTCAGACATCAAAAATGAAATATGAAAAAAAAAATATTTCTTCGGCGACTTCCTCTCAGCAGATTTCTGGCAAAAACTCTGAGAGTCAAATAAAATTGCCATGAAAAAGTTTCTCAAAATTCTGTCGTTCGGAGTCGACGTTAAACTGTAGGTCCCGCCACTCACGTATAAAATTAACGCACACAACATGAGTGGTGTGAGAAGCTAGGCCGTAATCCTGACTGAAGGGTTGTAATGGCCAATTATGTATGTATGGATGGATTATTCGATTGACATGAATTTTATTTATCCGAAAGATAATCTTGTGGCATTACATTTTAAATGATGATTTCTGGCATATGACCGCCACGGCTGGCGCGGATGTAGTCCAATCTGGACGTCCATTTTTCAATGAATTTTTCCAACATTTGTGGCCGTATATCGGCAATAATACGGCGAATGTTGTCTTCCAAATGGTCAAGCGTTTGTGGCTTTACCGCATAGACCAATGACTTTACATAGCCCCACAGAAAGTAGTCTAGCGGTGTTAAATCACAAGATCTTGGAGGCCAATTCACAGGTCCACAGAAAGTAGTCTAGCGGTGTTAAATCACAAGATCTTGGAGGCCAATTCACAGGTCCAAAACGTGAAATTAGGCGGTCACCAAACGTGTCTTTCAATAAATCTATTGTGGCACGAGCTGTGTGTGACATGTTGCGCCGTCTTGTTGAAACCACATCTCCTGGACATCATGGTTATGGTCAATTCAGGAATGAAAAAGTTAGTAATCATGGCTCTATACCGATCACCATTGACTGTAACGTTCTGGCCACCATCGTTTTTGAAAAAGTACGCGGACCAATGATTCCACCAGCCCATAAAGCGCACCAAACAGTCAGTTTTTCTGGATGTAACGATGTTTCCACATACACTTGAGGATTACCTTCACTCCAAATGCGGCAGTGTTGTTTGTTGACGTAGCCATTCAACCAGAAGTGCGCTTCATCGCTAAACAAAATTCGCTTATGAAAATCGGGAACAACTGTAATCTCGTTTTGGGCCCATTCGACGAATCTACGCCTTACTTGATGATCGTTTGGCTTCAAATCTTGCACGAGTTGGATTTTGTAAGCACGCAAACCAAGATCCTGCCGCAAAATCTTCCATAAAGTGGATGGACCGAGATCCAATTCCTGTGCTCGATGGCGAATGGACTACTCATTCGGGTCTTCATCAATGCTACGCTCTACAGCAGCAATAGCTTTTTCTGTACGCACCGTACAGCATCTCTGGGGATGCGAGTTATCAATAAGAGTAAACGTGGTGCGAAAACGTTCCATGGTTAATCGAATTAACTGCTCTGATGGACGATTTTGTCGACGATAAAATGGACGTAGTGCGCGATACGTTTTCCGCACAGAACCATTATTTACGAAATAAAATTGCACTAAAATTGCAAGCGTTGTTCAGGCGTGAGTCTATTCATGATGAATTGCCAAACCAAACTGAGAATAAATCACTTGACAGCTGTTAAATCGGTCGCCATCTTGAAAAGTAATGCCAACTTAAAGTTCTATAGCTCTATAAAAAAAACACCCTTTATTATAAGGGGCTGGAAAGACTTCTACAGGAAGAGAAAGAGAAAGAGAGCGCTTCTCTTGCGAATAGCGAGATTAAAGAACGAATTCTGTTTGTAACTGATGAATCTACAAGAGTAAGCACACGCCTACGTAATATCAAGCCACATATGAAAAGCAACCATTAGACTGTTTCTATTAGGAAAATGTATTTTTTAGCCGCTTATAAGGAAGAACCATTTAAACTGGAGCGCAAGGAAGTCGCTTTAGCCTAATTGGTAAAAAAGAGCCTGTGGTTCAAAGCCCAGCTCAGACATCTGGTACAAAACGAAATATGAAAAACCATATTGCTCTCCTGGCAGTCTTCTGATAAAAACTCTGAGAATAAATCAAATCGCCTTGAAAAGTTTTCCAAAAAATCTGTCGTTTTGGGTCAATAAAAATTGTAGGACCCGCCCACTCATGGATAAAACTGAAACACCCGACATGGATGCTGTGAAAAGCTAGGTTATAATCATAGCCAAAAGTCGAATGACCACTACAGGAAGGACATCTCTTTGACTGTGCTATTCTAATGGATAGGCACACGGAAAGACTTCGCTAATCTGCAAATGATTTGCAGGGATATGTACTTTAGTGCCAGTAAGTGGTTTGTGCTTATTTGACCCATACTTTCTCAATAGTCTAGTTAAGCTTTTATTACTACGTAACGCTAATTAAATTTCAGCCCGGTTTTCTGTTTGATTCTTTGATCGTCAACTGTAAAGCGCATTCCTGATGCTGATTGTGGAGACTGGTTTATCGAGGCTTGTCAGTTAAGCACGTGTGCTTAATTTTAATAGAGCTCTAACCCCTTTCAAGCGATCCTATTAAAATCTTTCAAAGCTTTAACGCTTTAACTCTGTTTTAGGTGTTGTCTCTAACAAAACAAAACATAACCGCAATACCTACATACAACACAATGTAATCTTTCGTTATTGCCAACATAGCCAATACACTTGTAAACATTTTGTGTGTGTTTGTGCACGTGTGTGGGTAAGTGAATGTAGTATATTCAACATTAGATATAAAGAAAAAATTACAAATACACACATACACACATAATTTAATATAATTCATATGAAGAAATAAATAAATATGAATTTTTATTAATAAATAAATGTTTAGGCAGAACTACAACAACCAACAACGACAACAACAGTAGCAAAATAAAAACAGCTGCTCATATATGAGAACTGGACGGCCATCACATGTTATAAATAAATTGGAGATATCGTTGAGATTATTATGAGCGAGAAAGAGAGAGAGCGACACTGAATCTTATCAATTGATTAAAATTAAAAATAATTTCGTGTGAGTCGTGATCTGTTAAAAACTGCTTAAATTAGCAATTAAATGTTGGAATATATTTTAAAACGTTTCTTATTTTTATGCTTTTATTTAAAAACTTTTAACATTTTGTGGTATTAAAACCTGTTTTTTATTCACAAGACATTCACCAACAAACACACAACTTTACAAGCGGCAGCCATGATGGCTCTGGGAATTGGCCACAAATTTGACGAGAATTTTCTTAGGAAATTACTTACACTTCTTGAAATTTCTTATATTTTTTTTCATTAACAATACTTTTTCACTGTTTTCATTATAATATTCGTATTCCTTTAATTATTTTTAATAATTTTAACCGCACTTTATTACACTTTAAAACGCCTTGTCCGATCATACGTTTGAAAAGTAATACTAATAAAAGAAACATGAAGAAGCATGCATGTAAAAAGAAACTTGTTGTAGTTGGTCTTTAATTGTCTTTCTTTTGTTTGGTCTTTATTGTTATTTTAAACTCTCTCTCTGTCTCTCATTCGATCTCTCCCACTCTCTCAGTTTTTGTAGATATTAGCTTAACTTGATGAATATTTGTAAACAAAACTAAACAAAAAACGAGCATAAAAATAACAACAATGCTTGCTGGATTAGATTCAAAATAAAGCTTAAAAGCTTTTTGAGTTTATGTATTGAACAGTGTTGCTAAGCTGAAATTTTGAAATAGTACTGAACTATAACTGAAAGAGTACCTTTTTGCATCAAATGGTAGTTTTATAAAAATATATTTATTTATACTTATGTATGTACGGAATGGAATAGAAAAACTAACTAAATGTTTCTCATTTACAAAACAGTTGATTCGAAACGAAATAAAAAAAGTACTGAAATGTTTTGAAATGGAAATGTTCCTTCTGAAAAAGGGGAAAAAATGAATGAATTCTTTCTTTAATAATTTTTCCTGATTTAAATTTAGATCTGATACAAAATTTAGATCGATCGATTTCCAATTTGCAAAATCATTTTGAGAATAAAACATAAAAGAAAGAAATTGTTGAAAAATTAATTTACAAAATAACTCAAATTTAATTATTTTTTTGTATGCATTTTCTAATTTAAATTTTTTAGAATTTTAAATAGAATGGCACAATGGCAACATTGTTTTAATGCAGTAAAACCAGACATATCAATGAATGCCTTCACAAACAGATGTGAAAATTACTTATTCTAGACCCGCACCGTCCAAATCACGATATGCAGTACATGGATTTATGTTAACACAGTATCCATTTCGAATAACAGCACTTTGGTGAATTTCGATTTTATTCACCACACCGGATAAATTCATCACATTTTGTAAAAACTTACCACACTACAAAAATGCACCACACTTCAAAAAAAAAATTAATTTTTTTTGCAGCAAGAAAAAAACAAAACAACCGTTTTTTCGTCTTGTCCAGTCGAAATTAAACAAACGGGCTTCAATTTTTACTTAAAAGGAAAAAGAATGTGCGAATTAAAAGTGTTAATATGTATATTAACACTAGATTTACGGACCGAGCCAAATCATTAAAATTATTATAGAAAACTTTAATATTACTATTACGTTTTTTTTTAGTTGGCTTTTAGTTAAGTAATGAAATATATGTGAACGTTCATTCCTTTTCCCCACACCCCTTCATTACGCATTATCTGTCTGTCACTTATTTTTGTACTGAAAATTTGTTTGCAACTTGTTAGACATTTTTGTTGTCTAAGTCGTGTTTCACAAATATCACATGATTCAATATTAGCGGCAGTAAAGCCTACTTTACACGGTCCCACAAGTAATATGATCTGTCAAAATGTTGTGTAGAAGAGTACGAATGTGTTCGTCTAAACGTTTTATGTAATGAAACCATCACACATTGAGAGAAAATACGGATGAAAAGTTTGACAGTCGTATGGCTCTCTTCATTTTTTGAAATGATTCAAAAAACAAGCAAGTCGCATTAGATCAGGGATGTATTTTTATGTAAACACATAGAAAAAAGTGTAACAGCTGTTTTCATTTTACTTTGTTATTGTCTTATACCGATCATGTAAACGCAAAAAATATAAATCATACGACTTTTATTCTCTTTTTTGTCATACGGATGGAATTTCATTTTACTTTTTCATTAGACTTTACGTACGTAAAGTATTACCGTGTGAAGTGGGATTAAGTACTAGTAATGTAACATCTAAATGATCAAGATGTTGCGTAAACATGTTGCATAGTATCAACGTTTTTGCTTAAAAACATCAAATGTCCTCCTGTTTCTTTCCAGAGGCTTAGGTTATTTATTAGAATCTCTCTCTTCCACCACTCCCTTTTTAAATCCAAAATGAATAACTGAAGAAAGATATGTATTTATGTTTCCATGTTTGTTGAAAAATATATATATATCACTCACTAATGTCAAAGTTGTTGTTGTTTAAAGTAACAAACATAACGCCTTCGCAAGTATTTAATAAAGCTTTCAGTTATTTCTTTTCTTTTTTAAACCATGTTTTGTATATGGAGAAAGATTTCTTTCATTCTAAAAAGAGTGAAGTAAGAAAAGCTTTATCCGTTACAGTAATGTTGAGGTTATGTTGCAAATACAGTGGTGGCCACGAATTTAAGACACGACATTTTACTTATAAATACATTTGTGATAATTTTTACATCTTATCAAAAATATTTTAGGTTCATGATATTTTTCTTAAGATTTTAGTTATATTAGGAAGAAAAATTAATAATATTTTGCTACCTATATTTGCTTAAGAATTTTTATTTATATATTATATAGATCAAGACAAAATGCTAGTCGGTATTTGATATTTTTTTGACACAAGTGGTTTACGTTGTGCAATACACCCACGCAAGTTTTTCTCATTTAGACATCTTCTTATTGCCCTAGACGACATATCGATACCAAAATCCAATACAATTTTATTTTTTATTTTACTTGAGCTCGTGAAAGGATTATTAGCAGCTACTTTATGGTGTAGTTTTTCGGGCTCTAGGTTGCTGTTTGACATTTTTGATGGTACCATGTTGCTTGATGTGTTCCAGCGCGTTGTAAATTTTGCATCTAGAACATTTAAGCAGCTTGGATATCTCCATCGGTATTCCAAGTGCCTCTGATTATTTATATTTAAATATTTCTATGTATTCCAACATAAAACAAAAAAAAAAAAACATTCGTTGCTCAACGTTTAACTTCAAAAAACACCAAAAAATCACTTAAAAACCAGATATTTCTGAAATGTCTTAAATTCGTGGCCAATTGCAAACAAACGTTTTTACAATAATATGGTCAAAAAGCAACAAAATGTAAAAAGAAACAAAATAAAATAATGGTACTTTTTCTTAGTATTACTGGGTACATAGAAAAATAAAGAATATCAATTTTGATATTACAGGATTGTAAATATTATCACAACTAAATCAGTCATATGACGTGTCTTAAATTCGTGACCACCACTGTATGTGAAGTGCGGCTTAAAATTTTATAGCATTGCCAGCGTTTTAAATTTTGCGTTTGTTTTGTAAAAATAACAAATTCACGTTATATTTTTTAATATTTTATTTTTATATTAAAAATATAAAAAATATTATTTGGCTCATTAAGCAATCTTAATCACTTACTAGAAAAACATTTAAAATTTAAAAAAAATATATTTAGGCCTTCTTCACTTAGATTAAATTCAAATTAAAGGTTCTAAAAGTTAGGTTAGGTAAAGAAAGTTCTATTAATTATGCCAACTTTTAATTCTTTTTAATCGCAGTATTATAATATATAATGTAAACTAAAGCACTCACTATTTCCGACGTTAATTACAGACTGATCGATCGATGGAAAATTAATAATAAAATTTACTTAAAAAAAAGTACAGACGTGGTTTGATTTTGCACGCCTTATCTTTCAGTACTTTTAGCATAGCATAGCTTAAAAATCAAAGAAAATAAACAAAAATATATCAACAATTAAAATAAAAAAAATAGGCGCGTTCAGCATACAGACAAACAAATTAAAAGACAAACAAATTTTTGGAAAAGCCGACGACCATAAGTGATAAGATAGTTTTTTTTTAAGATAAGAAAATATCAATTTTCGTGCTATCGAAAGAATACATTTTTAAATAAATTTAAATTATAATTGAACTTAACAGTGCAGATAATAGAATTAGCCACTGCGAAAAATCTCCCTGTGATCACAATGAGGACTAAATTTTATCTATATCGTATGGGCCTGTTCTATACGAGCCCAGGAGGTTTATGTCCACAGAAGATTTGTTGTGTAAAGTCTATTGTATTAACTTTACAATCAGAAGTCGCCGTAGTCTAGTAGGTAGTGTGTTGGCTTATTAGACGCAAAAGCTTGGGTTTGAGCCCCAGGCCAGGCATCAAAGACAAAATACAAAAAGTATTTTTTCGGCGACTTCCTCTCAGCAGATTTCTGGCAAAAACTCTGAGAGTAAACAAAATTGCCATGAAAAAGTTTCTCAAAAATCTGTCGCTCGGAGTCGACTTTAAACTGTAGGTCCCACCACTCATGTATAAAATTAACACACACAACATAAGTGGTGTGAGAAACTAGGACGTTGTACAATGGGTCAATTCGACCTCAGGGTACTGTACTTGTCCTAATTGACAAGTACACTTCCTCTAACCTAACCTAACCTAACTTTACATTCAAGGTAGGTAAGCTGTCCACCTAAGGAACTTGGTATAGACACACTTAGGCCATGTAATAAGGCACACTGAGAAGCCACAGTTATTTATTTTCCCCTGGTCTCAGTATCATTATGACTTGGGCTGCTAATGTCCATGACTGGCAGTTCGTTTCAATCATCAATATAAGAGACACATACAGCTGTGTTCAAAATAATAGGAGTGCTACCATGTAATATTTTAAAAGTTAAGATTTTTTATTCCACCAATTTGCAAATCATGATATATTTTAATGGTAGCCCTTGAATTCAGTTGATCAAAATAATAGGAGTGTGAGTGTTCTTTTAAAAATAAAAATATAACAGCATATAATTTAAAGAAAAAAAGTGAAAAATAAGTACGGAAAAATGTAGATAAAACTTTTTCTACAGTGATTCACATAAATTTTTGTAATAGTGGGACCAGAAAAGCACTGTACTGAAGAAAAGAGAAAACTAATTAAAAATTTTCGAAATAAAGGCAAAACTTACAAAGAAACTAAGGAAATCTTAAGTTACTCCGATCAAATGATCACAAATACATTAAAATATAAAAAAAAGCCCGAAACGCGTGGGCGCAAGTCCAAAACATCTACTGTCGATGACCGCCGAATTGTGCGATACAGCAAAATAAATCCTTCAGCGTCTTCAAATAAAATTCAAAAGGATCTGAATCTTGCCGTAAGTGTCCCTACTATTCGTAGGCGTCTGATGGACAACAATTTATTCGCAAGACGTTCACAAAAGGTGCCATTGTTGACATACAAAACGGGCAGCAGCACGCTTAAAGTTTGCCCAAGAACATATCAAATATCCGAAAGAAAAATGGAGAACTTATTGTGGACCGACGAAAGCAAAACTGTTTTATTTGGTGGCATTGGGTCTAGACAGTATGTTAGACGTCCGCCCAACACCAAATATAAAGCTCAGTATACACAAAAGACAGTTAAACATGGTGGTGCAAAAGTAATGATATGGGGAAGCTATTCATATAATGGTTTAGGCCCAATACATCGAATTAGAGGCATAATGGATAGGGACGTCTATGTCAGCATTTTGAGAGAAGTGATGTTACCATATTGCACAACTCTAAAATGGATATTCCAACAAGACAATGACCCGAAACCCACCAGTAAATTAGCAAATGAGTGGTTTCGGGTTAATGGGGTAAAGGTTATGGCGTGGCCAGCTCAGTCTCCTGACCTTAATCCCATAGAACATCTATGAGGGATGTTAAAACATATGTTGCCGAGAGAAAACCGTCAAATGCAACTGAGTTGTGGTCTGTAGTGCAAGATGGGTGGAATAAAATTCCACTAAAACGATGTCAGGATTTAGTTGACTGCATGCCTCGTAGATGTGCTGCTGTAATAAAAAGTAAAGGCTATTCTACCAAATACTAATCGTATTTAAAGTTTCTGATTATAGTCATAAGCATTTTTAACTTTTTTAATAAGTAAATCTTTTTGAAAACTGAAATACTCCTATTATTTTGAACAGCACTTTTAAAGATATTTTTTTTTTAAACTTCCTGTTACTTACTTGTTGAAAGCTTTATTTAATTAATGAATAACTTAAATAATTTAGTATTGAATCAACATTACATTACACCAAAAAATTGAATTAAAACATGTTTTTTATTTGTTAAAATTTAAGCTTTTGTTTTTCAATGGGCTCACTCCTATTCTTATGAACACAACTGTATGTGCTGGACATGCGCCAAATAGACTAAGAACAGTTTTTTTTACTTACTTAAAAAACTTTAAAATTTCTTAAAAAAAATAAAAACTTTTTTATTACAATTTTTTTTTATTATTATTTTTTAATTGCATTTATTTTTATTTTTGTCTTTAAACACTATTAGTAACTCAAAATTTAAAACAACAAATTAATTAAATTAAAAAAAGAAGGAAAATTTATAAAAATTTTGAAAGTGATTTCGAAAAGTATGTACTTACACGTACATGCGTATTTGATTGATTAAATCTGGCGGTTATTATTATTCTGATTTTAATTTATAAAACGTTTGTTTATTACAAATATATCGTATAATTGTAAACGTAGTATAGTATAACGTAATTGTATATCGTAATTAGCCTTAAGGTTGGTTTTCAAATATTTTCAGAATTTCATTTCTTTTAGAATTTAATTTTTGTTTTTTTACACTTTTGTTTGTATATAATCTATATACATATATATATTTTTGTATATAATATATATAATAATCAAATAAATATGTTTATATAAAATAATTTTGTTTGTTTTTTTTCTTGTAGTTGTTTTGATAATTCTTTTTAAAACCCGGCTTCTTTATGTTGTTATTCATTTTTTTCTTTTAACAAATAATTAATTAATAAAAAAAAGAAAACTTAAAAAAAAGTTAATAATAATAAACAATATATATTTTTTTTTAAATAATATTTAAATAACTATAAATATATTTCCTTTTTTCTTTTTTAAATTTTATACACTATTTATAAACATTATTTTTATTTGTATTTTTTTTAATTTTTAATTGTATTTTTTTTAATGTAACACAAATAGACAACTTAATAAAATCTGAAAATAAAAAAATAAAAAATAAAATATTTTTTTTTAAATAAAATTTAATTTTTTTTTTTAAGAAAATTATTTTTTATTTTTGTGAAAATATTTTTGTATCCATCTCTCCGTGTATTTTTTTTCTTTCTCTTTTTGTAATACAAAAATACTAATAAGCGTTTTTTTTAATATTTTTAAACTGTTTTATAGATTTAATTCTTTAAATCTTTGCCTTCAAAGCTTTTTTATATGCTTTTTTTAATTTTTTTTTTAAATTAAGAAATTGCTTTTAAATTCATGGTTAGGTTTGCAAGGGCTTAGGGTACTATATTGCTATGAATTTTCTAACGTAATAAATACATTTTTAGACATTCCCCCTCCATATTTTAAAATTGCAAAATAAATTAAACAAAAACCGCTTCTAGACCAGAGTTTAGCAATGAGTATTCAAAAATCGAATCATACTCATAATTTCTGATACTTATTCGCCTTCATGCTTATTTTAATATCATGGAGCCTCTACTCATATTCAAAATTTAAAGTACTCATCATATTCATACTTAACAACACGTATGATGTTGGTTGTTGATTTCGACTCTCCATAACTCAACATATACACGAAGCATCACAAAATAAGTATGAATCGCGTACGAACACTAAAATACTCACTAGAAGGTTGTATGTTTGCTGCTCTGCTTGCTTATGTGTCTTTGTTCTAAAGTTTTGAATCTAAATGGCTCTAATCACACGAGAACAATACACTCAACTCAACATATACACGAAGCATCACAAAATAAGTATGATTCGCGTACGAACACTAAAATACTCACTAGAGCTCTGTTTGCTGCTCTGCTTGCTTATGTGTCTTTTTTCTAAAGTTTTATATCTATATGGTTCTAATCACACGACAACAATACACTCAACTCAACATATACACGAATTATCACAAAATAAGTATGATTCGCGTACGAACACTAAAATACTCACTAGAAGGTTGTATGTTTGCTGCTCTGCTTACTTATGTGTCTATTTTCTAAAGTTTTGAATCTAAATGGCTCTAATCACATGAGAACAATACACTCAACTCAACATATACACGAAGCATCACAAAATAAATATGATTCGCTTACGAACACTAAAATACTCACTAGAAGGTTGTATGTTTGCTCTGCTTGCTGCTGTCTTTTTTGCCTATGTGTCTTTTTTCTAAAGTTATGAATCTAAATGGCTCTAATCACACGAGAACAATTATGCTGGCGTAAAATGATAAGTTTATAGGCAAGAGAGGTGATGGTTTTTTGGTTTCAACCAGCTACAACCCCGCATTACCAGCACAAGAACAATCACACGAGAACAATTGTGCTGGCAAGAGAGGTGAAGAGAATGTTTTTTTTTTGGGTGGCGTAAAGTTCAACCAGCTACAACCCCGCATTACCAGCACAAAACTAATACATGCACATTTTTAAAAAACCAACCAAATACCAAATGAATGCAAAAACTCTAATACACACAAAGCTGTGTATACGTATACATTTCATGCCAAAGAACAAAAATTGTGTGACTAAAAATTGTTCTCGTGTGATTAGAGCCAATGAATCAAACATATTTCGAATGGTATGAGTTTGATGTCAACGTTGTACGCATACTCATTGCAACCTGTAGGCTGCCGTCCAAAATGTTTGTTGCTTTGTGTTTGAACAAAGTATCGTGTTTCATAATGCCGCTGTACAAAATATTTACAATGTATTCTATTTCAAAACGTCGTCAATGAGTATTTTTAACGCAGTCAAAAAGCAATCGAGCAGCGGATTACTAGTTGATACATTGTTTGGTTACTTTGCATATCTACATAGTTTATATACAGTAGTAGAATTGCATACAAACTTTGTATTGATACACTTTGGAAGGCAGCCATATTCATGCCGTATGATTTGAAAAGAACAAAAATTGTGCAACTAAAAATTGTTCTCGTGTGATTAGAGCCAATGAGTAGGCTACTTATGAATCAAACATATTTCGAAGGGTATGAGTTTGATGCCAACGTTGTACGCATACTCATTGCAACCTGTACTTATAAATCAACGTTGTTGTGAGTACGAATGAATCAGAGTGTAGTTAAATTTGAATATTGTTGACGCTCTTAAAATTTCATGAGTGCTTATGAGTAGCGAAAAAACAATTCATTGCTGATCTCTGTTCTGCACCGTTCACCTAAACCGTCTATAAGTCATGGCTAAGCAATGTTATTTGGACTTCTTCAGTTACTCAGCCAAGGCATTTTACAGCAGTCAAAGGAACTAGTGGCACATATGCTTGCAGCACAAACACCAGAGTACGGTAGGCATATATTTCATTGCTTATGCAATAGGCTCTCCGCTTAACTTATTTTAAAGGAGAGAAGGCTTCAGCTGGTGGCATTAAAACTCATTGCAGTTAAATCCTGCAATGCTATAGGAAGTCATAGGACATATTCAGGGCCGTCTACATAGTCTTATAATTTTTTTGAGAGGAGCTTTTGATCTCACGGTCCAGAGGTCCCCGATAGGGTCATTGAAGTATTTTGGCACTTAATACGGTATATTAAGAGTTCCTTATAATTATTTCGATAGCAGCTTTAATTTAAAAATTGAAATCATGAAACTTCTGATCTCATGATCCGGAAGGCTCCTATAGGACCCCTAGAGTCAGTAGTATAGACTGTGATATATTAAGGGCCATTTTTTTAATGCAAGTTTAAACTCGAGATTAAGTTAATCTCCAGTTAAACTCCGTTTTCAGTTTTTGAATTTACTTAATCTTGAGTTTAACCTTACGGTTAAGCAGTTTAAACCACCAACGTTGCTGGTTTAAACTCGAGATTAACTATGAAAAGTAGTTGACAAATTTTATTTAAAAAAAGCATTTAAGTGAGGGGAAGCCGAATAAGATAAATATTTAAGTGACTATGAATTATATAAAACACAAATTGACAACAGACAGTCTTATAGTGTTTTCACACCGAGTGGTTTTAACGCAAAAGTTGGTTTTAACGTTAAAACCAAAAATAAAACCTGATTTTACCATACAAAATTATTGTGTTAAAACCAAAATAAAACCTTTTTTGAATTGGTTTTAAGTTGGTTTTATGAAATACAACCATGTTTTGATGTACTAAATGTGCTAAATCAGAGCTACCAGCTCTGAAAACCTGAAAACAGCTGATAAAAACAAAAACAAATGTAAATAAATAAATAAATAAATAAATGTAAATAATCATTTATTTTGTATTAAAAAAGGAAAAATTTGGAATATTTTTAATTTCTTCAATGAAAATTTTAAAAATTTTTAAATATTTAATTATTAATCGAAATGTGTGTTGTTTCTGGTCATAATGAATATAGTTTCTTGGGCGATAGGTAAGTCAGAAGCTAAATATATCAAGATGAAGTAAGGCATATTGCTCATAAAATTTTTTTCTCGCAGTCATAAATGTCATGAATTTAAAACCAATTTTAATAAAACTTGCAGTGTGAACGCAAAATCAGCTGTTTATGGTTTTAATGCTAAAATCAGGTTTTAAATTTTGGTGTGAAAACACTATTAATTTATTTATTATTTTAAGAAAATAATTTTTTTACATAAAGATCAACAGTATTCAGCTTTTGTTTGTTTGTTTTTGTTATATACAAAAGCAAATTGTTGTGAAACACTTTGCAAAAGTAGTAAACACAACAAAATAAATGAAAAAATGTTGCCATTTTTGCTTATAAGTACGGCAGCTCTACAAGGTTAATCTCCAGTTAAATTCCCATTCAAAAAATTAAAACTCAGTTAACTGGAGATTAACTTAATCTCGAGTTTAAACTCGCATTCAAAAAATGGCCCTAAGTGTTTTAACACTAGATTTTCGTATAGGCTGCCTAAGCAATGCAGTGTTTTTATTCGGATATCGAGGCCCTATTGAAATTGACGCTGTGCTTATTGGTTATTGGAATTTTTCCTGAAAACCTCGGACAGCCAGTTACTCCGTTCTCATCCGTCACGGTCGTGTATTTCTCAGGGAAATTTGAAATCATTCAAAGGTGACTCTTATATGGGTTCCAGAACAGAGGGAAATTATTGGAAATTATATTGTTAGTGAAGTGGTCGGGGCTAATACAAAGCTCACAATCTCCAGCTCAGATTGTCTTTATTAAGCTGGATATTCTCAACCTTGTTGGCAGTACGGGCAGGGGAACGTGCAATATTGCTAGGCTCTGTTGCACAGACCACTAACGAAAACCTTACTATTTCTTTCTGTTACAACGGTGATTATGAGAAGGACGGTCTGACTGTATTTCATCTTATGTGCCAGTGTCCGGTTCTTGTCATGAAGAGCTTAACGTTCTTAATTTTTTATTTTCATTTGTTTTTGATTGAATTCTACAAAATAGAGTAGGGATGCCATTCTATACGGAATATTTGATACACGGGTTTCATTTGAAATTGTGCTATCACAATGAGACTAACCTCCTCCTAAAAATCATTAAAGAAAATACCCTTAAAACCTAACATTGATTGGCTTAATTTGTAATTTTTTTTTTGTATTTCCTTTACCTTAAGCTTCGCTTAAATCACAACGTTCATCGTCTAGCATAAGACTCTCGTCTAAATTTTCAGCATCGCTGGCATTAAGATTTGGATGCGGTGAGCTGGCACTCTCACCCGAACCACAATTGGTGGCATAAACATGCGGTCGCTGTTGATTCGAATCGTCCGTATCGGGATCACGTATGGAGTTAAAAGCATTTATGGCATTGGCATTCGGCGATGAGGTGTCATCGTTGGGCGGATAAACATGACGATGATAACTGCCGCCGGTCATAACATTGCCGTCACCTTCGAATTCAGCATCGCGAACACTGCCAAAGGCGGGCGTATGTGAGGAGCTTTTGCGCATACTAGTGGGTGGCGACCATACGGTTTGATAGAGTGGCGAGGCAAACACATACATGTGATTAAGATATTCCATATCATATGAGGGCTGATACGAATCCGACTCTAAGGGATTATAGTACTGGGATGTGGAAGGCTGATGCATGGGTGTCTGACGACAGCTATAGGGGCCCGAAGTGCCGCCACCACCCGAATACAGTGGTGTATCGTAGGTTTGTGATCTAGAGGAAGAGATGACTGGATAGGAGGATTGTAGACCTGTGGGCCGGGGTGGCAGTGTGGCATAAATGCCACGATAAGCTTCAAATGGTGTTTGTGGATAATACGCATCCGACCAGCGTACATGATTTGGTGTATAGTCGCCTTTGGCATAAAGCTAGAAGAGAGAAAATGTGATTTATAAGCTTCTTTCTTTCCGGGAAGCAAACTTTAACTTAAAACTTTACCTGTATGGGACGACTAAAGCCTTTGCTTAAGTGCTTGGGTATGCCTAAAGTGTAGCTATGACTAAAGCCCACTTCGGAACTTAATAGATATTCATGGAATTTATTTGGATAGAATTCGATATTGTTGTAGTTATTGTAAATGTCCTCCTAAAAGAAGAAGAAGAAAAAAGAGTTTAGAAAGCTTTTTTCCAAGGCTCTGTTTAGGAAACTTACCGTTAAATTCTTCTTTTTCTGATAGCTGGCCCAATTTTGGGCCTCCAATATCAATTTGCCACCCGGTCTTAATTGATTAAACATGCGTTTAAAGGCCAATTTAAGGCCATTATCACCAAAATTCAAATGAATCCACTTGGTTATGGACAAACATAAAATCAAATCATATTGTTGCGTATCATTCGCCAACAGGGCTTCATCTTTTAACACGTAATTCGTTTGGCGAAAGAAAACATTCGAGGGAAAATCATTTTTCCCTGAACACGTTTGCAGTTTATAACTGGTGGATGCTAAGGAGTGGGGTGTAGAGGCGGCTGCATTGGCTTTTTGGCTGTTTGTGGAATTGGCTGGATGTCCGGGTGTACTACGTGTGGTGGTTGAAGTGGAAGCCGGTGATTGAGATTCCATATTTTGTGGACTAGAAAAGGCTGCTTTATTATTATGGGAGGTGGTGGCATTACTGCTGCCAAGCTGTTGTATTGTGGCGCCGGAAGAGCTGGAGGTTATGCCGCCATAGGTTAAAGGAAATGATATGGGAAAGAAATCGGAGGCATGTACATTTGTATTGGACTCCTGTTGCAAATACAAATGATGATGATGATGATGATGACGGTGGTGGTGATGATGATGATGCAGCAGATGATAGTGCAGCAAATGATGCTGGAAGTGATGCCAATTATTGGAGTTGTGTTGCTGTTGGTGATGCTGATGCTGATGCTGATGAAGATTATGTTGGTCTTTTTGTTGTGCACTTTGCTGTAAATGTTGCTGGTGTGGTTTTTTCTTTTTACGTCTTCGGCGTGCCTTTTTGGTTTTGATATCATTGCCTGGTTTAGATTCTATTGCTTCGTTTGTATCGCCTGGCGGCTCCTTACTTTCTTTTCTCAATATCTCTTCTGGTATGCGCACATACATGGATAAATTCCGTCTTGCTCTTGCTATCAACTCCTTATCAATGTCTATGCCCAGTATGGATTTTGGAGCCAGTTTGCGTGCCACCGATATGGTCATGTGACCCACATTACAGCCTATATCCAGGATATCTTTGTTCTTAAACAATTCCGGATATTGTAGAAACACTTGCAGGCGTATATCCATGAACTCGTTCAAGTGTCTTAGGCCCGCATAGCGATCATAGTTGCCATAACGATATTTTTTACCATCGGCAGGGAATTTAGGTCGTCGAATAGTACTCGTACTCTTGTTGGCATTAAGTAATTCGCTTTTGACTTTTTCCGCCAAGATTAAAGCGTTTTTGTTATCTACGCCGCCACCAACTAAGCTGTCACCGCCGGTGTTTTCTAAATCACATTCGGCGGTGGTATTTATGGAAGTGGCTGCCGAGTTTGTACTGATCGGACTGCTTACTATTAAGCCCGCCACTGTTGTATCGTTAAAGGGATCCCCTTTATTTAATTCCGGCGTATCGTCACGTGGTATTTCTGCCGAAAAATAAAAAATTAAAATTGCTTTTCAAATCAAACGAGGAAAAGCTGTCTTACCCTCTACTAAACTTTTGCTGACTTCCTCCAAAGGACTGAGATCCGTTACAGTGGATTCACTTTGTGAAATCGATCTTCTTTGTGATTTTCTCGCTCCCGAGGCTGTAGTGCGTGGCGGACGTTTCCAAGCGCCTGGCTGTGGCACTACAGGACTCACAATCTTGTCCATAGAATCCATGCGAAAGTATTTCTGAAAGAAAACAAAGCACACACACCCAAAATTAAATCCTAAAAATTTTTGAAATTTTCTTTCGCCAACTTACCTTGCCTTTTTGTGAATTACAGCTCTCACTGACTTTACGCTTGCGACCCGAACCACCCAAGGTATTATTAGCAGGCATTACTGCACCTCCCGTTAAAGCTGTTGGCTCTAGGCTGCTATTTGCAGCCGCACAGGCTGTGGAGGTGGTGGTGTTTGTCAAATCTAAACGTAAATCCCGGCAGGCACGTTGTCTAGTTGCCTTTGAATTAAGGCCAGCATTGTCTTTTGCTAACAGATTTTGGTTTTCCAAGCTTAATTGCTGTAAAACCTTGGGAGATTTAGGCTGTTCTTCAATTTGTATGGGAAGCTCCACCTCTGGGGCAGTGTCAGTAATTGCAGCGTTTAGCTGGGGATTTAAAGCTGCTGTTCGTGCGTTTAAATTTGTAATGGCAGTAGTATTCAAGGTTTCACTTGTTGGTTTAAGCTTATCCTGCTTACGCTGCTTTTCCAAATGCTGCAAAGGCGTATTCATTTCATTGAAATCTTCCTCTTCATTTTCATTTTCACTATCCGCTCTTGAATTCAAGCCCAATTGAGAGTCTTGCGTTAACGAGGAGCCACTATCCAAGCCGGCAGCTGATTTTTCATCCTGGGAATCTATGGTGGTGGAATTACTGCAGGTGGAATTAAAAGAATCATAACGACGGCGTTTGGGTTTACGGTTCTTGCGATGCCGATGTTTGTGCATTTTCGAGGGTCCCCCTTGTCTAAGGCCCAAAATCAAAGTAGACGACAAACCTAAACTCCGTTTCATGGGTGAGGTCAATTGCTTTTCATACTCCATGGAATCCACAGGATCCAATAAATGCAAGGGGTCATGGATATTGGGCGGTATAATCACCTCCACTTTGGGTGGTGTGGTAATGGGCGATTGACGCGGTGTGGTGGCCGGTGTGTTGTTAGTGGAAGAGGCATTAGAGGCCTCATTTTGCAAAGAGCTTAGATTTAAAGGATCTGAGATATTACCGCCCAGTAAAAATTTCGTGGGCGGTATAAAGTTGCCTTTGCGTGGCCGTTTATCGGGCAAAAAGAACTTGGAACGTAAACAGCATATGTGCAGAGCGGCTGAACTAGCTGTTGACACGGTAGAATTATTCGAAGAATTGTTATCCTTGGTGTGGTGAGGCGGACAGCCATTAATGTGACAGCAGGTAAGATTCGAAGCTGAAACCGGTGCATTATTATTGGCGTTATTAGCTAAAGCTCCAACACCTAAAGTATTAAGAGCCGAAACAGCACATAAAATATGATGATGATGATGATTAGCCACGCCAACTAGATTGGCTAAACCGGCTGCAACACCGCCCACACTGACACCACCAACGCCGCCGCCACCACCAGCATTTGAACGATGTGCTGGTAAGGCTTTCTTATGCAACTGTTGTGTCTGTTTGCCATGGCCATGGCCATAACCTAGTTTTTCAGCGGCCATGGCAGCCAAACAAGGGTTGGGGTAATTACCTTGACCTGTTGTTGCGTCCCCAATGCCATGATAATGATTGTGGTGATGATGGCCATGTGCATGATGACTATTGTGATGACTGTAATGATTGTGGTGTGGCTGCTGCTGCTGCTGTTGCTGGTGATGATAATGTCCCCCGCCGCCACCTGATGTTTGATTTTTAAGATTTTGTATATTTTCCAAATCGGCCTTTTTGATTTCTTCATTGTCTGCCGATGTTGCTGTGCCTGCTACATCTCCCGTTACCACTATTGAGGAAGAACTGTCGTTAAGCATAACAACACCATCACCTCCAGCATTGTTGCTATTGGTGGTGGTGGTGGTGTTGGTATTGGTGGTGCCCATAGCATTGTTGGCATTTTGTTTGGCTGTTCTATTATGCTGACGTTTATTTCCGAATTTTTGCTTTTTATTGTGATTGCTGTTGTTGTTGTTGCTGCTGTTTAGACTAGAATTCGCGTTGGTAGTTGGTGTTCCTGCTGCTGCTGCTTGTGCAGTGTTTAAGGAAGCACTCTTCTTGTGTTTGACAAATTGTTGTGGTGCACGAAATTGATGTTGCTGTTGTTGTAGTTGCTGCTGTTGGGATTTTAATTTATTTGTAGCTGTAGGCGTTTGTATTGCTGATGATCCAGCTGTGTTGACTACTACCGCCGCTGTTGTTGTCTTTTTTGTCGTTTTATTTGTCGCTGTTGCTAGTATGGCTCCAGTAGGAGTAGCTGTTACCGACGACGACGACGACGTGTTGTTGTCAACAACAATGTTAGCAATTTGATTTTCTATTTTTAACGATTTCTTTTTATTGCTCGTCTCGATTAAAATCCTACCAGTGCCGGTAGTAGTTGTATTTTGACAATCGCCAGGATTATCAAATGTTTTCATGGTTTCCATTGTATATGTTGTTCTTGTTGTTGTTTTTTCTTATTCTTCTTTGTTATTGGATTCTTCAAATATTTTGAGGTTAAGAACCTTTTTTAGCACATAGTTCTGTTTTTTTTTTGGTTAGGTTTTCAGTAAATGATGGTAAAACTACTGAAATAGAAAAAAGGATTCAATTTTAAAAACGACTTACAAGGAGAGGGAATTTTAAAACATAATATGAAAGAGGAAAAGATCAAAATTTGTAGAGTTATGTAAAGTGAAGTTGCCGTAGTCTAGTAGGTAGTGTGTTGGCTTATTTTAGACGTAAAGCCAGGGTTCGAGCCCCAGGCCAGATATCAAAGACAAAATACAAAAAAGTATTTCTTCGGCGACTTCCTCTCAGCAGATTTCTGACAAAAACTCCAAAAGTAAATAAAATTGCTATGAAAAGTTTCTCAAAAATCTGTCGTTCGGAGTCGACTTTAAACTGTAGGTCCCGCCACTCATGTATAAAATTAACACACACAACATAAGTGGTGTGAGAAACTAGGTCGTAATCCTGACTGAAGGGTTGTAATGACCAATTATGTATATAAAGTGTACGACAGAAAAAGAGGACGCGTGTTATCACGATATGAAGATCCCTATTAAAGAAAAGTCTTCTAATTCTATAAACTGTATCCCTATCATGTCTCTCTTAATCTTGTTACCATGAAAACGTTCATAATGTTGTACAGTGTCAGTAAAGATAACGTCCTATCTAGCAGTTCATCTTCAGTTTCATTACCCTAAACATCACAATATATTGGAATCTAACGCACGCAATACCACCATCCTTCTGTTCGTGTTCCAGAAGCATAGTGTGTGCTTTCCGGCAGAGTGAACCCAATCTCGAGCTAATGTAGTGCTTAGTCGCTGCCTTCAAGGTAGTTTGAAGGCTAGGCGCTATGAAAACCACCATTTCTCTGGAATATACTGCTCTTATCAGAGAGGCTATGGGATATTTTATTAAAATAGACCTCGCCCCACTACAAGCCGAGTTATATTTGAAGATTGCATGACTGTCAAGCAGATTACCTACACTACGTCAATTCTCCATGTCTCGCAAAGCCACTAAGAACAGATTGTTTAAGTCAAATACCCTGAACATATTGCCCCTTTACCCAAGTTGACAGCCCTAGCATGCACAAACTCGCCTACTTTACCCCGCCTCAAATAATCTTAAGTCTTATTAACCCGTTATGGGTGAAATAAATTCTTGATTTTCTTTAAAGACGGAAATCTTTAAATAAAAATGTAGAATTTTTTGTGTTTTTTTATTTTATAATTCAATACTCACTCACTTGTTACCGCTTTAACTATTACATGCTTCACTTCACTTATCTTTTTAAATAATTTCAATTGTTTTTTTTTTGTTTCTTTTTAAATTAAATTTTTAAAATCTTTAAAACACAACAAACAGTTGCTTAAACGTCTGTTTACTTTTCTTCTTACGAACACACTCACTTCCTCCTTGTCTTTTCTTAATTTTCTTTTTTTTTCGCTTTTCTTTAGTTTTTCCTTTCTTTTTATTTAAATTTTCACTTGTTTTCCGTTTCTTTCTTTTTTTTTTGTCTTTTGCTTTACTTCTCCCCGTTGTAATTATTCCGTTTAATTTGCCATTTAAAATGCTCTCGTATTTCCTTTAGCCGCCTCACCACCGCCACCTGCCGCCGTAGTAATAATGGCAGCAACGTTTCAGGCGTTATTTTAAGGAGGTTGCTAGGAGGGAGGCCTTACTTGTATTTTCCGTTATTCCCAGCTGAACAAGAAAAATCGTACATAATGCACGAGTAGTAAAGTAGAAGGACGAAAAGACGTTTCATCTGAAATGAGTTGCAAGGGAAGGAAAAAGAAAAATTTAAATAACGTTTAAGACAAAGAAAAAAGGGGGGAGAGAAAAACAAAAATGGAAATAATATAAAATTTAATAAATTATTTATAAAACAAATAAGAAAATTTAAATGTTGTTTAAACATGCAGCCGCGCATTCATTCACAGTCATTCAATCATTCATACATTCCCATTATTTTCCCACATTAGCTTCTATAGAAGTTTTATATGCCGGTGTGGCTGCTGTATACCTTTCTTTCTTAGTTTCTTTCGCTCTCTCTTTCTCTCTAAACAGGCGTTTAAAACGCCCAAAAGAACACTTTAGGGGCTCCTCTTGTTTTGTTTGTATTTTAAATCAATAAATAATTTATAAGAGAGTCTCTAAAGGACGAATGAAATTTAATGGCATTTAAAAGGTAACACAATTTAAATTGTTGTTAAGGTTACAACACCTCCCCCCCCCATCCCAGGCACAACATGGTGTCACCTGTCAGTTTCACAAAGTACTAAAGACCCTGGGCTGCAGTCCTAATCAAGCACGGTCACTATTTGACTTGACATGCCAGCAACCAGCAGCTAGTTTAATTCGATTTTTGAAACCAATGCGATTTAAACTCTCAAGGTACCTCTCAAGATACCGATGACTCACTCTTCTCCGCTCTTTATAAATTCAAAAGTCGATGTGGCCTTGCGCGACAACCTAATGTCACGCCGCACCACTGCTCGCAACTTACACTTTACACGCCACCAACCGGAAAGTTAATCAGATTTCTGAAAGCAATGCCAGCAACACGCCCAAGGTCATAAAAACACAAAGTTTTACCTTTATACCTGTTTAGACTCCTGTTGCCCTATAACTTCGAACCGTTTGGAGTATCTGATGAAGCGATTTAGACTTCCAATACCCAACCTGGAAGCCCAGTTGCGTTCTTCTCCTACGACACAACGCTGGACCTGTACTTAAGAAGTGAAAAACATTTTCCTCCTCTTCCCGGGCACTGCAGCTCCTGCAGAGGTAATTCACCATCTGGCCAAGACCTATCCACAAGACATGTGTACCCAAAACACAAGGTCCGGTAATAAAAAAACTAACAATTACTTTAAGAGCGCTTCTTTGAGCAGACTTTCTGCGCATTCTTAATCTAGCGATGGCCAGATTTAATGCGATATCTTGTTCAGAGCTGTGCACGCAACATTAACGGAATCTATTACTGCAATAGGGTTTCCAATGTAGAGAACACATCTTAAAATTTGATGATTGTACCATATTTGACCGCTCTGTAGTTTCCCGGAATGCCACTTTGTCCAGGTATTCCGGAGTTGTTGAAATTGTACTGCTTTTGATAGTCTTACGGCATTTGTTCCTAAATCATGGCCATCCACAATTCCCTCTTTGCCTTGCACGACATCATCAACCAGAAGCTTAATGAGATTGTTCACAGCAATATCTACAAATAATCTCAAAGTTCCAAACAAGCGATGGACAGCCCCTTTTAAATACTTACAAGTTCCAGTCCCTCTCCCTTCACCTTTCTCTAAATTTGCCACTCTTTATTTTCTATCTATTCTATCTATTTATCTTTAGAGAAATCTCTCCATTATTCTCTTTCTAGTTATCACTTTAGGCCGGGTTCACCCACAAGTTTCTGAAACATTTTTGGTTCGGAGAAATTTCTTGTTTACTGAGAGTTTTCTGCAGCAGATTCACCCATTTCAGAAACTTTGTTCGTAAAAACAGTGCTGCCATATTTAATTGAAAAAGAAATAAATGCATATTTGCATAAACTTAAGAAAGTTAATTATATTTGTGTCAAAATAAAGAAATAAAAAATTAATATTTTTAACAAAAAATAAACAGTATTTGTGGTGAATTATTTGGTAAGAATAAAAACATCTTGTTCTGCGATGGGTATAAATCATTTGCTACTACTGTTCGCCATTGAAGTGACCAAAGTAAAATTACTTGCAAAATATATTTATGAAAAACGAAAATCAAAGATTTGAAACAAAGAGAAGCTTTGGCTTATTTGGCTTATTTTGCTTTGCTAGTTTCCGAAATGCGTTTAAATTCATTTATAAATTTTCACCACATGGACCCTGGGACTTTCGATGAACTTCTGCAAATATTGGTGTATTGTATAAATTTCATATGGTGTGGCAACCTTTTCTAAAATGGTTCGGACCAAATTTAAAATTAATTTAATTCACACTGAGAGTTGTTCGCACAAAATAATTTCTCTCGCTCTCTGAGAGAAACGTCAAACTCCATATAAAAAAAATTTTGTGCGAACCAAAAATGTTTCAGAAACCTGTGGGTGAACCAGGCCTTAGTTTTCCTTCTAAAGCATCTTATTTAGCAACCAATTCTTTACAATGTAAAGTTTAAATACACTACGTAAGTATTTTTTCTGCCACTCGGAGAACGTTTTTCTAAAATGAAAAGGATTGCATGCTCTCTTCTAATCCATCAATCACTCAATATCTTTGGCAAGAAAAAAACAACAAAGACTGACTCAATTTCTCTCTTTTTTTTTCAACACACGCTCTCACCATAAAAGTTCAAAGTGCTGCCAACCTACACGTGCCTGTGATGACTGACTACTAGTATTTCAAACAGACACAGAGATCCCATAGGAAATTGTTTTTGAAAAAAAAAAAATAAAAAAAATATGGAAAATATTTGTAAATAGCAGGCATATTGTATATGTATGTATGTGTTGATTTAATTTCATTACGCGTATTGGCAGCAAAAAGTGTGAAATTTTAAACTTATCATCGCCTCCAACACTCTTTTCCCCTCTGCTCCATTCATATTCAGTTTTCAAAGCAATTGAATGAATACAAACTGTTGTGTGTGTGTGTTTGTTTGATGATCCATCACCACACATCCTTATGGCACGAGTCTACACAAAAAAAAATTGTAATATAATCCTACCACACACTTGCTTACATACTACACAATGGAAAATAAATAAATGTACGTAAATATGTGTATATGTATGGGTGTTTATTAGGGATATAACTAAAGTGAGACTGTAGTTATTTTATTAACACAAACAAGAAATCCCTAATGATATGTGGAAAATAATTAGAAAAACTAAAATACATCTTACGAAGCCTTTCGGAAATACAAGTATTTCACCACACACATTTTAATACATTCTTACTGTACATTTCTCTCTCTCCCTTTGCCTATTTCACCATACATGTAATCTTTGTATTTCTCCTACGTAACGTAACAATTTATTGTGACCCAATAGGTGTCTTTGACATTTTGATTTCACAATTAAAAAGGGCAA
Source organism: Sarcophaga variegata (assembly GCA_932273835.1). Lineage (NCBI taxonomy): Eukaryota > Metazoa > Arthropoda > Insecta > Diptera > Sarcophagidae > Sarcophaga > Sarcophaga variegata. The sequence goes on from OW026360.1 coordinate 114,892,610, forward strand.
CACAAATTATAAATAACACAACACAACACTCTAAAAGGTTTTACTCCCTAAATATACACCTCATCTCTCACTCTCACCCTTAGCTTACACTCCTGGTATTTTCTTTATTCTCTTACGTGTGATTAACAATCGTTTAATGTTTGTGTAGGCTCGTCAACTAATACATTTACACATTTGCTATTCAAGTGTAGTAAACAACTGGGAACAATGACGACAGGACAGGTACCTACTACGTAAACAAGTAGGAAAATTGGGTATCGTACCCTATAAAAGATTGCTGTTTGAACTTATTTTTTAAACAGTTTATTCAAGTTGTTAACACCGGTTGTAGGGTTAAAAGAAAGAAATTAAAAGTAAAAACATGTAAAGAACTCTTGAATTTTTTTTAACTACTACAACCACTACTTAGAATTTGTTGTTGTTGTGGTTGTTATAGTTAAGAAATCTTTGCTTTGCCATTGACGTTGACTATTTTAGTGGTTTTGTTCTCAATAGAAATGAAAAACCAGCCCTCACTCACACATACACGCACACACATACAATAAGTCCTGTAAAATGCATTAATGCAATGCAAATAACAAAAGCAACACAACACACACACACACACACACACACATAAACAAGATAAATAAGAAGTTAAACAAAAATAGTAAGCAAGCAAGCAAGAGACATTTATAGCAGCAATAAAAATAATCAGCAGTGGTGAAATATAAAGCACACAACATGCAATTTATTATGCGTTTGTTGTTTGCTCTATAAGAGAAAGGTGAAAAACTTAAGAGTATGTATGAGAAAGAGAGAGAGAAACACAGTGTGGTTGGAGGTGATGGAGTAGTACTCGTATAATGAAAATAAAAGTGTGTGTAAATATGTTAAAGCAAACAACCTGTTTAGGTGCTAATAAAAGCAAATCAACTATACATGTGTATAAAGAATTAAAATTTTTAATAACGGTTATAAATTTATAAACAATTTAAATACATATTATTTATTTTAAAAATAAATATTTATTATATTGTACTAAATTATTTATAAAATAAATACCAAACTAAATTGTCTTTAATCATGTAAAAGTTTCCGTTTTTTTTAGAGTTGCCATAACCTTAAATTAAAAAGAAATGTTGGGGAACAAGTAGAAATTAATTTAAAAAAAATAAATAAAAAAAATTTCAAATTAAAAAAAATTTGGGTGTGTCCAGTAGAAAAAATTAAAAAAAAAAAAAATAATGAAATAAAATCTTTATAATTATATTGACAAATACAATTAACATGAGTAATTTACGCTTCTTGATTTTATGAATGTAATAAAAATTTATAAAAAGAACAACAAAAACCCATAAAAAATGAAAACTTATCAGCATTTAATAAATCAACGTCATCAAAGATTTAATCCAATAACAGTGAAGGGTAAAATAATAGCAAAATGTTAAAAAAGAAGCTCGTTTTTCATATTCTTATCTTATATTTGGGCACATACTATAACGTCAATTCGAGAATAGTATGGAAATATCTGAAAAAACCAATGCTAGACATGCGGTTATCCAGACAACAAACGGAGGAGGTAGCTTTCACGCCAATCCGAGGAGAATATCAAGTACTAGCTATGGAGTTATCGTTTCTAACACCGAACAATATCCCAAAGTTTATCACGACCATAGAATTTAGGGAGATATTATAGAGATCCCCTATACAGATTGAGAGCAGTACAATAGGTTGTAAGGTCATAGTATGCCACAATGTAAAATAGCGTTTTTACACCAAATAAGACAGTCCCCGCAGACGAAACGACCGTCTGAGGTAGGGAATACCTTGAAAACTTCTCAGTCAAGTTCTCTCAGTTCGTGCCAAGTCATCAAACACACGTGTATGTGCTGTCGCTCATCAAGTCTGCCAGTTTTAAATGAATTGCTTGCCTTCAATCTTCTTAATTGTCGGAAATAAAGATTATAAAAGCTCACGTTTGGATTCTAATTTCCATTCATTTTCTTTTTTTTATTGTGCTTCAATTTTGTTTGTCACTGTTTAAACACGCATTTTCCATTAGTGCGAGCAGTACGTACACCCATTACTACTGAAGTCTATTATTTTCACTCTCTTCTTTGTTATTTTTAAAACAATTCTCTTATCAAAAAATACTCTATAGTATCGTACATACACATTTTATAGATTGTTGTTATTGTCATTATTTAAGCTGAGGTCACTGTGTTTAGTTGTTGTTATTGTTTCTTTAACAGAAATATGTTGTACATACACATGTACCTATGGTGCATACATATGCACATGCTCATTATTTGTATTGTTATTGTTAGACTTCACATGCATTCTTTTTAAATTTGCGATGATTATTATATGCGCACATCTACACTTTCAAAGACAAAAAAAAAAACAAACAAACTAAACATGAATGATGTTGATAAAAAGCCAACCACGGAAATCTCTTCTTCTACAACAAAAAAAATCTGTGTTAAATTGCTGTTGCAGTCTCGTCTTCTCCTCTCATATTAATTGAAATGGAAAAAAAAACGATACTAAAAAACCACAACAACAACACTAAGAGCCTAACTTTGCCTATAATAAAATTGTTTATTAAATTGTTTGTGTTTCTTTTTTTCTGCTCTTGCTTTTCCAGAGCAATAAAGAAGCAGATTTAACGGTTTTTATGTTAGTGGTACACGAAGTACACAATATGTTGAGAGTAAGAAAAAAATATAGTGTGCGAAACTTATAAAGGCATTCAGTAACAACGGAGCGTTTTTTCATGAAAGATTTCAATAAAAAACGCTTTAAAAATTTAATTTGAAAATAAAAGAAATATTTTCAAATAATAAAACCTTTAAGTGTTGTATCAAATCTAAATCCAAATCTGTGGATTTTGCTGTCATCGCACGTTACGTAAGTCCTTCCCTCCCTCAAGCAGCTGTGCTCCAGTAGACGAATATCGTCTACGTATTCAAGATTATTTAGACAGCCTTGCTATGCACAAGTTTTGGCTACGTCACTTGGCCACCAAGATCATTCGGTTTGATACCATTAGACTTTTTGTGGAGCTGCCTCAAAGACCTTAGCTATGCAGACGATTCAAATTATCGCCGAAATACAGTCCGAAATATGTGAAGTGGTTAAAATTTTGTTTTGATAGAATCGAGTTCTGCAACCAACCTAGACGTGACCATTTAAATGGCATTGTTTGGCAGATATATAATGAAACCTTGTAAAGAAACAAAAATTTCATCGAAAGTATAGTTTAATGGGTGTTTTATATATAAAATAGAGTTATTTTAGGAAACCAAAAACAGATAATCCTTTACAAAATCTAAAAAAAAAGTACACAAAACATTTAAAATTTTATGTTCAAGTGAATTTAGAATTTAAGATTTAGAAGGCGCATATAATTTTCTGCGCCACTGTAGAAATATTTAACTATTTTGTTTATTTTTTCATTCATTTATTTTATTGTTTAAACTAAAATTATATAATATTATTATTAATATTACGTTTTTTTGAATTTCAAATCCTAAACTATAATGTGGACTTAAATTTCCGTAATAAAATAATACGCAGGTATTAACAACACTGTTTTTAAAGACTGTTTTGAAGAGCGTAAAAAGTTTGCTTTTAAAGTCGTACACACAGAGAGAGAGAGATAGAGAGGTACGTACAAATAGAGAGAAAGAGAGGTCGTCGACCATTAATTATTGCAAAACGTTAAATACTAAACTAAAATGTGAAACAACACACAAACCAACTGTATTGAAATGAAAAGAAAAGCTTTTTTACTACTTCTTGGTGTTGTTGTTGTTGCTGTGGCTTATAATAAACACACAATACACGAGAGTATGTATTACAAAAAAAAAATTTGCATAATTTGAAATTCAAAACAAAAAAAGAACAGAAAGTAATGAAAGAAAACCAAGTGTTAAGGGTATATATAAAAGTAGGCATACAAGTCCATACATACGACGAACGAACAGAACATTAGCACAAGTAAATGGGCGTTTATAAGGGAATTGTTTTGATATTTACATTTTTTTTGTGCACAACAACAAATCCATACACTGTTTGACCTTCATTGGCAATTGTGTCATAAGAGTGTGCGTGTATGTGTATGGCGGTATGGTGTAAGCTTATATGAAAAGAGGTTTGTTTGCGTGTTTGTGTTTGTTTTTTAAACTCCTTTTACTTTAACGTTTTGGAAATCTTTTGACATTTTTAGAACGTTATTTATACAAAAGAGAAGAAGAAGAAGAATATTATGACTTTGTTTAAGTGTGTACAAGTGTGAGTGTTTTTATCAAAACATTCATAAAAATAAAGTGAAATTGTGGAAAATATTTCTCGTCATTTTTAACCGCATTTTCCTTCTCAATGGTTTTATGTTTGTTGTTGTTGGTTTCTTTTTTTTTTTATTATTTTCAAAAGTTTTTATTTGCCTGTGTATGAGTTTTTGCATAGTTTGGCTGGTGGCCAAGTTTATTTTGGGTTGTAAAATTGTTTTTTTTTTACTTTTTTTGTTCGTTTCGTTTCTTTTCATTTCTCTATTTGTGTTATTCTCACTTTTTGTTTTTGTTTCGTTTTTTTTTTGTTATTGGTAAGTCTATGGCTGTTGTTATTAACCTTTAACATATGACGTGAAATTGTTTAGCGTATATGAAGAGGTGGTGTAAATTATACACCCGAATTATTTTTCATATAATTTTTAATGTGTATATATTATAATAATGTTATACTTATATTATTCGAATTTGATTGCTTCTAAACGCATTATTAACAAAAACAAGGAAACAAATTCAAATTTATTTAAAAAAATTTTACTTTATTTCACAAGCCTCATTTATGCAAGCAAGAAAAATAAAAAAGATAGTGTAAAATTTACCACCACGTCATAAGTTAAAGGTTAATTTCATTTGATTTACTTTGTTTTTCTTTTTTCTGCTTTCGGGTATTTTTTTATGATTTTATTTTTACCTCCTGCCTTACATTTTGTTGTTGCTGTTGTTTTATTATTATTAATATTTCAAGTTGTTTTTGTTATACACACATAGTACCTATTTTTTAAGTGTTTAAAAGAGTATTTGTGTGTTCTTGTGTGTATGTGTGATTATTGCTTGCTGCCGTTAACATTTGTTTATATCCTCATGCAAAGCATGATTATTCATGTTAATTTGCATGTAAACAATTTGTGCATGTTTTCTTTACGGTATTGTTTTGTTGTTGTCGATTTTTATGACTCTTACTCAATTACTGTTTAATTTAATCTCTTTTTCTTTTTCTCATTAAAGGAAATCATGTTATGTTATAAAGGTATGTGTTTTTGTATTTACTTCTTTAGCACTTCATGTGTTATGTGGTATTCTTTGTAAAATTGACTCTTTTAAGGGCCTGTTACGATGTCTGTTGAACAGTTTCAATTGAATTGTTTTAAATCTGGCAATAAATGTTTTTGACAATAACATTTTATTGCTAAAACATCTGTTCAATTTGCAATAAAAGAAATAAATGAAGAACATTAATAAATAAACAAATTAAAAGAAACAGTAAGAAATGTAAACAATTCACTGTGGCAAATTAAAGGGTTTTTAGTTGCTTTTTAAAATATAAAAAAAATATTTCTAACATGAGAATAACTGTACAATAAATGCAACTGAGTATACACAATTTGTCTCCCTTAATGAGGATGTGGACGATAGAACATCGTTTCAAGATTCTGTGTAAGCGAGAGCGGATACATGTACATAATTGGTTATTACAACCCTTTAGTCAGGATTACGACCTAGCTTCTCACACCACTTACTTACATATGTAAAGGGTATTTTTAATAGAGGTATAGAATTTTAAGTTGCAATAAAACAACGATGGATTATTCGATTGACATGAATTTTATTTATCCGAAAGATAATCTTGTGGTATTACATTTTAAATATGATTTCTGGCATATGACCGCACACGGCTGGCGCGGCGGATGTAGTCCAATCTGGACGTCCAATTTTCAATGAATTTTTCCAACATTTGTGGCCGTATATCGGTAATAATACGGCGAATGTTGTCTTCCAAATGGTCAAGCGTTTGTGGCTTTACCGCATAGACCAATGACTTTACATAGCCCCACAGAAAGTAGTCTAGCGGTGTTAAATCACAAGATCTTGGAGGCCAATTCACAGGTCCAAATAAATCTATTGTGGCACGAGCTGTGTGACATGTTGCGCCGTCTTGTTGAAACCACATCTCCTGGACATCATGGTTATGGTCAATTCAGGAATGAAAAAGTTAGTAATCATGGCTCTATACCGATCACCATTGACTGTAACGTTCTTGCCACCATCGTTTTTGAAAAAGTACGGACCAATGATTCCACCAGCCCGTAAAGCGCACCAAACAGTCAGTTTTTCTGGATGTAACGGTGTTTCCACATACACTTGAGGATTACCTGCACTCCAAATGCGGCAGTTTTGTTTGTTGACATAGCCATTCAACCAGAAGTGCGCTTCATCGCTAAACAAAATTCGCTTATGAAAATCGGGAACAACGGTAATCTCGTTTTGGGCCCATTCGACGAATTTACGCCTTACTTGATGATCGTTTGGCTTCAAATCTTGCACGAGTTGGATTTTGTAAGCACGCAAACCAAGATCCTTCCGCAAAATCTTCCATAAAGTGGATGGACACAGATCCAATTCCTGTGTTCGATGGCGGGTGGACTCATTCGGGTCTTCCTCAATGCTACGCTCTACAGCAGCAATAGATTCTTCTGTACGCACCGTACAGCGTCTCTGGGGATGCGAGTAATCAATAAGAGTAAACGTGATGCGAAAACGTTCCATGGTTATTGTCGACGATAAAATGGACGTAGTGCGCGATACGTTTTCCGCACAGAACCATTATTTTCGAAATAAAATTGCACTATTTGCAAGCGTTGTTCAGGCGTGAGTCTATTCATGATGAATTGCCAAACCAAACTGAGAATAAATCACTTGACAGCTGTTAAATCCGTCGCCATCTTGAAAAGTAATGCCAACTTAAAGTTCTATACCTCTACAAAAAACACCCTTTATGTTGTGTGTGTTAATTTTATACATGAGTGGCGGTATCTACAGTTTAAAGTCGACTCCGAACGACAGATTTTCTGAGAAATGCGATTTTATTTTATTTGCTCTCAGAGTTTTTGCCAGAAATCTGTTGATTTCACGAATCACGGTTAAAAATTTTAAATATTTTAAAATATGTAATTACTTAATGATATTTATTCGTTGATTTATCAAATGAAATACTCTCTCAGATGTGAATTATTATAGATAATAAGGCATCGTTAATTTCAAGTGTTAAACTCATATTAATTACGCGCAAAATGTAATAAAAACAAAATAAGTAATGACTACTTAAAAGTAAATTATTATTATTGTAATTAGAAATAATATAAGAGGTAGTAAAAAGAGGTTTATTTCACTCAGTACTCCTTGTATTTACTATTTTTATTAATATTGTTTCTTAAAAAATTAAACAAAAATAAAAACGTACGCTTTAAAGAAAAAAACCCCTTCTTAAGCTTTAGCCACCAAATATGGCAACACTTTCCTATCTTAAACCGTAATGTTAAGAGACACCACAGCAAGAGACAGACAGACAGTGCGAGTAGGTGATAATGGAGGCAATAATTAATGTAAACAAGTAGAATCAATGTTTACAGAAACAAGTGTAAAATGTGAGATATTTGAGAGATATCGCATTAAAAAAGAGAGTAAATTTACATGGTGTTATATTTTGTTTTTGTGTAAACGAGATGGTCTTGTAGCCATTTTAAAATGGGGGTAAAAATGAGTAAATTTTTTTAACACAATATAACTATGTATAGTTTATAAATGAAATCATTTTGTTTAATGTTAATTTTATTTAAATTGTTTGTAATAAATTATTTAAAATGATTAATAAATTGTGAACATCATCATCATAATCATTGCCATCATCAACATTATTATCAACAGAGGGGTTCACAGCAGCAGCAGCAGAATTAAAGTAAGTAAAAAGCAACAGTAGTAGTATCATGATTTTAGCATTCAATGATAGTATTTAAGAAACAACAACAACAACCAGCAGCCATAATAATAAAACGCCAAACGACAACAACGTAAACGTAAAAGACAACACCGAAAATAAAGTAAAAATAAACAGAAGTTTATGAAAACAAACAAACAAACAAACAAACACACACAAAGTCATAGGGGAAGTAAAGCCAAGATAAATAACAATGTTTTTATGAAAAAAAATAAAATAAATTTTAAAGATTTGTTTAAAGCATTTTGTTAGTAAAAACAACAAATTATCACAAAAAATTCTTAATTTTTATAATTTTACATGTTAGCATACCTTCCCTTTAAGCTAAAGAGGAAAACAATTTCGAAGCTCAAAATAAAAATCAAATTAAAAACGTGCACAACACCAAATAAATAAAAAAAGAAGAAAAACGGTTCAAAATAAAAACAATAAAACAGAACATTGTGCTCATAAACATAAAGAGCTACACGTACGCACAAACTAAAAACTAAACGTTTTAATACGTTTAGTCACTAAACAACGTCATCATCATCAACAAACTCGATTAAATTAAAATCTAACCATCCCCCGTTCCCATCATCTGTACTCTTTGCCTAACCAATTCAAAAAAAAATTATTTACTTTGATTATAGAAAAAAAGAAGAAGAAATACTCATACTTTCATTGGAGCCCATGGTAAGTAAACACACGAACATGTGTATTTCCAGTCTTTAAAGAGAAGCAAAAAAGAAAAGAGCTGCCGTATTTAGTTTTTTTCTGAACTCTTTGTGATAAAGCAGATTAATTTATTAAAGTTTAATTAATATTTAAAAAATCATAAAAAATTTTGTATTCTTGAAGTTAAATAACGTGTAATAATATTTTACTTAAACTTTATTTTGATTTTTTATTTTGAAATTTACAATAATTAAACTACATATTAATAAACACTTGTACCCATGCAAACACTCATTACTCTCTTTGTCTCTCTCTTTCTCTTTTATATAAAAAAAAACCCGAGAAGAAACAAAAAGCGAGTTTTATTTTGTTTATTATAGAAAATTCAGTGCTGCCAAGCCAGGCTAAAGTACTTGAAAGAATGCGTGTGTACAGTCATAAACGTTCATTTGACCGCAGTATTTTTTGTTTTATAGGTATTTAAATTTGTTTTAATTTTAATCTAAAATTGTAAGCAAATAAATATATTTTACATTGTTTTAAAATAATTCAGATAAATTGAAAACCAATTCTTTGAACATGTGATGGAACGCGGTTTTAATTAAATTTAAAAAAAATTAATAAAAATTTCAAAAATTTTTAAATGTTTAAAAAATAATTGACCAATACCTATCTTTATACAGGATTACAACCTAGATTCACCTCTCTCAGAGTTTTTGCCAGAAATCTGCTGAAAGAAAGTCGCCGAAGAAATACTTTTTGTATTTTGTTTTGATGTCTGGCCTGGGGCTTAATAAAACAAAATTTAAAATAACTGTTACAACAATAAATTAAACGAAATAAATTACTAATTAAAAGAACAAAAAAATTCAGTGTGGTAAAACAATTGTCTATGACTGTATGTACGTAAAACAAACACATACGGCCGCTAAAAAAAATAAAAATGTGTGAACCAATTAAACCTTAAACTACAAAATATTTAAATTATTTAACGTAAAAACAACAAAATCAAACAAAACGAACGCTAAACGTTGGCATCACTGCATAATAATGTAATGAGAGCATTACAGTTATTATGTTGCTCTGGATATTAATGGCAACCTACTACATACAAGACATACTACAAGAGAAGGGACACAAAGTAAATTAAGCAAAAGAGTAGTTAGACAATGTCATTATTGTTGTTACTGTTTTATACTAAACGTTTTGTTATTGTTTTTAATTTTAGTTTTTCGTTTATTATTTCTAAAAGGGTTATGCATGATTATGTATGTGTTTACTTCTACCATAAGGCAGCGAGGCAGGCACAGGCATTGTTTTAAATGGTTGATAAAAGATAATAATGATTGTGATTATGATTACGATAATAATAGGGGCAGCATTATTTATACGCTCTGTTACGGAGAGCGTGGTAATTCTTTGCTTTCTTTACTAGAAGTGAGCTCATATTTACTAGTTACCTGGGTAGTTACAAAAGGTATATTAAACGACATATGTTAATACATTATTTAAATTAAGAAAAAAAATAAAGGAAAAAAGTGTAACAAATTAAAATTTTATAGTGGTAGACAAGTGGAAAAAAAATAAATTTTCCCATAGACAATCATTCCCCTGAAATGCACATTATTCTTAGTAATTGTGTTGTATGACACAATACAGTTCAATTGTTTACTTTACTGTAGGCATTTGTGTGTGCGGAAAAGAGAGAGCGGAAGAGAGGCAGAGAGATTGTAAGTATGATATTATAAAACAAATGTTTTATTATTTCAACAACAAAAACGAAAGCCTGTGTTCATTCTCTTCTTGTTTACTTTTATTAATATTATTGGCATAAATAAACACACACAAGTGAAATAAAAGCATAAAACAAACAGTGGCAATCCGTTATGTGTAACGCAACATGTTTCTTTCCCTCAGTCTCGTTTCACTCAATACAAACATCATATTAGGCACAATGTACAATATTATAGAACCAAGCAAGGCTGCCAACCACATGATATTTTCTTGTCGGTAAACAAAAAATTATTTTGTTTGGAATGAAATCAAATTCCTTTATAAAAAGGTTTTACTGTCTGACAAATAAACTTCATTTAGCAATTACAATATCAGGCCAAGTGATAATAAAAAAAAATAAAAATAATGAAATGAAATTTAATTAAAATAGAATATCAATTCTAATTTAAGCCAATAATAAATAGGGGCCCCCATACAGTAACCGGCAAAAGTGTACCTGAAAAACATTCATATGTATATTTTTACAGATGGACGCCTCCGTTCTATAACATTCTAAGTCGAAAAAGTGTGTTTTGAGTTATGAGCTCTCAAAGTTTTCAGGCGATATACGACTATATGTGTATTCTAAGTAGATTTTTCCCTATAACTTCGGAACGGATCGGCGCATCTTAACCAAATTTTGACAGTATTTAAGTTAGAGAACGAAGAATTTATGCAAGAACATTAAAAACGTTCTAAGTGTACTTAGAATGTTATAGAATGGAGCCGTCGAGATATTTTAATATTTTTTTATTTTATATTGGATTGTTAGTTTTAAAAGTAAACTTCAGTGAAACCCACAGGAAACTTTTTTTCATTATAACGATTTATCGCTAGGCTATCCTTTTGAGGTTCTTTTGAATAATATTTTCGCGTATTTCAGGCAATACCGCAACAATAACTAGACGTTTAAGAGTTTTCAAATGTTCCAAATGTAAAATGCGCAACAATGAAGCTCGATTGTTGAGAACGTCATCAACAAATCGACAAATTTGAATTACGTTTATTATTATCTCAGTAGAATCGATATTTACGCTCTTTAGCTGCCTTTAAATTTCTTTATAATTTAGACAATTCCTAGCTTAATAATGTACTTTCTATCCACACTTTTGTTTGGAAGTTTTAACTTAATTTACGCATTATTCGGTTGTTAAACGTAAATGACATAGTTTACTGTAAATGACTGACATTTCAGATGAAATATATTCAACAGCTAACAGCCGTGCCTTGCCTTGTAAAGTCGCTAGTTCCAGTGTAGCTGGTACAAATTTCTTGTTATTTTGTGATGGTATTTAAAAACTATCAAATATTTTCCATTATTTTGATATTTTCTTTCTGTATTTATTTTTATCATTAAAAACTAAAAATAAATACACAAACAAACAAGTCATAATAATAAAAAAACACAAATATTTAAAAAAAAAATCCAATAACAACAATTAAAACAAAAAGTAAAACTGAAAAAGAACACGCTTTTTATTTTAAACATGTTTTGGTTTCTGTTTTTATATTTTTATTTTAATATTCATTTTCATGTTTAAAAAAATTTATGGAAATTATGCAAATTTTATTTTTAGGCACTGTAATCGCACCATGAAACTTAAGCTTTAAGACATAGTTGAGTTAGAACGCAAATTAATAATAAAGAAAAGAAAACAAATCAAAACAAAAAACAATAACAACTACAGTAATGAGAGAAAGAAAACGACAAAATTTTTTGTTGCTTTTTAATTATGAATAAAATTTAGGCGAAACAAAAAGAAAACAGTACAAAACAAGACAGCAAAGAGTAACAATAATTAACAAATGACCCACCATTGCTTAGAAGCACAGTGCACTTAGAAAAATCTTTTTAAGATTTTGCAGCAACAACAACTGAATATCAATAAATTAATTAAAAAATGTAAACAATTAAAAATATGTTGAAAATGTAACTTTTAATTTAAGAAAAAATATACAATAAATCAAGTCTTATAAAAAGAAAATGAGTATATGAAGTGTAACGGTAACTTTTTCCATTGAGAGTGGGAGAGAAACACAAAAAACCGGTGAGGACAGATGCATTCGTTTTCTCCAATGCTTATAATGTGTTATAAAAACAATTTAACAGCAAAGCTTTTTGTTGTTGTTATTGTTTTTGTTATTTACAATCACTCCAAAACTCATTTCGTTAAGTGCCAGAGAGAACATTTATTAATTACAAAAGGGGATGCCATATTAATTTCCTTTGGGTACGTGTAGTCACCCGATTTATTTGCATTTTTGCGATTTTTTTACAATAGTTTCATAAGATGTTTTAATTTCATTTTACATGCATACATTATTAGTAATTACATCCCTTCAGTTAGGATAGCGACCTAGCTTCTCACACCACTTAAGTTGTGTGTATATATTCATTTTATACAGGAGCGGCGGGATCTACAGTTTAAAGTTGCCTTCTAACGACAGATTTTTAACAAACATTTCACTGCAATTTTTTATTTAATCTCAGAGTTTTTGCCAGAAATCTGCTGACAGGAAGTCGCCGTAGAAATATTTTCTTATATTTCGTTTTATTGGAAATCTCTGACCTGGGATTTGAAACGTGGCCTCACGTCTAAAAAACCAACACACTACCTACTAGACTATGGCGACCATTTTATTAAATAAAAGCTTAAAGACTACCTACTTAATAAATTAATTTGATTCTTATAAAATTATTAATTTGCAAGAAATTCCACAACTATACCTTTATGTTTTATTTTGTCATATGGCAACACTGCTTTAAATACAATACAATAAATGGAAAATAAAACCGTTTAATGAAAAAAAAGTTACCAAATAAAGTCAGGCATTCCCACAATCATCAATAAATTTGCAAAAAAAAAAATACAAAAATAGCTAAAAAGGAAAACATAAAAAACAAGGAAAAAACAGAAAAAACCGTAAACGTGACGAGTCAGCTGACTACAACAAAAACAAAGAGAACAAGCAGCATAAACTGTAGCACTGACAACTTGACGCTGCTGTTTGTTAGTATTTCACAAACGTAATATGACGTGACGTTGTCGATATGAATAATAACAACAAAATAACAAAAATGTTTACGCTCTGTGAGACACTCTTTACAAACAGCTGATGTGTGAAAGAAAAAAAAAATAATTAAAGAGCATAGATTAAATACAACCATGAACTATATATAGGGTTATGCTTTTATGGGTTTCCGAAGTGAAGTTAAATAAAACATTTATAAGGCTATTGAATCAGAAAGTATCTGCGTAAGATAGATAGGAACAAAAAACATATCAAAATACAAGAGCAACACTGCATAGAAAGATTGTGAAGTTGCCAGATCAAAAATAACGCAGTATAAATAGAGCACAGGGCAGTGTTGTCAGTCAGTGTTAGACAGATAGTTGTAATAAAAAGTGCACAGGGGTTTTTGCCCAGAAACTTTAATTTTCGTAAATAGTGGGTCGTTGTACAATGGGTCAATTCGACCTCCGGGTACTGTACTTGTCTTAATTGACAAGTACACGTCCTCTAACCTAAATAGTGGGTCATGACCAAATTGGGAAACGAAGTGTTCTCAAGAAAATGTACGTCGGTATGTCAATAAATATCAAGACACTTCAGATAAGACATATTTAAGAGCTGATAGTTTTACCAGAACGACAGACCACTATATGGATAAACTCCCTTTAGGTGAGGTTAGGTTAGAGGACGTGCACCCGTCAGTCAAAACAAGCACAGCACCCGTAGGTCGGATTGACCCATTGTACAACGAAAACTCTTTTTACTCCCTTTACAAGCCATTAAAATTTATTTCAAATTAAAGTTCATACTTATTTAATTATTTTACGTTTCTATACAAAATTTAAGTTTATTACTTTCTTAAATAAAAAAATATTTAAAATTCCATATTAAAGCAAGAATATTCTGGACGCCGTTAAATATTTTTTAAACGGCTTTGTAGTTCATAAACTATGATGCAATTTTAGCTGCAAATAATACGTTCCTACCGAAAAATTCACTCAAATACAATCACACTCAAACACAGTGACAATATTACCAAGAACAATATTAGTAAACAATGATGCAATTGTAGAATTTTCGGTCCACAAAATGTCGAATAAAAGATACATAGTGTCTCCAGTTAAAAAAAAACGTAATGCACACACTAAAAAACACTATTCGAGCACGACTGAGTAAAATGACCGAAAAACTCTCAATTGAATTAGTGAAAACCTGCGTAAGATAGAGAGTGAGAGTGTGTGACATTCTCTGTTTAAAGAGTAACCATATTACTTTAAAAAGAAAAATAAAAAAGCGTAGAAATGATGAATAATAAAAGTGTTTTAGTGATGTCACTGAGTAGTTTTTATCGATAATTATTAAAAATACAATAAAAAAAGAAATTTTAAATAAAATGTGATTAAAATGTATATAAATTATGAATATAAATACAGAGAAGACGTAAATATCATAAAATATTAATGTTTATAATTAATTCCGTTAAGATTAAATGATCTTGTTTAGGTGTTTCATAAATAAAATTCAAATTAATACATTTTAACTGGTATTGAGTAATTTAGTACAAAGAATTTTAAAGCTTTTACCATTATTGAATGCTAAATATGGCCAGACTGGCCATTAAAATATATTTTGAAATTTTTTTTTTATGAATTTTTAATAATTTCACAAGTTAACAAGAAAATATTTCAGAGTTACCCTAAAGAGAATAAACGAAAACAAAATCAGCCATATTGTTTGTGAAAACCATATACGACAGCCGTAACAAACCTGATTATTTAATTCCAGTTTCTTTTTTCTTCCAAAATTCCCAGCCTAGAACCGTATGGGATTTCTGATGTGCAGAAGAAATCTTGATTAGATTGACAAGCCAAGTTATTCTCTGATTTAATAAATACAAATACGTCCATTAACTGAGGTTTTTCATAGATTCTGACATACGGCCGATTTCTTTCAGCTGATGCCCCGTGTACTCAGCCATTAAACTTAATTTCTGGAATTCTTTGACAACTCGCTGAAGTTATTGTAGCATAGGAGTGCTCGTGAGGAAGGGGTATTTGTAGAGACGATATTCAATAAGACGATGGGCGGAGAATGGCTAAGACTAAGAACCATTATTGATCTTTTAAGCAACTGGCAATTACGACTTTGGACTCACGCGACATTTAAAGCCGATTAAATTATTCCGACTGGGTGTTGGAGCGATAGGCTCTCAATGCTAATTTCTTTAACAAATCTTTTCTTCAGCTGTAAAGATATGTACCTATATCACACTGTGTAGTTATGTCAGCAAGAAAAATTATCGTATTTGGGGCTCAGAGATACCGAAAAGTCATTGTAACCGGAAAAATTACTGTTTGGCAGGAGGTATCATTGAGCAGGGCCGTATAATAACCTACTTTATTTGGCATTGAAAGATTATGAACTGGATTGTATGTGGTTTCCGCGCCACGAGCCTCTCAATAAGGCCAATTTTGTCTTTATTATATGGCCGTCCATTGGCCACCAAAATCATGTAATTGTCAAAAGCATTGAATGTTTCAACGAACTAAGAAATTATTTTCTACGGAGGTGTTAATATTTAATTTTACTTCTGAAACCCACAAATGGAAAACCCTTTAGTAAGGACGATAACCTTGTAATCCCATAACATTAAGCACCCCCTAGAAGTATGGAAATCAAATAATTTTCCACGAAATAAAATATTCCCCCTCCTGGTATTTCCTATGGCTTATCAAATTTTTTTGTTATCTGACACACTGTAATTAAAAACATTTTTCCAGCCACATGGCAATCCTTTCTATTGTGAATAGACGGAAAGAACACAAAAAAAGAATAAAAACAAAAACTTCTCAAACACACACAACTAAACGAGAAAAAACAACTGATTGAATAAAAAAAAAAACTTTTATGTTAGACAGAGACAAACATATAGCAACTTACCCTCTACACATATTTAAGCATCACTTTCCCTCTCAAGAGGTTTACAACACTTTTTGTAGTATTTTCTCTCTCCTCCACTAATGCTTTATGAAACGTTTTGAAAAGAAAATCACACACCAAATTAATGTTGTTCACTCACTTCACACACACTAAACGTCGTTTCAAAAGGGAACGAACAATTGTATGAACGAAGAGAAAGAAAAAAAATGTTGCGAAAAAAGAATTGATATTCTCTCGGTTTGTGAAAATTTAATTTTGTCTTAAAATTTATACGTTTTACAGAAAATTTTCTTCAAATGATTGACAATTTTTTTTTTCGAAAATTTTTTAATTGATTGAACACTTTAACGGTTATCAGTTGTTTTTTTTTCTTTTACTCCCTTTGAGTAAGAAAAATTGTTCCTTTCCGTGTGCGCCTTTTTTCCGCCCGAGAAATTTTCTCAACAACAAAACACTACGAGATCCAAAAGTAAACTGATGAAAAGAAGACAAAAACGTAACGAACGACACACACAAAATAAGTAAAAGAAAAAATGTCTTTTTGCCTGAGCGCATACACTGTATACAATAATGAATGCAAGACGTGGTAGGCAAAAACCAGAGAGAGAGGGAGATAACTGCAGTTTTAGACAATTGTTATTGGGAATGAATTTCTAAAGGGTTGCCGAATCACTATAAAAATTTACAAGAAGCAGTTTTTTTGAAAACGCAGTTCGAAAGCGATTCATTATGTCGACAGCACTGAGACTACAATAAATAAATTTTCCTGTGGTTAGTTGCAAGAGTTGCCAGTAGTTAGAATTAAAATGGCGTTCTGTTGACTAAATTTTCCCACATACAAGAATTTTGAATGAGAAAAAAAAGCTGAAAAACATTGTATTGGCGGCACTAAAACTGAAATAGTTTTGTATTAATGGTACGGGTTACCATTGTCTTCTAATTAATAAAAAGTCATAGGAACATTTTGATGATTTTTAAAATAATTATTGGAATATACCGATTATTAAAATATAATTTAAAAACCTTAAGAATTTTCAATGCAGTTTAAGTTTTATTTTTAATATAATAAAATAAATTATCATTGATACATTTGAAAATATATTTGTTAGATTTTTGAATAGTTTATTTTATTATTATTTATTTTTCAATACTTGAATTTATTTTAATTTTTAAGTTTGCTAATTTAAATAGTATATTTTAATTTTATTAATTATTTTAGGTGTATATATGTTTATTATGTTTGTATAATAATTATTATTCAATTTGTTTGCATAAACTACTGGCTAAAAAAATTTAATTTTAATTTATATTTTTATATGATAAATTTAGTTTTTTTTTTTAATAATATTTTATGTTTTTGTGTGTATGTTTTTTCGTTTGTACAACCACAATCACTTGGTGTTCTTAATCTTACTACAATATCAATATCTTTTTTTTTTTTGTTTTTCGAATAGAAATCATAAAGTTTTAAAGAACAAAAAAAATTGATTTTAAATAATTCGTTGCTACTATTTTTTGTGTAGGGAATAACGAAATTATTTTTGAGCTTTTCCATGGGAAATTTTGGCATTTGTATGTTGATTAACGATACGTTCCATGTCACGTATTTCCATAATATCAGTCTTCAGGCGTTGTTTAACAATTTCTCGCCATATGGCTTCCCTATCACGGTTATTAGTAACACCCATACGCTGCAGGGAGGAATCATTGATACGCAACAAAGCACGGCCAGTGATTTCATGCTATAGAAAATAATTATTACCGAAAATTCTAAAGCCAATTAAGTAAATCTATTTCGCCTTATTCCGGTTGTTGAATTGCAGATGAATTTCAAGACTTTTGTAACAGATTAAAGAATTTAATCTATTACCAAACTGACGAAACTCGTCTACAATTCGACAACCGTAATAAGTTTGATTATGTTTATAAGTTGTAGTAAAAATAAATCCAAATATCGGGCTCAGGTACTCTATAGATCGCCAGCAAAGAAAATTTTTCTCTGATGAAGACAAAAATTTAAGATCATAAGAACTGTAAGAGCTCAGTTTTAAGTATTTTATTCATTCATCTTTTATCTTTTGAAAGAGGTAAAAATGTAAGTCGGAGCTGTTATTGCAAAAGCCAAACGGATTCCGTGCCATCCTGATAACTCCGGCAGCCAGATCCCTAGCATTTTATGACTTCATCTTATAGTTCAGACATGACAAGTGATAACCACCTGTTCTAGTCGACAGCTCAACGTTTTATTCGTAAAATATTCTTCATCATAAAGGGTTATGAAAATCGATTGCCTTAGTTCTTGGCCAAGAGGAGTGAAGGCTTACCTTCAAAATGGCAACAAGTTATAGAACAGAACTTAGTATATTTGTTCTGAATATATTATATGCTCAACAGAGTCTTTAATTTCTGGCAATCTTTGGATTTACTTTCTACTACACACTGTATTCACAGCCTTACCTTGGAGAATAATTCCAAGTATTCCAAATATTCGCTGCAGTGCCTGCGATACCATTTGAGTACATCACCCACTGTCCATAGATATACTGGTTTTGGTCTGTCCGGTTTAGATCTGGGCCTATTACTTGTTGTAGTCTCCTCTACCATATTTTAAAGCATTTACTCTGTATTTGGTTTTCCGTTTGTTTTTGCAAAATTTTATAAATTTTTGTAAAAATCCATCACATTTATTAAAACAAAAAAAGAAGACAACAATTACAAAGTGAATAACAATGTTTACGTATGAGTAGTAAAAGAGAAACCAACAATTAAATGTCACTTAAAATAAAAACAATCACACACTATTGTGATTTGTCATTTAGCAGTGTTACGATTGTGATTGTTTTTCTTGTTTGAGTATTGCTTCCTTCATTGTTGGTAGCCCTGTATAACATGACTGGCACTAGAGCCGCAGAGAACAACAACAACGGCAATTGACATTTGTTAAACACAAAAGAAAAAGCAGAAGGAAAAAAGGCAAGAAATTATACAAATCATCGCGAATATTCGCAATATAAAAATTAAACTCAAACAAAACTATTTCATAGAAATTGAATAAAACTTTGGCATAATTTTCTTTTTTATACCGTTTTCTTTTCAAACGCAAGTAAGTCTCATACGATTATTTGGGTAAAAATTCCATTCCCTCATTCTTAATACTGTCTGTCTCTCATACATATTTTTTTCTTATTGTAGAAAAAAAAAAAATAGAAAATAAAGAAAAATGGCCGGAGCTACTTTGTTTGAACGGGCTCAAGCCTTGTCAAATGTTAACCGCGAGGAGGGCATCTCTCTATTGAATAAAATTGTACGTGAACAGGAAGTTGCCGAAAATGATGAGGAACTTATACGCATTAAAGAACAGGGCATACTACAGTTGGGTGAGCTGTATAAACAGGAAGGCAAAGCCAAGGAATTGGCCGATTTGATAAAAGTTACCCGCCCGTTTTTAAGTCTGATCAGTAAAGCAAAAGCTGCTAAATTGGTGCGTTCTTTAGTCGATATGTTCCTTGACATGGAGGCTGGCACTGGTATTGAGGTGAGTAATGTAAATATAAACAAAAATTGGAAAGAGATGTGGCGGCCATGATATGTCAGTTAGACGTTATTGAAAATACGTGGCCCTGTGCTGTATAAATCAGAAAATAATTTTCTGAAAATCGTTTAAAATAAAAGTAGCAATTTACGCCTGCAAGGTATCTCTATAAAGTGCTGAAAAGCTTGGTCTGTAGTTATTTTTAGAGAGAGGGGGGAAGCTTTCAGCTTCAGAAGAAATGCAAACCAATTGTAGGCATATGGCGATATATGTAGGTATCAGTATTACAACTGGACCTTATAGGACTTGAAGTGGGTTATATTTTTAAAGCGGCTACCAATTTAACTTAATTCCTTCAGGAAACATGACTCAAAGCTTTTTTCAGTTGGAGATAGGCGGCTGCTACAGCGCGCATAATTCTCAGAAAAATTTGCATTATTTTTTATGATTACGCCAACCGACTTTACCTGTATATTTCCGCCTTTTTCCTTTAGGTTCAACTGTGTAAAGATTGTATTGAATGGGCCAAACAGGAGAAACGTACATTTTTACGTCAAAGTTTAGAGGCACGTTTGATTGCCCTCTACTTTGACACCGGCATGTATACGGATGCCTTACAATTGGGTTCACAGCTGTTGAAGGAACTGAAAAAATTGGATGATAAAAATCTACTGGTCGAAGTGCAACTATTGGAAAGTAAAACTTATCATGCTCTAAGCAACTTGCCAAAAGCCAGAGCTGCTTTAACATCGGCTCGTACCACAGCCAATGCTATTTACTGTCCACCCAAAGTACAGGCATCTTTGGATTTGCAATCGGGCATATTGCATGCAGCCGATGAACGTGACTTTAAAACCGCCTTCTCGTATTTCTATGAAGCCTTCGAAGGATTCGATAGTGCGGATAATAATAAAGCATTGACTGCGCTCAAATATATGTTGTTGTGCAAAATAATGTTGGGTCATTCGGATGATGTCAATCAAATTGTCAGTGGAAAATTGGTAAGAAAGGGAATGAAAGAGAGAGAGAGAGAGAGAGAAAATGCTTGGATATAATTTACTAAAGTTTTCTTATGGGTTTTATAGGCTATTACTTATTCGGGACGTGATGTTGATGCCATGAAATCAGTGGCCGAGGCCTCACATAAAAGATCTTTGGCTGATTTTCAAACAACTTTAAAGGAATACAACAAAGAATTGGCCGAAGATGTTATTGTACAGGCCCATTTGGGTACATTATACGATACAATGTTGGAACAAAATCTTTGCCGCATCATTGAACCCTACTCGCGTGTACAAGTAAGTTTTACTAACAAATAACAAAATTAATTGAAAATGTGTTCCTTACATGGTTTTCTTACAGGTAGCCCACGTTGCCGAATGCATTAAATTACCCATGCCTCAGGTGGAAAAGAAATTGTCACAAATGATTTTGGATAAAAAATTCAGTGGCATACTGGATCAGGGTGAAGGTGTTCTAATTGTTTTCGAAGAAACTCCCGTCGACAAAACCTACGAAAGAGTTTTAGAAACCATACACAGTATGGGCAAAGTGGTCGATACTCTATATCAAAAGGCCAAGAAATTGTCGTAGATAAAAATCCTTTAAGTCAAATATGAACATTTACATACAACATAAAATTAACAAAAACAAAAACAAAACAAATCTAAAATTGCAATTTCTTTACTGTTTTTTTTAACAATAATTAATCAATAGTTTTAATTCTCTATTCTTCAATTCACTTTATAAAATTATAATAATAACGACAACAAATTTAAACAAACTCTGCTGTTCTTGAACTAAAACAAAAATAATTTTATACATAAAAATAGTTTCTTCTTCTTTTCATTGGCAATAGTTTTATTTAATTTGTTAAAATATTTCCATATTTTGTTTCATGTTTCTTTCTCCTTTTTTTTTAACAATATCAACAATTTTTCAATTAATACCGAGGTTTTTTATGATTAAAAACAATATTCCAAAATTTTCCATCAAATAATTGGCATGCAGGAAAACAAAAACAGAAAAAAATTCCAAAAACAAAATTTAAAAATAAATAAAAAAGATTTAAAAAAAATACTAAACATACAGAAACCCTATGAGTTTTTCTTGTATCATTGTTAAGGCACATGCCAAGGCAGAGATTGGACCTTATCATTGTGATAAAGCCACAATAGACAAGAGAGACATTCACACTACAACAAATCATGGTAAAGACTTATGAAAACCAAGTTATCTAAATGTTACTATTCTAACCTTCTTCAAACGGTTTAAGAATAAAAACACAAATATTTCAACTTTTTCAATCAATTTTATTTCCTTATTTTAGTTTTTGTACTAAGAACCGTTAATTTATCTTATCTTAAAAATTATCTTATTGGATAGAGTGAGAGCTAGTCTTTCGACATGGTATGGTAATAGAGGATTGAGGGATTTTGCTCCTCGTTATGAATATGTAGTACCAATCCTGTTTTGCTTTGATTAACTTCAAGTATATATTCATCACATTATTTACCATTTTCTATAATAATCTCAGTACATATTCTAGGTTTTTAGAAAATAAATTTGGGCCGTTGCCTGCAGTTGCTACTGCTATGTCGTCTTAATAATTGATAATCATGCAGCCCCTCTTATTACATTTTAACTTCCACGATAATTTTGTTATATATTCCACTTCAAATTCTTAATTTAAATCGTTTTAATTAATAGAAAACAAATATTTTTATTTGATTTGATTCTTTCCAATAAATTTTATTTCCTTATTTTACACTCTATATCACGAACCGATAATTTATCGTATCAATTATCTTAAAAAATATCTACAAAATAACATTTAACCAAACATTGAGGTTATGCTTAGACCACCACCAAAATCTCTCTGGCCCGATAAGGGACCACTAGTCCATTTTGAGGCCTGGCTAGTTAAATCTAAACGTGTATTACGATCCTGAGAAGTCCATAAATTTGCCTTGCCAGCCAATTCCAATTGACGGCCAAAATTAGGGATACTGCTTTGGGTCAAACTGGCACCATGACCATCAATATGGGAATAACCCAAACCATGGCCATTACGTTCAAATTTAAAACCATTGGCTAAAGTATTATCCGATTTGAAGACATTGGCATTTACTTTGTGGACGCCATTGTTAAATAAATCAGCACTGAGACTCTTTGTCAAGGTATCACGTACACCGGGTGTATGTTCTTTGGCAATAGCGGCACCAAAACCATTGCTAAACAAAATAACTGATTTTTTAAAATTTAAAGTTAATACTTTCAATTCCAGTATTCTATAAAAGTCTGTACTTACTTGTTATAAGCCAAAGCACCACCTGTAGTTACTGGTCCCTTGTTAGTGTTGCCGACAGCAAAAACTTGTCCAATCACATTATGATCTGGAGTACCAATTGCATGTGCTAAACTTATCTTAGCATCGGCTCCTCCTGCAGGATTTGAAGAGGCTTCGCCTCCCAATACTGCTCTGCGTACTCTCATGGGGCGTGGTGGTCTGGTAGGCGGAGGATAATAAGGCAGTTTTTGAAAGCGTGCTCTTTGAGGTAAGGCTTCAATTAGAGCTCCCAAAAGAGCCACCGAAACAATTGCGAAAACGAAGAATTTCATTTTTATTCGTTGAATATTTAAAAAATTCGCCTGAACTTGTGTAAAGCGTAGTAAAGACTGAATTAAATTGATGCTGGTTAAGAATGTAGGAACAGATTTTATACTATTTTCTTCAGTAGATTGGGTGATAAGCTTAATGTGTACGTACTTTCTGTGTGGCGTTATTCTTATCAGTCAATACAGCTGCTGTCTATTTGGGGAGTCCCTTGATGTATTCTATGATAATATTTTTTTATTGTTCTTAATTATTTCTGTTGTTTTAGTTGCGGTATGAGGAGAATTACACCTGAGTCTTTTTTAAACGTGAGTGTTTAGTATCAGCTTCATTTCATTATGATTTTTTTATTTCTCGGTAGTAATCTACATACATACATATTTAGAATACTTTTTTGGAAATTCTTCAATTTTGTTCTTTGGGAATTTGCGATCAATTCTTTCTGCTTTTGAACTATAATCAGTCGAAATGTTATGCCTTACTTTAAGCAGTGACTTATCTGGCGATTGATCACTTAACACTTTTTGGCAATTGCAGAGTGTCACATGCGGGAAATATAGGCAGTATGCTTAGCATTACTATTAGTGTACAGCTAAATAGGTTTTATAATTCTATTTTTTTCTGGGTTGGGCTTCGATTTTCTTTTTAAATACCAAACTATTTAGGTGCCTCCTGATATCCTATCTCTTAGCATAAGTACACCTGCATTGTGTGCTAAAGTAGGGTGATCAATGAATCAATAACTCATAACAGAGGCAAAAATTAAACTCCGGTGTGTGTATATGATGGTATGAAGTAAGGAAGTAGGCAAGTTCCTTGCTGAATCTTACAGGAAACCAAAGTTAGTCTGCAAATGAGGCCAGAAAAGATCCATTGTGCGTATCTTCAAAATCGCGAGCTAATCAAAAAAGAACAGAAGAACAAAAAAGAAAACTAAGGAAGGATAAAGGGAACAGAAACAAAAGATAGAAGATACAGAAAGTGAATAAGTACATGATCATGTTATCCAGCCAAGTAATGCCAGTGGTGAAGTTAAACTCTCCATGTCAAAAATTGGAACAGTAGTCAACTAATGAAGGCAATGCCCAAAAAAATCTGGACCAAGAAGATTGAGCGAAGAGCCTACTGCATGCCAGGTTATAGGCGTAGAATGTGCTCGAAAGTTTCAGGCTCCCTTACAAACTATGCAGAGAAAAGACATGCTTTTGTCCCACAAGCTGGTCCTTGTCCACAGAGCGCTATTCTCAAGAATAGGAATAGATTCCCTACTCAATTGAAGTCGCCGTAGTCTAGTAGGTAAGGTAGTGTGTTGGCTTATTAGACGCAAAAGCCTGGGTTCGAGCCCCAGGCCAGGCATCAAAGACAAAATACAAAAAGTATTTTTTCGGCGACTTCCTCTTAGTAGATTTCTGGCAAAAACTCTGAGAGTAAATAAAAATTGCCATGAAAAGTTTCTCAATAAATAAAAATCTGTCGTTCGGAGTCGACTTTAAACTGTAGGTCCGGTCCCACCACTCATGTATAAAATTAACACACACACAACATAAGTGGTGTGAGAAACTAGGACGTTGTACAATGGGTCAATTCGACCTCCGGACACTGTACTTGTCTTAATTGACAAGTACACGTCCTCTAACCTAACCTTCCCTATTCAGTTTGAGTGCTCGTTTCTTTCTAGAACGGTGGATCTTGGGTCGTAATGGCTTGCAGATTCAGCGATCACCCCTGTTCAGCCATGGAATATTCACTATCTCTCTAATCGCCGATCGGTTAACGTAAATAGTGTACCAGATCCACGCTGATAGTTCATTTGCTGCCTCGTTATTCCTAACATCATAGTGCCTCGGAATTCAGCACGATACCATCCACAGTACTTGACGAAGGCCTTATGAAGGGTCTTCATGTAGACTGAAGCAAATCTCGAGCGGAAACAATGCTCAGTGTACTTAGGGGCCAGTGTGTCGTCATGACTACTTTGTGGTTCCTGAGATAAATTCTGTTTAGATATGGTTTAATCATATTAAAGAAACCAACACAGTCATTGACCCTACTTTAACACACGGTACGCATTCTCAAACGTTAAGAAGCTGGATGTCAGCGAAACATCTACAAATTTGGTATTTACTGATGATCGCATGAATCTGTGGAAGTATTTAGAAATAATTTAAGATATTCGACAGCCCAACCCATAAATTATGAAATCTTAATGCCTATTTAGCGGTTCTTTGACAGTAATGCTACGCATACTGCCTATATTTTGTGTATGTGACACTCTACAATTGCCCAAATGCTAAGAAAATCCCATATGTGTGGAAACATTTAAACAGGAAAAATTTTCCGGTTTAAAAAAGTCACCGAAAATAATTGGAAATTCCTAAAAAAAAATGTTAGAACATAAGAAGATTCAAGAAAATGTTCCAAATAGCAAATGTTTATAGAGGAAAACATTAATAAAATGAAAAACATTTAAAAAGACTCACTCTTATACAGCAGGTAAATTATCAAAAACATAATCATTGTATACATCAAGGGACTCCCCAGATAACTACAGCTTTATTGAACTGATAAGAACTAATTCACACACACTCACAAAGATAATCACATACTCTAAGCTTATAGCCCCCTTAATAAAGGAAAAAAGTATAAAAACTGTGACTACACTTTAAACCAGCATCAATTCAATTCAATCTTTACTTCACAATATACAAATTCAACCGAGTTATTAAAACATTCAACAAACCAAAATGAAATTCTTCGTTTTCGCAATTGTTTCGGTGGCTCTATTGGGAGCTCTAATCGAAGCCTTACCTCAAAGAGCACGCTTTCAAAGACTGCCTTATTATCCTCCGCCCACCAGACCACCACGCCCCATAAGAGTACGCAGAGCAGTGTTGGGAGGACAAGCCACATCAAATCCTGCAGGAGGAGCGGATGCTAAGATAAGTTTAGCACATGCAATTGGTACTCCAGATCATAATGTGATTGGACAAGTTTTTGCTGCCGGCAACACTAACAAGGGACCAGTAACTACAGGTGGTGCTTTGGCTTATAATAAGTAAGTACAGACTTTTATAGAATACTGGAATTGAAAGTATTAAATTTGAAGTTAAAAAATCAATTCTTTTGTTTAGCAATGGCTTCGGTGCCGCTATTGCCAAAGAACATACACCCGGGGTACGTGATACCTTGACGAAGAGCCTCAGTGCTGATTTATTTAACAATGGCGTCCATCAAGTAAATGCCAATGTCTTCAAATCGGATAATACTTTGGCGAATGGTTTTAAATTTGAACGTAACGGCCATGGTTTGGGCTATTCCCATATTGATGGTCATGGTGCCAGTTTCACCCAAAGCAATATCCCTAATTTTGGTCGCCAATTGGAATTGGCTGGCAAAGCGAATTTATGGACTTCCCAGGATCGTAATACACGTTTAGATTTAACTAGCCAGGCCTCAAAATGGACTAGTGGCCCGTTATCGGGCCAAAGAGATTTTGGTGGTGGTCTAAGCATAACCTCAATGTTTGGTTAGATGATATTTTGTAGATAATTTTTAAGATAATTGATACGATAAATTATCGGTTTGTGATATAGAATGTAAAATAAGGAAATAAAATTTATTGGAAAGAATCAAATCAAATAAAAATATTTGTTTTCTATTAATTAAAACGATTTAAAAAGAATTTGAAGTGGAATATATAACAACATTATCGTGGAAGTTAAAATGTAAGAAGAGGGGCTGCATGATTATCAATTATTAAGACGACATGGCAGTAGCAACTGTAGGCAAAGGGCCAAGTTTATTTTCTAAAAACCTAGAATATGCGTTGAAATTATAATAGAAAATGGTAAATCATGTGACGAATATATACTTGAAGTTAATCAACAGGATTGGCACTGCATATTCATAAGGAGTAGCAAAATCCCTCAATTCTCTATTACCATACCACATCTAAAGACTAGCTCTCACTCTATTCAATAAAATGGAATATCTAGGCACAGCCTTAGCCTCGTAGGTAGTGTGTTGGCTCATTAGATGTGAGGCCGTGGTTCAAACCCCAGGTAAGACATCTCCGATAAAACGAAATATAAAAAAATATTTCTTAGGGGACTTCCTCTCAGTAGATTTCTGGCCAAAAACTCTGCGAGTAACTAAAATTGCCATGAAAGTTTCTCTAAAAATCTGTCGTTCGGAGTCCACTTTAAACTGTAGCTTCCGCCGCTGATGTATAAAATCAACACACACAACATTAGTGGTGTGAGAAGATAGGTCGTAATCCTGGCTGCAGGGTTGTAATGACCAATTATGTATGTCTACGTCAAGCCAAAGGAGGAAGGTAGCCAGATACTCTCTTCTCAAATGATGTATACAGTCTCTCTAAAAAGCATTTGCATATCTATCCATTAAGCAATGACCCGAGAGAATAGGTACAGTGTAGTAGTTGATTGGCACACTTCCTGTTCAATTTCGACCAGGTGCGTCTGGCAATATAAGGTTCACACCTCGGCCCAGGGTTGAATAGCAGCCTTATAAACAACCTAACAAAGGTTAGAGGTATACGGTATACCTATACTGATGTGTGAATTGATATTCGGTAGGAGCGGGCTTGCACAAGGTTCATTAGTTACACAATTGCTCAAAATATCACTAAGACCAGTAACTCTTATTAGACTAAACCCAAATTGCCTCCAAGGTCGATCAAGGGAGTTACAGTATATGCCAACCGCATGTGCCAACTGTTTAGAATTGAGATCTACACTCGAAAGATATCTGATTGCTGACTGGCTGTCAGCCCTTAATCATGATCAGTTTCGCAATACGATTTGCAGTCACTAACTCGACTTGACACACACTACAGTAGTCAGGGAAGCGGGGGGTATAGTGCCCCTAGTTCTTCAATTTTCATATAAGTTTAGAAATGAAAGCGGAAATATTGTGTTCCACATAAACTAACTTATAAAAGTGAATCCCCTTTAAAATTTTCATTTTTTATTACAACATCTGTGACGATTTGATACGAGACAATATCAGCATGAAATAATATTATGCAGAGGCACGCTTTGCTGGGGTTTTCCAACTGATAAGAGTTGAAATAGAAAAAAAGTACCTTCACATCGGAATTCTAAAATTAGAACTAAAAATCTGTAGATTAACCAGTGCAGCAACCAAAAATTAATTCAAAATTATTTGCTGAACGTGACAGTGACAGTGACAGAGATAACGAATTATCAGCGGAATGAAACGCACTAATGAAATTGTTTAGCGTTAACAATTACTTCGGTGGCCTTATTGGAAGCACTTTGTTACAAAAATTGTTTTATTTTCCTTCGTTTATCACATCACCACGCCCCAATAGAGTCCGTAGACCAGTATTGGAATGACAATACATGTACGAGTATTTTTCTAAGAGCGGAAGTCGCCGTAGTCTAGTAGGTAGATAAGTAGGTACTGTGTTGGCTTATTAGACGAGAGACCGCGGCTCAAATCCCAGGTCAGACTCGATCAAAACGAAATATGAAAAAAATTTATTTTCAGGCGACTTCCTTTCAGCAGATTTCTGGCAAAAAAACTCTGAGAGTAAATAAATAAAATTGCCATGTAAAGTTTCTCAATAAAATCTGACGTTCGGAGTCGACTTTAAACTGTCCCACCCACTACTCATGTATAAAATTAACACTCGCAACATAAGTGATATGAGCAGCTAGGTCGTAATCCTAACTAAAGGGTTGTAATGAGTCAAAAACATGTAGTGGGAGATTAGTTTGAGCGTTGGATCCATGATTAAACTCGCTGGTATTTTCCAAGCAAAAGTTTACGCTATTAAATGATGTACAGAGGACAAGTCTGATAGCTAGTCCGCCATCTGAGCACTTATCTACTATAAGGTTGACCGGAAACCAAAAGAAACTATTAGAGGAAGCTGAATCAGACACTTTGCTAGATCTCATGCCATGTGAGAATTCTGTACAATGAGCAGGCAGATGACCTTGTCAGAAAATGAACTTCCATACCGCTTGGAAGGACACAACGTTTCTGTGGAATACGGAAAGAAGTTTCGTAATGTATTTACGGGGAAGGAGAAGAGCAAGAGATTTTTCTTAAGTCAGTCGGGTGTATAAGGCAATCTAAACTTTTTATTGGTAATTATAGTGACAAGATATTTGAGTCTTAAATTAAAATATCCAGGAGAAAGTTATCCAGTAAGTACCCGTCCTCCTTGCTTACAATGGCAATCGCTTTAAACCCAATATGGACATCTTGTAGAAAGGAAAACGAACATATCTTTGGAACCTGTGCGGCGTTAATGGATTGCTGAAGGAAACAACTGGATATTAAGGAGTAGTAGACAGGGAGTTTTCCTTCTCGATACCCAACAGCATTCCGAGGTTCTTCAGGGCATTTCGATTGTGAAATTCTAAGTTGGTTGAGGGCAGCACAATGGATCCTCCAGTCCCGGTCGTATAATTGGTCGGTTAATTAAGGGAATCACTCCCGTATGCAGTCGCCGTGGTCTAGTAGTTAGTGTGTTGGCTTGTTAGACGAAAAGCCAGGGTTCGAGCCCCAGGCCAGACATCAAAATAAAATACGAAAAGTATTTCTTCGGCGACTTCCTCTCAGCAGATTTCTGGCAAAAACTCTGAGAGTAAATAAAATTGCCATGAAAAGTTTCTCAAAAATCTGTCGTTCGGAGTCGACTTTAAACTGTAGGTCCCACCACTCATGTATAAAATTAACACACAGAACATAAGTGGTGTGAGAAACTAGGTCGTAATCCTGACTGAAGGGTTGTAATGACCAATTATGTATGTACTCCCGTATGCATTTAAATGAAAATATGTTTTCATAATTTAAAGCAAAAGAAAAGCTAGTAAAACAAATTCATTATTTTCAATTGCATGCCCATGCCCATCCTTTCATTTGACATGCGTCAATAATTCCTGCTTCTCTCTCTCTCTCCGAGTGAGACAATAAAGACCCACCAAATTCCCCTTAAACTGTGTATAAAATTTCAAAATCTATTCTTTATATTTTTAAACGAAAAGCATGAGTATCACATCACACTTCCGTATTTGATTGTTTGAAATAAAATGGTATCATCAGTCCCAGCATCATCATCATCACCATCATCAGCTTTAACTAGTCGGTGATGAGTAGCAATTTTAGAACAATAAGGCGACAATAGTCTATAAAAGCGATTGACATGAGACCTTAAGATATTCTAACAATAAAATGCCTTAAGTGCCTATGGAATCGTTCATAGAGAAGGGTTGGGGTGGTAGTATCTAGGGCAGACAAAATCAAATCAAAGCAACAAGTGTTTATGAAAGCAAAGATAAAGCGAGGGTTTAAATAGAGGATTTAATACCTAAGTAGGCAAAAATTATTGGCTTATTAAGGGTCATAAAAATAGATATGCTTTGTAATGAAAGGAAAGAATAAAAAATAGACATATTTGAGTAAGTACATGTGTAAGTATGTATGCATATTACAAGATTAAGGAAAAACAATATTTTTAAGTTCGTCGTAGTCTAGTAGGCAGTGTGCTGGCTTATTAGACGCGAGGCCACGGTTCAAACCTCAGGTCAGATATCAAAACGAAAATATGAAAAAAATATATTTCTTCGGCGACTTCCTCTGTCTCACCAGATTTCTGGCAAAAACTCTGACAGTAAATAAAATAGCCATGCGAAGTTTCTCAAAAAATCTGTCGTTCGGAGTCGACTTTAAACTGTTGGCGCCGCCACTCATGTATAAAATTAACATACACAACATAAGTGGTGTGAGAAGCTAGGTTGTAATGCTGACTAAAGGGTTGTAATGACCAATTATGTATGAACGTGTATGTAATATTTTGAAGGCACACTCCATTAAGGGACTGTCATAGAGAGACTAGTCCCTACTAGAAAAAAAACTGGAACAGCTTATTCGAATATTTTACCAACCAACACAACAAGCTAGAACCATAAGGATGAATAGGATGATAAGAAAAAGTCCATGACTCTTCAAAAAGCAAATTTAACCTCTCTAAAGCCATCTACCGTTATCCAGTTGCATTTATTAAGCGCTTGTAATTCTTTTCATAATTTTCATTCTTTATTTTACATTCTATATCACAAGCCGATAATTTATCGTATCAATTATCTTAAAAATTATCTACAAAAGTATCATTTAACCAAACATTGAGGTTATGCTTAGACCACCACCAAAATCTCTTTGGCCCGATAAGGGACCACTAGTCCATTTTGAGGCCTGGCTAGTTAAATCTAAACGTGTATTACGATCCTGAGAAGTCCATAAATTTGCCTTGCCAGCCAATTCCAATTGACGGCCAAAATTAGGGATATTGCTTTGGGTCAAACTGGCACCATGCCCATCAATATGGGAATAACCCAAACCATGGCCATTACGTTCAAATTTAAAACCATTCGGCAAAGTATTATCCGATTTGAAGACATTGGCATTTACTTTATGGACGCCATTATTAAACAAATCAGCACTGAGACTCTTCGTCAGGGTGTCACGTACACCGGGTGTATGTTCTTTGGCAATAGCGGCACCAAATCCATTGCTAAACAAAAGAAATGAGTTTTTAAATTTATATTTAATACTTTCAATTCCAGTATTCTATAAAAGTCTGTACTTACTTATTATAAGCCAAAGCACCGCCTGTAGTTACTGGTCCCTTGTTAGTGTTACCGGCAGCAAAAACTTGTCCAATCACATTATGATCTGGAGTACCAATTGCATGTGCTAAACTTATCTTAGCATCGGCTCCTCCTGCAGGATTTGAAGAGGCTTCTCCTCCCAACACTGCTCTGCGTACTCTTATGGGGCGTGGTGGTCTGGTGGGCGGAGGATAATAAGGCAGTCTTTGAAAGCGTGCTCTTTGAGGTAAGGCTTCAATTACAGCTCCCAATAGAGCCACAGAAACAATTGCGAAAACGAAGAATTTCATTTTTATTCGTTGAATATTTAAAAAATTCCCTTGAACTTGTGTAAAGCGTAGTAAAGATCGAATTGAATTAATGCTAGCTTAGAGTGTAGGAACAGTTTTTATACTTTTTTTTTATTCAGTCGTAAGCTTCAGGTACTTTTTTGTTTGGTTTTGTCTTATCAGTCCTATACGGTAGTGGTTTTATAGGGAAGCCCCTTTAAACGTTCGTGTTCTTTTTGTTTTATGGTTTATTTATAATTATTTGTGAGTATTTTTTATTTTCTTTTGTTTTTTTTTATTTATAAAGACGTGTCTGTGAATAAGAAAATTCAAAAGCGATCCAAAACTGGATGCTCCGTGAAGCACAAATACAACTGAATAAATAGGGTTTCTAAGGTCTTATGAAACGAGGGGAATAAATATGAAGAAGGAATTTATAAAGAAAGAAAAACAAATAAAATAATAAGGTTTTATGATAGGTCTTTGAAGGTGTGGATCTTAACCAGACATTCTGGACGTAAATCTGCGTGAGAGATCATATGTTTGCCCCTCTTTAAGTGCGCCTTCAGTGTAAGGTTAACCGTGGAATGGGTGTTTTACTGTCAGTAAATATGCGCATATCAGCATTCGATATACACTGCCACTGAATTCCTACAAAGGGAGTCTTTATAGCAATTATTTCAGCTTGAATATCACTACAGTAATCCATTAACAGTGCTAGCCACAGTCAAAAATTTAACTGTTTCGAAAGGATTCCACATCTGACTTTATCATGTGGTATGGATCAGCCAGTAAAAAATTTGAGGACGTTATTTACTACATCCTTCCAGGCGGCTCTGCTTCTTGCGCGCCTACGCCAGTTGGCCACACCAATCGATGACATGGCTTGCTCGATTTGGTCCTTCCAACGCATACAAGGTCGTCCTCTTCGCAGACTTCCGCAGATCCCCGCATAAAATACCCGTTTCGGAGCAAACTCCTCTATTCGAACAACATGGCCGAGCCGGCGCAGCCGTTGCACAACATCTCTGTCGTTGAGGAGCTCATACAGCTCACTTTTGAATCGGATGCGGGAATTATCGCCAACTCGCACTGGACCGAAGATCTTACGTAGGGTTTTTCTCTCAATACTCCCAAGGCGGCTGCATCAATGCTTAATAGGGTCCATGCCTTTGCGCCATAAAGAAGCACGGGGAAGATGAGCGTCTTGTAGAGTGTTAGTTTT
This sequence comes from Sarcophaga variegata, assembly GCA_932273835.1. Lineage (NCBI taxonomy): Eukaryota > Metazoa > Arthropoda > Insecta > Diptera > Sarcophagidae > Sarcophaga > Sarcophaga variegata. The sequence continues at coordinate 114,926,349 of OW026360.1, forward strand.
GTCGAACGAGAGAGGTCTCTGCTACTCAATTGCCTATTGAGACCATAGTAGCATCTGTTTGAAGACGTTGTTAGGCGATATTATAACACCATCTGTCTATTATGTTCATTATACAACCAAGATCGATTCAATCTGACGATCAATCTGATGACAATAGCTTCTATACTTCCATGTTCTTGGAGCGCTCAACCTCATTGCCATCTTGGCCAATATGGAGGATAGTAAAGAGCCCTAGACAATATATTTCTTAGCATAACTGTTATCATGATCGCTATTATCTTCATAATACCTTTAAACTGCTAATAATTTCATTTTTTAAACAGTGACCATATGGAATATAGAATTACACCCGTTGGGATTTTTTCCAGAAACTTTTGCGGACGAGGTTCTTATGCATCTGATATGTAGTTCGGACCTAATTACCATCTATACATACATAACATAATTGATCATTACAAACCTTCAGTCAGAATTACGACCTAGTTTCTCACCACTTTTGTTGTGTGTGTTAATTATTATACATGAGATGCGGGACCTACTGTTTAAACACGACTCTGAACGACAGCTTTTTGAGAAACTTTTCATGGCAATTTAATTTCTCGTAGAGTTTTTGGCCAGACATCTGATGAGAGGAAGTCGCCGAAGAAATATTCTTCCATATTTCGTTTTGTCGGAGATGTCTGACCTGGGGTTTGTACCACGGCCTCAAATCTAATAAGCCAACACTCTATTTGTGCAGCCTCTTCCCTGATTTTGGTGGAACTTGGTCAGTACAGGGACTGCGTTCACCCGTGGCATCACAACGGGCCGCTATGCGTGCTCAAGTGAGCTTTGTGAAATCAGAGCTACCACTCAGACCTAACCTAACCTAACTCTATTCGAAGATATTCCATTTTATTGGATAGAGTGGCAGCTAATCTGTTGATAAAATGTGGCAATTCTTTTACTCTCAGAGCAGAGAATATTCTGAGAGAAAGTCGCCGAAGAAACTTTTTTTCATATTTCGTTTTGAACCTACTAAACTACGGTGACTTCAATCTATGTAAAATTCCCTTCACTAGATGTATGTGAATATCGATTGTCCTCGTTTTTTGTCACTAGGGACGAGGGCTATAAAGAGTTATCTGGGAAATGGGGAAAAAATTTATGAACAAAACTGTGCATACTGATCTCGATAAAATAGTTCTTACTATAGCTAATGCGGTTTTCAAATAAAAATAATAATAAAATAAATAAACAAACAAATACACACACCTACACGTAATCACCCAGCTTTTTCTGATGAATATATGTATTTAAAGGGGCTTCCCTCTAAAGCAATACAATACAATACAACTGATAAAACAAACTCAAGCAAAAAATTCTCGATTATATTATTAAACAAAGAAAAAAAAACGTATATAAACTGTTCCTCAACTGTCTATCAGCGTTAATTCAATTCAATCTTCGCTCTAAGTTGGACGACAAAATGAAAATCTTCGCTTTAGTGCTTGTTTCGCTGGCTCTATTGGGAGCTCTAATTGAAGCTTTGCCTCAAAGAGCCACCTTTCAAAAATTGCCATATTATCCACCACCCACCAGACCACCACGTCCCATCCTAGTGCGCAGAGATGTTTCAGGAGTACAGGATTAAATAGATCTTGCAGGACCAATTATTGCTGCAGATAATTTTAATCTTTAACTATGGAGTTGATGTTTTGCTGCAGACTTTGTGACGTGTGGCTAAATTTATCGTTTTTAAATTTTTAAAAACATTTTTCAATAAAACAAAATATATTTTCTTTCAAAAACAATTTGCATTTTATTTCACAAGTCTTTGTCTATTTATTAAAAAAAAATTAAAAGGGAGGTTAAATTGCCATCACTTCCACGGTTAAAGGCTTAAAAAGAATGCATAGCTACAGGTGACTCCTTGGCCTATAATAACTAAGTGCAGACCTTTAATGGGGTTGAAAGCATTAAATTTAAATTTAAAAATCTATTCTTTTGCTTAGCAATTGCTTTAGTGCTGGCGCATAGGTAAAGACGTTATCAACACTAATACTCCTCTTGATATCCTCAACAATTAAGCTCCATTTTCTTGATGGCTTCAACTCATTCCACGATTTATTTATCTGTGCTGCCTTTATTTTCACCTGTATGGGTCAGGGAAGGCTTTCAAAACCTTCAAGTCAATTGCAGTCTTGTATGTATCGCCTACAAATCTCAATTTCAATTAAGGTCTTTACGGATTTGTAATCAGAGTTAAGTATTGCAATAGTGCTTGGCAAGAAAACCCTCTTGATTCGTATCAAGCATACGTTACAAAATTTGGTCCCTAAAACCCTTCACTCAGGATTACGACCTAACTCCCCACCACTGTTGCCAGATGAATTTGGTATAAAATCGTCAAAACTAGACGAAAAAATCGGCAAAATCGGAAAAATATTTTCGAAATCGTCAAAAAAGGGGAAAAATAAAAATATCTTTCTTTTTGGTAAAATGTCTGTTTTTATTCGAAGAAATTTATTCAAGTTACATATACATAAGTAAATAACTCATATCATTTAATAATTTTTGTACAACAGTTAAATATAGATTTATACATTAACCCTTTGCGACCGTATTAATTTTATATATGGGTGTCATGCGGGTCGGAAAATGTTATCACTTTCTTTATCAACGTCAGTGTTGAAAGAGTCAAAATAAAATTCGTCATCGCTACTTTCAAGTTCACGGAACAGTAAATTTCTTTTTGCCATTTTATTAGAGTATTATTTTGAAATATTTTAAGAAGCGAAATCGCCAAATCTAAGTTAAGCACAACTTATAAAATATCATTTAATTTCAACGAATTTCGAAAGCTTATCGATTGAGAGCAGACATACGACTAGATCGGTAAAAAGCCTTGGTGGCTGAGGGCAGACATACGACTGGAATGGTAAAAAAGCTTTGGTGGCTGAGAGCATACATACGGTCGCAAATAGTTGATTATTTTACACTTTGTTCTATTAAATATAATTAAACCTTTATTTATATATATCGGAATTTAATTGCCGCAATACATTAAGTTTTATTAATGTATTAAAACAATTTGCTTTATTTAATTTTAAGTAGTCTTTGGTATACAGAATTCCTTAAATTGTGATATTGTCTAAACGATTTCTTTGTTTAGTTTTATTGATATTTACCTGACTAAATATCCTTTTCACAATGGCGGACGAATGTGGTAGAATTAAAATTGTTTGGATAAAAATTGACAATTTTGGAAATAAAAAGTTTGTATCGATAGTTTTCATTCCACAAATTTGTTTTCAAAAACTTAAGAAATCCCTTTCACTTTTATTGATTATACTATTGAAATCTAGTAATTTAAGTTCTCGAAATTCTGTATCAATGTTTTGCATATCTTCTTCAGATACGAAATATTCTATTCTTAACAAAGTCATATTGACACAATTATACGAAAACAGTAGTGAAAACATGTACTTTTAATAAAATCGGTATTTTGAGAGCAAAAATCGGCAAATCGCACTTTGTCATTTTTAAAGTAAAAAATCGGCAAAATGCCGATAAATCGGCAAATCTGGCAACAGTGCTCCTCACATCACTTATTAAATGCTAGTTGAATCCACAAGTGACGGGACTTACAGTAAGCCGTCCCCGAACAACAGATTTTTTTCATGGCAATGGGCGGTTTGATTCCTCTTAGTCGAAAAGGTAGTTTCATCCCTTAAAATTTATACAGAGTCAACAAATAAAATAAGTCGCGTAGTCTAGTAGGTAGTGTGTTGGCTTATTAGACGTAAAGCCAGGGTTCGAGCCCCAGGCCAGACATCAAGACAAAATACAAAAAGTATTTCTTCGGCGACTTCCTCTCAGCAGATTTCTGGAAAAACTCTGAGGGTAAATAAAATTGCCATGAAAAAGTTTCTCAAAAATCTGTCGTTCGGAGTCGACGTTAAACTGTAGGTCCCACCACTCATGCATAAAATTACCACACACAACATAAGTGGTGTGAGACACTAGGACGTTGTACAATGGGTCAATTCGACCTCTGGTGTCTTGTCTAATTCACAAGTACACGTCCTCTAACCTAACCTAACCTTTCACCTTTTTTTCTAATAATCCAACACACTACCCACTAGACTGCGATCTTCTATCGCATTAAGCAACGTTAAAATTTGTCAAAGCAAACTTTGCCTGTGTAGATATGAAATTTCCAGAGAAAATTTAAAAATTTTTTTCTCAAAGTAAACTTTGCATGTCTCACAAGCCATGCAATAACCCACATTTCTAACGTGAAGTAAACAACAAACATGGCCACAAAATAACGGTGAACAATATTTCCTTTTTATAATATTCTATACTCTTAGTCTCTCTCTTTCTCTCTCACTCCCACTCACCACTCTCTCTTTATGTAAGCTAGACATTTTAAGCTCTTTTGCTTTTATACAACAACAATAATTCAATGGCTCTCAATAACTGTTAAGGCGAACGTAAACAATGTAAATGTAACAACAACTAACAGGTAATTGCCATAAGGGTTGTTATGAGGATTTAGGAAATTAAGAAAATGAGTAAAAATTGTTTTAAAAAGCTTTTCTGCAAGTGTGTGCGTGGAAAATGTCATTGTTAAAGCAAAGCTAAAGAAAATCTATTCAGTCTTCAGTTACGCTTTGCAAACTTTACTTAAAAATTAGTCACACGGTAAAATCGATTTGAAAACCAAAGATTTTGAAAAAAATTAAAAAAAAAGAAATAAAAATACAGAAAATAAATGAGAACCTTAAGAGAGAATTAAAGTTTATTTAAAAATAAAAAACAGAGATTAAAGTTTTTTTTTAGTTTTTTCTTTAAATAATAAATAAAAAAAGGTAATTTAAGTAAATAAATGAATACATATTTTACAATTAAAATTGTTAAAATAAAAAGAAAAGAAAAACAAAAGAAAAGATATGAAATCACCTTAAGCATAAATGTAGGTGTATGTATATGAAAAAAAGAGAAGAAGGAAGAAAATGCAAAAAAAAAAATACAAAAAAAATATAAAAAAATCGAATATTTTCTGCTTACTAGTATGGCCTTCAAGTATCATAAAAAAAATGTGTGTAAGTGGGTGAATCTGAACAGCGCAAATGTATGAGTATGTCAGTGAAAACAATTCAAAGTGTCAAAATGTATACACAAGTAAATCTTGCTTTATTTCTAACGGATTTTATTGCTTATGAACTTAAAATTTATTTAATTTTTCTTTTATAACCTTGAATTCGATCTTAGCTTTTACATTTTCCAACTGTTAGGGAAGAGCAAATCCTTGTGAAAAACCTCCTCGTGTCGCATTTGTAGTGAGTATACCTACAAAAATCTATAGGAATTTTTTGACAGTTCAATACAACTACATATATGTTGTGTGCGTGTGTATGTGCAATTGTAGTGGTTGACAAATGCTACTGCAAAAAAAATGTGTGCTAAAGTCTGATTGTCTGCTATCTATCTGCTCTAATACTTAAACAACTTTGTAACACAGATTATATAAAACGTTTTTAAAGCTTTAAATCCTTAGACAACGCAATATGCTTCCCATGCCTTCAATAAATTCAAAAATTTTGTAACATATTTGATGTATTTTTGTTAGAAAAAAACATTTTGGAATTCCAACAAAAATTTGATTCAAGTTTAAAAGTTTAATTGCAAATATAAATATTTTTTCGGCTTAAAAAGCTTATTAGGAAGAATTTATTTTCCTCCATTCTTTCTACTGGACTTGTTTTAATTCCTAGCATTGGTCTCACTTACTGACCTTGGACCATAAGTATGGTATGTGTTAAGTTCGACTAATCTGCTGGTGCTTTTTGATATTGCTGTTCCACCATTGTGGGTGGAAGAAAAATTAAACTATATTGTTATTGTTGTTGTTGACGCCTTGACCAGTTTATAAAGATTCTTCCAGACCAGTTATTGACAATTTTGAACGTAAGAAAAATCAAAAGTCCATATTGCTATTGCAGTGGACTCCTTGACCAATATTATCAAAATGCGGCAATGAAGTCTAGCGGACACTATGCAGGGTTAACATACGTCCGCCAAGGAGATGCTAAAATAATCAAAAGCTCAACCTCATATTGCGAAATACTTACTTACTTAGTTACTTAATTGGTCATAACAACCCGTTTATCGGATTTCGGACTGCCGCAACACATCCTTCCAGGCGCCTCTGCTTCGTGCGCGCCTACGCCAATTGGTCACACCAATCGATGACAGGGCTTCCTCGATTTGGTCCTTCCAACGGATGCAAGGTCGTCCTCTTCGCCGACTTCCGCAGATTCCCGCATCAAATACCCGTTTCGCCGGAGCATCCTCCTCCATTCGAACGACATGGCCGAGCCAGCGCAGCCGCTGGATATTAATACGCTGTACAATGTCTATGTCGTTGAGGAGCTTATACAGCTCATTGTAGGATCGGATACGGAAATCATCGCCAACTCGCACTGGACCGAAGATCTTGCGCAGTACTTTTCTCTCGAACACTCTCAAGGCCGCTGCATCTGTACTTAATAGGGTCCATGCCTCTGCGCCATAAAGAAGCACGGGTGGGATGAGTGTCTTGTAAAGTGTTAATTTTGTCGCGCTGAGAGGTTTCTGCTACTCAATTGCCTATTGAGACCATAGTAGCACCTGTTGGCAATAGTGATCCTGCGCTTGATCTCCAGACTGACATCATTTCTGGTGGTAACAGCGGAGCCAAGATAGATGAATTCCTTGGCCGTATCAAAAGTATAGTTATCGGCCGTAATCTGAGAATCAATACGCCGCGCATCTTAATTGTCAATAAAATATACTTTGTTTTGCCCTCATTTATATCATTGCGGAATACGTCTTAATCAATATATTCGAAGAAGCGACCGCCTGGTTTTGTCTGGCCCATATGCAGTAATAGCCAGAAGTCGCCGTAGTCTAGTAGGTAGTGTGTTGGCTTATTAGACGTAAAGCCAGTGTTCGAGCCCCAGGCCAGACACCAAGACAAAATACAAAAAGTATTTCTTCGGCGACTTCCTCTCAGCAGATTTCAGGCAAAAACTCTGAGAGTAAATAAAATTGCCACGAAAACGTTTCTCAAAAATCTGTCATTCGGAGTCGACTTTAAACTGTAGGTCCCACCACTCATGTATAATATTAACACACACAACATAAGTGGTTTGAGAAACTAGGACGTTGTACAATGGGTCAATTCGACCTCCGGGTACTGTACTGTCTTAATTGACAAGTACACGTCCTCTAACCTAACCTAACTTATGCAGTAATAGCCAACGTTCATCATGATGAGATCAGAAGCCCCTATTGATTTATCGGGTCTTTCATTGAAATAAATATGTCTGGCACGGCTTTTCTGGCTCCAGACTCTCGCTTATAAATTAGGCTGAATTTTACCCAAGGCTTGGGTTTCGAATGGATTTCAGAGATGGCTGAGACGTCAAGACAACCGCACAAGAAAAATTCTAACGGAATCAAATCACACAATCTCATTAGCCAGTTTAAATAACCTCCAAGTGAGATAACCATGCCTTCAAATCGCGTAAGCTGTGTAGAACATAACGCCGTCCTGTTGTTGACGCCTTTAAAGATGTGTTCAAGCGTGGTCGTGTGTGCATCATATCCGGTAGTACCAAACGTCCATCTTTGTGAGCGGAAGAAAAATTTAAACCATATCAAGTCTTTGACGTCTTAACGGATATGTTGATATGTTGTTATGAAAACGTCATACCGATATTGCTGACGTCTTAATCAATGTCTTCAAAGTTGTGACAGCGTAGTCTAATGGACACTACGAGGTGGTATTAGACATCTCAGCATGGAAGGCATAAAAAAATTTGAAAACCCATGTTGATAACACCGTTGACTCCGTTATGGATGTGTTTAGATATACGACAGCAAGGGCTTGCGTGGACCATTTGGGGGAGTTTAAGCTCTTTACCATGATCCAGATAGTTCATCCTCCTCACCATAGGGCTTGAGGCGATTTCTATTATGAACAAAAGACCTTTTAGTCTACAGTAGCCCGTCGAAAGGGCTTTTAATCTTAAATAATCCATACATTTCTCTGCACTTCTCAGAAAGAATTAGAGGGATGGAGGCCTCTGTCCCGAGATCTCATTTGCCTGCTTATTTACATGGATTCCCACATGGGTTAATCTTATATAAGCCGAATCTTATCCCGTATATCCCGTTCTTGGTACTTCATGTCCAAATTGTCGCGAGTTTCCCCATGGGTTCACAATAGTTTAGTTTGAGGCCTAACATCTCCGCTATCTGCCACAAAATGATCTCTATTTTAGAGTATTTAGTCTTCATATTGCTCAAAAATTTTAGATTTCTGTAAAGGAGGGAGCTGTTAGCCTCCACTACCATATACAACGGGCCTTCACCGCCAATGTAGGACAGGTTCTCATTGCCCCGGTTATACCTACACATTTTAGTCTCTGTAACTTATCCTATTCCATCTGATCTATTCATCTTCAAATTCATTATTCCTGTCTACCTAGACAATAGCCCCAAGAGTCAAAATTGGCCTGCCCATCATGCTATACATTCAGTGCATGATTTTTAGGTTGCATCCCCGAAGATTTTCCCGTAAACTTTTTGCATATCCTGTTCCGATTTTCCTTGAAATGCTTTTAAATTTGAACCACCAGTAATGCTTCCGTTGGAGCACAGATACTTTGGACATCCTCGTTTGGATGATGGGAATTTGTATAAGAAACTAAAGTTAACGAAATTTAATCCGTTAAACTAGGTAACGATATTACTTCCAATGCAAAGATTTTTTTCATAACACTTTAGATTTAAAACAGGGGCTTTAAGCCTTAATAGAGATTTTTACAGTGCAAGCCACATAATGTTTACGTAAGAAGTTCATCAAATTTAACCGACTCAGCATGGTAGAGTTCCTTGTCTCTAATTCGAAGCTTAGATTCAAATTAAACTTTAATTTTTTCCTTCCTCAGTGTAAACAATGAGTATAAACACTGAGTGTAAACACTGAGTGTAAACACTGAGTGTAAACACTGAGTGTAAACACTGAGTGTAAACACTGAGTGTAAACACCAGTGTAAACAGATTCAAATCAAACTTTAATTTTCTTCCTTTCTCAGTGTAAACACCACATCGAAATTTAGAAAGTCTGTGAACCAAAAATAACGCTCAACCAGTAAACATTTATACCAATCCAAATATAAAACTTCTTCAAAATGAGTCAATTTGGAGGAGGAGCCAACCCCTTTGGGGCACCTTCAGGGATGGGTGGCAGTAATCCTTATGAACAACCACAACAGCCAACCTATGGCTATGAACAAACAGGTGGCTATGGTATGGATACAGGTTATGGACAAGATGCCACATTTGGGCAACAACCAGGTATGGGGGTTGGTGGTGGTGGTGGAGTACAGCAACCATATGGTACAGCAGCCAGACCAAGAGTAGACATCGAGGCTGAGGGTGAAGTAGATCCTACACTGTAAGTATATAAGAGAACTTCTGAATTGGTTTTGGAATTTAATTTGCAATTTTATGTATGTGTGTGCGTGTTTCTTATAGTTACCCAGAACCCAAGGATAGTACCAATAAAATACGTGGACATTCGGAGATTATTGAAATGCTATTTGGCCCCACAGAATACGAATTAATACCGGTTAAGGGTTTTTATTTTTTCTTTTATGCCGCTTTCGGTTCCTTGTTTCCCTTAATGGGTGTTTATTTTAAACAAATGGGCATGAATCCCACCCAATGTGGCATACTTATAGGCATGCGTCCATTTGTCGAGTTCTTATCGGCACCATTTTGGGGCTCTTATGCGGATAGGTACGTATTACTAGGTTTTAATTGTTATGGCCGTTTGTTATGATTTTTAAATGGTTTTTGTTTTTGTTTTAAGATGTCGCCGTGGCAAGGTTTTATTGCTGGGCTCTTTAGTCTGCTGGATTCTATTTACCATACCGTTGAGTTTCATTAAACCGGAACCCGTTAAATGTTTAGAACGCAATGAAACGGATTTCATTTTAACCTATACACGCACCAAACGTGATTTGTCTGCATTTAGTTCAAGCGTTCTGTTAAGTGACAGTGACAAACTATTAGAAAACAACGCTGCCATTAATGCAACCCTTAATGTAACGTCCATGGAATTAGGAGATGAAGAAGAAGAAGTGCTACACAAAAGGCAAGTGCTGCGGTAATAAATGGTAATGACTTTCTATTTGTTTGATTTTTTTGTTTTTTTTTTTCTAGGACAAAACGCTCTTTTTTCCCACACATTGATGCTGGTATATCGCCCATACATATTAATTTCGTAAGGAATTATGATGATAAACAGCATAGCGACTATGTTAAGCCCTTATTCTCCAGCATGGTATATAGAACACCGGTAAGCGGTTTAAGAGATTTATAAAGGGTGTTTTTTTATAGAGGTATAGAACTTTAAGTTGCAATAAAACAACGATGGATTATTCGATTGACATGAATTTTATTTATCCGAAAGATAATCTTGTGGCATTACATTCTAAATATGATTTCTGGCATATGACCGCCTCGGCTGGCGCGGATGTAGTCCAATCTGGACGTCCAATTTTCGATGACTTTTTCCAACATTTGTGGCCGTATATCGGCAATAATACGGCGAATGTTGTCTTCCAAATGGTCAAGCGTTTGTGGCTTTACCGCATAGACCAATGACTTTACATAGCCCCACAGAAAGTAGTCTAGCGGTGTTAAATCACAAGATCTTGGAGGCAAATTCACAGGTCCAAAACGTGAAATTAGGCGGTCACCAAACGTGTCTTTCAATAAATCTATTGTGGCACGAGCTGTGTGACATGTTGCGCCGTATTGTTGAAACCACATCTCCTGGACATCATGGTTATTCAATTCAGGAATGAAAAAGTTAGTAATCATGGCTCTATACCGATCACCATTGACTGTAACGTTCTGGCCACCATCGTTTTTGAAAAAGTACGGACCAATGATTCCACCAGCCCATAAAGCGCACCAAACAGTCAGTTTTTCTGGATATAACGGTGTTTCCACATACCTTCACTCCAAATGCGGCAGTTTTATTTGTTGACGTAGCCATTCAACCAGAAGTGCGCTTCATCGCTAAACAAAATTCGCTTATGAAAATCGGGAACAACGGTAATCTCGTTTTGGGCCCATTCGACGAATCTACGCCTTACTTGATGCTAGTTTGGCTTCAATTCTTGCACGAGTTGGATTATGTAAGCACGCAAACCATGATCCTTCCGCAAAATCTTCCATAAAGTGGATGGACACAGATCCAATTCCTGTGCTCGATGGCGGATGGACTCATTCGGGTCTTCCTCAATGCTACGCTCAACAGCAGCAATAGCTTCTTCTGTACGCACCGTACAGCGTCTCTGGGGATGCGAGTTATCAATAAGAGTAAACGTGGTGCGAAAACGTTCCATGGTTAATCGAATTAACTGCTCTGATGGACGATTTTGTCGACGATAAAATGGACGTAGTGCGCGATACGTTTTCCGCACAGAACCATTATTTTCGAAATAAAATTGCACTATTTGGAAGCGTTGTTCAGGCGTGAGTCTATTCATGATGAATTGCCAAACCAAACTGAGAATAAATCACTTGACAGCTGTTAAATCGGTCGCCATCTTGAAAAGTAATGCCGACTTAAAGTTCTATACCTCTATAAAAAACATCCTTTACAAGCCAAGCTTTATTGTCTTTATTTTAATTTGTCTTTTGTTTTTAGGATATTCAAAAAGCTTTCTTCCTTTTGCTGTTGGTGATCTTAATTGGCGAATTCTTTAGTGCGCCTGCTGTCACCTTGGCTGATTCGGCGGTTATTACTTTGTTAGGCGATGATGCCGACAAGTATGGTCATCAACGTATGTTTGGCTCTTTGGGCTGGGGCATATCTATGTTTGTAGTGGGCATTGTTTTGGATCATTCCACCTCGTTTTCTCATCATCCCTGTGGTGCTGGCCATATGGAAAAGAATTATAATGTTTGCTTTACCATCTTTACTGTGCTAATGACAGGCGCCATTGTATGTGCCTCCCGGATAACTTTCAAGTATGAGCCTATAGAATTGGACAATCAAGCCGCTGAAGATGCAATAGATCCCAACAAAAAAGCCGAGGAAGAATCCATGAATCAATTGGCCGCTCAATTGAATTTGCCTTCATTGGCGGTGGGTGCAGGTTCAACAGGTCCTAGCTTAACAACACCACAACCCAAGCCTCATATAGGCGCCGAGTCGAAAATGTTTGCCCAAACCACTAAAGAACTGCCCGAATGGATGGCTGTTTTTGCGTATTTTAAGGATATCAAGACCGCCTCATTCTTATTTGTCGCCTGGTTTATGGGCTTTGGCATTGGTTTGATTTTCACTTTCCTGTTCTGGCATTTGCAAGATTTCAATGGCACACCCACGCTATTTGGTGTGGCCTCCGTAATTAATCATGTTTCCGAGATATTTGCCTATTTCTTTAGTTTCCGTTTGATCACACAAATTGGTCACGTTAAAGTTTTATGTTTGGGTTTGATAGGCAATGTTTTACGTTTCCTGTACATCTCCTATATCACCAATCCCTGGATGGTATTGCCATTTGAACTTATGCAGGGCATAACACATGCTGCCGTTTGGGCTGCCTCTTGTTCGTACATAGCCCATAATACGCCCAAGCATTTAAGAGCTTCGGGTCAGGGTGTTCTACAAGGTGTCCACCATGGTTTGGGACGAGGCTGTGGTGCTATTATAGGCGGCATGTTTGTAACATCTTATGGCACTACGAAAACCTTCCGTTGGTATGGCATCTGTTGTCTAATCGTTTTGGCCCTCTTTATATTTGTCAACTTTTATCGTAAAGAACAAGGTTTTATATCCGATATACCGGTAACAGAAGATCCTCATCAGGTAAGTTCTAGACGCGAGAAAATAAGTTGAAAAAAATTGTTTTCTTTAATTGTTTTTAATTGCGCAGGTGGCTGAAGAGACTTCACATTTGGCACCACATGGTGTTCCCAGCAATCCTATACCTCGCGCTTTGTCCAATACGCGCCTGAATGAAATGAATCCCAATGGCTCGACTGGCAATACTTATGGCACTTATCAGACCAGTGGCGGTAATTTAGATATACCCGGTGCTAGTAATCCATTTGGTACACAATAAAAGTATTAAACACAGGTATTTTAAAACACAATTTTTTTTAAGTTTATAAAACCGTTACCATATTATGTTATTATTGTTGTTACAAAAATTAAAAACCGTTATCATAAGTTTTTGGTAACAATTTTCAATCGTCAGTAGTAGCTTATAAGGGAGAACATAAGATTTAGAAAGCTTTCTTAGAGAAAAACTATTCCAAGCGATATTTCAAAACAAAAAAAAAATTCTTTTAAAGCTTTTAAAATGTTAAAAAATTCAAAAAGCTTAAGAGCTTTCAAGTTTTTTTAATTTTTTAATAATTAAAAAGAATTTAAATTTGATGAAAGCTTTGAAAGCTTTCAAAATGTTTATTTAAGCAGAATTTAGATTAATATTCATAGTCTATTGGAAGTTTTAGAAGCTTTAAAAAATGTGAAAGCTTTCAAAGACCTTTCAAAATTTTTAATTGATTTCTTTAAGCAGGATTTCATTATCAAACACAGAAAAAAAGTTTTTAAAAATTCAATTGCAAGCTTTAGAGCTTTTCTTGAATTTTTTGTATTTTATATTTGAAAGCTTTTCGTTAGAAGAAAGGTTTCTTTTGTTTAATATCAATCTAAACGAAAAATTTCTAAAGCTTAAAAGCTTGCTTATTGCAAAAGCTTTATAAATAATCCATTTTCCCGAAAGCATAAAAATTAAGTCATAGAACAATTAAAAAAAAAACACAATCATAGTAGAAGGTACAAAAGAAATTCATTCAAATTACATTGAAAAGAAGAAAATAATCTTTTCAAAGTGAAGTTTTCTTTTCAAGTTCGATTGGAACTATATTTTCTGTACGTATGTATAAAAGCCATGGTGACTTTACAACCAAAAAACATAGTCATTTTGAATCCTTTTTTTAATCTCAGTTCCTCTGTGTATAAGTATTACCTCATCTGCATTTGTGACTGGTAAGGTACCACCGATTACGGAGTCCATTTCAATTCGGTATTCTCTGAAGCACGGGTTATATGGGGACAATGTGATTAGTAGTCAATAAGTATATCAAAAATCAAGAGTATAGCCAGGAATTTGATGTGATCATATGTAGCTTCTATACTTCCCAGGTTTTGTGGTGCTGTTTCTTTGTCGTATTAGCAGACTCTTGTTTCGCTAACATATCTGGTGGTAGCCAATTAGGGATAGTAAACAGTGGCTTAGATGAATCATCAAACCCGGTTTGATGATCGTTTTGCTCTAAAGCAGCCTGTAGAATGAAGCCTGTAGTACTCAGTTTGTTTGATTACAAAGTCGCACGGAGAGTATGCGATCTTAAGGTTGATACCTTGGTTTGACACTCTTGCTTAACAGCTTAACAGCAATAAAGAGCAGATAAAGCCTTGAAGTCGTCGTAGTCTAGTGGATAGTCAGTTAGGCCGTGATTGAAATCCCAGCCTAGACATCTCGCACAATATATGAAAAAATATTTCTTCGCGACGTTCGCTCAGTAGATTTCTGGCAAAAAATCTAAGAGTAAATAAAATTGCAATAAAAATTTTCTGAAAAACCTGTCGTATAAAATGAACACCCACAAAATGGATAGTGTAGGAAGCTAGGTCGTAATCCCGACTGAAGTAGGTAAGAAAACCATTAACGATTCTGAACTGTCATATTCTGGTTTAGTTTGCTGTCCAACATGAGTCCAATATCGTTTGGATTATTGAATAGAGATTGGACATATAATAAAAAGGGTAGCGAACTGAGGAATCTACTTTCTGAATATTTGTACCTTATCTTGGTTAAGTTCACATTCGTTTCGGACTCTAGAATTTCAGTAAATCTTTGGATCTTTGCCTGCCGTTGTTACTGTGACATTGTCTTTATAAGCGATAATCATATAGCATGTTCTATCCATGGCTGTTAATGAAGGGTCCGCCAAATAACTTTTTTTTTTTGAAAATGCTTTAAAAAAAAACTACTGGATATTTTCTCAAATTTCTTTTTTTATTTGAAAGTACAATCCTTCCGGTTAATAATGGAAAATAATTTCATTCAAATGGCTGCCTCGGCTGGCCATGCAGTAGCCTACACGATCGGTCCAATTTTTAAGCAAATTATCGATTGTGTGCAGCTGTATTTAACCAATGGCTTCACGAAATTGTCTCTGGCTTGTCGGCGTAATGGTTATCTTTGACGGCACCCCACAAATAATAGTCCAACGGTGTCAAACCGCAGCTCCGAGGTGGCCAAACGACATCAGCTCTGCGGCTGATAATGCGATCTTCAAAAACAGGGCGCAAATCATCGAGTGTAGCTTCGGCTGTGTGGCACGTAGCGCCGTCCTGTTGAAACCAAATGTTGCCAATATCCTCCTCTTCAATTTTTGTGAACAAAAATTCGTTCAACATGGCCCGATAACGATCGCCATTGACTGTAAAACGGCCACTCCTTGCTCATTTTCGAAGAAAAATGGCCCAATTATGCCTCTGGACCAAAATCCGCACCAAACAGTGACTCGTTTTGGGTGCGTCGGCTTTTCAATGTATGCGTGCGGGTTTTCTGTGCCCCAAATGCGACAATTTTGCTTGTTTACATACCCGCCAAGATCAAAATGAGCTTCATCTGAAAAGATGATTTTTTTTGCCAAAATCGGCATCTTCTGGTGGAGGCTACTGCATGGCCAGCCGAGGCAGCCATTTGAATGAAACTATTTTCCATTATTAACCGGAAGGATTGTACTTTCAAATAAAAAAAGAAATTTGAGAAAATATTCAGTAGTTTTTTTTAAAGCATTTTCAAAAAAAAAAAAAGTTATTTGGCGGACCCTTTAGCATATTAAAGATAAAGTTTCATGTCAAAGGCGAGAGTATACCTCTTAGATTAGGCATGCCTAAATTTTGTGCAATTTTCCAACAAATGCGATGACCTTAGGATAAATATCCAGTTGTGTCATGGTATTAATAAGCGAATTCGGCTTAACATGATTGAAAGCACCATTTATGTTAAGGAAAGCAGTCACAGTTTATTCCATGCAGTGCAGATACTTTTCTATGCGGCTAACTAAACAGCGTAGTTAGTTAGTTTCGCTAGGTTTGCTTAGCATGTGATGCTGAAACAGGACCTACTATAGACGTCAATGATTCTTTCAAGCAAACATACATACATAATTGGTCATTACAACCCTTCAGTCAGGATTACGACCTAGTTTCTCACACCACTTATGTTGTGTGTGTTAATTTTATACATGAGTGGTGGGACCTACAGTTTAAAGTTGACTTCGAACGACAGATATTTGAGAAACTTTTTCATGGCAACTTTTATTTACTCTCAGAGTTTTTACCAGAAATCTGCTGAGAGAAAGTCGCCGAAGAAATAATGTTTGTGTTTTGTTTTGATGTCTGGCCTGGGGTTTGAATCCTGGCTTTACGTCTAATAAGCCAACACACTACCTACTAGACTACGGCGACTTCAAGCATTGTAAGTAAAAATTAGGAAATACAGATGGCTCTAAAACTCTGGTGAGATTGGATCCTCATACTATTCCCTTGGGAATTAAGGCAATCTTATAAACTGTCCAGTTCAAAGAAACATAAAAATGCTTTGAAAATTATCAAAAACTCCGGCAGGAGAATAGCGATGGTTATCTGTAAATCTGCTAGTATAATTACATTATGACCTGGAGATTTGAAAATAATATTTATTATACACTTAGAAAAATTCTAATGTGAACTTAAATTTGATTAAAAGAAAAATAAATTTTTGAAAAAAATCAAAAATTCTGTCGCTAAAGTTGTAAGGAAATCATCATCATTTCTTAAAAAAAATATACTTCCTATCGAACATGGAAAGAATGTTATAACCACTCTGTTTCTTACAGTGTAATTATAAATTTAATTTAGTTTTTATAGTTAATTTTAAAGTTATGCAATAATTTTTAAAATAATTAAATTTTTAGTGAAAAAAATGTTGATTTCAAAGGAAATTTAGTTTTACAAACGTTTAAGCTTAATTGTTATAAAAATTTAGTTTAAATGAAATAGAATAAATTATATAAGTGAGGTTATGTCCTCCATACAACTAAATAAACCCCTCCTGCTACTTACTACATACTTTGCAAAGCTTAGTTGTATTTATTTTCCAAAAAAAAACTAAAAATTCTACATGCATAATATACTATACACTGAGCGCAATAAATACTATAATTTGCAATATTTATAAAGTAATGAGAGAGAACAAACAACAAAATGTAATAATGGAAACAATCACCAAAAATACCTTATGTACAGTATACAACAAAATTAATAACACACTATATGGAAATACACTTTAGGAAAAAGGGTTACAATAAACACCATACACTTTATAAATATTTTATAATAAATTTAATAGAAATACTACTATATAGAGAGAGAAAAAAAAAATTAAAATAAATAAGTAATCAAAGAGCAAGTAAAAGAAGAAGAATGCAAGATCGAAAAAGCAACACTTAAAACATATCGTTAAAATTGGCCTATAAAACTGAAAAAAAGAGTTGAAAATATTTTATTTAATAATTTTTACTAAGTTGCCTATATTGCAATCAATTTATATTTATTTAATTGTATTTATTTTTTGTTTTTTAGTTTAAGCAAACACTATAAGCATTATAATCTAAACTATAAAATATTATTAAAATTACAATTTATTTATAATTAATATTTATTAAATATTATTGTGTATAGTTTAGTTTTAATTCACAAAAAATTAAAAAAATAACGACAAAATAAAAATATTAGTTTAAAATCATCTACACTTAGAAGCAAAAGTTTACGAACGCTTTTAATTTGTCATAAAAAATAATTACTTTTGAAATTTCAGATTTCGGTCTGCCTTTAACACTTTTTTACAGGTCCCTCTGCTTAGTTAGGGTTTCCTAAATTTGATGTTTAGTTGAGATGTGCAAATCATTGCCAACACGCACAGAACCGGTGATCTTGCATACTTACTTACTTACTTAATTGGCCATAACAACCCGATTAACGGATTTCGGCCTGCGGCAACACATCCTTCCAGGCGCCTCTGCTTCTTGCGCGCCTACGCCAGTTGGTCACACCAATCGATGACAGGGTTCCTTCGATTTGGTCCTTCCAACGGATACGAGGTCGTCCTCTTCGCGGACTTCCGCAGATCCCCGCATCCATTCGAACGACATGGCCGAGCCAGCGCAGCCACTGGATGTTAATACGCTGCACAACGTCTATGTCGTTGAGGAGCTCATACAGCTCACTGTTCAATCGGATGCGGAAATCATCCCCAACTCGTACTGGACCGAAGATCTTACGCAGTACTTTTCTCTCGAATACTCTCATGGCTGTTGCATCAGTTTTTAATAGGGTCCATGCCTCTGCGCCATAAAGAAGCACGGGTAGGATGATCGTCTTGTAGAGTATTAGTTTTGTCCTACGAGAGAGGTCTCTGCTACTCAATTGCCTATTGAGACCATAGTAGTAGCTGTTGGCAAGAGTGATCCTGCGCTTGATCTCCAGACTGACATCATTTTTGGTGGTAACGGCGGAGCCAAGATAAATAAATTTCTTGACTGTATCAAAAGTATAGTGCACATAATTCCTCGTCATAAAAAAGGTTGGGCGCCTAGTTAAGCATTTGCTTTGTCGTTCGAAAGAGGTCACTGCTATTCAATTGCCTATTAACAGTACATGTTGGCAAAAGCAATCCTAATTTTGATCTCCAAGACAAGATAAATAAATCCGGTGAAAACGTCGAAATTGTAGTTGTCGGGTTTAACCTAAGATTCGAAACGCCGTACGTTCCTACTTGTCGATAACATATACTTTGTTTCGTTACCAGACTGATCTTGGCATACAGCTGCTCTACTGCTTAAGAGCAGCAATAACATCTAACTCGTTACGTCCAATGCTGTCATCGACGTAAGCAAGAAACTTTTGTAGCAAAAAGTGCCAATGCCATAAACGCCCACTTTTCGCAGAACTCTATTCATGATAAAGTTGAAGCAGACGCCTTTCTGACACTTTTTCCTACTTCAACGGGTCTGCCTGGGGGTAAAAACGTGGTTCCCTATCAGGCGGCTATCGTATGCTGCCTTATTTTTCATGATTCTTCGCCATCATCTGGCATATCTAGCATCATTTGAATATCTGGTTGATAATAGACTTACAAGCACTGTTAAGGTCCAACCAGTGACTTTTCGTGTTTTTCTTTTTACGCCGAGGAGGTGTAAATGTACCTAACCGCACCATAGAGGAAGTCGTCACATCCTCCGTGTGTGGGGCCCTCACCCACTAAATCCCCCCTCGTCTCCTGTGGAGCCCACTACGGTGGTATTACTTCGGAGTGGAGTCCTTTTGGCCCTTTGGCCTCTCCATGTTCATATCCGCGTCTGGATTGCGAATCGAAAGTTGAGGAGTCATCCAAGCGTCTCCACTATTCCTTTCGTCTAAATCATCATTTCGGTTTCGCTTGGCACGTGTGACAGTATCACCTATGCTTACTCGTTCTGCAGCCTCAAGATCTCTCTCTTTCCGCCTCAGAATGCGCTCTACGTAATTCACCACCGAGGTCCAATTGCCACTACTCGCAATCATGACCCCGCGGCAATCATGTTAGCGGCTGTGATCGTTCCAACTATTGACATCAGTACAGAGCGATAGCTCTGCCAGCGTGCACACTCGAAAACAGTGTGCTCTGCGTCATCAATTACCTCCCCTTCCCCGTAAAGACAGTAAGGGGAGGCGGTCTTGCCTATTCTGTGCAGATATTTTCTAAAATATCGGTGACCCGAGTGGCAACATTAGGTATGTTAGAACCTTATATGAGATAGGGAGAAGACTTATACCCCTGAAGTTGACCCATATCAGGAAAAGAGAAAGAGTGAAGTGCATATACTCTCTAGTCTTAAACCTTGTTTTTCAGTCATTGAATTGTGACTTTGAGCTTGTCATTGCTGAGCGTTGGCATTTTGATTCCGTCATTCGTGGTTTCCTCTAATGACGAAATCGCCTCATAGTAGCCTAGAGAAGTACTTGCCATCTTAACCTCAGCACTCTTTACGTATCATTAACGAAGTTTTCATTTTCCTACTTGCTGCGAGATTATCTATCCCGCCTTGAAACTTTTGCTCATAAGGTTGATCCGCTTTTGTAAAATTTTTACATTTTTCGCGTTGTCGCCTGTTCCCTTTTATTACACTTGAAAAGGCGTTTCTTCCCCTTCTTTAAAAACTGCTCACGTGGCGGTGAATTGCAATGTTCTCCTAAACACAGAATCTCGCGTCACTCTTCATCGTACCATTGGTAGTTAGGGTGTTCAAAACCAAAGACTATTTCCGCAGTAGTGAAAAAACAGTGTCCCACTATCCCAATGTAACGTTTAGCCTGTTAAATTTTGCAGCCATTTAAAGTGAAATTATATACAAATTAAATGTAAAGTATTGTTAACGTATGTAAATTTTTGCAACTAAGTGTAAACAATACAAAAATTCATAATAAATCATATGAAAAATAATGACTATGTCTTTGTAATATAAGTATTAAAACAATAACAAAAATTAAAAAATATATTTTCAAATATATTTTTCAAATATAAACAAAATGGTCCATAAAGATTTATGATAAAATAAAAAAAAATTAAATATAAAACAAATAAATAATAAAAACAAAAAAATATATTAATATACATACACACACACATAAAATATATATAAAAAATGTAGAAAACAATCATCAATTGATAGACAAAAAAATCACAAAAATTTTGGTTGCTTATCTCACACTGTTTGAAAGTGTGGTTAAATTTGCTATGAACCCGGTTAAACCTTTAAATAACACAGCCCTGCATGGGTTTTGCAAATAAGATTGCTCCAGGTGTTTCCGAAGGCATTTTGTGCTCTAAACACGAATCTGGTTTCAAATCCATCACGTCAAGTTTTCGAGAAAAAGGTTTTTGGGTACGCTGATTACAGATCTTCATTCAGATTTAAAAAATTTAAAATGGCGGCTCCAATATGGCAGTCAAGTAAATCTGATTAATTTTTATAAACCTCGACCGCCATATTGGATCCGCCATTTTGAATTTTTTAAATCTGAATGAAGATCTGTAATCAGCGTACCCAAAAACCCCTGAGTAACAATTTTCAAGTAAATCTGATTAATTTTTAAGGACCTCCGTAATGTGTTTCTTTTTCTTTTGCACCCCTTGACATAAACCCACCCACTACTTTAAGGGTGTATGCAAATAATTTGGATTTGGGCTCATTTTAAAGAGCAAAGATCAATTGTAAATTTTTAACAATAGCGATGGTTCTAGCACGTCAGTGTTGAGCTCTACAATGTTTCAAAAATGGCCAAAAACGCTATTTTTAGGGTTTTCAACCCCCTTTTTCTCGAAAACCTGACGTGATGGAAACCAGATTCGCGTTTAGCGCGCCAAATGCTTTCGAAAACACCTGAAGCCATCTTATTTGCACAAAAAAAGTCCAAATTTGCAGGGCTGTGTAATTGGAGGAATTTTTTTAAATTTAAACGTCCATTATAGATTAAATTTTACAATCGAAACTATTTTGTATACCCACCCACCTTTAAATAAATTTTTGAAAGCAACTTAAAGCCCAGGATTAAATCTTAATTAGCAAATTCAAAAGACAAAGAAGCATTGAACTAACAAATCACGAAAAAGGAACATATCCGTATTCTAACATGTCACCTAGAGCCGATTCTGGTTAAACGGAGAAACGTGAATTCACCATTTTTTTTCAATATTCTTTACAGGCAACGGCAAACTTTTTCAAGACAGGAGGTAAAGCACATGGAGTTTATGCCTACTGTTTGGAATCTTAGCGTGTTTTCTTCTGTGGACGACACAGAAAATAAAACCATAAGCGCCAGCTACAGACTGTACGTCTTCTGCCTATTGCACATAAGATTCCATCTCCTATTCTGTGTGGCAAAATAAAACCTTAAGTCAGTGAAATATTTGGAACTTAGGTTAGGTTAGGTTAGGTTAGAGGACGTGTACTTGTCAATTAAGACAAGTACAGTACCCGGAGATGGAATTGGCCCATTGTACAACGTCCTAGTTTCTCACGCCACTTATGTTGTGTGTGTTAATTTTATACATGAGTGGTGGGACCGGACCTACAGTTTAAAGTCGACTCCGAACGACAGATTTTTGAGAAACTTTTTTTTCATGGCAATTTTATTTACTCTCAGAGTTTTTGCCAGAAATCTGCTGAGAGGAAGTCGCCGAAGAAATACTTTTTGTATTTTGTCTTGATGTCTGGCCTGGAGCTCGAACCCAACACACTACCTACTAGACTACGACGACTTTAATATTTGGAACTTACCCGTATGGTTTTTTGCCTGGAGAATCTATCTCTAACCAGGATTTTTTTTTACCCAAAATACTCGAGAAATCTTAAGGGAAACAAGTTGCCGCATTTCACCTATTCATCCATTTTAAAAACGCTTTTACAACCCAATACGACGACCTAATGTGGTTGAAGCCATGTTTAAATTTTGATTTTTTCCGAAATTCATAAAGTTGTGTGGGATGACATCAATGGAAACAATATTTTCAGTTTGAAAGAGAAACTCGGATCATTCAAAAGTAAGTCTCATGTGGGTTCCAGGACAAAGAAATATGGTCGGAAATTTCTTTGCGGATAAACTAACCTGGGCCGGTATGGTATTCGTTGCACGTTTAACAGGCAGGCTGAACTTCGTTGACACTAAGAAGATATATGCAATGTTGCTACACTGTGCTGAATAAGAAGAAGAATGATTCATTTTTATCCTTAACCCTTTGACGGACACCAAAATTTTAGGAGGCCTTCCCGTGGTACACTTTACGCTGTATCTCCGTTATTTGGCAAGATACGAAAATTCACAATTTATGACGTGTATACACGTCATGTCCCCCCAGAAACCCTTTTTATGATGTCTATAGGTGTCAGTGTCCGTCAAAGGGTTAAATCGCATGATCATCCATCGTTTAACCGCAATTCTCATGGCCATAGGCATGTGAATAGACTGGGCAATCCATCAAATGACTTCTGTAGGAACTGTGCGTTTAAGAAAGAGACTATTTTTCACACCATGTGTCCATGACTCATTTTTTGTCATAATTAACTCTTGAAAGTCGCCGTAGCCTAGTAGGTAATGTTCTGGCTTATTAGACGTGAGGCCTCAGTTCAAACATCAGGTCAGGCATCTCCAACTAAAGGAAATATGACAAACTATTTCTTCGGCGACTTCTTCTCAGCAGATTTCTGGCAAAAACTCTGTGAGTAAATAAAATTACCAAGAAATGTTTCTCAAAGAAAATCTGTCGCTCGGAGTCGACTTAAAATTGTAGGTCCTACCCCTCATCTATATATATAAAAATGAATGTTTGTTTGTATGTACCTTATAGAATCTTAAACTATGCATTTGATCATGTTATGATCTTCAGCAAAGTTGTTGCGCATGAGCCAACGAAGGTTTCTAAGTTGGTATGACCAATTTCCGACAGATGGCGCCACTGAAAAATTACTAAAAATTATTTAAATCGTAAACTGTGTATTTAATCATGTTATGATCTTTAGCAAAGTTGTTGCGCATGAGCCAACGAAGGTTTCTAAGTTGGTATGACCAATTTCCGATAGGTGGCGCCACTGAAAATTATTAAAAATTAATTAAATCGTAAACTGTGCATTTGATCATGTTATGATCTTTAGCAAAGTAGTTGCGCATAAGTGACGGAGGTTTCTAAGTTAGTGCGATTAATTTCAGATAGATAACGCTACTGAGAATTATTCAAAATGAATTGAATCGTAAACTAAGCATTTGAACATGTGTTTATCGGACAAATACCAGACATTTTAGGTCATTTATGATTTTAATAACATTTAGTATAATTCATTCCCGTAAAATGTCAATCACAAGTTTGAAACATTTTAATTTTGGAAAATTTTTAAAAAAGCTGTTGGGTTCATTTGGTGAGATTCTAATAAATTTAGACGCATTTTTCACGTCAGTCCCGTGCAATCATGCCTCCATAGCGACAAGCAATTGGTGGACCTGTACCTCAAGAAGCATTGTGACTGGAAAATCTTCGAGTACAATCCTCTGAGACCCGTTCGGATGAATCACTTGAACAACGACAAGTGAGATTAGAAACTGATCGAATGCGTACTACTCAGGCCCGTTCGTCTGAATCATCTGGACAACGGGAAACAAAATCCATAAAATGATGCAAAATTAATTGAATATTTGTGTAATGTCTTCCCTTCAGATTTATTTTTGTTGGTGGCGCAGCAAAACGCGCAGGGTACAGCTAGTATGTATATAAAAATTATCGCTCACAGCATATGTGGGTGTGAGAAACTAGGTCGTAATACTGACTAAAGGGTTGAACTCTCCACTATAAAGATTGATGCAATAGCAAGATTTTTTCTGGAGACGATTAGTTTGCTTTAGGAAATCTTCTTGGCCTTTAGGGAAAAATCGGTCAAACATGAACTCAGATAGGGCAATGATTTGTCGTGCAGCATGCATGAGTAAGTACTATAGAGACAATTGATACCAGACAACACATGATATACTCCTCTGCCGACGATATAAGGAAGCAAAGAAAGTGGACCTGACAATCAACGAATCCAAAATAAAGCTTGGACAACATGTGAAAGTTGTTTTTACGATGGTATAACCGCAACTTTATGTACGAGAAAGAACGATTCTACTTAAGGTTTATGGAGCAATCTACGTCGACGGTGAATATCAGCATCGCATGTCAGGGTATCAAAAGTCTTCTTTTGCTCCAATTCTATAAACGTTAATGACAAGCAATTGCTACAGATTGCCTCATATGATGGGTGCAGGAACTACTTTTTACTTTGCATGTGTTATCACTTTTCTGACCATACTCCAATTTTTGGTATCTAAAAGTCCCCCCTTTTTTTTGGTAAATTTACAATACGTTCAGCAATATCTTGCGGAAAAAGCTGCGTACGCTAAAATTGATTTTTAAAAAGTGTGGTTGACTGAGCACTTTGAAATATTTTTTTTTATTTTAAACTAAAAAAACTACAATTTTTTAAATACATTTTTTTTTATTTATTTTTGTCTTAATAAAACTTCTTAAAAACGTTGACGTGGTCCATTGAAATTTGGTTGAACAGGCCTTTGAGGTGGTAATCTGTCTGGTCTGGGATGCGTTGTGCTGTTACCAGTTGAGAGACCAAGGCCAAGCAAGCAAAGGCAATGAGAATTAAATGTTTTAAGAATTGCATCTTCGGACTTTTAGGTGTTGCTTCTTCTTCTATAGTTTTCTATGAAAGACTGATGATGTTTTTAATCAAAACCTCTGCTATTTATACAAATAAACTGAGTAAAACTGCAAAGTCTTATCAGTTGTTTTTAAGGACACAATTTTATTTTGGTATTTTACCTTTTCATGTTTTGGTGGAATAATATTTAAACAATGAAAGGGGATTTTTTAAAACGATTGTTTTTAAAAACGTATATATTTAATCGCATATATTGATTTATGTTTCAGAAAAAAACAAACGAAATTAAAACGCAAATTCTGAAGATATTTCTTGATAGAAAAGATTCCAAATTTAATTTAATAATTGGAAAAATCCCCACTTAAGACGAATCGGAACTTTATTGCAGTCTGCTGTTAAAGCGTTTGTAATCCCCTGACCAAACTAAACGCTAAAACGCTAAGGGCTGAGCCCTTACATGTATGAGATTGTCATGATCCTATTAAAGCCTGTTGTATGACATATCCTAAGATGAGGGGGACTCTTCTCAAGCCAAATGGGTTTAAGATAATGTAAACTTTTGGTGGATTTGGGATAATGTAACGGGAAGAGACTTGAGGCAAGCATCAAATTACACAGAAGTAACCTGACGCTTTAACCGAATATTCTAGACTGAAAGAGCACTTGTTCAGAATAGGTATGAACACTGTACTGAATAAAATGAAACATCAGAACACATGCTTGGAACCATTACACCGTTATTGCATCTCCTGAAGAAAACGCCTGGGCACGGAGTTATATTTACTAACACCGAACAACTCCGCGTGGTTTATCAAAAAAACGGGGTTGTTAGAGACTTTACAGGGATTTGCTACACCGATTGAAGGCAGTACAACACTTACGACAATAATAGTAGTCCCGTCAACAACCTTGAGGGAAAGCAAAGACGCAAAACGGTGACTGTAATGGAATATCGTAAAAGTTATGGACTAGATCAGAGAAATGGGGTTGTGAGAGACTTTACACGGATTTGCTACACCGATTGAGGGCAGTACAACACTTACGACAATAATAGTAGTCCCGTCAACAACCTTGAGGGAAAACAAAGACGCAAAACGGTGACTGTAATGGAATGTCGTAAAAGTTATGGACTAGATCAGAGAGACGGGGTTGTGAGAGACTTCACAGGGATTTGCTACACCGATTGAGGGCAGTACAACACTTACGACAATAATAGTAGTCCTGTCAACAACCTTGAAGGAAAATAAAGACGCAAAACGGTGACTATGATGGAATGTCGTAAAAGTTATGGACTAGATGGTGAACTAAGTAGTTATGTGAGGTTGGTGCGTGGGCTGAATATTTTTACGATAGAAATCTGATATTAATGTACACCTATAGGTGCCACGACAGAAAGGAAAGAACATTTTTGAATTCCAAATAATAATTGAAATAAAATTTTATAGAAAATATACCATGGATTACAGAAAAAGGCATTTAATAAATTCGATTTCCGTCCGTTAAAAGGGTAATACAAGCTTTATACGAACTATTTTTTTTAAGTATTTTTAGGGTATCTTTTTCCCACAATATTATTTAAAGGTTTATCTGGGTTGCTGTAAACCGCATAACATAAACATATGCACATACATATAAATAAAATAAAACCTATATATCATACACTTACACAATGCAAACATACATACATACCAACATACCTTAGTATTGTACCTTTTAAGATATACTATTTACATGCATAACTTATATAGTCATACATATAATTAAAAGAAAAAAGAAACGTACATAGAAAATTATGCTCATATACATACATATATACCATACAAACATACATACATATGTATAAGAATAAAGCATAAAGTCATAAAAAAATAAATTTAAATGCATAAATGCATAAATATAAGATATAATTACATAAAGTACATAAGGCATACCGAAGATTATAATATGATGAGAATACATACATACTATATAATCATATAAATATACATAAATACATACATACATGCATATTATATACAAATTATATAAATACATACATGGAGACAAAAAACGTTACTAAATTGTATTTCATAGTAAAAGATAGGAAATGGCATATTTTTAAAATTATATTCAAAGAAAAATTGTTCGTTCTTAAACATTTTTGAAATTTCTTTTACATTTAATATACTTTCGCAATTTCGAACATTGAAATTGTAAAGCAAAACAGAAAAAAATGGCTAGAACTAGGTACAAAGTTAATCATTGTGCTAAAAATCACACTTTTAGACAATGTTCGAAATTTCGAACTTAAGTTCGAAATTTTTTTAAGAGTGCCACAGAGCTTTCGCGAGTCTTTAGACATGAAATAAATAGTTTTTACTTAAATTTTCTTGTATTTGATCGATTTTAGAGGTTTCGAACATGAAAATTTTAGCTTAAAAAATAAATTTTTATATTCAGTGAATTTAATTCTTTTAATTGTATTGAACAATGTTCAAAGTCTAAAATTCAATTCCTCAATGGTATCGAAATTTTTTTATATTTATACTATTTTTGAAGTTTCGAACATGAAAATTTTAAATAAAATACTAAAATTTAATTTTCTTATTATTAATTTTTGTGTGTTACTTCATTTTGAACAATGTTCGAACTTTCGAAATTAAATTGAAACATTATTTATACTGTTCGAAAATTCGAACTTAAATTCTTTAATTTCCTTATTATTAATTTTAGTGTGTTACTTCGTTTTGAACAATGTTCGAACTTTCGAAATTAAATTCGTACATTATTTATACTGTTCGAAAATTCGAAATTACATTTTTTCGAATAATTTTTAAAACTGCAAAACTGTACTTTTTCTTATTCTGTATAAATTTTAATTTCCATTCCTTAAGTTATTAAATAAATAATATTTGTTTAATAATTTCTTCTTTTTATTTCATTTCGAACTTACGAAAATGGAAATTTTTAAGAAACTTTTATATTTTTTTTAATTTTTAATTTTTATTATTTTATTGAGAAATTATATTTTGAGTCAAGCTCGAAATTTCGAAATTAAGTTCGAAAAGTTTTTATGACTACCAAAATGTTTTTTTTTTAAATATGCTGTTATACTTTTATTATGAAAACTTAAAACAAATTGATATTATGAAAATCCGCCTCATAGTAATCAAATATTTTAAATGTTAAATATAAAATATAAATATAAAATAAATAATTTAAAAACGAAAAGAATAAATATTAATATACATACATACATACATACTATGGTATATGTTTAAATAAACACATAAATTAATGTTAAAATTATATAAAATATAGTTAAAGAACATCATTTATTATACAAAACAAACAAATCTTACCTAAAAAAACTTGTATTTTTATTTCAATTTATATTGTATTTAAAAAAAAATTTAAAACAAAAAATATTTAAAATATATATTTATTATTAACGAAAATTGAAAATTATAAGGTTCCATGTTAAATTTTATTTATACAACGTTGGCATTAAAACTAAAAAAATATGTATTTAATTAAAAATAAAATATTTTTTAAATAATTTAATAAAAAAAATAAATACAAATTTGTTTAAAATATTTATTTTTCGTAAACAACCAAAAAAAGATAAAAAAACCCATTAATTACTCAATTGTAAACAAGAAAAACTAGCAAAAATGAACAAAAATTTAGAAGAAAATTATTACAAAAAACGATCATCATTGATTGATTGATTGATTAATTGATTGATAAATAGCAACAAATTGATATTATTTACATTTAATTATTGATAAACTATAAATATAATATACAAAAACAAAACAAAAATATATATATATTAAAAAGAAAAACAAAAAAAAAACACTTTAAATGTTTATTAAAAAATAAAAATATTATTATAGTTATAAAAAATAAAAAAAGCGAAAAAAAAAATAATTATTTAAAAATAAAATAAAAAACAAAAACATCTTTTATTATTTCGCATAAAAACCAGCACTAAACTACTGCGATGACCTTGTAAACAACAACCCTTTTTTCCATGTTCCTAATTCACGGCATAGCGTGAAACAAATTAGTTCTTCTGAAGCATAGCTGCCAGATTTGACGATTTATCATCATTTTGACGATTTTGAGCTCCAAAAATATCATATTGGCGATTTGACGATTTTTGTCCTTATTTTGACGATTTTTGGAAATTAAAAATTTACATCATATCCTTTACTTTAGTACATTAAAAGCCACTTTAATCTTTGTATTTACTTTGCAATTGCTACTATTGGAAATTTATGTCAGTAAAAACAAGGAGTAAAATATTATATTTTTAAATTACTTTCGAATGCATGTGATGATTTTTCTGTATCTTATGCCTTTTTAATCCCTCAAAAGCCAAAACATTACAACCCCTAAATAACCACGTAGTTGAGAATAATTTATCACTTGTCGTTGGAGACAATTTTAAAAATTCGAGTATAGCTTCTAATATTACCATCGGAAGAACAAATTCAAGCGCCGCTATTTTGTTTCGTACGACCAACACGACAACGATGGCCATGTGTTTGGAACTGTGAAAATATGTTATGTGAAGAAGGAAAGAGAGAACAATGTTTATAGACACTAGGCCAGGAAAGGCCTCTGCAGTAAATGAGTTCCACATACGAATAGTCCGACTAAAAACGACCATATACGGAAGTGGTGGCCGACAAAGAAGATGTTACGTAGGAATATAAGATTTTCGGGAAAAATCCTCTTACTTCGTTCGAGCAAAATCCTTTTATCGAAGCGATAGAATAGTAAAACACAAACCACATTGCAACGATGCTCCAATGATTCAATGGAGTTGGATACCCTACCGTCATTAACGAGCTACTACGGTCTATACTGTGCACGATCGAGAAACCTCAAAATAGACGTTGAGGCACCGACCCATACATGAGAGTTGTATTCCAGTCTCGGTCGGTTACAAATGGTGTAAATAGTAAGATCATAAGATCTTAAGAAGGAACGGAAAAATGTGCCGGTTGAAGCCAACTTACACTGAATTTTCATGCTCGGAATGTCAAGAGCTTCTGACTCCTTAATATTTACACCACCAATAGATTAAGATGTGTCAATAAACAACACTGGGATACATTGTTTAATCCTTAAACAATTTTTTCCCGATAATGATATAAAATTTCTCCGTTTTTGGAAAAAAAATTAATAAATGAAGATGAATATGATGAAGCTTTTAATTTCTAAAAAATTTGTTTAAATGTTTTATTTTTTTATGTTTTGCTACAATAGAAATAATTTTGGTTTTTAAACACTTTTAATTTGTTTATTTATATTTTCTGGCGATTTTGACGATTTTTTCTCAAATATTTGACGATTTGGTGCCTCATTTATCTGGCAGCTATGTTCTGAAGTTAAATTCGAATTTCAAGAACCCAAGACGAAAACCAAAAATTTTAACAGAGGCAATTTTAGCATTAACAGAGCACTGTAAACTGTTTAACAGTTTGTATACAAAAAAAGGCTATTTATTAGGAGCTAATTATAGATCAGAAGTCGCCGTGGTCTAGTAGGTAGTGTGTTGGCTTATTAGACGCGAGGCCTCGGTTCAAAGCCCAGATCAGGCATCTCCAATTGAACGAAATATAAAAAAATATTTCTTCGGCGACTTCCTCTCAGCAGATTTCTGGCAAAAACTCTGAGAGTAAATAAAATTACCATGAAAAGTTTCTCAAAAAATCTGCCCTTAGGAGTCGACTTTAAACTGTAGGTCCCACCACTCATGTATAAAAATTAACGCTCACAACATAAGTGGTGTGAGAAACTAGGTCGTCATCCTGACTAAAGGGTTGCAATGACCAATTATATATGTATGTATGTAATTATAGATTTAGTCCAACAAGATAAAAAAACTGCTATGTGTGGTATAAAGGTGGCAACGACAACCTGTCCTACGGTGATGCTAGAGGTTCTGTATGATTTATCCTCACATTGTAGTTAGTACTAGAAATTTGTAGACTATGGCTAGGACAAAAGAAGACAAGTTAACAAGGAGAATTGTCTGACAGCATTGTAGTCTGACAAATCGAGTGGCTGACGACTACTTCTTTAACTGTCATCCGAACAGAGCCAGTAGTTTCTATGATTTTGGGAAATAATTCTTTACGACATTTAGTGATAAGAGTGAATAGAGCAATGTGAAGACTACCCACTCTTTTTAAGAGCGGAACCATTCTGTGATATGCGAATTTGAGACTGACATATATTGGGATAGGAGCACCCCGCTCCCAGAGTTAAGTATTACAAGTACATGGGCAAACGAGCGGCTAATCCCCAAGAGGAAGTTTACAATTTTACTTGGACAGAGAGAGCAAAGAAGGGGACAGATGATGGTCAGGCCGCCATCCAAGCGCTCATAAATAACTCTAGAATAGTATGACAAACTGAATCATCTAGAAAGGAAGAAAAGTAGCAGACAGATAAGCTGGCGGTGACGGAAACTTTCAAGACCATAATAGTATCAGAAACTTTCTATGGAAGGTAGAGAAAAGCGGAAATCTTTTCAAACCAAATGGGTTTGGGTAATTACAGTAAGAGGAAATTTGAGTCATACATCAGATTATCCAAAAGCAATCTGAGGTTGGTAACCAGCTTTTTAACAGCACACTGTAGACTCAAAGAGCACCTATTCAGAATGGAAATCGCTTCGAGCCTAATATGTAGATTCTGTGATGAGGAGAATGAGTCATCAGAACACATACTTGGGAACCTATATGCCTACTGTCCACGAGCAGCATTCAGAAGTTTGTTAGGACAATAGGACTGAAAGAGACATTATGGGGATTTCCTATAAAGATTGAAGGGAGTACAGTAGCTCATAATGATATATCACACCATTTCAACTGCCAAGTATGGAACACCAATTTAATTACTTTGGATCTCTGAATGAGACCAATTAAGTGTACTAACTTTTTGCAACGACGAACATTTAAATGACGACATATTAACCAACAACGAATACTTTTTAATATTTTAATTTAGTCTGGAACCAGCCCAGATGGTTAATAAAACTAAATTTTTTCAAGAGTTAATCTTTTTTATTCAATTTTTTTTCTTTTTTGCTTACTAATACATCTTAAAAACGGTGACGAGGTCCATTGAAATCTGGCTGAATAGGCCTTTGCGGTGGTAGGGTGTGAGGTCTAGGACGATTTAATCCACTGGGACTTTGTTGTCTGCCGCTACCGAACTGTGGTTCTGCTGTCACAAGTTGAGAGGCCAAAGCCAAGCAAGCAAAGGCAATAAGAATTAAATGTTTTAAGGATTGCATCTTCGGTTTTTAAGTGTTGCTTCTTCAATAGTTTTCTATGAAAGACTGATGATGTTTTAATTAAATCTTCTGCTATTTATACGAATACCCTAAGTGAAGCTACAATGTCTTATCAGTTGTTTCTCAGACCACAGAGTCTGTTGGTGATTTACCTTGTGATGTTTGCTGAAACCATATTTAAACAATGGAGGGGGTTTTTTAAAATAATATATTTTTTTTGAAAGCAACCATAATTAATTGTATTTGTTGTCCGGAAAAAAAACAATAAAAATAATGAAATAAAAATAAAACCCATAATATTTTAACGTTTTAAAAAGAAAAGATTCAAACTTAGATTCCCACTTTAAAAGGAACCATGATGGGACTAAAATTCTTTAATCCGTTTGTTTAGAACATTTTGCGCTACAATTCTATAAACAGATGAAATCTTAATTTAATTTGTCTCAATTCCAACATGAAAATTCTGTGATGCCTATCCTATGCCGTGTAGTACGTATTCTAATATAGCACGTATTTGAAGAAATCACATACATAACATAATTGGTCATTACAACCCTTCAGTCAGGATTACAACCTAGTTTCTCACACCACTTATGTTGTTCGTGTTAATTTTATACATGAGTGGCGGGACCTACAGTTTAAAGTCGACTCCGAACGACAGATTTTTGAGAAACTTTTCATGGCAATTTTATTTACTCTCAGAGTTTTTGCCAGAAATCTGCTGAAAGAAAGTCGCCGAAGAAATACTTTTTGTATTTTATTTTGATGTCTGGGCTGAGGCTCGAACCCTGGCTTTTCGTCTAATAAGCCAACACACTACCTACTAGACCACGGCGACTTCATTTGAAGAAATCCTTAAAACTTATTTGAAAGACCAAATAGAACTGCAAGCTAAAAAATCAGTAGTAAGTACTTCAGGAATTGCACCCTTTTGCTTAAAATAAAAAATTATTTATTTATTGTGCTATCACACACGAGACTATTTTTTAAGCCGCACAATATTTGTTCTTTCAGTCACACACGAGACTATTTCATTTGGCATAAAATTGTTTACATGCACAACGAAAGACTAAATCGACGCCTCCATTCTATAACGTTCTAAGTGTACTTAGAACGTTTTTAATGTTCTTGCATTTTTAAATTCTACGTTCTCTAACTTAAATACTGTCAAAATTTGGTTAAGATGCGCCGATCCGTTCCGAAGTTATAAGGAAAAATCTACTTAGAATTCACATATGGTCGTATATCACGTGAAAACTTTGAGAGCTCATAACTCAAAACACACTTTTTCGACTTAGTATGTTATAGAACGGAGGCGTCGAAATATGCTCTATACAAAAAATGTTTCTGAACCTGCTGTTTTATAAATGTATGTGCATTGGTTTTGTGTTGTTTATGTATTGGTTTGTGCGGGGTAGAAGCTGGTTGAAAAATTATGCCAGCAAAAAACCACTCTCCTCACCTCTCTTGCCTACAAGCTGCCATTTTGTGCCAGCATAATTGTTCTCGTGTGGGATAGCCCATTGATAGGATAAATTCGAATTCAACTAGCAAAGACAAAAACCACAACGGAGCCAATATTAAAGTTAACAGCAGATACAAAAAATGGTCATGGAATAAAGTATTCATATATACGATATCGGATACCATGGCTATCCAGCACACTAGGTCCATTTCCACCACAAGTTCATATTTTATCCGATTTACCCCATTTATACAAAGCACATTGTCTTTTGCTCATTTATTTTCTACCGATTGGAAAACATATGTACAACTGTTTGATCAGTTGGTAAAAATGCTATTTATGGCTATAAAAATAGGGGATTTTTTTATTTTTTTTTTATAAAAAGAAAGGAAGAATTTAAATATCAGTTCAAAATTATGATCTTATAGCCTTGCACTCAAAAAAAAATTCCCTTAATTGCAAATGTAAGACATCAGTATTAAGAAATCGTAAACCACAAAACATCTTTTAACGCTTTTGTCCACAGTTATTGATAAGATTTTTTAATGTAATGCTGGAATACATATATAAACGTCATGGTTTCTTTAAAAATCTTTACAGTCCCGAATCTTAAGAAGTTTGAAGAACAACATCTTTAATAAGAGTCATGAATTTCCTAAGAAATATTCTTCTAATTGCCTTAGCCTGCATCGCTTTGGCCTCTCAACTTGCAAGCGCAGAGCCTAAATTTGGTGGCAGACATCATGATCCCAGTGGTACGAATCTTCCTAAACAACGTCCGGACACAGTTTTCAATCGTCGTTTTTAAATGTAAAAAATTTTTGTTTAAAATATACAATAAAAATATTATGAAATATATTTTCAATACAAGTGTATCCTTATTTAGTATTCTATATAACCTAACATGCAGTTAATTAGGGCCCTATTTACCTTACCTTGCAAAAATATACTCATACGCATATACATAGCTTCTCTTAAGTACAGTAATAGCACGATATAGAAAAGATTATAAGAAAAGTGTAGAAATAATATTTGTAGGCATGAATTTGGCAAACTAAACTTCGTGAGCATTTGAAATTGTTAGTCGGTAATGCAGTTTCTCCATTAAAACTGTTTCAAGCCACTTAACAAGCGCTAGGTCCTATGACTTCCAAGATGAATTGATTTAGTAACGATTTTATAAATTCGAAAACCATGATGAAACTTTCAAGTCCCCTTCTCCGGGTTTTGAACTATGGTTTACCCTAGTTTATACTCGTGAACTTTACCTATTACACCATGTTACAGTGGCGAAACAACGATGGTGCTCTTCGAACAGGGTGAAATACAATGCGCCTACCAACGCCCCCAAATGTAGCAGACAGTGGCGAAACAGTGTGCTCTAATACTTAGTGTTAACTTGGTTTAAAATTTT
The DNA here is from genome assembly GCA_932273835.1 of Sarcophaga variegata. NCBI lineage: Eukaryota > Metazoa > Arthropoda > Insecta > Diptera > Sarcophagidae > Sarcophaga > Sarcophaga variegata. Next base: position 114,961,950 of record OW026360.1, read on the forward strand.
ATTGTTTATTAACCTTTGGTTAAACTCTTAATTAAGACTTATGATGCCAGCAAATGAATCGTCTAAAAGGTCAAAAAAATTTGCGGTTGCTAAAGATCCATCTGGTTGTCGATATTGTAGCAGCTCTGCTGTATCTGAAAGTCCTTTCGTAAAGGTAATAACATGTATAGGTTGCTGGTTAATTGGAGGAATTGTCCCACCTTGATTGGACTTAACCACCGAACCACTGAGCGTAAATCAGTGGGCCTGGCTGGACGAGAGAACAAGTGTATTGTGCCATAGAGCTTTGATGACTGGTAAGTTACGGTTTATACATACATACATACATACATACATAATTGGTCAATACAACCCTTCAGTCAGCATTACAACCTACTTTATCACACCACTTATGTTGTGTGTGTTAATTTTATACATGAGTGGCGGGGATCCTACAGTTTTACGCATTCAGTTGCGACTCGGAGGGGATTATTATAGATGGAAAGATGTCCATGCAGTGACTGCATAGTTGAAGAGAATGCTCGCAATAGCCCTTTACAATGTTGCCAATGTTTGTTTATTCATACCTCATAAGCTGCCCGCAAGAACTGTAGCCTATCTCGTATATTTCTTTTCTTTCACAATGCCTAACCAAGTTAAGAAGCGGACAAACGCACTGGTATCGATACAGAGAACGGCTACATTGCGTATCGCGTCGGCATATCGTACGGTATCCGCTCCAGCCGTAGTGGAGACAGCGTGTATTATCCCTGTGGATCTGCTGGCAGCGGAGCGGATGGAGATTTATAGGGCGAAATCGGCTTGAGGTCACATAACCGCTCATTTCAGGGAAAACACCATTTCAAAATGGCAACAACGGTGGAACGAGGAAGATAGAGGAAGATGGACGGCGAGACTTATTCCAGACATAAGGCCATGGATTGGTCGGAAATTTGGAGAGGTAAATTACTACGTTACACAGATGCTATAGGGTCACGGATATTTCAGGAAATATCTGCACAGAATGGGCAAGACCGCCTCCCCTTACTGTCTTTACGAGGAAGGGGAGATAATTGATGACGCAGAGCACACCGAGTGTGCACGCTTGCAGAGCTATCGCTCTGCACTGACGTCGATAGTTGGGACGATCACGGCCGGTAATATTGTCGGGGTTATGATCGCGAATAGAGAAAATTGGACCTCAGTGGCGAATTACGTGGAGAGGATTCTAAAACTGAAGCAGAGGGACCTTGAGGCTGCGGAACATTTGGGCACGCCGGAATAGATGGAACTGGCACACGTGTCAAGCGAAATTCGAAACAGGGACCTGGACGAGAGGAATAGTGGAGACACTTAGACGTCTTCAACTTTCGACACGCAATCCGGACGCGGATATGAACACGCAGGGGCCAAAGGGACTCCACTCCGAAGTTATGCCACCGTTGTTCCGGAGTGGGCACAACAAGTCCACGAGACGAGGGGGGGATTTAGTGGGTGAGGGCCCCACACACGGAGGATGTGACGACTTCCTCTATGGTGCGGTTAGGTACATTTACCCCTCCTCGGCGTGAAAAAAAACAATGCCTAACCAAACAAATTCAATTCAAAAATCAATGTATTCAAAGGTTTTTTAGAATCTTCTGGCCAAATGTATACCCAGTAGCAAGCCTAATAGCATTCAAAAGAGCAGGTTATAAATGGCATTCAAGAGGAACCCCCAGGGAAACCGAATAAAAACTCGTCCAATAGACATGTGGTGAAGAGAGATACACACACAAATGTTTGCTCAATTCATTATGGTCTTATACATCTTATAGAATTGATATGAACATATGAATGTATGTACATACATGTAGGCATATAGGAATGTGCATGACAAGTAAACTTAACATATGCGACAGTATTTTATTTCTTGTTAATATTTTATTTAAAATAGGTTTTCACACTTAAAAACGATGAGTGAAATTTGGTTTACTTGGCTCCTGATTCGGTGTAGTACGTATTCGAAGATTATCCAAGCCATTGGGTATACGTTCAAAACGATCAAATTTTATTTGAAATGCCAAAGTACTGCCAGCAAAGGCAATGTAAAATAAATACTTTAGAAATTGCATGTTTTTTTTTATAATTAAAAACTCTGTTCAAACTCAAACGAATTCGACAGATTGGAAAACATACAGCTGTTTGTATAGAGACATTTGATCAGTTGGTAAAAATGCTATTTACGACTATAAAAAATAAGGGGGTTTTAGATTTTTGTTTTTTTTTTCTATAAAAATAAGGAAGAACTGAAATTTCAGTTCAAATTTTTGATTTCATATCTTTGAGCTCAAAAAAACCCCCTCATTGCAAGGGAAATACATCAATATTAGGAAAACGTAAATCACAAAACATCTTTAACCTCTTTTGCCAGCAGTTATTGATAAGAATTTTGAATATATTCGTATTATACTGCTGGAATGTATAAAAGCCATGGATTTTTTCAAAATCTTTACAGTCTACAATCTTAAGTAGTTTGAAGAACAACATCTTTAATAAGAATCATGCAATTGGTGAAAAATATACTTTTAATTGCCTTAGCCTGCATTGCTTTGGCCTCTCAACTTGTCAGCGCAGAACCTAGATTTGGTGGTAGTCCTCGCAGCGGAATGAATCTTCAAAAACCACGTCCGGCCCCAACTTTCAGTCGCCGTTTTTAAGTACAATTTATACAAATACAAGCAATAAAAATATAAAATAATCTTTAAATACAAAAGCGTTTTTATTTCGTTGTCTACATAAGCTTAACTACCATATCCTTAAGGATATGTTTACTTGGAAAATATAAATCCTTATATATTTATAAGGCTGCACAGCATAAGATTTATAAGAAAAGTATAAAAAATAATATTTGTTGTCATAAAAAATAATTAAATATACGTACCAAAACACTGTTAAATTTAATGAATAATTATCACTTACCAGATCCATATAGCTTGAAGAACGTTTATAGTCCAATATGCAAGATTACAGCTTCATCTGTCTGACAGTGATGTCGCTTTTCTGTTAAAACCCTTTGCCACAACTTCAAAAAGTTTGATTACAATGGCTTTCTAGATGAAGTATTTTGAAGGGGATGGAAGCCTCCTAATTTTCTTATTTGCAAATCCGACATGTATTTGAACTAGGACTGTTTGTCGTCGTGAGCTTTAACCGCACCTCCTCAAATTAAGATGGTTTTTTAGGGAGGTTTTGCTGTCAGTTTGGTTTGGAAGGCCGGGAAGTATTCACTATAAGTTAATTTACTATGGCTAAACTCTTAATTTAAACATATGCTATCACCAATTGGAACATCAAAACGAACCAAGACCTAGCAAACGACTAGCGTTGTCTAACAGGATAATAATTATATTTAATCAGAACAATGATAGGCATACGCATCAACAGCACTTCGCCTCAAATTCTGACAGCGCGATTAAAAGGTTCTGAGGCACTTTTTTGTAATTATCTGGCACCAACTGTTTATAACATATTGCTGTCTACAGTGTATGATCTTATTGGTGGAAAATGCAAGCCGATGGAATCCAGGGAAAATTAATTGTCTTATGTGCGTCAATTCATTACGCACATACGGAAAATAGTGCTTAGTGCAAAATCTCAACGACATCAGGGATATAAATCGATCCATTACTAACCGGAAATTCCTTTCGGAAGCGCACAATCTACTACATCAACAGAAGGCATTCTATCCGGTGAATTAAAATGGTTATAATAGAATCTTGTATGGGCATTGTCTTGAAATACCAGAGAATGGGAGCCTGCTACACAGGCAGACGCTTCCTGGTCTAACTTTTGCTATATACTCAACGCCTACCTGGTCCAGAACCCTGAACTTTTGCTCATCTTGCCAAAAAAATCTTCAAAACTCGAAGCACCTTTTTCGTTGTCCTAACAGATCTAATTCTCCACAGCAGCAGCAAAGGTGTTACAGCAACAACACTTTGTATAGAGTGGATTTTTATATTAAACACAACACAACATACGTTTATTCACAGAGTTTCAAATGTATAATTTGATAAACAATACTGTTATTTTTTTAACAATACACTTTTTTCAATAAATTTACATTTTTAAACTTATAATTAATAAAATAAAAATTAACAGATTTCTTCTCACTATTTTTTTGTTTGCTTTTGTTTGGCGCTTTTTTATACTCAACGGCTTTACTTATGTTTTTCATAGCCGTTAATACAACATATAAGCGACGTCTCCTGTAATATAAATTAAACGGCGTCAATTTGTTTCATCGACGGCTTTGTGTCCCATTGTTTATTGTGTGCTCTGAGTCGGAATACATGTTTTTTTGTTTGATTAATTTCATATGTAAAGTGGATGGAATGCAATTTCTATTCGATTGGATTGTGTGCAGTCTGTAGGCTGCATTAATTGGATCGGTTGTCGGTTTTCAAACAAAAACATAAATATCGTGTGAAAGAAAAATAATATATCAGGAGACCATAAATCTAATTAAAAACAAAATCTCGACATAAAATCAATACAACAAAATCTACGGTCACCGGAAGAATAAAATAAACAAACATTGGAAAGAGCCATTGAAAGTTAGCAAATAAAAGAAAGGATTTTCATCAGTCATAAAATATAAAAGGTATGTATGTAATATACATGATTTTATATTTAGAATCTTTTAAAATTGTATCCAAATTTATTAGGTGTCGGTATATTATTAAAAAGAATAAAAAAATAATACGTTGTGTCTATACAGCACAAACATAGATGTGTATGTATGTATGTATCTACAAACTATAATATATTTTCTTTTGCTTTAAACAAACTGCTTCCTACTCTGCACTGCCCTCACCGTCTGTCAATTCCTGTAATTTAAACGACTTTTATTGTGTATAAAAACGTTTTTCTTGTTTGGGTACAAAGTCTATTATGTGTGCCAAGCGGCGTTAATATACGTTTTCATACCCTATACTAGTGGTATCATCGCATACAATGGGTCAATGATGTTATTTGGAGTAATTTGTAAAATAGAATAGCATCTTCACCTTCTAAATGGAATATAGAACGTCTGTCCAGCCAAGCAATTTCGAAATTCAAATATAATTCGAAAGGCAAAATTTACACCCATGTTTAAGGAAAGCACGTTTCCATATTTACTTGTCCAAAGCATTGGAGTCTGTCTATTGCATTTGAAACTACATTGGCATCAATGGTTGTTTAATATTTCCCTATTTACATGACCAGCTTCGGGGTTTCTGTGTAACTTTACATGAAAACGTTCTAAATTCAGTATAAAGAAGACTGGAGGATATTCTCCTCAATAAATCAAGCTCCACAGCTAATCATGTGTAAAATATCTTCAAATCTAACTATCTATTCTATCCTTTGAAAGCCAAACAGCAATCAGATCTCTTTTCTGTGCAATCTTCAAGCCCAAAGATGTTAGTATAGTTTTTCCAAACAGAAGTTCTATATCGTTATGTAGTCTGATAGAAGGTCATTTAAATTAATGATAATAATTTTAAACGAACGAAAAACGTTGATTTTAACAACGACTTCTTATCTCCAGGTTATAAATATTTCTACCAATTAAAATTAATCCCTCATATAATAGAACGTGTTAAAACTTTTAAGTGAAAACGAAAATTATTAATAAAATAAACTCTTTTGGCACTATAGCGTCGGTTTACTTTAAAAGGTGCGCATATTAGATAATGTAATCTGATGGCAAATGCCGTAGTTCTATTGCCTAATTCCCACAGATGCTAGTTTATTAGTATACCATTTTACACACAACGGAACGTGCAGAGTAGAGGCCATCACACAGTCAGCCTAACATAATCCATCAGCAAAGATGTTAAAACAACAAAATACAAACATTTAGTAACCTCTATTCAATATGGGCATAAAACTAAAATAAATTGTAATCAATTATTTGGGGGCATATAATGTAATCGTTGTAACCAGTTTGCTGTCGTCCAAACCATTTGCTTAAAATCATTAAATGTAAATGACATTTGTTTCCAATATCAAAAATATATATTAAATTACCTCCTTGCTAACATTAAACATAAACAAAATTCTTTAGGGTGTTGGGTAATATGCAGTCGGTTTGATCGACTCAAACATTCTTTATATTTCTTCATGATAAACTTTCAAAAAAAAAACCAAAATTTAAACTCATCATATTCTTTCTGGCTGTATTTGTAATATTATTTTTGATTGTACTGGTTTTTGCTGGTTTGTTGATTTCATTGATGTTATGCGTGAACTAGCGATGGATTCAGTCAACCAAACAGCAAAACCAAAGCAATACATAGAAATAAAAGAGTTGTTATTATATAAACGATTACAATTAATAAAACCAAAAAAAAAAAAAACATATACAAATAATATATACAAATAATAGTAAAGAACACAGCTGGTCACTTTTGATTCTCTATCTTGTTTTGGTCTCTCATTTTGTATCTCTTGCGACGTTTTTTTCTAACGTTTGCTTATAGTTTGTTTTCACTAAAACCACCCCCTACCATTTATATTTTATATTAAACAATTATTCAATATTCCCCCCTCTTTAAATATTTGCTTTTATAAAATTTTCTATTTTGTTATTCTGTACGTATGTATGTATAGATGTATGTAGTTAGTAAAACAAACAATAATAATAATAATATTAAGAGACATTTATATAAAATATTTTCTGTTTTAAAGACAAATTTCTTTACGTTTTCAGTTGTATACCGTTAACAAGACATATAAAATATAATAAAGCATAGCAAAAAGAAAAAAAATGGCTTCCATGTCCCGTTTTGCCTTGAATACGGCACCACGTCTATGTTTGCTCAAGTCAACAACGACCACAAGTGCATTTACTACTACGTCTTTAATAGGTAAACCAAACACTAGCTTATCATGCACCAGCATAAACAATGCCGCTAGCAATCAACAGCAAAACACTTTTAAAAAATCGATAACAACTTTGAAATCGGCTGCAGCCGTTACTGTAGGCTTCAGTACTACTGGTAATTGTTTAAATTTATTATTACTAACAGTTCTTATATTTAAGAAAACTTTGAATATTGTATGTGTAATATTTTATTTATTTTCCTTATAAAAAGCTCATTATCGAGATTCTTCAGCTCCCCGGGGAGCATCAACACCTTTCTCTGGCACTTCAGCTGCTACTCCCATGCTGTTAATGTCCAAGTATAAACCCCAGCTACAAATGCGTTACTTTTCAAGTTTAAATATGCCTTTGCAGTCTCAATGTTCTAGACTCGTACATCAAGTAAGCCACACTTAAATTTATTCATAAATCACTTAAAAAATAATTAAAAAAAAAATTTTTTTTTACTAATTGAATATTGATAAACTTTCTGTCTTACTTTTTGAGAAAAGTAGAAAAAAACAAACAAAAACTGAGGGACAGATTTTGTGCCAATATTCAAATTCAATTAAAAATACATATATTGCCTGCCATATATGATAGATATAATAATGTACATATATACGCCTGTAGATGGATATTTCTTACTAACACATTTAACCATATTTATTAGACTTCAATTTATTTTAATTGTTATACACGCTATATGCGTTAAATTTTTTGTATTTATATAATATCGTAACATGCAAGGTTTTTTTCTTATTGTTAATATGTATCTCAAAAGTCTGGCCAAAAGAAAAGAAATTCTTTCATTTATTATAATGTCTTTGCACTTTTTATATTCCAAAGTACAAAGTGCATTCTCAACAACGAATGAGTGCATCATGTGCATCATTTTCTTCTATTCGCATATATTGTATCGGTTTATCATTGTCTTATCACATGCAAATTAAAAAAAGGAATATTATTCCTCAATTTAATCAATTAAAAAATAACTTTTCGTCATTATCTATCTTAAGCACACAGGTTTTTCTACGTTATAGCAACAAGTTCAATATTATTTAGCCATAAACATTATGGTTTTCATTATACATTATATTGTTAAGAAATTTTATATTGATCGTTTTACGTGTGAATCTTAACAGTTGTCAGTCAGTCTTTTTTTAATCCTACTAAATAGTTACAAATAAAAATGCTATGAATTTTAAATATATTTTAAACAATGAAACTAATTTGCATGTTGGCAGGTAGATTTAATGACGTATACATATAACCATTGTAGCAAATATAAAACAGTCTAGAGGTCCTGTGTATATCCTAGAAAGGGAAAATATCGAAGAAAAAAAGCAGAGTAAGTCAACCCTCTTATAACGCGGTATTCTCAGAACGCGGTTTCCATATAACGCGGTTTCCACATAAGGCAGTGCTGAAATTGCGGCAGCCCTCCTATAACACGGTCCTCTTACAGCACGGTTTCCGTTCAAGAACATCCCATAAGTTCCTTCCGCACAGCCTATGAATAACTCTAGTAACTAGATATTGTAAAAGGGTTTAATATCAGCTTTATTTTCGACGCAAAAGCACAGCCGAGATATACAAACAACGTGTTTATATAAACATGCCAGCTTATCTCATAGCCGTCTTCGACATCCGTTTCAGTCATCTCAGAGCTCTTTCACAGTACATACGTTTTGTTGGTGACCAAGTCTTTCCAAAAAATTTTCTGCAACTCATATCTGACAGTGAGGATGAATGTTCAAAAATTATATAATTTTACAAAAGTCTTTCTTATTTTTGTTGGAAAACAGTCTTTTAGTTTAATTTTGGTTAATTTTTTTTACCAATCTTTATATGAACTCTTTAATTCAATAAAAATAATTTATAATTTATCTTGTCTTGGTCTCCATATAACGCGGTACGAACGATGGGATTTGTACTAATTCTGAGTTTCTTATAGCGCGGTTTCCATACAACGCGGTAGACGGATTCCATACAACGCGCTACGATTTAGCCTGGTTTGTATGGTTAAATCCGGGTTTCTTATAGCGCGGTTTCCATACAACGCGGTACGCACTCACCACGTTATAGGAGGGTTGACTGTATATGGAATGAAAATTACAGAAAACAGAGGCTGCAGACCTCAGCCAACATAATCTCATTGTAAACCTCAGAGGAGTTTAAACATCGCCAAACCCTCTCCTACTGTAATCAATCACATATGTGATTGGTCATTACAACTCTTTAGTCAGGATTACGACCTAGTTTCTAACACCACTTATGTCGTTCGACTCCGAACGACAGATTTTTGATAAACTTTTCATTGCAATTTTATTTTTACTCAGAGTTTTTGCCAGAAATTTTTTGAGAGGAAGTCTCCGCAGAAATATTTTTTCATATTTTGTTTAGTTGGAGATGTATGAACCGAGGCCTTACATCTAATAAGCCAACAGACTATTTACGGCTACTGTAATCAATCATCTTCTGAAAAAAGAGAGTCATAGAGGAGATGCTCTATTGTTGTTCCCAACTCTTCTTCATTTCTATATATCCAATCTGCTTAACTATGAGGGAAAATCACGCAAAAACGTCTATAATGAACTCCAGTCTGAGATCCTCACAAAACTGCTCCATCCAATTTCGAGAAATCAGTGAAATTTAGTGTTTCAGTTCATATTAAGAGTTCTCTATTCCACAACGCCCTATATGGAATATTAAGAAATAAATATAGCCTCAAAAAGCCATAGCCAATGGTTCCATTCATAAGTTCTTTCCTCATCAGTTGAGAAAATACATTCTGAATCTCAGAGTGAACTCGCGGAAGCTGTTTCCAACAGACCGAGGATTTACGTACGATGTGACCAATCCAATAAAGTTCCTTTCGGTGAATGCAATCCAAACAATTAATTTAATTCCTGTAACTGATTTTCTTTTGGTTTAATATAATGTTTGACGAATGTTTGTAAACTGTTCTTAATTGGTTCTGTGATGATCCACGTTTCTCACCTACACTTTACAGCATTATACTAAAATGCAATAGAGGATCGTAGGGATCCGAACTAATCTTATTACTGTAGATACTTGCAAACTATTTAGATTTATTGAGTTCGTTATTAATATCAAGCCGAACTTCATTCGTCTTTTCTATTATACTCCCTAAATATTGGAATTCAATTACAAACCCCAACATATTTGATTTGGTTTTGATTTGATTTAGTTTTGCCATTTAACCGGTTAAAAGAAGCCTACAAAAGCTACAATGATATAAAAACGTAAGCTAAGGAAGGAATATCACAAATAAATATTATAGACATTCCACACTTCATACGAGGTTCAGGGGGAACGAAAAATAATTAGAGAATCTGATACTATAATTACTTACATTTTCCCTTATAAGAATAATAATTTAAAAAGCTAAAATTATTAATATCCCAAAAATGAAATCATCTCTTCATTATTTTATAATTATGTATGTAATTATGATACAATTTTGAAATACAATTTTAATACGCAATTAATTTTCTTTCTGCCTGTAATAGTGTTTATTGTATATTTTTGAAAGAAGAAATATGGCATTATGCCAATTATAATAATATTAACAAAAACCCAACAGCACGCAAATTGTTTCTAGTTAGATGAATATTGTTAGAAAAAAAATAATTGCCAGTTTTTATTTAATATTTACTTTCAAATGATTGATTTCAATACAACTGTTCAGTATTTTCTTAACCATTTAAAAAAAATATATATACTAGTTTACGGTGAGTTTTATAAATTTGACATGTGCATTGTACACATTACAAAAAAAAATAGAAATTGCGTTTTGTTTAAAAGAGCTTTTTCTAAATGTTAAAGGCCTAAAATTCTATTCCCAATAATGTTCTTAATTCTGATATCTTATAAAGGGTCCGCCAAATAACTTTTTTTTTGAAAATGCTTAAAAAAAAACTACGGAATATTTTCTCAAATTTCTTTTTTTATTTGAAAGTAATGGTAATAAAGGTTAATAATAAAGGTTAATAATGGAAAATAATTTCATTCAAATGTCTGCCTCGGCTGGTCATGCAGTAGCCTACACGATCGGTCCAATTTTTAAGCACATTATTGATTGTGTGCAGCTGTATTTCACCAATGGCTTCACGAATATGTCCTTTAAGGCGTCAATTGTCTCTGGCTTGCCGGCGTACCGCTTATCGTTGACAGCACACTACAAATAATAGTCCAACGGTGTCAAATCGCAGCTCCGAGGTGGCCAAATGATATCAGCTCTGCGGTTGATAATGCGATCTTCAAAAACAGGGCGCAAAACATCCAGTGTAGCTTCGGCTGTGTGGCACGTAGCGCCGTTCTGTTGAAACCAAATGTTGCCAATATCCTCCTCTTCAATTTTTGTGAACAAAAATTCGTTCAACATGGCCCGATAACGATCGCCATTGACTGTAACGGCCACTCCTTGCTCATTTTCGAAGAAAAATTGCCGAATTATGCCTCTGGACCAAAATCCGCACCAAATAGTGACTCGTTTTAGGTGCGTCGGCTTTTCAATGTATGCGTGCGGGTTTTCTTTGCCCCAAATGCGACAATTTTGCTTGTTTACATACCCGCCAAGATCAAAATGAGCTTCATCTGAAAAGATGATTTGTTTTGCCAAAATCAACATCTTCTGGTGTAGGCTACTGCATGGCCAGTCGAGGCAGCCGTTTGAATGAAATTATTTTCCATTATTGACCGGAAAGTTTGTACTTTCAAATAAAAAAAGAAATTTGAGAAAATATTCAGTAGTTTTTATGTAAAGCATCATCAAAAAAAAGTTATTTGGCGGACCCTTTATTCTCCACTTTTTATATTATTATGCCACTTTTTTTTATTATTATTAAAAATAAAACTAATCTGTGGTATACTATATAATTCCGGCTTTATAAAATAAGCTTCTATGATATTTCTTTTTTATTGTTTTTTAATTTGTCTAGTCGGCAAAAAGAAAAAAAAATTAAATTCACAACAACAATTTGCTCCTCAATCAGTTTGTTTTATAATAAAAAAAAATTCCCTGCCTTATCTCAATATTTATTGTGGTAGCTTTATTTTGTTTATATACAATATATTTGTTTTAAAGGTCGATGTCGACATTTGTTAGTATTTTTTTTTATTTATAATCTATAATAATATTTTCAGGTTTTTTTTATCAGTTGTTAACTGAATTTATTTCTTACATCATATATATGGGCAATTTCGTGTCAAGTGACCCAATTTTAAAAATCGATGTCTTCCGATCTGGATGAAATTTGCACCAAGGTTAGTACTATTGGGTAGTAGGCCAGACACAAATTTCAGCTCTTATCAGTCAAGAACTGCCGGAGTTAGAGGGGGTCAAAGTTGGACGTTTTGGTCATACAGGGTTTTTTAAAATGTGTGTAACTTTTCACCTATTGGTCCTAGTAAAAATTTTCCAAAGGATATTAGATAGCTATTTCTTCAATCTTTTCAAAAATAATTTTTTTAATTTTCTAAAAAAAAATTTTATATTTTTTTAAAAAAAATTAATTTTTTTTTAATTTTTTTCAAAATGGGCCCTTTTTTCCTCAAAAGAAAGCTTATACAATTTCCTTTAAGGCCTTTGTAATCGCTTAATGGGATGCGAATGGGATATCTAACAAAAAAATGTGGATCGTGCAGGCAAATGATGGGAAAGTTGGACACATTAACGGTTATTCCAGATGAGAACAAAATCAATTCTGAAAATTATGACAGTTCTGCAGGAGATGATGGTTGTTCTAACTTTTCAGTAGAACCTATAAGACCTAATAATAAGTGCCTGGCCTACTATCCAATGGTACTAACCTTGGTGCAAATTTCATCCAAATCGAAAGACATCGATTTTAAAAATTGGGTCACTTGACACGAAATTGCCCATATACATAGGTACCATAGTACCTTTAATATAAGCATATCATAAAGATATAGATGAATGCCATGTCACATTCAATTCTCACAGGTTTCAGGTTGTAACAAATTCATGTTTTGAAACAAGCTATTCTTGTTATTTCGGAATTTTAGTAATTTTCTCCAGATGTGTGCATACTTACCATGTTTTTTACAATCTTAAGGACAATGGTCCTCTAGGATATATCGCTACGCTGAGTATATTTTCATATATATTTATATTTTTTGTGTGATTTCTAAGCAGATCTTATGCTTAACTGAAAAAAAATAATGAATGAACTGAAAGAAAGAAAAGAAAATAATCGGAAACAGAATAAGAAAAGAGAGATGCTTTGTGATAATCAATTTAATCTGGATCTTCAATACGATGCATATTCTGTTTGATGTCTTTTTTAATGCGTGTTAAGCAAAAGAGTTCAGTATACGTACGTACGTAATTGGTCATTACAACCCTTCAGTCAGGTTACGACCTAGTTTCTCACCCCACTTATGTTGTGTGTGTTAATTTTATACATGAGTGGCGAGACCTACAGTTTAAAGTCGACTCCGAACGACAGATATTTGAGAAACTTTTCATGGCAATTTTATTTACTCTCAGAGTTTTTGTCAGAAATCTGCTGAGAGGAAGTCGCCGACGAAATACTTTTTGTATTTTATTTGGATGTCTGGCATGGGGCTCGAGCCCTGGCTTTTCGTCTAATAAGCCAACACACTACCTACTAGACCACGGCGACTTCAGTATAGTGTCGTGTAATTTCCCTGGCGTGCTCCTATGCTTAAACGTTTTGAATTGCTTAACAAATGTTCATTCATTATGATACGTAGACGGGTTACTTCATTTTGATAGGAGTTCTTTGGTCTGTAGTCGTGTTATTTGTTTAGAACTTATTGATCATAGTAAATACACTTCGTATATTCACTTCCTGATCTTCAGTAGATGTGTGGTTTTCCGATTGAAATTAGTATACAAATCTCAACCTTTGTATGTAGCGGCAGCAGTCTAGGCTTAACAAAAGCACTTATCTCATCGCCCATTGCTTTTAATCAGGCGATCTTAATTGGTATACTGGGCTCTTAAACATCAGCACGGAAAGCTCTCTATTCTATAAGCTGGAAAGTATCATTAAAAACCATATTTTAAGCTTATATTGCCCAGATATTGTCAAACCGGCTTTAAGAAAATTGTTTAATTGTTTGTTTTAAAATAGATTAAGTTAGGCGACAACTAAACCGGAAACAAGATTAACTACAATTAGCACTGTACTGTCGTTGTGAAAACATGTGAAGTGTACAGGGTATGAACAACTCAAAGGAAAATTAAGGAAAAAACTTTACAACCAAGTTGAGTTATTTATAAAATCTAGGACTTCAAGAGGATGCAGGCTTGTGCGCTGCTTTAATTTAGTGTAGAAAAGTATTTCAAAAGAACATTAATCGTGCGACTTCCTTAGGTGTGTTCCTACAGTTTCTGCCGTGAATGGTAAAAAGTAAATCCATTTTTTCACGTTCCTATCGATTATCCAATGAACCGTGTATATTGTTATGAGTTTTGTATGAGACTTTGAAAATAATTTTCTGTATAAAAATCGAAATATTTAAGCAAATCAAATGCTATTGCAATTCCAAATGTGAGACCCATATTAAAAATCATTTTTTGTTTACAAAACATTTGTTTATCGACTTCTTAAACAAAAGTTAAATTTATAAATACTGGCGTAAATATTTAGAAAACAATTAACCACACCTTCTTATAAGCATGTTAAACTTTATTTATAAACAACAAAAACCTGTTTTATTAAAATGTTAAAATAATTCGTTATTATCTAGTGTTTGAAAACCACAAATAAATGTTTTTCTTTTTTACTATTGCATGAATCAAAAAGTTTATGTAATAATTTTCACATGTTCTACTAATTTATGTTTATAATTTAATAGAAAAAAACAAAAAATTGGTTTACAAACACTTAACCTTAGTCTATTTACATTTTTTTTATGACTTAATATGAATTTTTCTTCCTCTAGTTCTCTTAAATGAAACTCTTTAATGAGTTTAGAAATTCTCTTCAATTTCCATTTAAGAGTAGCGGGTCGGGTATTGTATAGGAAAAAGTCACGTTTAATGAGTATAATTTAGAGAAATAATTTATCATAGCTTGATGGGCTAGCTAGCACGTTTTATTTTTTTTTTAAACAAAATATCATACTAAACAACATACAATCAATTCGACGTTGTCAGTCAGTCAGTCTTTACATAGATTTCAGTTCTTATATATGTATGTACATACAATTTGTAATATAATAGAAGCAACAGAGTAGCACAAAGTATTTGTATTTTAAACGTAAGGGAGGTAAGAAACGGATTGACAAAATAAGTATTATAAGTATGTACATATATTTATATGGATATACAGCTGTGTTCAAAATAATAGGAGTGCTACCATGTACTATTTTCAAAATTAAAATTTTTTATTCTACCAATTTGCAAAACATGATATATTTTAATGGTAGTTACAAAGATATGTAAGAAATAAAATACAAAAAAGAATCTGGTAATAACTTTAATATTTACGATGAAATTGATTCATTTCTATGCTTGCCCCTGAATTCAGTTGATCAAAAAAATAGGAGTGTGAGTGTTCTTTTAAAAATTAAAATATAACAGCACATAATTTAAAGAAAAAAGTGAAAAATAAGTACGGAAAAATGTAGTTAAAACTTTTTCTACAGTGATTCACATAAATTTTTGTAATAGTGGGACGAGGAGTGGGACTGTACTGAAGAAAAGAGAAAACTAATTAAAAATGTTCGAAAAAAAAGGCAAAACTTACAAAGAAACTAAGGAAATCTTAAGTTACTCCGATCAAATGATCACAAATACATTAAAATATAAAAAAAAAGCCCGAAACGCGTGGGCGCAAGTCCAAAACATCTACTGTCGATGACCGCCGAATTGTGCGATACAGCAAAATAAATCCTTCAGCGTCTTCAAATAAAATTCAAAAGGATCTGAATCTTGCCGTAAGTGTCCCTACTATTCGTAGGCGTCTGATGGACAACAATTTATTCGCAAGAAGTTCACAAAAGGTGCCATTGTTGACATACAAAACAGGCAGCAGCACGCTTAAAGTTTGTCCAAGAACATATCAAATATCCGAAAGAAACATGGAGAACTTATTGTGGACCGACGAAAGCAAAACTGTTTTATTTGTTGGCACTGGGTTTAGACAGCATGTTAGATGTCCGCACAACACCAAATATAAAGCTCAGTATACACAAAAGACAGTTAAACATGGTGTTGCAAAACTAATGATATGGGGAAGCTTTTCATATAATGGTTTAGGCCCAATACATCCAATTAGAGACATAATGGATAGGAACGTCTATGTCAGCATTGTGAGAGAAGTGATGTTACCATATTCCACGCCTCTAAAATGGATATTCCAACAAGACAATGACCCGAAACCCACCAGTAAATTAGCAAATGAGTGGTTTCGGGTTAATGGGGTAAAAGTTATGGCGTGGCCAGCTCAGTCTCCTGACCTTAATCCCATAGAACATCTATGAGGGATGTTAAAAATATGTTGCCGAGAGAAAACCGTCAAATGCAACTGAGTTGTGGTCTGTAGTGCAAGATGGGTGGAATAAAATTCCACTAAAACAATGTCAGGATTTAGTTGACTGCATGCCTCGTAGATGTGCTGCTGTAATAAAAAGTAAAGGCTTTTCTACCAAATACTAATCGTATTTAAAGTTTCTGACTATAGTCATAAGCATTTTTAACTATTTTAATAGCAAATCTTTACAAAAACTTAAATACTCCTATTATTTTGAACAGCACTTTTTAAGATATATTTTTTTAAACTTCCTGTTACTTACTTGTTAAAAGCTTTATTTAATTAATGAATAAGTTAAATAATTTAGTATTGAATCAACATTACATTACACCAAAAAATTGAATTAAACCATGTTTTTTATTTGTTAAAATTTTAGCTTTTATTTTTCAATGGGCTTACTCCTATTTTTATGAACACAACTGTATGTACATACATATATGTACGTATAGTATATCAATTTACCTCAAATGTTGATGTTTTTCACAAAAATTTTTTCTTCAATACTTTTGAAAATTTTACACCATTTCGTCGATGCAAAGATCATCTTAAAGTTTTTGAATGTTTGCTTTAAAATTTGTTTACAGAGAATGAAAGAAACTATGTATCAGTATTTACATTTAATTATTTAATATTTCAAAACCAATCAATTGCAAATTGCTAGATTTATGGACTGTAAATTTATTTTTAATTTTAGTAATAGTCTTACTTTTATCGTATTAATATAACAATTTATATTACTGGGCATTAATTTTTAATTAGTAAAATAAGTTGTTAATCTAAAGAGTTTAAGATAGTTTACTAGTATGTATTCCATAATTTTCAAAAATTATTCAAGCTTTATTTATTTTTTACTAGCTGTACCCTGCGCGTGTTGCTGTGCCACCAACTAAAATAAATTTGAAGGAAATCCATTACACAAATGTCCAATTAATTTTGAATCATTTTATGGATTTTGCTTCTCGTTGTTCAGATGTTTCAGATTAACGGGCCTGAGTAGTACGCATTCGATCAGTTTTTAATCTCACCTCTCGTTGTCCAAGTGGTTCAAGCGAACGGGTTTCAGCGGCATATACTCGAAGATTTTCCAGCCTCAATGCTCGTTGCTCGTCTGATTCTGAGGCTCATAATGCTCTTTTCTTCCGTGCTCGAGGTGTAGGTCGACCAATTGCTTGCTGCTTCGGAGTCATGATGACACGGGAACGACGTGAAAAATGTTTTAAATTTATTAGAATCTCACAATGTACCCAATCCAATTGAACACAACAACATTTATAAAAATATTGCAAAATTAAAATGTTTCAAATTTTACGGGAATGAGTTATACTAAATGTTATTAAAATCATAAACGATAAACGGTAAAATGTCTGGTATTTGCCCGATCAACACATGATCAAATGCATAGTTTACGATTCAATTAAATTTGAATAATTCTTAGTGGCGCCATCTATCGGAAATTAATCGCACCAACTTAGAAACCCGTCGACTTATGCGCAACAACTTTGCTAAAGATCATATCATGATTAAATACACAGTTTAAGATTAAATTCATTTTGAGTAATTTTCAGTGGCGCCACCTGTCGGAAATTGGTCATACCAACTTAGAAACGTTCGTCGACTCATGCGCAACAACTTTGCTAAAGATCATATCATGATCAAACGCATAGTTTACGATTTAATTCATTTTGAGTAATTTTCAGTGGCGCCAGCTGTTTGAAATTGGTCTTACTAACTTAGAAACCTTCCCCGGCTCATGCTCAACAACTTTGCTAAAGATCATATCATGATCAAATGCTTAGTTTAAGATTCTATAAGGTACATACAAACAAACATTCATTTTTATATACATATATAGATTACTTATTGCTGCATATTTCCGACAGACTGAAAACACTACACCTCACTCCTTGTTGGACCTTGTCCACCCAATATATGTATTATTGTGGAATAGACAAAATTCTTTGAAAAAGACAATCTTTAGAGAAAATCGGAAAATATCAAAATGACGTATCACAAGGCTGGAAACTAATATTTCAAAATTTCTTTGTTGTAGAAGCTGTAACTGCGGCTGCTCCGTCTCGCTTCAGCCATACATACATACAGTGGTGGCCTTATAATTAGAAATGATGTTTCTGGAACAGAGTTCTCTGGAGTGACGAATCTAAGTTTAATTTGTCCCAATCTGATGGAAAAACGTATGTAAGACGTCCTCCAAACAAAGTCTTTGATCCCAGGTACACAGTGAAAACTGTAAAACGAATTAACAAACATACATGTTGCTAAGTCGTTTATAATTATAAGGCCACCACTGTATGTAATCAGCGGAATCAACGCATTTTACTTTGATGACCGAAATAAAAACAAGCGCTTTGAGAGAACATAATTATACACTCGTATTTTATGTGAGTTTCCTGGTCTCCTGTTTACATTACAACTTAGAAAGATATGGGCATTACGACCTCCTACACGAGCACACATCAAACAAGCGCTTTGAGAGATCGTAATTATCCACTCGTATTTAATGTGAGTTTCCTGGTCTCCAGAAAAAAAACATTTAAAGCTTGTTTGCATTACAACTTTAGAATATGATATGGGCATTAGGACTTCCTATACGAATTTGTTATCTTCTTACATCAATTTAAAAATTGCCTTGTATGGTATACCCATTGATATCCTCAATTTATCAACTTCTTCTGCTCCAAGCAGATTTAAACTATTTTAATCTTAACCTAGATTGCCTTAAAAAATTTTCTCTCATATGTACGCATTGGTTTAAAATGCGGGCTACAAGTTTGAAATTCTGTTCTAAACTGAATTTGACTGTGCTATTGGTGTTTAGTAGGATTTTAAGTTTATTCTAAAGGGCCCGCCAAATAACTTTTTTTTTTTAAATGCTTTAAAAAAACTACTGAATATTTTCTCAAATTTCTTTTTTTATTTGAAAGTAAAATCCTTCCGGTTAATAATGGAAAATAATTTCATTCAAATGGCTGCCTCGGCTGGCCATGCAGTGGCCTACAACAGACGATGCCGATTTTGGCAAAAAAATCATCTTTTCAGATGAAGCTCATTTTGATCTTGGCGGGTATGTAAACAAGCAAAATTGTCGCATTTGGGCACAGAAAACCCGCACGCATACATTGAAAAGCCGACGCACCCAAAACGAGTCACCGTTTGGTGCGGATTTTGGTCCAGAGGCATAATTGGGCCATTTTTCTTCGAAAATGAGCAAGGAGTGGATGTTACAGTCAATGGCGATCGTTATCGGGCCATGTTGAACAAATTTATGTTCACAAAAATTGAAGAGGAGGACGGCGCTACGTACCACACAGCCGAAGCTACACTCGATGTTTTGCGCCCTGTTTTTGAAGATCGCATTATCAGCCGCAGAGCTGATGCCGTTTGGCCAGCTCGGAGCTGCGACTTGACACCGTTGGACTATTATTTGTGGGGTGCCGTCAAAGTTAAGTGTTACGCCGACAAGTCAGAGACAATTGACGCTTTAAAGGACAATGTTCGTGAAGCCATTGGTGAAATACAGCTGCACACAATCGATAATGTGCTCAAAAATTGGACCGATCGTGTAGGCCACTGCATGGCCAGCCGAGGCAGCCATTTGAATGAAATTATTTTCCATTATTAACCGGAAGGATTGTACTTTCAAATAAAAAAAAGAAATTTGAGAAAATATTCAGTAGTTTTTTTTAAAGCATTTTCAAAAAAAAAAAAAGTTATTTGGCGGACCCTTTATATCCGTGTATGGTCTCAACTCATTGTTATCTGCTATTTCGGTTAAAGCTGCTAAACGAGTTCAAGCTGCAATAATGTTGATCTAGTCTTTTTGAAAATGTTTCTCTGATTGCCACACATAACAGAGGTATGCTCATTAAGAACTTTCTGTCTTCTACAACCGTTAATGACCACAATTCAAGGCTTTAGAAATAACACTTTCGTCATGGAAGTTTGTAACCTTACTTTATACAGATTTTATTTCAGCTAATATTGATCTACTCTTCATGCAAATTCTTCTATGATTGTCTCAGATCGCTTAGGGAGGTTTAATAAGGATTTTCTTAAATATCTAAATTTTGAGAGCCTTTACTTTCAGAACGCCATGAATTATCCTTTGGCGGTAACAGTTTAAAACTGTTCCATTCAAAATTGAATTAGGCTGGTACTGAATTAAGCTGGCATTTACTCAATGACCATCTGAAGATACAATTTTATATTTGGAGTGTTTTTTCAAATTTTTTTTGGACACAGTGTGTGTTCATTTAAATTCGAAAAAAGGGTGTTAAGTACACTTGCATATATTTCTTTTTAATAATTCATTTGTAATTAATATGCACAAAACATAATTTTCATTATTAAGCTGTAGTAATTTCAGGTGTTTTCAAATTTCAATTGAATTATTATTTCCATTACACACCAAAACAGATTTTTTTCAAAACCCTGTATTTTTGTTTTTTTTTTTCTTTCTAACTACCGTCATATTGTACAATTGTGGTGATCATCATTCGTACGTTATTGTTATTGTTATTATTATTATTATTTTGCAATTTTGTTTTTGTGTCAATCCAACTATGAACTATTTTAGCAATAGCATGTGTCGTCTGTCGTATGTATGTATGTGTGTATGGGCTGCTTAGGTATATAGAACACATTATATACTCGATTACATTTACTATGCCCCTGTAAGCTAAGCTGCTCCTCTTCTTTAAATACATTAACCTGAGCGCCTTTTTAGTATTTCCTTCTCAATTGATTGTACTCTAGATGTGTTGACTGGCGGGTATAGTCTGTAGAAAGTAACTTTAGTAGCGGGTGGTTTTTTACTTTCGAATTTGTTGCATGATTCTGAATTTTTTTTTTTTTTTTTTATTTCATTACTGTACAATCATTTACTCTCATCTCAGTAGGGTTTTTGAAAATATTCTAGTTTATCATAAGAACAGTTGTGATTTTGGCTTTGTACTGTAATATAAAATTGTTTTCGATCGTTCTTTTGTTGTTGTTGTTATTATTATTTTTTATTTTCTAATTTTTATTGTTTAGTTTTTGTTATGAGTGCAACATAAATGAACTTGAAATTGAGGAACAAAAAGATAAAAAAGAGAAAAAGAAAAAAATTTAATTAAAAAGTTTTTTTTAATTACCGCCAAAGAAAGTCTTGTAAATTGTTTTTTTTTTTATTTTATTTAAAATATAGAAAAATGATTGAAATTGTTTATATTATTCTTCTAATAATAACCATCTTTAAATTATATAAATTAATTAAAAGATATTACAAAGTAAGTGCTTGCTTTTTTATATACGGAAATATTTTATTTATTCTAAAAGGAAAACAAAAAAGTGAAAATTTTTTAAATAAAATTGAAAACTTGCCAATAAACAAAGGGTGAATTGCACACAATAATTATTCAAATAAAGGGTCCGCCAAATAACTTTTTTTTTGAAACTGCTTTAAAAAAACTGAATATTTTCTCAAATTTCTTTTTTTTTATTTGAAAGTACAATCCTTCCGGTTAATAATGGAAAATAATTTCATTGAAATGGCTGCCTCGGCTGGCCATGCAGTAGTCTACACGATCGGTCCAATTTTTAAGCACATTATCGATTGTGTGCAGCTGTATTTCACCAATGGCTTCACGAATATTGTCCTTTAAACCGTCAATTGTCTCTGGCTTGTCGGCGTAACACTTATCATTGACGGCACCCCACAAATAATAGTCCAAATCGCAGTTCCGAGTTTGCCAAACGACATCAGCTCTGCGGCTGATAATGCAATCTTCAAAAACAGGGCGCAAAACATCGAGAGTAGCTTCGAGTGTGTGACACGTAGCGCCGTCCTGTTGAAACCAAATGTTGCCAATATCCTCCTCTTCAATTTTTGTGAACAAAAATTCGTTCAACATGGCCCGATAACGATCGCCATTGACTGTAACGGCCACTCCTTGCTCATTTTCGAAGAAAAATGGCCCAATTATGCCTCTGGACCAAAATCCGCACCAAACAGTGACTCGTTTTGGGTGCGTCGGCTTTTCAATGTATGCGTGCGGGTTTTCTGTGCCCCAAATGCGACAATTTTGCTTGTTTACATACCCGCCAAGATCAAAATGAGCTTCATCTGAAAGGATAATTTTTTTTTGCCAAAATCGGCATCTTCTGGTGTAGGCTACTGCATGGCCAGCCGAGGCAGCCATTTGAATTAAATTATTTTCCATTATTGACCGGAAGGTTTGTACTTTCAAATAAAAAAAAGAAATTTGAGAACATTTTAAATAAAAGAAATGAAATTCAAAATATTTTCTTAAGAAATATTGAATATTTTATTTTCTTTCGAATCGAAAAAGTAAAAATAATTTTCAAAATCTAATAAGATATACTCACGTTATGAAATTTGCTTTTTAACGACTTACTTAAAGAATTACAATCGAATTGAGAGTTGAAAGTAATTTCCATATGCAGTTTTCAATTATTTTAAGTGCTTAGTAATATGCAATAATAAAGTCATTTCATTGTTTTAAACAAATTAAAATAGGTTATAGGGTCGTTTATTTCTAATTATTCCATTTATTTTTCAAATGAAAATGCAAAATTCTCATTATGGATGGAAATTTAAGTTTTTTTAAGGGCCTGCAATTAATTGTTTAAGTTGGGACTTTGTCATGGTAATTCTGATTTATTTAAAAAAACTTACCTTTAATATTACCCTCATGGAATATACGTACGACCTCGGTGCTGTATGAAATTGTTCTTTCCAGGAATTTCAAGCGATGTATTTTCACAAAAAAGTTTTCAAAATCACCTCAAACAAAACCAGAAGAGTAGTGTAATGGATATTTGCATATTGGTAGGAATTTTTCCGTATATTTTGCTTTTAAAGGTGTTTGCCAGCCTAATCACATTTTTTCGTAACCATGGAGTGAAGATTTTTATTCGAAGAATTTAAAATCGCCCGTCTTAGCGCCCGGCTATATACAGTCGCACAGATACCCCCCCTAAAAATCATTTTATTTTAAAAGTAATGAACTTCTAATCTAAAATTAGATTATTAGCGTCTGTAACGACACATTTATTTAAATAAAGAAAAAAGATTCCCAAAATCTATGAATTTGTGACTACAGTTTGCTTAAAACCAATATGGCACCACAGAAAATTGTACGTACGACGTATATTTCGTATAAAATTTCTCTAAGGGTAGCCCGGTATATAATAATAAAAATCCTAGGACTACAGCCGTAGAAATACGAAATACCTCGGAAAGTGATTACAGTGTTATTGTGCATTCCGAAACAGTTCGAAGTGTTTTGAGAAAGAACGGTTTCCGCAGCCGAGTGTCGAGAAAAAAGCCACGATTAGAATTTGCCCAGTAATATATGGACAAGTCAACTGATTTTTGCGCGAATGTAATATTTATTGATGAGAACAAATATAATTTGTTCGGCTTTGACGGAAAACAAAAAATTTGGAGCAAAAATCAAAATCAAAATTTAAAAAAAAGATTTTTGGGGGGTACGTATAATTATCTGTGTGACTGTATATGAGTAGAATAGGTTTAGGTGTTAAACAGTCAATTTACTCATAGCCACCTTATGCCTTGGGCTTGCTTCTGTTTAAGTAAAATATAATGAAATTCAACTTTCAAAATATACGTACAAATCCGCACGAATAATTAGTGACATGGTCTTAAAAATATTTTTTTGACGTACCCGGCCAGTTTGAAAGTACTGTAAACAACTAAGGTTGTCATTCGTTCAGCCTTTAATTGAAGAGCGAGAATAAAATCAGATATACCGTTATATTTAAGGCAATTGATGGAACTAATCTCGCCTATTGTGGTGAATAACTTATAGAACTTTGCTTAGCAGTTAACTGCATAATGAGGACTAAACTAGTTATAATAAGCAAAAAGCTTGGACTGTGCTAACTTGGACATTCCGTTACAGTTAACATTTCGTTCCCATGACAATCGGATCTTCGCTCCGGAACGACTCGATCGGCCAAGGATTGTCAACCCAGCAATAGCTGTATCAACCGGAACTTTTTCTTCCCAAGGTGAGCAAAATATGCCAGCACTTTTGTTCTGTACCCTTTTAATAAGACCTGGCATTGAACAGAATCCAGGTCCTGTATGGATCTGTTCAGTGTGCCATACGACCATCAGAACAAATACTGCATCAGTGAGATGTAATTGCTGTGGCAATTGGTGCCACCTCAGGAGATGCTCTCTGGTCTCTCCTCCCATCGAGAATGGTCTGAAAACTATAGAGCCCACTGCTGTAGTAGACAACAGAACACAGACCCAACGGATAATAGACAAAACACCAAAGACCCATTGACCAAAAATGACAGAAGAAGAACGTGGACCTGTTCTGTTCATTTCATGACAGTACGATAACATAGCTTGAAGAGAGTTTCTAATTCTGCCAAAATAAAATAAAATCTTACGACTTTATTCTCAAATGATTTTTAACTGTCAATTTGTATAGAAAATATGGCCATGTTGCCATTCTGTGTCTTCAATATTTTTGTATTAATTTTAACATCATATAACTAACTCTCTTATAAGTTATCCGCATAGCATTATTAGTTTTTATTTTATTTTTAGTTTTCTTTTCTTTTATGTAAAGGGTGTTTTTTATAGAGGTATAGAACTTTAAGTTGCAATAAAACAACGATGGATTATTCGATTGACATGAATTTTATTTATCCGAAAGATAATCTTGTGGCATTACATTTTAAATATGATTTCTGGCATATTACCGCCACGGCTGGCGCAGATGTAGTCCAATCTGGACGTCCAATTTTCGATGACTTTTTCCAACATTTGTGGCCGTATATCGGCAATAATACGGCGAATGTTGTCTTCCAAATGGTCAAGCGTTTGTGGCTTTACCGCATAGGCCAATGACTTTACATAGCCCCACAGAAAGTAGTCTAGCAGTGTTAAATCACAAGATCTTGGAGGCCAATTCACAGGTCCAAAACGTCAAATTAGGCGGTCACCAAACGTGTCTTTCAATAAATCTATTGTGGCACGAGCTGTGTGACATGTTGCGCCGTCTTGTTGAAACCACATCTCCTGGACATCATGGTTATTCAATTCAGGAATGAAAAAGTTAGTAATCATTGCTCTATACCGATCACCACTGACTGTAACGTTCTGGCCACCATCGTTTTTGAAAAAGTACGGACCAATGATTCCACCAGCCCATAAAGCGCACCAAACAGTCAGTTTTTCTGGATGTAACGGTGTTTCCACATAAACTTGAGGATTACCTTCACTCCAAATGCGGCAGTTTTGTTTGTTGACGTAGCCATTCAACCAGAAATGCGCTTCATCGCTAAACAAAATTCGCTTATGAAAATCGGGAACAACGGTAATCTCGTTTTGGGCCCATTCGACGAATCTATGCCTTACTTGATGATCGTTTGGCTTCAAATCTTGCACGAGTTGGATTTTGTAAACACGCAAACCAAGATCCTTCCGCAAAATCTTCCATAAAGTGGATGGACACAGCTCCAATTCCTGTGCTCGAAGGGGATGGACTCATTCGGGTCTTCCTCAATGCTACGCTCTACAGCAGCAATAGCTTCTTCTGTACGCACCGTACAGCGTCTCTGGGGATGCGAGTTATCAATAAGAGTAAACGTGGTGCGAAAACGTTCCATGGTTAATCGAATTTACTGGTCTGATGGACGATTTTGTCGACGATAAAATGGACGTAGTGCGCGACGCGTTTTCCGCACAGAACCATTATTTTCGAAATAAAATTGCATTATTTGCAAGCGTTGTTCAGGCGTGAGTCTATTCATGATGAATTGCCAAACCAAACTGAGAATAAATCACTTGACAGCTGTTAAATCGGTCGCCATCTTGAAAAGTAATGCCAACTTAAAGTTCTATACCTCTATAAAAAAACACCCTTTATTTATAAACAATTATAAAGTTTACTTATCAATTTTTTTAACAATTCTAATCATTTTTTGCCACTTTTTTTTATCAGTTCAACGAAATGGCAAAATAGCTAAACTCAAACCAAAGGGTAAATTGATTGCAAAGACCCTATAACATTAGTTTATAATTACTAATTGGATTGTATTTGGAAGGTCTGCATATTTAATTAAAACTTTAGTTTTTAAAACCAATTAATAAATTAACAAATTTCCATATACGATATAAAACTAATCATATTAACACCTACAAGTTGACATAAAATTTAACTTTAACTTTATTTTTATTTTATTAAAATTGTTTTATTTATTATATTACAGAACGCCATGGCTCCCTTAAAAAATCGTCGTTATATTTCTTCAAAAGAAATAACTAAAAATATGACTTTATATACGAATGGTACATTTAAAAGTGAAGTGGATAAGCAAACATTAGAGTAAGTATACATATGTACATGCATCATAGTATTCAGCAGTTGAGATCAAAGTGTAATAATATAGTGTGCTTATTTCGACTTTATTAAAAGTCAAACGAAATCTTTATGGACACAAATAAGGAAATAAAATTCTACGCTTCTTAATAATGCTTAAAATGTTAACACAGCAGATAAAATACCTAAAACTTGTAATGAAAGCGAGATTTCAAGTTTCCACAGCATTTTTCGTCAACTACATGTACAGTTGTGTTCAAAATAATAGGAGTGCCCTTCATTTAAAGGCAAAGTTTAAAATTAAGAAAAATAAAAAAGAAAATATCAAATTTTTTTGACTTAAAATTTATTTCTAATTCATTTTCTAATTTTTTAACACTTAGTTATTTAATTAAAACGACGAAAACAAAAAATATTTTATGTAAATAAAACTTACTCTCAAAATTAATTGTTCAAAATAATAGGAGTGTTAGCGAACAACCTAATAATTTTTAAACAAATGGCACAAAAGTTTGATAATATCTTAAAATAGTAAAGTTATTTTAGTATTTAGTTGAGTAACCTTTGTTTTTAATGAATTCAGCACATCTACGAGGCATTGAGTCAATAAGATCTTGGCATCTCTTTAAAGGAATTTGATGACACGCATCGCGCACTGTGACCCATAGATCTTCTGCATTTGAAGGTTTTTTTCTCTGCAACATACTTTTTAACATCTCCCCATAGATGTTCTATGAGATTAAGGTCAGGAGACTCAACCTTTACCCCATTAACCCGAAACCACTCATTTGCCAATTTACTGGTGTGTTTCGGGTCATTATCTTGTTGGAATATCCATTTTAGAGGCGTGGAGTATGGTAACATCACGTCTCTCAAAATGCCAACATAGACGTTCCTATCCATTATGTCTCTAATTGCATGTATTGGGCCTACACCATTATATGAAAACCTTCCCCATAGCATTAGTTTTGCACCACCATGTTTAACTGTCTTTTGTGTATACTGAGCTTTATATTTGGTGTTGGGCGGACGTCTAACATACTGTCTAGACCCAGTGCCACTAAATAAAACAATTTTGCTTTCGTCAGTCCACATAGGTTTCTCCATTTCTTTTTTGGATATTTGATATGTTCTTGGGCAAACTTTAAGCGTGCTGCTATCTGTTTTTTTTGTCAGCAAGGCACCTTTCGTGGACTTCTTGCGAATAAATTGTTGTCCATCAGACGCCTACGAATAGTAGGGACACTTACGGAAAGATTCAGATCCTTTTGAATTTTATTTGAAGACGCTGAAGGATTTAATTTGCTGTATCGCACAATTCATCAATACAGTCATCGACAGTAGATGTTTTGCACTTGCGCCCACGCGTTTCGAGCTTTTTATATATATTATAGCATTTGCGATCATTTGATTGGAGCAACTTAAGGTTTCCTCAATTTCTTTAGAAGTTTTGCCTTTTTTTTCGAAGATTTTTAATTAGTTCTCTCTTTTCTTCAGTACAGTGCTTTTTCCTCGTCCCACTATTACAAAAATGTATGTGAATCACTGTAGAAAAAGTTTCCGTACTTATTTTTCACTTTTTTCTTTAACTTATGTGCTGTTATATTTTTATTTTTAAAAGAACACTCACACTCCTATTTTTTTGATCAACTGAAGTCAACGGCAAACACAGAAATGAATCAATTTCATCGTAAATATTAAAGTTATTACCAAATTCTTTTTTGTATTTTATTTCTTACATATCTTTGTAACTACCATTAAAATATATCATGTTTTGCAAATTGGTACAATAAAAAATGTTAACTTTGAAAATATTACATGGTAGCACTCCTAGCTGTACATATATGTTATCGTTAGACTTCACTCTCTCTCATATATGTCAAGATCTTTACTAATCTTTTCCAGGGCCTAGGTTTAGGTTTAGGTTAGAGGACAAGTACAGTACCCGGAGGTCAAGTTGACCCAAGTGGAGAGGATAATAGGGTGTATAGGGAAAAAGGAGGGGAAGTAGGATAGGAAGAATAAGGAAGCGCGACTACACTATTGACCCCCTAGCACATCTCAACCAGCTCAAACTAATAACGAATCTATGTAGAGCCTTGATGTCGGCTCTCGACACAGAATTGAAAGAAGGTCCTGTCAAGGGTCTTCAAACTCAACCTACTAAGAGCTGGACAGTTACAGAGGAGGTGTTCGATAGTCTCCAACTCCTCCTCATCGCAACATATTCTGCAATAGACCGGCTGGTATCTGTTGAAGATCCTTGTCAGCGATCTAATCTCGCAGTGCCCCATAATAAACCCAATAACTAACATTAAACTGGCCTTATTCAAGCCCAGCAGCCAACCTGTTCTTACACTGTCTATAGCAGGCCATAGACACCTATAAACCAGGGCCTAACTTTATTAGATAGTAGCTCGAATGCTTTCACCATCGAGAGCCTATCAGAAATTGCCTAGAACTCATGATGTTGTGTGGTGCTCTGGCTGCCATCTTCTATGCTGGTATTCTACGGATTTCCTCATAAATTTCGTAATGAATTCGTTATTTCGTTATGTAAAGAAATTCATGTCAAATCCATCTAAAACAAAAGTAACCATCAATGCCGTCCTATGCGCTGAACAATTTTAGCAGGCTTTAGTGATTCATGGGAACCTCAAAATGGTGTGATAATGCCGTCCTATGCGTTGATCACTGTTAGCAGACTCTTAGAGCTCTATCCGGACCTCAAAAAGCTTTGATAACGATTGAAGTCACTGATAAAGAATCTTTTGTATCCAAAATAAGTTACAAATCATTACCCCCGCACAATGTTTAAGGTTAGGTTAGGTTATGTTAGAGGACGTGTGCTTGTCAATAAAGACAAGTACAGTACCCGGAGGTCGAATTGATCCATTGCACAACGTCCTAGTTTCTCACACCACTTATGTTGTGTGTGTTAAATGTTATACATGAGAAGCAAATCTGATTTTTCCCGAATCCTTATAATTCCGTTTAAAACGTGGAATATTCTCGCAGTTATTCAAAATATGTCCTCTAATAATCACATCCAGCATTCTGCTTCAGCCAACCAGAGTGTCAATAGAAAACTTATTATCCTGCTAAGATTTGCCATCCCGATGTAACTCTTGAAGGCTGCTCTCTAAAAGAAAACGAACGATTCACACATATTATAGACACTGCAACTTAAAGGATATTTTAAATCCTATATTTAGGACGATCTGTACACTCACTCCTACACAACTATCGGTGCAAAACCGACCGTAAAAGATGCCACGTTAGCTAGACCATTATTCTCCAAAGAGAAAATGAAATGCCATATTCGAAGTTGAATAAATTTCCAATGGAAAGATATTTAATTTCTACCGTATTCAGCTTGTTTGAAAACGTGGTAAGTGGTTCTAGTCAATTGAATACAAATATATCCTGTGATTTCATATTTCTCCAGATAGATCCGATACTTCGTCTCAACCAGTATAAGTGACCAATATAGGTAGCCCATTAGGCTGCTAATGTTTGTCTTCCGATATAACTGCCGCAGGTTTTGCTGTTTGTAAGAAAACGGCTCTTAAGTTATCGATTGATATTATAAAGTCAACCATCAAGTCAGTACAGCAACCCAATATCCTACTTTAGATGAATAGTCTTACGTTGGCATAGTTGGAATGGTCTTCATTGTTGTATCATTCCAACGGACAGGGTTATAGTGGTGGCAGTAAATTTAACTTGTTGTAGCTACTTGTAATCGACTTGAACTTAGTCACTTAACATCTTAACGTACATTATAATTTATAAAATCTCTATTAAATGCTGTCCTTGAATTTTCTTTTAGATTCAAAAAGCCAACCGGCAATCCTTTAGTATTAATTATGGCCTGGTTGATGGCAAAACAAAAACATTTGAAAAAATATGCTGAAATCTACACAGATCTGGGTTTCGATGTCATGGTGGTGCACATAACACCCTGGCAATTGTTGTGGCCCGCCAAGGGTACCCAGGTGGTGGCAGCCGAGACACTGAAGTTTTTGGAAAATAACAACTCGTATGGACCAATTGTCTTGCATGGATTTTCAGTGGGTGCCTATCAGTTCGGTGAATTGATGTTACAAATGTCCCGAGATATGGAACGTTATTCGAATATACTTGATCGTATATTATGTCAGATATGGGATAGTGCTGCTGATATAACAGAGATACCAGTTGGTTTGCCCAAATCGATATTTCCCAAAAACCAGCGAATGCAAACAGCTTTACGTAATTATACACTGTAAGTATGAAATAATTTTAATTACATATTTGCGAAATAATAAATAATTTCTTATTGTTTTTGGCATTATAGCTACCATTTAAAAACATTCCATAATCAGGCCACCATACATTATATGCGTTCGAGCCAAATGTTCCACTCAACACTTTGCAAAAAACCTGCCTTATTCTTTGTATCCGACAATGATCCCATTGGACCACCCTCTTCAAATCAAGCGGTACGAGAAAACTGGGAGAGAGCCAACATTAAGGTAACCTTTAAATGTTGGAAACATTCCCAGCATACTGGTCATTTTGTCAAACATCGTGATGAATATTTGGATTTACTGTTCAAACATTTAGAAGACTGTGGCGTTCTAGAAGCTATAGGTGTTAAACAAAGAGCCAAATTATAAAAATTAAAATCTTGTTGTATTATTACGCATAAAAAAACTAAGAAAACATAGGCGAAAATTTTAAAACATAAATTATTGTGTGTGTGTTTTTATTTTTCAGGAAAAAAAGTTTAATTCATATGAACAAAATAAATAAGAAGACAGAAATTAATTGAAATCATTATGAAATGTTTCAGGAATACAAGTAGTTCTTAATAACAATGCACTTTTTCTCATTTAATTCAATGTACTACCCTACTACGAAAATGTTTGAAAATAAACAAACTTATTTTAAAAGCCATAATCAAGAAGTGTTTAAATTCGTTGGTTTATTTTCTCATATTTCAGGCGATTTTTAGTTGATAACTTGTCGTCGATTAATGGTCCAACGTAAAAAGATTGTCCGTGTAGATATCTTTTGATAACATGTTTCTGTTAACCCTCTTCAACAAAAGTCTTACGACGTCAAATTATATGATAATGGTGGTGAAAACGTGGAATCACCCTTTTTGGGTATTCCTTATGCAATAAAGACAAAATTAGTTGGATTATGTGGCTCCCAACAACGTCTTATTAAAACCGTATGCCATTCAGTTCATAATCTTCAGTGGCGGGCTAACAAATGTTGTTTATCATATCGCCACAAAGCTCTGAATTTATGGCATTGGTTCTTCCAGAGTCATCTAGCTAGCATCTATAATGCTCACCAAACGGCCACATTTTAAAGATTAAATGGGTTTTTCACATTATAGAGACGTGGACATATACCAGTGTCTTAAATTGTTTAGCCTTTGGGAAGCTTTATGGGTAGGTTAGGTTAGAGGACGTGTACCTGTCAATCAAGACAAGTACAGTACCCGGAGGTCGGCTTGACCCCTTGTACAACGTCCTAAAGGAGGGAAGGATAATATAGGGGATAGGATGAAAAGAGGGTATATGGGAAAGGGGGGAGTGGGAAGCGGAGAAAGCACACAGACCAGACACAACAAAAGGGTGGGAGAGCGCGACTACACCGATGAAGTCCTAGCACCTCTCAACCAGCCTAAGCCACTAACTAATGAATCTGTGGAGAGCCTTGATGTCGGCTCTCAACACTGAATTCAAGCTCCCAAAGAAGGCCCTGCCAAGGGTCCTCAATCTACCAAGGGCTGGACAGTTACAGAGGAGGTGTTCGATAGTCTCCAACTCCTCCTCATCGCAACACGCCCTGCAATTTATGGGTAAAACATTCGAATTTGTTTGTATTTATGGGGTTTATTGGAATTAGTTTCGCTTTGGGTTAGGCTCTATTGGCTAGTGAGGCCTTGAAATTGTTTCGGTCAAGATAGAGATGTATTTATCCAGTGATTTTATACCGATATTTAAGTGAAATCATTTGTATACAATTTTCATTGCATTTAAAATTTAAAACAAATGACTTCGAAATATGTAATTAAAAAATAAAAAAGATCTCGCTGCGGACAGGATTCGAACCTGTGCGGGTAGAACCCAATGGATTTCAAGTCCATCTCCTTAACCACTCGGACACCGCAGCTATATCAATTGGAGCGTCACAGTTGCTACACATTATGATAGAAAAGCTGATATTACCATACTCTTCAACTAAATAACAACGAAAATAACAATCTGGTAGCTTTATGATTACAATAATTCTATAGGCAAAAGCTGCGCCAGTGTTGAAAAATTCAGTACTTTGTATTTTCAGTACCTTTTCATTTCCAAAATACCCCCTCCTCAAGCTTTCAATACTTTTTTCATCAAATTCGTTAAACATAAAATTCGCACATTCCTTTTCCGTTTCCGGGTTTATTAAGTAAAAATTACGCCTCGTTTGCTTACTGCGCTAGGTGGTCTGTCTGTCTAAAATCAACACAAGTACGTACGCTCAAAAAAAGCAAGCGCCACTGTTCAAAACCCCGGGTCCAGCACAGGGCCAAAACGAAAACAAAAAAATTAATTTGTTTGTTCCGGTCGTTGTTGACAACAAAAAAACCCTCGCCAAAAACAAAAACAGTTGGGCCGCTGCTGCTGTTTGAATAGAAAAAGAAAAAAATATTTTTTTAATTATTTTTCTTTGAATTCACCAGTGTGGTGAGTTTTTACAAAATGTGGTGAATTTTATCCGGTGCGGTGAATAAAATCGAAATTCACCAAAATGCCGTTATTCGAAATGAGTACTGTGTTACCATAAAGCCATGTACTGTATATTGTGATTTGGACGGTGTGTGTCTAGAATAAGTAATTTTCATATCTGTAAGTGGAGACATTCACCGATATGCCTGGTTACTGCATTAAAACAATGCTGCCATCTATTTAAAATTCTAAAAAATTAAAATTACAAAAAAATTAAATTAAAATTACAAAAAATTTTAATTATTTTGTAAATGAATTTTTGAATATTTCTTTCCCCAAATACTTTTTTGCAAATTGGAAACATTGTCGAAATATTTATAAATTTTTGTGCTTGTTTTTATTACATTACCGTTACATTTTCCTTAACAAATTTGTCCATACCTGGTACCTTCCTGTAATTTTAGCGCTTTTACTTGAAAACAACATAGTGGCAACACAATGCTGCAGCAGAATGGAAAAAACATATGTCATATGTTTTTATCTTCTCTCTTTTAGTCTCATTATTTGTTTTTGTGCCGCTTTTGTTTTACTTGGCAAATTCCATGTTTTTCTTTAACTAAAAAAAAATTGTGTATAGTTTTTTATTTTTAATTAATTAGTAATATTTCGTTTAACAATAATAATATAAAAGAAGCAAGAACAACAAACAGTCGAACACAAATATACAGAAATAAACGCTTGCTTATAAACAACAACTGGTGTTTTCGGCAAAATGGCTGTTTTACCACCCGATCCAGTTTTTACTTTAAGATGCCCTGAAATGGGTGCCGTTAATTCGTTGTGTTTCCATCAAAACCAACGTCTTTTGGCTGGCACTATTAAGGGTTCAGTATTTCTATGGGACCTGCAAACGAATCGTTCTCTATTACATTTTGCCATAGGCAAACAGCCAATTACCACGCTACATCACACAGAGGACATGTTGATATCACAGGAGAAAGGTGGTGCGGTGACTCTGTGGGCACTGGGTAATAGCGGCTATAAAAGGCATTTCACCATAAATGCCAATTATGTGGGTTATTGTCGCAGTGTTTTGCATGCAAATACAAATGCCGAGGATGATCACTTATTATTTTATCCCTGCGAGGAGAATTCCATTGGAGTATTACATTTAAATGATGTGGAAAATCCATCACAAATACTTGTACCTGACGATGCTCAATTACCTAAATTGGGTACATTAACCTGTTTTAAGCCATTCGAATGTGCTTCTCAACTATTTGTATTGGCCGGCTATGAAAGTGGCCACTTTTTGACTTGGGATCTTAGCTCTGGCATGGTTGTGGATGTTCTACAAATGGATGCAGATCCCATGTGCTTGGATTATGATCCTTTAACTAATCGAGGCATAGTAGGAGGACCCTGTAAGTGATTTTTGTTGTAAAAATTTTGAATTCTTAATGGAAATATATTTATGCGTATGTGTAAACTCTATTAAATTCCTTATTTAGCTGACAAACTGACTGCCATTTCTTATCAGAGACAATCAATGCAGCTACAACGTTCCACTGACATATCATTGAAAAATTCCGGTATTAATTGTATACGCATTAGAGGCGATCAAAAGGTTTTCGCCTCTGGCGGCTGGGATGGTCGCGTGCGTATCTTCTCTTGGAAGAGTCTAAGACCTTTGGCCGTTCTAACAGAACACAAAACGGGTGCCATTATGGATATTGTTTATTCCAGCGGACCGGTGGCCATGTGGAAGGCACCCATAATGGCTGTGGCTGGCATGGATAGCCAAATTTCTTTGTGGAATTTGTATAATTAATTCCCCACATGCAGCAGTAGTTATAGTTTAATTCTCTTTTTTTTATACATTATTATTAATCTTATTATTTTATTTTACTTTATTTTTTATTATTATTTCTCTTTTTACTGTTTGTATTTTGTTTTTTTTTTCTTTTTTCTTTATTTCAAACGAAAAACATTTCTAAAATGACTGACAAATATATGAAGCTTTTAATGGCATTTTCTTGGAAAATAATGCAAGAAAATGTAGTGGAAATAAATATTTAAAAAAATTATAATTTTTATGTGGAACTTATATCATAAATTTGTTTCAATGGTAAATAAAGTCAATGGCCGTAAGGAAAGGTTGAAATTTCTTCGGCAAGAATACTAGAATTGAAAAGATTTGGAAAGTTTTTAGGGTTCTTTGTTTTAATTCCTCTCAGTTGAAATGGTTGGCTACACTATCAATAGCTGCAGAATATGCTTTAGTTGTAGGCAATAAAGGTTGTTTCTCCTTGGGATACGCAACGGCCTGATCAATGAATCATGGGTTAATCTCAACTTGTTTTAAGGATTCAATTACAATGGTCTGGTGGATCCTCGCGTCACGGGGTAAGAAGAAGCTTTGTATACTCATTGAGCATTGCATTAATTATCTTTTTCTTAATTATTTTAGTATTGCTGACATTTTGCCGATAACAGTTACCTCCGATCAATCTCGTGGTGGGACAGTATCTTACTGGATGTTTTCATGTTACATGCCGTATGAGGATCCCTCTTCATCAGACAACTGTCTGATATGCTCAATGCTGAAGCTTAGGCTATGAGAAGCATCGGTTATAATTGCTGCTGATACTAATGCTTATCATTTGATATGGGGTAGCTCGGATACAACCTAAGGGGTAAGTAAGTTTTTAATTTTATTATGATTTACGGTTTGTTGATTGTGCATACAGAGATTCTAGATCGATTTAGTGCGGGATGTGGAGAGGTTTTTAATGTAAAAATGCGGTGTTTTATTGATTGGAAGATCTCAGTAAAGTATTCATTGTCTGATAGTGCATACGTAACGTATGTTCTTAATAAGGTCCCTAACGGTAAGCGACTCCCATAGGAATGTTTTAGAGAATCATAGGTCTCTAAGAAGTATTCAATAAGTTTAAATTGCCTGAAGACAGAAAGCATCATATCTGCTGCCTTACAGCCCATCTGATAGGGTGAGCGCTTGGTTGCAGAGGATTGTAACGCCTGCCTCCAATATTCTGTAGAAGAAGAGGGCTGAGTTGGTTGCAGAGATTTCCGACAATGTCCTTGTAGACTATACCGACTGCTTCAAAAGGTTCGACAGAGTAGACTGTGATACAGTGGTGGCCTTATAATTAGAAGTGATGCTTCTGAAACAGAGTTCTCTGGAGTGACGAATCTAAGTTTAATTTGTCCCAATCTGATGGAAAAACGTATGTAAGACGTCCTCCAAACAAAGCCTTTGATCCCAGATACACAGTGAAAGCTGTAAAACAAATTAACAAACATACTTGTTGCTAAGTCGTTTCTAATTATAAGGCCACCACTGTATATACATGTATTAAAGGTTATGATATACAATTTTTGTATAGGATATCTGACTTCCTTCATCTCAGGTTCACAAGTGATAGAGAAGATGTTCGGTGGTCTTCTCTTCTACCTTACCTTCAGCAGCTTCTGGTGAAGTCAGAAGCCATGCCAAGGATAGGCTCCATATAGAGGGAGCGTGGTTGAGTTTAACACAAATTTTAATTTTTTATATTTTTAATAGCGGACCAGATTTCACTTGCTTCTATACAAGTGGGTTTTAGTACCCCATTTTCCATTTTCAAATGGGGTAAGGTTTGTGTGTTGTCTGTTTACCCCTCTGCTAAAGATAAATTCCTTCAAATTTCCCTTGTAAGTGCTTCAGTCTTGCTATTGCCTTCAATGTCCTTTCATTTTTGAATAATTTTGGATGTGGTGTATAGAATCGCTAGGGATCTAATGGCTGCTTTACTGTCAGTAGATATGGGTATATCTGCACACAATATACTGTGGCATCGAATTGGCACATTGGCAGTCTTTATAGCTGCCAGCAACAGGGTATTACAAAGTCTAATTTAGATTCAACTGCCTTTGTTCTCTCATCTATTTAAGCTACAACTCCAAGCTACTCCAAAAAGATACCTCCATAGACCAATGAGTAAAGGAATATATGCAGTCGTTGATGTAGTGTGTCATATTATTTTTGAATTCCGCTTGATTCGAAATTGACGTCTTGAACTTATTCAAGAAGTTATAGTGTGAAGTTGTGCAATCAATATTCCCGAAAGTGAATATACGGACGAAGGTCTCTGACAGGTTAAACGATAATCATAATATATCGGAACTATCCGGTATTTTCGTTATAAAACAAGGTTCGGAAACGGGTGTTCGGGTGCTGTGATAAGCCAGATTAACTTTACCCAAGATTTTGCGTTACCATAGCTTCTTACTTCCATGCTCTCGAGGAGCTTAAACTAATTGCCGCAGCTACTTGTTTCGCCCACATGTCTGGAGGTAGTTATTTCAAAACAGTAAACCATACTTTAGATGATGTAGTTCTAAAAGCACCCGTTCTCATGATCGCATCCATCCTTACTTATGGGTTAGGTTAGGTTAGGTTAGAGGACGTGAACCTGCCAATCAAGACAAGTACAGTACCCGGAGGTCGGATTGACCCATTGTACAACGTGTTAAAGGAGGGAAGGATAGTATAGGGTATATGGGAAAGGGAGGAATCACACAGACCAGACACAACAAAAGGGTGGGAGAGCGCGACTACACCGATTAAGTCCTAGCCTCTCAACTAGACTAAGCCACTAATGAATCTGTGGAGAGCCTTGATGTCGGCTCTCGACACAGAATTCAAACTCAAAGAAGGGCCTACCAATGGTCCTCCACCTCAATCTACCATGGGCTGGGCAGTTACAGAGGAGGTGTTCGATAGGCTCCAACTCCTCCTCATCGAAACACGCCCTGCAATAGTTCGGCTGGGATCTGTTCCAGATCCCCGTCAGTGACCTAAGCTTACCTTATTATTACCTTACCTTATATGACCTTAAGCTGGCCTTATTCAAGCCCAGCAGCCATCCTGTCCTCTTACTCTCTACAGCAGGCCATAGACACCTAGAAACAAAACAACTTTATCCGTTCCCCAACGCCCCTGCTCTTTCTCCATGACCCATCCATTGTTGAGGCCATAGAGGTGGCAGACTGGGGGGTCAGGGCCAACCATCAAATCGCCTACTGAAAGCGAACCTAGCCTAGCGAGGGTATCCGCCGTCTCATTGCCCGGTATTCCGCTATGTCCCGGAACCCAGCACAGACGGATACGTTCCGGTCCAAAAGTCCTCAACGACTCCTTGCACTCGCGAACAAGCCGTGATTTGCACCAGACCGACGCAATGGGCCCTAAGGGCAGCCTGACTGTCAACGAAGATCATGTAAGATAAGCTATGGCCTCAATAGCCTTTAAGATTGCGAAAATCTCCGCCTGAAAAACGCTGCAGTCATCATTCAACCTGAAGTGGAGTTCAAGACCGATTTCCCTACAGAAAACCCCAGTATCTGTACGTCCACCTAACTTAAACCCCTCAGTGAAGATACCACTCTGCCCCTGGAGTACCCCACTATTCCATTGTGTCCTATCCGGTATAAGTATTCTTAAACCAGGCAGGAACACAGCCTCAAGCACAATATAATTAGTGGCTTTTTCTGAAAGCGCATATCTTCCATCAGGAAAGACGACATTCAGAACTCTGGAGTGACCTATCGAACGCTGTTTCCAGCAGCCCGATTCCCTCAGGCGTATGGCACTACGCGCTGCAGGCAGAGCACAGTGTCAAGAGCAGCCTGAGGGCAACTCTATCCTTACTTATAATCAAAGCGGATTTGATGAGAGCTGCCATGTGAATACTAGAGGCAGCGAATTGAAGGATTCTTCTTGCGATTAGTACTAGTTTTGTGTGGGTTAACCTCTCGTCCATATTCTTTACGTCATTTAGCCCCTCGACTATTATGAAACCTCGTGTTTCTTAGAGACAAAAAACTGTATAATTGTCTGAATTGGATTTGAAGGCTTTACTCGCACATTATATTCCATACTCGAGTCTAGTTTCCATAATAATAGTAATAAAATCGTATGTTAGCTTGTATTTTAATAATAACAAATATTTATTTATTGTTTTATTTGTTTAATTTTATAATTTATTTACTTTTTTTGTTGTTGTTGGTTTCTTTGTAAATTAATCGTTTTTCGCTTAAAATAACGAAATCAATGAAAGAATTGAATAAAATTTTAAAAAAGTTTTGACAAATAAACCTATTTGGTTAGTATAAAAAATGGGGGAGCGGGGGGAAAAAAGTATTGTGTATAAAAAAGAAGAAAATAAATTACAACGTATAGGCAATAAAAATTTAAGAAAAATCATACAAAAAATTACTACTTGACTATATAAAAAAAAGTTAATTATAAAAATACTTAAAACAAATTGCACACTTTATTACTATGATTATAATAAGAATAATAATAATAATTATAAATTATTAATAATAGAAAAATATAAGGAAATAATGAAATTAAAAACAAAAATACAAAACTAACTTAAGCTCGAAATTATTTGTTGAAACTTATGCTGTAAACATAACCTCAAAAAATTTTTCAATTTAATATTTAAGTTTTATAGCTACAGCTTTATTTAATTAATACTTTGTTTTAATTTGTTTTATTATTATTTGTTTTTCAGCACTTAAAGTGCTGCTTCCGGTTTCTTTTAGTCTTAAAATTAAAAATAAAATTTGAACTTATTTTATAAGGATTTAAAATTACTTTGTTTTTGTTTTTGTTTTTGTTTTTCTTTTCATTTAATTATTTATAAAGGTTAAGTTTTAAAATTATTTTTTACTATTTGAATTAGTTGTAGTTGTTGTAGTAGTTTGGCCTTTATTGGTTTCGTTATCAGTCGTTTCTAGGTCATCGGTAACAACATCGTTCGTTTCCTTTGCTGGATTATTATTATTGTTGTTGTTGTTGTTATTGAACTTTTGAAAATCACAATCGATTATACGTTTACGTTTGCGCAAAGGCCTTGAGCATTCGGATTCTTTGGTTTGCATTAGAGTTCGTTTGGTTTGTAGGCGTGTAATTTTTAATTTCGGTAGTTTTTGATTTACTTCTGTATTACCTCCACCACCATCATCACCACCCCCGGCATTACTATTAACTCTTGATGGTTCATTTGAATCTTCATTATCGTTGTCGTTGTTAGCAGTGCTAACAACATGTTGTTCTTTATTTGTATCAGGTTCTTCACTGGTCACCACACATATTAAAGACTTTGTAGTGGATTGAGAATCTTCGGAGGGGTTATAGGTTTCCTCTTCCTTGTTAGTTGTGCTCTCTTTTAAGAATATAGGACTGTTTCTTGCCGCTGGCGTTTCTTTAGTTTTGGTAAAATCTAAAGGTTCCTCCGCATTGCGTTCATTTGCTGAACATTCACTGGTTTCTGGCATTTCTGTTATGTCCCGACGTTCTTTTTTCAATTGTTGCTGTTGTTCCTCAAATTTCCGGCGTTCTTCTGGTTTCAGATAAGCCTTATAGAAGTCCACTACTGGCAAAGGTATTGGTATGGGTATGGGTAGTGGTATTATAACCGGATAAGGTACCATTATTGTTACGGGCGGTGGATTGCCTATTAAGGTATTAAAGGCGGTTAAATCTGCTTGTGGTGGCGGTGGTGGTGGCGGTGGCAAACCATTAAAGTTGCCTAAATATCTGGGTAAAAATCCCGGCGCTGGTTGTGGCATAAAAGGTGGCCGTTGATGATGGAAAACTTGTGGCGTTATACCCATAGCTGGCGGTGGACCTGGCTGGGGACCAGGTGTATTATGGCCGGTGGCAAAAAATGCTGGCGGTATTGTGGTGTTAACTCTATTGGGTGTATTGGGCGTTAGACTGTGCGGCGTAGTAGGCTGGGAAGATTGTGAATCCATCATGGGCGATAAGGGTGGCACATTCATGTGCAAATCTTGTACACAAGAGGCGGCAAATTGTGTCAGCGTTTGTGTATTCGTTTGATTTAAATTCGAGCGTGTATTGTCATTTAAATTTGCCAACAAAGGCTTTGGCTTAAGGTTACTTAATGTTGATTTCATTTCATTAGCTCCTCTTGCACTGGATGAGGACAACTCATTGCCAACACATGTTCTCATGGGCCTCTTTTTGCGGTTATGTTTGGGTGATTGCCTAGAGGGCAATATATTTGGTGACTTTGACATTAATTTCGATACGGGTGCTACAGATATTAAGGGCTTGTGACTGGCGGCTAAGTTATTGGTGGCTGTTAGGCTGCTCGATACCGCTATTCTAGATGCTGGTACAGGACTTATATGCCCCGTTATACTAGGCCTCTCTGCACTTAAATTGCCTGCAGCCACACTGGGACCCGGCGATATGGACACTGTGGAAGCAGGTGAAGCCGAACGACTGCGACAGTTTCTTAGCCATAAATCGGGCGTTATTAAATTGGCTCCATTGTTAGCGGCCTCTAGGCCTTGTTCTTTCAAATGCGGATTCATATCCAAATGAGCCTGAGTTTCTTTACAAAATATTTGCATTTTATATTGATTCAAGCATTTATCCGAGCAGAATTGCAATTGAGAGGCACCATCTTGAAAGTCAACATAACTGACAGCATGTCGTACATGTTTGCACCAGTCGCAGGTTTTGGCCTTCTTAAATGAAGCCCGACGGCTTTGTGTAAAACAGGATTCGGAACAGTAGCGTGGTCCATCGGTGGTGGTTAGAAATTCGGGAGCATTTTCGGGTACAGGACGGCGACACCAACAGCAATTTTGATAGTCTACTGCAAAAAGAGAAAAGAAAGGGGAAATTAATGTTTGAAATAACGGTGATAGGCGCACGCCCTAAAGGAAAACCTTTGCAGCAATCTTATGCTGCAGGGTTCAGTCAAGAATCTTCTCCCCTTCTTGGAAAAAACAGGGCGCTAACATGAGAAGGAAACTAGTCTCTTACGTCCTCTTCAGGATCCTCAGGATTTCTTTTAAATACACCTTATATTTTAAAAGTATTTTAAATGAAATCCTTTGCCATTTAATACCACTTCGAATAGATTTCGCCTTATCCCCTTAAAGCTTCCAGCTTTGCCGTATTAAATGATACCTTCAACACAAACCTGGACACGTCTCTACATACATATT
The DNA here is from genome assembly GCA_932273835.1 of Sarcophaga variegata. Classification (NCBI taxonomy): domain Eukaryota; kingdom Metazoa; phylum Arthropoda; class Insecta; order Diptera; family Sarcophagidae; genus Sarcophaga; species Sarcophaga variegata. The sequence goes on from OW026360.1 coordinate 115,004,533, forward strand.
TCCCTAATGAGCGTTATTTGATATGAAGAAGCAGAGAATGTGGAAAGTAAATGAAATAAAACTGCCAAACCAAAGAATATATTTCGTACGTATATTCGTTCGTATGTGAATAGTTTTCCCAATCCTGTTGAGGATGTTGTGAAGGATGGCATGGTTCGATAAGAACACTTTTGCTCTGCATACATATGTTGGTCGGTGTGTGTGTTGTTGTGTGTCTGTCGGATGAATAAAATTATACGGATGCATTATGTGAATTTTTGGTAACATAAGATAAAGGGCCAAGAATGCTTCCAGTTTCCGGTTGATGCAGCCAAGATGCATAATAAACGAAACCATGTAAAAACATTAAGGCATTGCATACACTGAGAGAAATAATTGGGAAATAGAAGTTAGATAATAGAAGTTATAAAGACCTATTGAAGCCATTACGTGTGGCAGACACTTCGCTCAAATGCCCACTGTGGCTTCTCTGGATGAATTACATCCATAATGTCCCATTTTCCATGACTCTGGAGCATAAATCAGACAGAATTTGAACGATAGCATGAGGTATGTTGGTTTTAAGGACCATAGCTGTGATTTGTGGTTTATTCTCATATACATACTGTTACGTTTTTACCTTCTTAAAAACGTTTAAATATGAGTTCGTTAATTACAAACAAAGTAAAAACAAATATGTGTTTATTTTCTCTTAAACTCTCTTTATTCTTTACACTACTTTTGTGTGACACCGTATACAACTTAACGATACAACAATAATTTGCTTGTACACTATTCTATTTCACACTTCTGTCCGCGTTAACACTAACAACTGTTCGTTAGATCTTCTCTGCTTACAACCCTTTTGCAAGCAATAGCACTTGTACGTTCAAACCGCAACGCGTCTGCACACAAGGCTGACTGAATTATAACTAACTGCTGCCTGCTTTATCTTGCCCTTTTATAGTCCGACACAACCAGTCTAACGAACATTCTTGAAGTGGAAGGTTCGTGTTCTCGCCTTCTCGAAAGCTCTATTGCTAGTACATTATTGTTTGTGTACTTTGCTTATGTTGTCTATCCCTTTTTCTCACATATTTGTCGTAGCTGGTTTTCATTTCATGTTGCTGTTGGTACCAGGTGCAAGCAGGTTCGTTGTATATATGTGTGTATGCAGCTTTAGATAATCAACACGTTCATTCCCAGCTAGCATTTGGAAGATTGTTTTTTGAAAAATCACCTTTCTGAGTCTTTTTAGAGTACTTTTGGTGATCAAAAACTTATTAGTCAGTTACACGATTAAAAAGGACTCGCGCAGAAGAATCAAAAAAGACTCGAATTTGATTAAAATTTTCAAAAAATGCTGGCTGGGTTGGTGTAGCTGGTGGCTTTTGTTTATCGTGGTGGCCTTATAATTAGAAACGATGTTTCTGGAACAGAGTTATCTGGAGTGACGAATCTAAGTTTAATTTGTTCCAATCTGATGGAAAAACGTATGTATGACGTCCTCCAAACAAAGCCATTGATCCCAGGTACACAGTGAAAAGTGTAAAACAAATTAACAAACATACATACATGTTGCTAAGTCGTTTCTAATTATAAGGCCACCACTGTAATTGGCCATTACAATCCTACACTCAGATTAGCTTCCCCCACCACTTAAGTTGTAAGTGTTAATTTTATACATGACTGGCGGCATTAGCAGTTTAAAGTCGACTCCGAACGACAGATTTTTGAGAAGTTTTTCATGGCAATTTTTTATTTACTTACAGAGTTTTTGCTAGAAATCTGCTGAGAGGAAGTTGCCGAAGAAATATTTTTTTATATTTCGTTTTGTTGGAATTGTCTGAACTGGGGTTTGAACCTACTAGACTACGGCGACTTGAAATGCGACTTAAGAAAACCCCACAAGAAAACGTCTAACGGGATCAAATTGCAAGATTTCGGTGGCGAGTTCACATCACCTTCACGTGCATGAGCTTAAGACGATCATGCAGAATATCCAGTGTGGCATGAACTGTATGGCACGTAGCGCCGTCCAATTCCCATTGGCAAATCATCTACTGCTCACTGCTGACAGAGATGACCTGCCTAACATCGCTTTCAAAGAAATATGGATCAATGAGGCCGCAGCCCAAAATCTACTCTAAAAAGTGACTTTTTCGGGATGCGTTAGAAACTTTTGAATCTCATTCAGGTGGATTTTTGATATGAAGAAGCAGAATCATCGGCCTCTACTGCTCGCTGCTGACAGAGATGGCCTGCCTAACAGCGTTGTCAAGGAGATATGGATCAATGAGGCCGGAGCCCAAAATCTACACTAAAAATTGACTTTCTCAGGATGCATGAGACGCTTTTGGATCTCATTCATATGGCTTGTAGGCGTCCCAAATTCGAGAATTTTTTTTCTTCGCGAACTCATTTCTGATATGCAGAAGCAGAATTATCGGCCTCTACTGCTCGCTGCTGACAGAGATGACCAGCCTAACATCGTTTTCAAGGAGATATGGATCAATGACGCCACCAGCAAAAAATCTATACCGAAAAGTTTCTTCCTCACAATGCATAAGACGCTTTTGGATCTCATTAATATGGCTTGTAGGCATCCCACATTCTAGAATTTTTTCTTAACGTACTTATTCACTTAGGAATGGCTTTCACTGCTGAAGATGATCATGTTGTGAAGAAAAATTTGAACAGAACAGCCATTTTGTTAAAACAACATGGACAAATACATGTTGTTGGATACTACATCCGTCCATGTTGATTTTACAAATGTAGCTTTAACAAGATGGCCGCTATCAACTGCCAAACTTGGGAAGTTCCTGTTGGAAGGCCCGATGTATAAAAATTAAGTTTCAATACGAAGAAGTTTTGCAAATAATAATTCTAACTGTATATAGTATAAGTCGCCGTAGTCTAGTAGGTAGTGTGTTGGCTTATTAGACGTAAAAGCCAGGGTTCGAGCCCCAGGCCAGACATCAAAACAAAATACAAAAAGTATTTCTTCGGCGGCTTCCTCTCAGCAGATTTCTGGCAAAAACTCTGAGAGTAAATAAAATTGTCATGAAAAGTTTCTCAAAAATCTGTCGTTCGGAGTCGACTTTAAACTTTAGGTCCCGCCACTCATGTATAAAAATTAACACAGACAACATAAGTGGTGTGAGAAACTAGGTCGTAATCCTGACTGAGGGGTTGTAATGACCAATTATGTATGTATGTATATAGTATAACGGGACGATGCTAAGGAAAATCCAAGGCCATTGCACAGCCGCCTAAATAAAAAAGTTTGAACAAATTTTGTTTTGTTAGAAATTTTCTGACCGTGTAGAAGTAGATGTAGGTAGTATTGTGTAGTAATTTATAACTTTCCATTGAATCCTTTCTTGTACTCCATATTATTACAATATTTCAAAGAGTATGTATTTGATTTCGATTATAAAATATTATCTTTTACGAGAGCATATGTGTGCTTAATAATAAACTTATCGACAGGTTTCGTTCTATTGTTTTAATAAATGCCAGTGGAGAGATGCTACTCCCAGAAATCATATTAAATTCTTGCATAGCATGCATGTGTTCATAGTAATAGTACAGGGTGGCGAAAAACAATCTCAAAATGTACATTTTTAGATGGGTTCAGGCAAAACTTAGGGGCTTAAAACTATCTTTCTTAGGGCCATTATTACAACTTCCCGTTAAAGTTGGGTTTAGTTAAAGGTAACTTTAGCTAAAGTGAACTTTAAAGTCACCTTTAACTTTTTTCATTATTACAACCTTGTGATAAAATAAAGTTAACTTTTGCAAAAATACGGCAGTAATGGAGCAATGTTATCGACATTATTAAATTAAACCAGTTTTTTTAAACGCAGTGGCAACGGCGGGCTTCTTTTTTTTTGTATTTGCTTATTTTGTTTATATTTGAAGACAAGTTCAAACATAAACTTAACTTTGAAAGTTAAAGCGTTAAGCTAAAGGGAGGATAGCTTAACGCTTCTACATTATCGTCCACTTATAATAATGAAAAACTGTTTATCTGCCCGTTAAAATCCTCCCTTTAGTGAACGGTAAGTTGTAATAATGGCCCTTAATGACTTTTCTGCTTAACCTCAAATCCTATTTATTCTACTGGAGGCTGGCTAAGGCATTTGGAGATAAGGACGGGTCTATTAGATATAACAGACAAATTAAAGTAGCATTACCAGCAGGTAACAAAACTATTTAAGTTCGATTGGCATCCGCTCTTGCCTAACCTAACCCAAGAGTTTAGCATAATTGGCCATTACAACCCTTCAGTCAAGATTACGGCCTAGCTTCTCACACCACTCATGTTGTGTGTGTCAATTTTATACATGAGTGGCTGGACCTACAGTTTGAAGTCGACTCCGAACGACAGATTTTTGAGAAACTTTTCATGGCAATTTTATTTGATGCTCAGAGTTTTTGCCAGAAATCTACTGAGAGGAAGTCGCCGAAGAAATATTTTTTTATATTTCGTTTTGATGTCTGACCAGGGGTTTGAACCGTGGCCTTACGTCTAATAAGCCAACACACTACCTACTAGACTACGGCGACTTCTAAAAGAGACTTAAAACTATCTTTCATATCTTTCTTAATGACTTTTCTGCTTAACCTCAAATCCAATTTATTTTACTGGAGATATCATTCAGATTTCATGGACCATAGGCTGAGGCATTTGGAGATAGAGACGGGTCTATTAGATATGGCAGGTAAATTGCAGTTGCATTACCAGCTGGTAACAAAAATATTCAAGTTCAATTAGCATCCGCTCTTGCCTAACCTAACCCAAGAGTAATTAACTTAATATGACTGTATGCATCACCAGCTCGGGAGAAAACTTTTTCGTTAAGCAACATGCAAATTGGACACTTTTGTGAAAAAGAAATAAATCTCCTGCCCTGAAGAAACCAATTAAACTTTGTAGAATTCATCATTACATGAGATGAGAAACCAGGTTAGGTTAGGTTGGAGGACGTGTACTTGTCAAATGAGTCAAGTACACTACCCGGAGGTCAAATTGATGAGAATCAAACACTTGCTCATATCTTCTGCCTTTTATTAGCGTTGCTGTGTACAACGTTTCTTTGCTAAACTAACCGATCTAGTGTTACTGGATATGGGAGAGCATTATAGAGTCGGAAACATACATACATACATACAGGATTACGACCTAGTTTCTCACACCACTTATGTTGTGTGTGTTAATTTTATACAGGAGTGGTGGGACCTACAGTTTAAAGTCGACTCCGAACGACAGATTTTTGAGAAACTTTTCATGGCAATTTTTATTTACTTTAAGAGTTTTTGCCAGAAATCTGCTGAGAGTAAGTCGCCGAGGAAATACTTTTTGTATTTTGTCTTTGATGTCTGCCCTGGGGCTCGAACTCTGGCTTTACGTCTAATAAGCCAACACACTACCTACTAGACTACGGCGACTACGGTGCGTCGGAAATTTTAATTAAAATCCATGGTGCTCAATCGGCCAACCTAACATGCTCTGTCTGTTTGTATTTTCTTTTGGCGCCTGAAAACTTTACATTCCATTCAACATTCTGACACTACTTTTAAGCCACCTGGCTTAGCTTGTTTGGTTTATTTTACAAAATTTTACTAATAAGGATGGATGTTAAAGATGAACTTTATTTTTGTTGTTGTTGTTGTTATATGAATATTAAGGATTTTCATTGTAACTTTAGAATGCCATATGAATTTGGGTGTTTGTTTTTCTATTTCTTTCTTTCTTTCATTAATTATTTTATCGGATTTCTTTATTTAATCAAAACTATAGGGTTTCTATAATTAAATCATTCACACAACATTCGTTAAAATATTAAAATAAAATTATAAAATAGATAGCAGGATAGAGTTTTAATAAATCATAGAAAAACATTTTACGATTAATTTTATGCCATCTACTACCCGCCCACTATACAGGCCTTTGTGGGGGTGATTTACTCACGTAAAATGTAAATATTCTCACTGTTGTGCATCACCAGAATGTAAAATAATTATTATTTACTTTGGATAGCAGCTGCCACGCCCTCAGTTCTAATTCTGTCTGAAGACAGTAGTTACGCTATCTTCTTATATATAAAAATGAATGTGTGGTTATTTGTTTGAAGTCTATAGACGGCTAAACGGCTGGACCGATTTTCTTGAAATTTTAACAGTATCTTCCTGTATGTCTGGAAAGTAAATTTCAAGTAGGCAAGGTGCCACGCCTACCCATATAAAAATGAATGTTTGTATGTACCTTATAGGATCTTAAACTATGCATTTGATCATGTTATAATCTTTAGCAAAGCTGTTGCGCATGAGTCGGATAACGTTTCTTAGTTGGTATGACTAATTTCCGGCAGGTGGCGCCACTGAAAATTACTCAAAATGAATTAAATCGTGCACTGTCTATTTGATCATGTTATGATCTTTAGCAAAGTTGTTGCGCATGAGCCGGGTAAGGTTTATAAGTTGGTATGACTAATTTCCGGCAGGTGGCGCCACTGAAAATTACTTAAAATCAATTAAATCGTAAACTGTGCATTCTTTAACAAAGTTGTTGCGCATGAGTCGACCGAGGTTGGTGCGATTAATTTCCGTTCGATGGCGTCACTGAAAATTATTCAAAATGAATGACAAACAATTGGCCGACCTACACCTCAAGCACGGAAGAAAAGAGCATTACGAGCTTCAGAATCAGACGAGCAACGAGCATTGAGACTGGAAAATCTTTGACTATATGCCGCTGAAACCCGTTCGCTTGAACTACTTGAACAACGAGAAGTGAGATGAGCAACTGATCAAATGCGTACTACTCAGGCCCGTTCATCTGAATCATCTGGACAACGGGAAGCAAAATCAATAAAATGATTCAAAATTAATTGGACATTTGTGTAATGTCTTCCCTTCAAATTTATTTTAGTTGGTGGCGCAGCAACACGCGCAGGGTACAGCTAGTACGTTGATAAACGTTACCCGTTTAAGCAAACGTTTTGAAGGTTTTAAATGTGGAGACGCTGTACTTAGACCAACATTAGGTAGTAGATATACGATTGCCTATTGACGCTAATAATCTCCGATGGTTTGTCAATTGTGAGCTTGTGATGCGAATTAAAAGAAGTCGCCGTGATGCCTCGGCTCAAATCCCAGAAAAAAAAGTATTTCTTCGGCGACTTCCTCTCAGCAGATTTCTGGCAAAAACTCGGAGAGTAAATAAAATTGCCATGAAAAGTTTCTCAAAAATCTGTCGTTCGGAGTCGACCTTTAAATTGTAGGTCCCGCTACTCATGTATAAAATTAATACCCATAACATAGGTGATGTGAAAAGCTAGGTCGTAATCCTGACTAACAGACCAATTATGTATGTATGTATGTATGTACACTCCTCGATGGTGCTTCAATTGTGGGCTAGTGATGCACTTAAAAAACATCGAAGTTTTTTTCGATGTAATGCATAACAGAAATCGATTTGTTACAAAAAACATAGATTTTCTGTGCATCAATTCATTTTTGTAAGAGAATGGAAGTAAAGAAAACAGAATGTAACAGAATTGTTGTGTAGAGCTATTGAGGTACAGCTATCAGACGATTTATTGTGCTGCCATCAACACACTAACGGGTGATTTTTTAGCTATTATCTTTTTGGCAACACTGGTTTAAACAACTCACGCACGTTTCGTGTTTTGTTTCACTGTCAAACATCTTCCGTTTGGTCTATAATTTAACCATGAATCGTCCTACAAACGAACAACGCTTGCAAATCATTGAATTTTATTATCAAAATGCAAAACAGAAAGAAAGTTCATCGCGCGCTTCTTCCATTTTATGGTCAGTTTAATCGACCCACTGAGGCGGCTATTGAGGCTATTGTGACTAAATTTCGCAACAAATTTACATTGTTGGACATTAAACCACCAACACGCTTACGTAGAGTGCGAACTGAAGAAAATATTGCAGCTGTATCGGCCAGTGTTAATGATGACCATCAATTATCGATTTGTCGCCGTTCGCAGCAATTGGGCCTCTGTTACTCAACAACGTGGAAAATTTTGCGGAAGGATTTAGATGTGAAGCCTTTCAAAATACAGCTGGTGCAAGAATTGAAGCCAAACGACCTACTCCAACGCAGAATTTTTGGTGAATGGGGTCTTGGAAAGTTGGCCAAAGATCCACTTCTTTATCGAAAAATTGTGTTCAGCGACGAAGCTCATTTTTGGCTCAATGGATACGTAAATAAGCAGAATTGTCGATTTTGGAGTGAAGATCAGCCAGAAGAATTGCAAAAGCTACCAATGCATCCAGAAAAAGTCACAGTTTGGTGCGGTTTATGGGCTGGTGGCATCATTGGACCGCACTTCTTTAAAGATGCTGCGAATCGTAACGCAACTGTGAATGGTGAGCGCTACCGTGAGATGATATCCAACTTTTTTTTTTGCCCAAAATGCAAGAGCTAGACTTGCATGACATGTGGTTTCAACAAGACGGTGCCACATGCCACACACCACACGTAACAATGGACTTATTGAGAGGCGAGTTCGGTGAACATTTTATTTCACGTTCGGGACCGGTCAATTGGCCCTAGATCGTGCGATTTAACGCCTTTAGACTATTTTTTTGTGGGGCTATGTTAAAGCTCATGTCGATACAGACAAGCCCGCTTCAATTGACGCATTGAAAGACAACATTGAAGCTTTTATTCGTGAGATACCGAATGTTGGAAAGAGTATGTCAAAATTGGACTAAGCGGATGGACCATTTGTGGCGCAGTCGTGTTCAACATTTGCATGAAATAATCTTCAAACATTAAATTATATGGACCGTACTATCGATTCAAGTAAAGATTTCATGAATTTTTCTGAATTTTATGTTTTTTTTTTTTTTGAAAAATTTTCTTATAGCTCTTAAAAAATCACCAATTATATTGTCCTGTAATATCTTTTACTTGCTAAACACCCAAGTGTTTCTTTCTAAAATGCATTAATTCCGCTCAAATTGTAAATATGAGATCTGATAACTCGTTTTCCTTATTACGAAAGCTTCCTTTTTGGGATGAATCGATCTCTGTTCTAAAACTATTGTTCTTTAAGTCTACGATTCTCGTTAAAATGCTGGCTACTTGCCCAGGGCTATTCCTCAAAAAAGTCGAGCAAAACTCAAATCACTATTCATTGTAATTAATAATAGAAGTCGCCGTAGTCTAGTAGGTAGTGTGTTGGCTTATTAGACGTAAAGCCAGGGTTCGAGCCCCAGGTCAGACATCAAAGACAAAATACAAAAAAGTATTTTTTCGTCGACTTCCTCTCAGCAGATTTCTGGCAAAAACTCTGAGAGTAAATAAAAATAAAATTGCCATGAAAAGTTTCTCAAAAATAAAATTAACACACACAACATAAGTGGTGTGAGAAACTAGGTCGTAATCCTGACTGAAGGGTTGTTAAATTGTCAACAAAATGGTCAACAAAATTGGCAATTTACAGATGCCTGGCTATCCTAGTGAAGTCGCCGTGGTCTAGTAGGTAGTGTGTTGGCTTATTAGACGAAAAGCCAGGGTTCGAGCCCCAGGCCAGACATCAAAATAAAATACAAAAAAAGTATTTCTTCGGCGACTTCCTCTCCGCAGATTTCTTTCAAAAACTCTGAGAGTAAATAAACCTGCCATGAAAAGTTTCCCAAAAATCTGTCGTCCGAAATCGACTTTAAACTGTAGGTCCCGCCACTCATGTATAAAATTAACGCACACAACATAAGTGGTGTGAGAAACTAGGTCGTAATCCTGACTGAAGGGTTGTAATGACCAATTATGTACATATGTATGTGGTTATCCTAGTGTAGTGATTAGAAAGAAAATAAAATACTGGAGTGTCTCCTTTATTATTGGCTTTCCACATCGATCAGGCCATTGGCTATTTAAAATTCTCAGATGATTCCTATCTTTGAACAAACAATTCGTTGACTTCAAGGACCCGTACCGGATATGTAGTAACACTATGTGTGTTGGATGGAGTCGTGGATGGCCTGTAGGATCTTTGATGAAGGGAAGGTTATGAGTGTATTAAAGTCACTGGCAAAAACTCGGAGAGTAAAATAAAATTGCTATGAAAAGTTTCTCAAAAATCTGTAGTTCGGAGTCGACTTTAAACTGTTGGTCCCCCGTCACTCATTTATAAAATTAACGCACACAACATAAGTGGTGGGAGAAACTAGGTCGTAATCCTGACTGAAGGGTTGTAATGACCAATTATGTATGTATGTTATGTAAGTGCCTGAGTTTCGGAACCGCGAATGAACCATAGAAAATATGAAATGTAAGTCGCGATTTCGAGACTTTCTGGTTATGAAACATTTTTGCTTGATATCCACCTATCCTTGTAAGTACAAGACATAGCATGTCGTCTCCCAGAAACCGTGGTAATCCCACAAAACTATTTGTAATGCCCATATAGAAGGTTTTGATTGCTTCAAATTTGGGGGAGCTTTATACAGGAGATCAAAATTGATTTTCAATTGAATTTAATGCCTAAAAACTTACCTATTTTCTCATCAATTGGATTTACTGTGGTAGTCTGAATTTTACCCGCCGAATGGGGACTCTTCGAATCATCATCTCGTGAGCTTCTGGTGTCATGATCCGAGTTGGTACTATCGTTACCGCCACTGCGATAAGCGCTATTACAATTCCCCAGAGATGATGATGATTTGAGGTTTGTTGAACTGCTGCTATTGCAGGTGGTGTTATTACCGCCATTGTTGTTATTGTTGTTGTTTGTTTGGTGATTATTACTGTTGGTAGGAGTGCGCAAATGCTCATTTTGTTGCGACGAATGCTGGTGCTGGTGCTGCTGCTGTTGGTGCATCTGCAAAAGTGAAGCTGCTCTACTGCTGCGGCTGCGGCGTTTCTCCATATGATGGTGGGAGGGATGGGACTGCTGTTGTTGTTGCTGATGCTGCTGAGATTGCAATAATTTGGAAGTTTTTGTTGAAATATCCAAACGATCAACACTATCGAAACCATACCAACCGAGTAATTCATTCATTGTACTTTCAGCAAATTCCTAAAAAATAAAAGCAAAAAAGAGAAAGAACGTGTTAAAAGAGAGAAAGACAGAGAGAGAGAGAGAGAAATCACATGATTTGTGTTATTTAAGCAAGGAAAACGAGAAACATCTGTTTTGAGTCAGTATGCGGTGTGGACATTTGGTGACTCAAGAAGAAGAAGAAAAAAGTATCACAATGAGACACGGGGGTATTGAAATTTCAAGATAATTTTTTTAATGCATTTTTTTTTTCTTTCTTATAGCTGTTGTTGTTGTTGTTGTTGGTGTTGTTTTAACGTTGTGGTAATTTTTAGTACCAGTCTTCAGAAGTGGTGTCCATTTCAGTGGTGGTACGTAGTATATCGGTTTTGATGTCTGGCTGGCTTGTTGTTGGCTTGACTGACTAACTAACTGGTCATTTCATGCCGTATGAAAGATTGTGTTTAATCAAGCTTTTCAACTGGACATTTACTATGTGCATCATATACACAGACGGCTTAGTCATTTTGTTAAGACTTCTCTCCCTTCTACTCTTTTCCAATGTTGTTTTATCTTTTTTTTTGTTTTTTGTATTTGTTGTTGTTATTGTAAATTTATAATCTTTATATAACAAAAATTTGATACCTTCTTTAAAATATATAATTCGCAGATGCCAAATGGTTAAATAAAACAACACAGAAAAAAATATAAGAGACTGGTGTGAATTCACACCGTTTATACGCTTCCAAAACTTGTATTCATTCGTACAATTCACTTTAATTAATGTAAATACACACACACAGACATACCACTTTTATATACATGTATATGTGTGTGTGTGTGTGTCACAGTCAGTAACAGAATTATGACTACAAAAATATAAAAAAAAAATTTTGAAGCTTTTCTTGGCTATTGTAACCGACTTCTGTAATTAAGGCACAGGGAGAAGTGTTATCCTGCCTCCTATGGAATATTTTCATAAACAGCCTGCCCACCTAAAAAGGACAGGGTGTCTTACATCACCGTTTTCAATGGTGGTGAAGTTTCTATCACCATACTGGTTCAGGCAGGCTGCCATTTGAGATTGACTTGAGACAAAGAAAATAAAGTATAAAGAATGTGCATTTTAACATATTTTGGAATATTTTTCAAAAATATTTCATGACGCGGGGGGAAAGATAGAAGGGAATGATACAGAAACCAAGAGCGTAACAATGCGTTGTTCTCATCGTGCGTTTTTGTTGTTTCACCACTTTTTTATTTATTTTTCTGGTGTTAAAAACAGACATCGGCACCAATGTCCCTCAGGGGAAGAACATCTTCGGCTTTTTACACACACAGGACACGAACATCAAGAATGTTCGTTAAAAAGAGCGTAAAAATCTTGTCAGCTTTTAAAGAAGAAGGTTCATGTCGCTTTTTTCAGACTTCAATTATACACCCAAAGAAATATCACAGTAGTATTCACTAATATCAATGAGAAATGATTTCGATTTTTGGAAGAATACTTGCCAAGTTAAATACGGTGTCTTTAGGGATTTAGTGTCAGTACAATTTTTCTATATTTTCCGATCACATATACATATCATTGGGTTAATAAGTAGACTTGACATTATTACTAACAATTTTCCTCTAGGTTAACACATGCCTATGATTATGGATTAGTGAGTGAGAGAGAGAAAATAAGTTGAGAGAATTTATTTATTTATAGCCATATAAAAGTGTTAGTAATATACTCTATTTTTATTTTCATTTCATCAACATACATATGTAAAGGCTGTCTATCTTTGGCTTAATAATTTTGGATAAATAAAAATAAAATAAAAACCTCGATTTTATTATTAAAAGAACATAAAGCTATCCATCTTTGGCTTAAAAATTAGGCCATGTTTTTTAGATAAATAAAAATAAAAAGAATAAAAACCAATTTTTTATTAAAAGAAAAAGAAACGAGCATTCCAAAGCATTTAAAAAAATTATGCTGTGGGACAAAATAAAAAATAAAATACGCCCAGCTAATGACAACATTTTTAACACAAAATATTCTTCGAGTGTTATTCTGAAATAAAATGATAAAGCATCCGCCGCACATGTATTCTTGTCGCAGTCTGATCGACAACTAAATCAAAAAACACAAGAATACATACACATGTACACATACGATGAGAGCAACACATTGTTACGCTCTTTGTTTGTGTTCATTTTCCTTCTGTCTTCCTCCCTCTCATCAAGAAATGATTTTTAAAAATATTTTGGTGAGAGCGGGTCGTAATGTTACGACCCGCCATAAGAAATTTTACTTCTACATGATGCGTATTCTTTATATCCATATTCTTTGCTTGAGATTAGGTTAGGTTAGGTTAGGTTGAAGTGGTAGCTCTGATATCAAAGAGCTCACTTGAGCACGCATAGCGGCCCGTTGTGATGCCACGAGTGAACGCAGTTTCTGTACTGACCAAGTTCCACCAAAATCAGGGAAGAGAAGGAAGTTGGTCAGCGCAGAAGATGCACGACTTGAGATTACTATGAATCTGTCTGAGCAATCGGAATCAGTTATGCAGGACAAATAGGTTTACCCCCGGTTGGATCCCTGCTCGGATTGAAATTCACAGCAATGCCCAAATGAAATTGCAAGGAGGGGAGTTTCTATGCCAATGAGTCAACCAGAATTTTTGTGCAGTAATAACGACCGTTTGGAAGCGTCTAATGGTGAAGAGGAATGATAGAAAGCTGCGAAAACTGCTGTCAAACCAGATCGATTTAAGGCAACCTAAACTTGTGTTTGCTAATTACAATGAGGAAAGATTTGAGCCATATGTCAGACTTTCCAGAGCAGGCACAACACTCTAGAACCTCCAAACGGATGAAGACGGCATTGCTGACGAAATTAAACTGATGTAAGCGAAATGGAGCCAAAACTATACTTTTCACTAGAAAGTATTGTCTCGCTTGAACCTTCTTAAAAAGGGGATTCCCAATGCATAGGACTCAAGCAAAAGCTCAATGTTTGTAACATATCTGGTCAATTCATTGGATCTGAATGTTTCCTGGATTCAGTCTAAAACCTCCAAACAGATGAAGATAACTGACGAAATTAAACTGCTGTTTGCGAAATGGAGCCAAAACTATACTTTTCACTAGAAAGTATTGTCACGGTTTAACCTTTTTAAAAAGGGGATTCCCAATGCATAGGAATCAAGCGAAAGTTCAATGTTTGTAACATGTCTGGTCATTTCATCGGATCTGCAGTTTCCCTGGATTCCGTCTAGAACCTCCAAACGGATGAAGACGGCATCGCTGACGAAATTAAACTGGTGTAAGCGAAATGGAGCCAAAACTATACTTTTCACTAGAAAGTATTGTCACGGTTTAACGTTTTTAAAAAGGGGATTCCCAATGCATAGGACTCAAGCAAAAGTTCAATGTTTGTAACATATCTGGTCATTTCATCGGATCTGGAGGTTTCCTTGATTACCATTACACCGCGTGGTAATTTTTTTTCAGAGTTATTGCTGTACTGGCCGCATGGTTATAGCGATTAATCCGAAAAGGCCTTTCCACCTCATACTTCTATTCAGTTTTGAACCCTAGATGATGTTTGCATGGAGTCGTTCACACCATAGTGCCTGAAAGACACTGCAATAACCCGCTAATCATAGCGATTAATTCGGAAGGACCCCTCGACCTCACAACTCCATTCAGTTTTGAACAATCGGAGAAGGTTTGTATGGAGTCATTCACACCAAAGTGTCTCACACCGTTTTCACTCTTATCTGGAATGGATGTTCTGGGCTCCCTCGCAGAGTCACATTGTATAATGTAATCTATGCTTCTGAATGTTCCGAATTCCGTCAGGATTCGTGACTAGTATAAGCTTAGGGGAGGCAAAAAATGCGCCACTTGTTACAATGCAGGCGGATCTTTGTGCCCGACGTTAGTTGTCCTCTCAAAGGATTCCCAATATACCAGCTATCTGCAGATCAAGATAGGTTAGGCTACTTCTGAGCAATGTGTCATACATATATCCCATGTGTTTTCGAGATCCTATCTTCTTCTAGCCAGCACTCTATTACAAGTGTAGAGAGCAAAGTAAAGGGTCCGCCAAATAACTTTTTTTTGTTAAAATGCTACTGCTACTGAATATTTTCTCAAATTTCTTTTTTTATTTGAAAGTACAATCCTTCCGGTTAATAATGGAAAATAATTTCATTCAAATGGCTGCCTCGGCTGGCCATGCAGTAGCCTACACCAGAAGATGCCGATTTTGGCAAAAAAAATCATCTTTTCAGATGAAGCTCATTTTGATCTTGGCGGATATATAAACAAGCAAAATTGTCGCATTTGGGGCACAGAAAACCCGCACGCATACATTGAAACGCTGACGCACCCAAAACGAGTCACTGTTTGGTGCGGATTTTGGTCCAGAGGCATAATTGGGCTATTTTTCTTCGAAAATGAGCAAGGAGAGGCCGTTACAGTCAATGGCGATCGTTATCGGGCCATGTTGAACGAATTTTTGTTCAGAAAAATTGAAGAGAAGGGTATTGCCAACATTTGGTTTTAACAGGACGGCGCTACGTGCCACACAGCCGAAGCTACACTCGATGTTTTGCGCCCTGTTTTTGAAGATCGCATTATCAGCCGCAGAGAGCTGATGTCGTTTGGCCACCTCGGAGCTGCGATTTGACACCGTTGGACTATTATTTGTGGGGTGCCGTCAGAGATAAGTGTTACGCCGATAAGCCAGAGACAATTGACGCTTTATAGGACAATATTCGTGAAGCCATTGGTGAAATACAGCTGCACACAATCGATAATGTGCTTAAAAATTGGACCGAACGTGTAGGCTACTGCATGGCCAGCCGAGGCAGCCGTTTGAATGAAATTATTTTCCATTATTAACCGGAAGGACTGTACTTTCAAATAAAAAAAGAAATTTGAGAAAATATTCAGTAGTTTTTGTTTAAAGCATTTTCAAAAAAAAAAGATATTTGGCGGACCCTTTACCAAGTTTAACTAAGGCAATCGAAACACTTATGCCTTAAAATTATCGAAAATTGGGAGCTATGTTCAGGTCATTAGCAATGCAATTTCCAACAATATCCCTTTGTCCTGAAACTCATATGAGAGTTGCCTTTGAATGATCAGAAATCCCCATCGAAGATGGTCATCGAGGTGACGTTCGTGAGAATCTTGATAAAAACCCAGTTGTACTTGTAAATTAAGTGATTTTCAGGGAAAATTTCTTCACATAAATTGCATTCCACTGCTTTCAACATCCTTTCAGAAGAGTTTAGTGTCCAATTGCCGGCGATATCTCTATGCGTTGGAAAACAGATAAGAGTTGCCTTTGAATGATCCGAAATGTAATGATCCGTGGTGACATTCGTGAGAAGCTTAATAGCAGCCTGGCCAGTTCCAGATGCCTAACTAAAAACCTTAAAACCTCATCGTTGCAGCTCCTCCTTCTAGTTTCTCCAGGGAGATAATGCCACTGCTTGACAATCAGACAACCAACTGAGTACTCAACTCTTCTGTGGTTATATTTGCCTGACAAACTGAATAGGATTACCCTCTGCTGGGTACCAGGTTATATGGAAATTCGCAGCAATGAGAGGGTAGACGAGCTTGCCAAGAGGGTTGTTTCCACGGCCAAAGCCTAGATGTTTGGAAATGTATACGAAAAGGAAAACGCAAAGATACAAACACTCCTCAAACCAAATGAGTTTAAGGGTAACTAAAATAAGAGAAGATTTGAGTCAACAGATTATCCGTGAATAACCTGAGGTTAATAGCCGGTCTTTCAACAGGACACTGCAGACTCAAAGTACACATATTCAGAATGGGAATCAACGCGAACCCAACATGTAGATTAAGTGCTGATGAGAAAGAATCATCAGAACACATTCTTTGAACCCGTGGAAACATTCCTGCGTCACCTCAGCGCATATCAGGTGCTGGACAAAGAATTGTTCTTACTGACACTGAGCATTTTAGGCTTGTCGGAGAAATTAGAAAAATACTTTGTATAAATTGAGATCGCAGAGTTGCATTTCTATGGCACCCTCTTCTAAGATTTATTATCACAGTTTAATTAAAAATGAAATTATTTTCCATTATTAACCGGAAGTATTATACTTTCAAATAAAAAAAGAAATTTGAGAAAATATTCAGTAGTTTTTTTTAAAGCATTTTCAAAAACAAAAAAGTTATTTGGCGGACCCTTTAGCCTATTTTCATTCTATTCAGCATATTAAGTTTCCAGCATGGTTTCCGAAGTGAAAATATTCAAATTGTAGTGAACCGAAGCAATTGTAGCAGAATTAAAATAAACGGCCGAATAACATTTGCTTTGGCAGTAAATTTTGATTTTAATTTTAAAATTTTCCTGTGCAAGAATTTATAAAGCCCACTGTCCTCGGTCGCATGTTGTGTGTGCCAGTCGATTTTGAGCTTATTTTTCTTCTTGTTTTTGTACCCAAGTAGACATGAAATTGTTATTTTGCTTTTGTT
Source organism: Sarcophaga variegata (assembly GCA_932273835.1). Classification (NCBI taxonomy): domain Eukaryota; kingdom Metazoa; phylum Arthropoda; class Insecta; order Diptera; family Sarcophagidae; genus Sarcophaga; species Sarcophaga variegata. Next base: position 115,022,055 of record OW026360.1, read on the forward strand.
GTTGCTGCTGTTGTTGTATTTTTCATTCGAATAAAATATCGAATAACATTTAAAGATTCTTCTTTTGTATTTGCTGTTGTTGTTGTTGTTGTTGTTGTATTACCAATGTTGGTCATATCGATACAGCAATGTAGTCGCGCGTATGGAATTAATACACAACGAAATCAATTCCCGTGGCAACAACAAAAACAAAAAAATTTTTTTTATAATCAACAAAGCAACATTAATCGAAGTATGTAACGGTAATTAATATTTCAAAAAAAAAAATTAAAGAAATCCATTTGAATTGATTTTTAAAAAACACCGAGACCAACAAAACATTTTTTCTTTTTGAAATAAAACTCGAACCCTAGTATCAGGCTAAAGGCAAAAGCGTTAGTCTTGGTGGACTTAAAGATACACCCAAGCAAAACAACAGTAGTATCACTTACAAGATGGAGTATACCATCCAAAATGAAAGAAAATCTAACTCCCGGGTGAGCTAAAATAACACAATATTTTTAAGACAAAGTATCTGGCAGTAGTGCTGGAGACAGTAAACTGAAATGGAAGAAGAAGTTCAGTCAGTCTTGTGTCAAGACGCGGCGTGTTTGAAGAGAGTAGTCGTGGTTTAAAGATCACCGATACAAAAATCTATCGAATAATTGTCTAGTAATTGTTATTGTTTATCCAAAGGGTGTAAACCAGAGGTCAGCAATGAGTATTCCAAACGATGAGTAGATTCAAATCATACTTATAATTTCTGATACTTATACGCATTCATACTTATTTTAATGTCATACTCATACTACTCATATTCAAAGTTTGAAATACTCATGGTACTCGTACTTAACAATATGCATGATGTTATTGATTTCGACTCTCCATGACTCATCATATACACGAATCATAAAATAAGTATGATTCGGGTAGGAACACTACATACTCACATGAAGATTGTGTGTTTGCTCTCCTTGCTGTCTTTGTCTTTTTTGTTTATGTGTCTCTTCTTTCTTTGTAAATGCAACAACAACTAAGACTATAAATTTTGACGAATGATTCGAATCGCTCGAATCATTTATAAGTATTATCAGTATTTTTCTAAAGTTATGGATCTAAATGAGTAGGCTTATGAATCAAACATAGTTCGAATGTTATGAGTTTGATGTCAACGTTGTACTCATACTCATTGCAACTTGTACTTATTAATCAATGTTGTACTGAGTACGAATGAATCAGAGTAGTGGGATTTCAATACTGTTGACTCACTCATACTCAAAATTTCATGAGTATTTATGAGTAGCGAAAAAGTGATTCATTGCTGATCTCTGGTGTAAACAGAGGAATAACAAACAAAGCAGTTGTTGTTGTATACATAAAGTTGTGAACGCCATATTGATATGCAGAAGGATTGTAAAAAAATCTTGAGAATGCAACTTAAGAACACTGGATGTGGACCATAACATTCGGGATAATTGTAACCTATGAAATCACTGTTTGGGCAGATAGAACGAATTTAAAAGTACCTGAAATTGAATTGAGATAATGAAACCTGTCTTATAGGACTAAGGACTTTATAAAATGTATGTATTTTCGTTGCAGATGGTAGTGAATACCAGAGTCTTAGAGACTATGAATAGAATAATGGCAGACATGTGTTATAAGAGACTTAACCGGGAGCATCAGGACCTAACAAACCGTGACCTGAAAGCTTCATCCATAATTATTTTCTGGATTACATACATACATACATAATTGGTCATTACAACCCTTCAGTCAGGATTACGACCTAGTTTCTCACACCACTTATGTTGTGTGTGTTAATTTTATACATGAGTGGCGGAACCTGCAGTTGAAAGTCGACTCCGAACGACAGATTTTTGAGAAATTTTTCATGGCAATTTTATTTACTCTCAGAGTTTTTGCCAGAAATCTGCTGAGAGGAAGTCGCCGAAAAAATACTTCTTTATTTTGTTTTGATGTCTGTCCTGGGGCTCGAACCCTGGCTTTACGTCTAATAAGCCAACACACTACCTAGTAGACTACGGCGACTTCCTGGATTGAAGCAGCCAATTCTATGATTCTGGAAAATACTTCACAACAAGAGAAAATACTTAAGTGACACGAGTGAATGGACCAATTTGGAGGCTACATACTCTTCTAAGAGGAGCACCATTCTGCGGTATATGGATTGGTCAACAAGTACATATAAAGGTAAAAAAACCGAGCTCGGTACCAGAGTAAAATATTCGAAAGCCAAGCCAAAATTGTAGGTCAGCGAAAGGTATACTCATTACACCTTTTTTAAGAAGTACAAAAGAAGAGGCATTGCAATACAATTTGACACTCAGGCTGTGATCTAAACACTCTCCACGTATGTGGTTTACTTGAGAATATTATAAGAATGCCTGAGTAAGTTAAATCAGTTGGACAGGAGAAATAGGGTCACTCTCTGCGAAATTCATGACAGTGAACAAACAGACGAACCTGCGATGATGGGCGCTTTCTTGTCGCTAATAACACAACCTTTCTGTGAAGTGGGAAGAGAAGTTAGAAAGAGTGCACTCAGAGAAAGAAAGAAAAAAGATGGAAAGAAGCGTAATCTATACTTTTGTTGGCAATTACAATAGAAAGAAATTTGAGTTAATCGTTAGCCGGAGGACACGCAGAACACTTATTCAGAATCGTGATCGCTTCAAGTCCAATGTGTACATAGAATCTCCATGTCAGGACCAAAGGCCTGAGTGCGTATAGAGTACTACGCAGGAACAACATTCAATCATCAGCCTGAGGACAGAACTAACCTGAGGACACGAAGAACAATTGTTCAGGATAGTAACAGCCAAGAACAAATCGCTAGAATACATACTTAGAATCACCTTCTCCGAAGCAAACACCCCAGTGCTTATAAAGTATTAATTACACAGGAACAACTGTATGGGGGAGGAATTATAGGGGTACTCAATAGAGGTTGAGGGCAATACAATAGCTTGTATGGTCGAAATACTCTTGTAGTTTAACAGCTTGTTCGTGTTAAACTTGTATGAGCCATGTGCTCAGTTGACGGCCTGACTGTCGAAGTAGTCTGGCAGTTTAACAGCTTGTCCAAACAGTTCCATAATATTTTCGAGTTAAACTTGCATGAAACAAGTGTTTAGCTAGTGGCCTGGCTGTCTGATAGTATTACTACGTCCTCTCCATTTTATAGAACCCGAAATACAAAATTACTAGTTTCACGTTGGATTTATTTTACCCCAGCCATACTTCTACCATCAATCAATGGTCAAAGAATGCTAGACACAATCAATCTGTAATCCCAGTCCGATCTGTTCTTTCAAAGTCTCATTCGCATTCTATTGAGTTCGTGCAGTCACAAATTACACAGTCCTGCATGGGTTTTGCAAATAAGATGGCTCCAGGTGTTTCCGAAGGCATTTTGCGCGCTGAACACGAATCAAAAACTTTCCATCACGTCAGGTTTTCGAGAAAAAGGTTTTTGGGGTCACTGATTACAGATCTTCATTCAGATTTAAAAAATTTAAAATGGCGGATCCAATAACGCAGTCCAGTAAATCTGATTAATTTTTATAATCCTCGACCGCCATATTGAATCCGCCATTTTGCATTTTTTAAATCTGAATGAAGATCTCTGTAATCAGCGACCCCAAATACCCCCGAGTAACAATTTTCAAGTAAATCTGATTAATTTTTTTAGGACCTCCGTAATGTGTTTCTTTTTCTTTTGCACCCCTTGACATAAACCCACCCCCTACTTTAAGGGTGCATGCAAACAATTTGGCTTTGGGCTCATTTTAAAGAGCAAAGATCAATTGTTAATTGCTTCTGACAATAGCGATGGTTCTAGGACGTCAGTGTTTAGCTCTACAATGTTTCAAAAATGGCCAAAAACGCTATTTTTAGGGGTTTCAACCCCCTTTTTCTCGAAAACTTGACGTGATGGAAAGTTTATGAAACCAGATTCATGTTCAGCACGCAAAATGCCTTCTAAAACACCTGGAGCCATCTTATTTGCACAAAAAAGTCCAAATTTGCAGGCCTGTGTTATTTGTGACTTATGTCAGACCGATCCAATCGACCCTAGAGCCGCCTAACTGTCCATTAAAATAACACAAAAACCTGCAATAAAATGAGCGAGGTTGGTAACTCATGAGCCTTTCCATACGGCATAATTCAGGTGATTCGAATGGCACAAAAAAGTTTAATAAAATTTTAAAAATGTAATACCACTACTTATTAGACTACCCTCGTTATTATATTAAGTATTAAGCTTTATACTGGAATTATACAGTAAATTTGATACTTAAACCTTTTTTTGTTGCTTTTCTGTTATTCATGTTCTTCTGTATTTCTCTCGTTTTTATTTTCTGTTTGTGTATGTATGCATGCGTGTGTGTGTCTTTTTATGCTGATATAAAAATCTATTTATCAAACTTTTGTTGCATTGTAATTGACACCGTTACAGCGTACAAATACAAAAAAACAACATATAGAATCAACAACAACAACAACAACAACAAGAAGAAAACAGCAGTTGGAAAAAATAGGAGAATCAATTAATTAAAAAATTAAAATGATACCTTGTGAAGGTATCAAAATATACAACAACACAAACGCAGAAAGAAGCAACAACAGAAACAACAGTCAGTCAGTCATATGACATGACTAACCCTGATGATAACCAAAATTAAATAGATTCGCGCAATAACACGAAAGCACGCACACACACGCTGGCGTGTACATGCACACGCAAAAAAAAAAACTGTAAGAAAAATGTAAACATAAAACAAAAACAACAACTACTACTACTGAGAGGAGTAATATTTAATAGTTAACACAGCCTTGACGAAACAAACACTTGGCAAATACAATACATGAGAAAGGGAGAGAGAGAGTTAGTGAGAGCAAGAGAGTAATAATATGTAATAATAAAACCAAACAGAGAATTTATTTTTATGAGTTTAAGGCCTGAGATGTGGGTTACCTTCTAAATTTACAGACAGGAATTAATAATACACCGCAAACACACACATACATACATTCATTTTGTTATTCATTTATTTTAAGGCATATGTATTGTTGTTGTTGCTTTGGATAACCACTATCCTCTCAAAGATTTATGACTAGAGTAATTTAATATATCCTTAAGCTTTGACTTTAGCTTTTCTTTTATACACAGATTTTTTGTTGCTTTTTTCCTGTATTTAAATACTTGATTTACGTTTCAGTTTTATTATTTTAATATCAACATATAGATTTTCATTTAATCTTAACAGCAGAAAAACAAAAAATAAGCGGAAAAAAGCGAGCACCACTAACGGATTAAACATGAAACTTAAAGCATAGAGAAAAAAGGATAAAGATCAACAATTTATGACGTGGTATTATGTTTCGTAATATTTTCATAATAAATGGATACTCTACTCTAAAAGCAGCAAAACAAAACTTGTGACAAAATATTAATGAGGTTTTCCTTAAGAAATATTTAATTTGTACATAGCATTTCATCATGGTAAAGTTACAATTAAATCTTCTTAAGGCTATAAACACATTAGACGCATCAAGTGCTGTGCAGCAAATTTTTCAATTGCCGCCTTAGCCAAGCAGCAAGTGCTTTAATTATTTTAAACGCTTCAGTATCAAAGTAAAGGGTGTCTTTTATAGAGGTATAGAACTTTAAGTTGCAATAAAACAACGATGGATTATTCGATTGACATGAATTTTATTTATCCGAAAGATAATCTTGTGGCATTACATTTTAAATATGATTTCTGGCATATGACCGCCATGGCTGGCGCGGATGTAGTCCAATCTGGACGTCCAATTTTCGATGACTTTTTCCAACATTTGTGGCCGTATATCGGCAATAATACGGCGAATGTTGTCTTCCAAATGGTCAAGCGTTTGTGGCTTTACCGCATAGACCAATGACTTTACATAGCCCCACAGAAAGTAGTCTAGCGGTGTTAAATCACAAGATCTTGGAGGCCAATTCACAGGTCCAAAACGTGTCTTTCAATAAATGTATTGTGGCACGAGCTGTGTGACATGTTGTGCCGTCTTGTTGAAACCACATCTCCTGGACATCATGGTTATGGTCAATTCAGGAATGAAAAAGTTTGTAATCATGGCTCTATACCGATCACCATTGACTGTAACGTTCTGGCCACCATCGTTTTTGAAAAAGTACGGACCAATGATTTCACCAGCCCATAAAGCGCACCAAACAGTCAGTTTTTCTGGATGTAACGGTGTTTCCACATACACTTGAGGATTACCTTCACTCCAAATGCGGCAGTTTTGTTTGTTGACGTAGCCATTCAATCACCATTCAACCAGAAGTGCGCTTCATCGCTAAACAAAATTCGCTTATGAAAATCGGGAACAACGGTAATCTCGTTTTGGGCCCATTCGACGAATCTACGCCTTACTTGATGATCGTTTGGCTTCAAATCTTGCACGAGTTGGATTTTGTAGGCACGCAAACCAAGATCCTTCCGCAAAATCTTCCATAAAGTGGATGGACACAGATCCAATTCCTGTGCTCGATGGCGGATGGACTCATTCGGGTCTTCCTCAATGCTACACTCTACAGCAGCAATAGCTTCTTCTGTACGCACCGTACAGCGTCTCTGGAGATGCGAGTTATCAATAAGAGTAAACGTGGTGCGAAAACGTTCCATGGTTAATCGAATTAACTGCTCTGATGGACGATTTTGTCGACGATAAAATGGACGTAGTGCGCGATACCTTTTCCGCACAGAACCATTATTTTCGAAATAAAATTGCACTATTTGCAAGCGTTGTTCAGGCGTGAGTCTATTCATGATGAATTGCCAAACCAAACTGAGAATAAATGACTTGACAGCTGTTAAATCGGTCGCCATCTTGAAAAGTAATGCCAACTTAAAGTTCTATACCTCTATAAAAAACACCCTTTACATGATCAAATTATGCGTCAGTTGTACTTTCGGAGCAATAGTGAGGTGTAGATTGCTTGAAGGCCATACTATATTCACAGGCGTCTCAGAGATAGAATCTAATTACGTCGGCAGATTTGTCTTGTGAATTGTAATAAAAAGTTAATCTGCTCCCTAATCAGTGCAATGTCTTGCAGACTGAGGTTTTTAAGGTCATTGATCTATGATACGCTGATCTATGAATATGGACCGACTGTATAGGGAAGTCATTAGCCTGATATGACATTAAATCAGTTTGAGAGTGACAGCATCCTGAACAAAGGTATTCACAGTGAGTTCGGATATGTCCAGTATAAAACTATCCTTGGTTTTGAGACACTGTGAAATTGAGAAAAACGTTGTGATAGAAAAACTGACGAAAGAGAACACTGCGATGAGCGTGGGTCTGGTTTATGAGTTACTCGTGCAAATGAATCAGACAAAGAATAGATTACCCTGTATATAGAGAGGTGGCGGATTACCCTGTGTGTAAAAAGGTGATCAGAATGACTTGATATTAATCCAGTTCGAGAGTGACAACAACTTGCAGGAAGGCCTTCTTGGTGCTTTTGAACAAATATGGGATACAAATTGGTTTTGAAGAGAGAGAGAGAGAGAACACGATGATCTGCGTAAATCTGTCTTATAGCAAAGAATATGGATATAAAGAATACGCATTATGTAGAAGTAAAATTTCTTATGGCGGGTTGTAACATTACGACCCGTTCTCACCAAAAAATATTTTTAAAAATCATTTCTTGATGAGAGGGATGAAGACAGAAGGAAAATGAACACAAACAAAGAGCGTAACAATGTGTTGCTCTCATCGTACGTATGTACATGTGTATGTATTCTTGTGTTTTTTGATTTAGTTGTCGATCAGACTGCGACAAGAATACATGTGCCGCGGATGCTTCATTATATTATTTCAAAATAACACTCGAAGAATATTTTGTGTTAAAAATGTTGTCATTAGCTGGGCGTATTTCATTCTTTTATTTTGTCTCATAGTATAATTTTTTTAAATGCTTTGGAATGCTCGTTTCTTTTTCTTTTAATAAAAAATTGTTTTTTTATTCTTTTTATTTTTATTTATCTAAAAAACATGGCCCAATTTTTAAGCCAAAGATGGATAGCTTTATGTTCTTTTAATAATAAAATGGATTTTTTATTTTATTTTTATTTATCCAAAATTATTAAGACAAAGATAGACAGCGCTTTACATATGTATGTTGATGAAATGAAAATAAAAATAGCGTATATTACTAACACTTTTATATGGCTGTAAATAAATAAATTCTCTCAACTTATTTGCTCTCTCTCACTCACTAATCCATAACCATAGGCATGTGTTAACCTAGAGGAAAATTGTTAGTAATAATTTCAAGTCTACTTATTAACCCAATGATATGTATATGTGATCGGAAAATATAGAAAAATTGTACTGCACTAAATCCCTAAAGACACCGTATTTAACTTGGCAAGTATTATTCCAAAAATCGAAATCATTTCTCATTGATATTAGTGAATACTACTGTGATATTTCTTTGGGTGTATAATTGAAGTCTGAAGAAAGCGACATGAACCTTTTTCTTTAAATACTGACAAGATTTTTACGCTGTTTTTAACGAACATTCTTGAAGTTCGTGTCCTATGTGTGGAAGATGTTCTTCTCCTGGGGGACATTGGTGCCGACGTCTGTTTTTAACACCAGAAAAATAAATAAAAAAGTGGTCAATCAACAAAAACGCACGATGAGAACAACGCATTGTTACGCTCTTGGTTTCTGTATCCTTCCCTTCGAGTAATCTCCAATGGCATTGACAAATAAAATAAAATTAAACACAAAAAAAAAATACATTCACTTAGAATTCTGAAATGTTTTGTAGAGTGATGGTGATGGTATCAAATACTTATTATCATGTGCAAAAATTGATGATGATGAGAAAAAAATGAAAGAAAAAAAGAAAAAGAAAAAAACAATGAAAGAAAGAAAATATTCTTGAGAAATTAAGTCATTTGCTAAATTTGTAAAAACAATATTGAATATTAAAAAATAAAAATATGAAACAAAAATAAAAACATGAAACATTTTTAAAACAATTATGCACGGCGAGGTTAAAAAAAAAAAACGAAAAAAATTGTATAAAATTTTCTTTCACATTAGGCTGGCTGTTTTGCTTACAATTCTTGTTATTTTTTTAATATTTGATTATTATTGTTTGTAATAACGGGTTAACCATTTAGTGGTTTCAAAAACATCACACTGGCAAGGCTGTCAGTGTGTTAAAGTGTCGTATATTTAAGAAAGGTTTATTATTTATGGATATCTTGATGAGTGCTATGTATCCAGTCACGGTGCTATTTGCAGTTTTTAAGACTCTTAAGATCGTGCTTTATCGCTATTCTTTTAATGCGGCACTGAGCGCCATAAGTGAGTCAACATTTTTGTCCTGAAGTATAAAACACTTTTGTTCTTAAGTATAAAAAAGGTTTCTTTATCATGAATTGTTGTTTTTGTTTTAACATTTTAAAGGTAATAAATAAAAGTTTTTATTTTTGGAAATTTATTCGAATATTCTCATTTACTTTTCTCGCTATCCTAAGAAAATGAATTATTTCAGTGGTGTTTACTCACTTTTGGCGCTCCAGTGTATATATGTAGCCTCCGTAGCCTAGTTAGGTAGTGTGTCGGTTTATTAGACTTAAGGCCATGGTTCAAATCCCAACAAAAACGAAAAAATGAAAAAAATATTTCTTCGGCGACTGCCTATCAGCAGATTTCTGACAAAAACTCTGACAGTAAATAAAATAGCCATGAAAAGTTTCTCAAAATCTGCCGTACGAAAGCGACGTTAACCTGTAGGTCCCGCCGCTCATGTATAAAATTAATGAACACAACATAAGTGGTGTGAGAAGCTAGGTCGTAATCCTGACTGAAGGCTTGTAATGACCAATTATGTTATGTATGTCTTACGTGATATCCATTGACAGTCAAGCGATAGCACACCAGCTTGATGTAAGTCTCAGAGCAACATAGCAGTTTTTGGAAAGGAAAGAGTCGGTCTTTGTTGGGTTCTAGGTTCCTATGCTCTTCCTGGGTACGACAGAGCTGAAGAACTTGATTGGTAATGTCACTGTTAATCCCAATTCTCCAATCATAGGTAGTGTGTTAACTCATTATACGAGAGCCCGTGGTTCAATCCCAGATGAACTCTCTTCATTCGTATCCATAGATGAGCTTCGCTATTTTAGTGACCTCTGACCTTGGACGACATTTGCATTGATCAGGGAGTATAGTTTTCTGTTAATATCCACAACATAGATCTGCCTGATACCATCTTTGAGCCGCCTGTGAAGAACGGTATGACCACCGAGCAACATATTTACACTTCGCTTCCACTCCAGTAGTACTGTCTAGGGCAACTTATTAATCTTGAACATGTATTCGGAAATATTCTGATTTGGTTTCTGTTTTTTTTTAAATTAACAACAACAACTGACACCTGAACACCTGATTTTTGCATTTTATATTTGTATTATGAAGTCACCGTAGTCTAGTGGGTAGTTTGTCGACGTGAGCCAGTATTTCAAACCCCAGCTCAAACACGTAGGTAGAAGTGGCTGTCCCCTCGATAAAGTCATGAGCGGACACACTTTGGCCTCACACGGAGCACATTGTGATACCACAGTTCCTCATTTCCCCCTATTCCAGGAACCAGTCGGAGCTTCCGATGAAGCGACTCAGACTGCCAATATCCATACACGACAGTTCATCCATATCCTCCATGTAGTAGGCAACCAGGTACCTCTTTCTCCTCCGACCAAGTGCCGGACATATGCACAATAGGTGAAGAATAGTCTTATCTTCCTCTTCATCGCCACAGTTTCTGCAGAAATCATTTGCAAAGTGTCCAAAACCAATACGCCTCGCATGCGTTCCTATAATGCATTGCCCCGTAATAACCCCGATAACAGTGCTGAGTCTACTTCTTTGGAGTTTATATGCCGAACAAAACGAAATTGAAAAATTATTCCTTCAAAGACTTTCTTTCAGCAATCCTCTGGCAAAAACTGACAGTAAAATAAAATTTCCATGAAAAGTTTCTCAAAAATCTGTCGTCGTTTATAGGCGACATTAAATTGGGGGTCCTGCCGCCCTTATGGATAAAATTAACGCATACAACACGAGTGGTGTCAGAAGCTAGATTGTTAGGTTAGGTTAGATGACGTGTACTTGTCAATTAAGACAAGTACAGTACCCGGAGGTCGAATTGACCCATTCTACAACGTCCTAGTTTCTCACACCACTTCTGTTGTGTGTGTTAATTTTATACCTGAGTGACGAGACCTACAGTTTAAAGTCGACTCCAAACGACAGATTTTTGAGAAACTCTTCATGGCTCTTTTATTTACTCTCAGAGTTTTTGCCAGAAATCTGCTGAGAGGAAGTCGCCGATGAAATATTTTTTCGTATTTCGTTTTGATGTCTGACCTGGGGTTTGAACCGTGGCCTTACGTCTAATTAGCCAACACACTACCTACTAGACTACGGCGACTTTGTCATGTGAAGCTTCCTTAAAATCTAATAGGTCCCGCCACACTAATGGATAAAATTAACACACATAACACGAGAAGCTAGGCTGTAATTCTGACTCAAAAGTTCAGTCAGTTGATCCAGTTGACCAATAAACTAAGCAAGAAAGTGTAAATCGTAGGTAATGGCAAGGGATCCTACAGTTTTAAAGTACAGTACAGTACCCGGAGGTCGAATTGACCCATTGTACAACGTTCTAGTTTCTCACAACACTTATGTTGTGTGTGTTAATTTTTTACATGAGTGCCGGGGACCTACAGTTTAAAGTCGACTCCGAACGACAGATTTTTGAGAAACTTTTCATGGCAATTTTATTTTACTCTCAGAGTTTTTGCCAGAAATCTGCTGAGAGAAAGTCGCCGAAGAAATACTTTTTGTATTTTGCCTTTACGTCTAATAAGCCAAAACACTACCCACTAGACTACGGCGACTTTACCATGTAAAGCTCCCTAAAAATCTTATAGGCGACATTAAACGAGGGTCCCGCAACACTAATGGATAAAATTAACACACACAACGCGAGTGGTGTCAGAAGCTAGGTTGTTAGTCTGACTAAACAGTTGTAATGACCAATAAACTAAGCAAGGAAGTGTATATCGTAGGTAATGGCAGGCGACCATATATTATAATGAAATAAAGGTTTCATATGGAAAGCAAAGTTTCTTGTATGTGTGGAATCGCAATATGAATAACCCTATTATACTTATTTATGTATGTGTGTTCTTGTATATGATATATTTATATATACAGTGGTGGCCACGAATTTAAGACACGACATATGACTGACTTAGTTGTGATAATATATACAATCCTGTAATATCAAAATTGATATTCTTTATTCTTCTATGTACCCTGTAATGCTAAGAAAAAGTACCCGTTACTTTATTTTGTTTCTTTTTACATTTTGTTGCTTTTTGATCATATTATTGTAAAAACGTTTATTTGAAATTGGCCACGAATTTAAGACATTTTAGAAATATCTGGTTTTTAAGTGATTTTTTGGTGTTTTTTTTTAAGCTAAACGTTGAGCAACGAATGTTTTATTTTATTTTATGTTGGAATACATAGAAATATTTAATTATAAATGATCAGAGGTACTTGGAATACCGATGCCGAGCGAAAACTGATACAACAACTAAAATTTGATGGAAAAAAAAATAACGGAGATATCCAAGCTGCTTAAATGTTCTATATGCGAGATTTACAACGTGCTGGAACACATCAAGCAACATGGTACCACCAAAAATGTCAAACAGCAACCTAGACCCCGAAAAACCACACCCTAAAGTAGCTGCTAATAATCCTTTCACGAGCTCAAGTAAAATAAAAAATAAAATTATATTGGATTTTGGTATCGATATTTCGTCTAGGGCAATAAGCAGATGTCTAAATGGGAAAAACTTGCGTCGGTGTATTGCACAACGTAAACCACTTGTGTCAAAAAATATCAAATCCTGACTAGCATTTTGTCTTGATCTATATAATATGTAAATAAAAATTCTCAACCAAGTATAGGTAGCAAAATATTATTACTTTTTCTTCCTAATATTACTAAAATCTTAAGAAAAATATCATGGACCTAAAATATTTTTGATAAGATGTAAAAATTATCACAAATGTATAAATAAAATGTCGTGTCTTAAATTCGTGGGCACCACTGTATATACTCTGTATAATATAATATCCAAGAGTTTAAAAAACTAAAAACATATTAAATTTTCCTTGAATATATTTTATGAATAAGAATTAGAGAAGAACAATATTTCAATTAAAAATTTTAATTTTTTATTTTTGTTTTGTTGGCTGTCTTTTTTTTAAAACATGTTACTTTTGTTTTAATTGATGTTGTTTTAAGAAAATTTTATTGATATTTTTAATTTATTAAATATCTATGCAGACATACAGACATACATTCATAAATATTTGTTGAATATTTATTGAATATTTATTGAATATTTCTTAATAATTTCTTTATATTTCTTTATATTTTATTATAATTTTTCTCTTTTTTCTCTGTTCCAACAAGTACAAGATTTTGTTTTTTTTCTTTTTTTCTGTTACTTTTGGCATCAGGCAGGCAGGCAAGCAGGCAAGAAGGCAGGCATCGTTTAATGTTTTGTTTACAAACATTTTAAGGTGAAGAGAATATTTTTCTTTTCTTTTTTGTTATTATTTTAAATATTTTGTGTACATTTTACCACCCACTTAAAATGTATTCGAATATAATAGATACGTTGATACTATATTCTATAATACATATGTACATATATAACATCGTATATTATACTTTACATATGTAGATATGTACATATGTATGTATACAATATATTTAAAAAAAAAACTATAAATAAATGCGTGTAAAAATATGAAATCTATTAATTATACAATATTTCTGGTGTATAAAATTTTTATTTCGTATAAAAACACCATGACATATAAATACAGTCTATGTCATAATAATAAGTATTACGGAACGTATACATTTCCAAACATCTAGGGTTTGGCCCTATTAGCGACGTGGAAGCAATCCTTCTGGCAAGCTCATCTGACTTCTCATTGCCGCGAATTTCCATATGACCTGGTACCCAGCAGAGGGTAATCCTATTCATTCTGTTAGGCAGATATAACCACAGATGAGCTGAGTGCTCAGATGGTCGTAGTGTAGTCAGGCAGTAGCGTTATCTCGCTGAAGGAACTAGAAGGAGGAGCTGCAACGAGTCTACTAAGATGGGTTTGGCCGTAAATGAGGGCAAAAGAAAGTAAATGTTATCGACAAGTAGCAACGTGCGGCGTATTGATTCTCAGATTACGGCCGATAACTATACTTTTGATACAGTCAAGGAATTTATTTATCTTGGCTCCGCCGTTACCATCAAAAATGATGTCAGTCTGGAGATCAAGCGCAGGTTCACCCTTGCCAACGGGTGCTACTATGGTCTCAATAGGCAATTGAGTAGCAGAGACATCTCTCGTACGACAAAACTAACACTCTACAAGATGCTCATCCTACCCGTGCTTCTTTATTGCGCAGAGGCATGGACCCTATTAAGTACTGATGCAGCAGCCTTGAGAGTGTCGAGAGAAAAGTACTGCGTAAGATCTTCGATCCAATACGAGTTGGCGATGATTTCCGCATCATTGTATGAGCTCCTCAACGACATAGACGTTGTGTAGCGTATTAATATCCAGCGGCTGCGCTGGCTCGACTATGTCGTTCGAATGGAGGAGGATGCTCCGGCGAGACGGGTATTTTATGCGGGGATCTGCGGAAGTCGGCGAAGAGGACGACCTTGTATCCGTTGGAAGGACCAAATCGAGGAAGCCCTGTCTTCGATTGGTGTGACCAACTGGCCTAGGCGCGCAAGAAGTAGAGGCGCCTGGAAGGATGTGTTGCGGCAGGATGAAATCCCTTAATCGGGTTGCTATAGCCTATTAAGTAAGTAAGTAAGTAATCTGGAACTGGCCAGGTTGCGATTAAGCTTCTCACGAATGTTACCTCGGATCATTACATTTTGGATCATTCAAAGGCAACCCTTATCTGATCTCCAACGCATAGAGATATCATCGGCAATTGGACTCTAAACTCTTCTGAAAGGACAACTTTATTGACAGCATGAGGTTAAGTGTACCGATATTGATGGAAGAGAAACGGATTATTTTCTGTTCGTAAATGGTGTGGCCATCCATCACAATATTGCGGTTCTAAAAGACATTTTGAGAGACCTGACGTTTCTTTAAATAACTTCCAGTAAAAAAATCTCTACAAATAGAAAATCTTTCTTTCTTAATTAATAACACAGCCCTGCAAAGTTAGACTTTTTTGTGCAAATAAGATGGGTCCAGGTGTTTCCGAAGGCATTTTACGCGCGCTGAACACGAATCTGATTTCAAAAACTTTCCATCACGTCATGATAATCGTGAAAAAGCGGGTTGAAACACATAAAAATAGCGTTTTTGACCATTTTTGAAAAATTGTAGAGCTAATCTCTATTGTCAGAAATTGACAATTGACCTTCGCTCTTTAAAATGAGCCCAAAGCCAAATTGTTTGCATGCACCCTTAAAGTAGGGGGTGGGTTTATGTCAAGGGGTGCAAGAGAAAAAGAAACACATTACGGAGGTCCTTAAAAATTAATCAGATTTACTTGAAAATTGTTACTCAGGGGTTTTTGGGGTCGCTGATTACAGATCTTCATTCAGATTTAAAAAATGCAAAATGGCGGATTCAATATGCCGGTCGAGGATGATAAAAATTAATCAGATTTACTTGACTGCCATATTGGATCCGCCATTTTAAATTTTTTAAATCTGAATGAAGATCTGTAATCAGCGACCACAAAAGCCTTTTTCTCGAAAACCTGATTCGTGTTCAGCGCGCAAAATGCCTTCGGAAACATCTGGAGCCATCTTATTTGCAAAACCCATGCAGGTCTGTGTAATCAACCGCCAGTTGGCGACAAGCATTAATGAAAGCGGCTGCGTGAAAGTGTTAAGCGCCAAAGAATCATGCTCAGTATGCTTGTTGCAGGCATTTCGAGACATTATGCAAACTCATCAAACCACATTGGTCTTGAAGGAATGGCAAATGACTTTTGAACTATCAATGATAAACACTGGTCTCGTTAAAAGCTTCGAATGGTTAAGAGATTACGACAAAATACTTATATTTTCTCAGTGTGTTACAACTTCTAAGTGTGTACAGAACTTCCTTGGCCCACCTCTACCTAGCTACCTATTCTCATGGCATTTGGTTACCCTTTTAAGGTAACGTTTTTTTTTTAATGTTTTAAGTGTGGAGACGCTGTACTTACATACATACATACATAATTGGCCATTACAACCCTTCAGTCAGGATTACGGCCTAGCTTCTCACACCACTCATGTTGTGTGCATTAATTTTATACGTGAGTGGCGGGACCTACAGTTCAACGTCGACTCCGAACGACAGAATTTTGAGAAACTTTTTCATGGCAGTTTATTTTACTCTCAGAGTTTTTGCCAGAAATCTGCTGAGAGGAAGTCGCCGAAGAAATTTTTTTTTTTCATATTTCATTTTTGATGTCTGACCTGGGATACGAACCCGGGCTTTACGAATAGTAAGCCAACACACTACCTACTACACCACGGCGACTTCACTGTAGACTGAACTTAGACCAACATTTTGTTAGGCGATATACGATTGCATATTGAAGTCGCCGTAGTCTAGTAGGTAGTGTGTTGGCTTATTAGACGTAAAGCCAGGGTTCAAACCCCAGGCCACATCAAACAAAATACAAAAAATATTTCTTCGGCGACTTACTCTCAGCAGATTTCTGGCAAAAACTCTAAGAGTAAATAAAATTGCCATGAAAAGTTTCTCAAAAATCTGTCGTTCGGAGACGACTTTAAACTGTAGGTCCCACCACTCATGTATAAAATTAACACGCACAACATAAGTGGTGTGAGAAGCTAGGTCGTAATCCTGACAGAAAGGTTGTAATGACCAATTACGTATGTATGTAAGCCATCAAGTGGGATTGTTGAGACCCCACACCATTTACTATAAAAATTGTGCATCTTGTACAAACTTTCTTAACTTCTTCCCGTACACTCCTCTGTGATACTTTAGATACAGTCACACAGATAATTATACGTACCCCCTAAAAATCATTTTTTTAAAAAGTAATGAACTTCTAATCTAAAATTTCTTTACATTGGCGTCTGTAACGACACATTTCCTTAAATAAAGAAAAAAGATTTCCAAAATCTATGAATTTGTGACTGCAGTTTGCTTAAAACCACAGAAAATTATACGTACGACGTATATTTCGTATAAAATTTCTCCAAGTGTAGCCCGGTATATAAAAGGTATTGTGGATAAAAATCCTAGGACTACAGCCGTAGAAATACGAAATACCTCGGAAAGTGATTACAGTGTTATTGTGCATTCCGAAACAGTTCGAAGTGTTTTGAGAAAGAACGGTTTCTGCAGCCGAGTGCCGAGAAAAAAACCACGATTGGAATTCGCCCAATAATATATGGACACGTCAACTGATTTTTGGGCGAATGTAATATTTAGTGATGAGAATAAATATAATTTGTTCGGCTGTGACGGAAAACAAAAAATTTTGCGCAAAAATCAGTCTACTTGTCCATATATTATCATTTAAAAAAAAAATGATTTTTAGGGGTGGTACGTATAATTATCTGTGTGACTGTATGTCTGGTAAAGTATACTCTCTAAAATATATTCCTATATCCCTTGACTGTTTGCCTATTCCAGAATTCCGCAATTACTTCTGGATTCTCAGAGTGCCATATTAAACGAAAGTGAAAAAAAAGCTTCAGTGGTGAAGAACATTTTATTCGGAAGGTCAACATTGAAAATCTGCTGCTCTAGCAGCCCACCAGCAAAACCATGGTGTTGCGAATGGTCACTCGGGTTTAATTGATGTGTGAATTGGACTTTATATGGTCATTAGACAAATTCTATAGCAATAGAATGGTGTTGTTCTCCAAGAAAATCTCTACACTGTTCCTCCTTTCTCTTCCTCTGTCTCTCTCTGCCTCTGCCTCTTTATGAATCTCTTAATCTTCGTGTGTATAAATAAATTTGTTGTCGTCTACTGATGATGAGAGTGATAATGTGACAGCAGCTACAGCAAGCATATCAATTTGCATCATCAACAAATTAAATAAAATTAATACACATACACATACACATACACGTTTCACAATGTGTGTGCATGCATGTATGTATGAATGAATGCAATGACGATAATGATGAGCTGCTGCTGCTACAAAGAAAATCGTTTGTCTTCATACATGTAAACAGTGAACGCTGATACATGATTAAAGAGCTGAACGAAGAGAAAACACTTTGCAAATATGCAGAACATGCGTTGCCAACTTTTTATGTGGAAGCGTGTGTTTTAATTAATGTGTGATAATAAATCTTAGAAGAGGGTGCCATAGAAATGCAACTCTGCGATCTCAATTTATACAAAGTATTCTTTTAATTTCTCCGACAAGCCTATAATGCTCAGTGTCAACAAGAACATTTATTTGTCCAGCACCTGATATGCGCTGAGGTGACACAGGAATGTCTCCACAGGTTCAAAGAATGTGTTCTGATGATTTTTTCTCATCAGCACTTAATCTGCATGTTGGGTTCGCGATGATTCCCATTCTGAATAAGTGTACTTTGAGTCCGCAGTGTCCTGTTGAAGGACCGGCTATTAACCTCAGGTTATTCTTAAATAATCTGATGACTCAAATCTTCTCTTATTTTAAATACCCAACAAAACTTTTATTTGCTTCAACTCCATTTGGTTTGAGGAGTGTTTGTCTCTTTGCTTCTTCCTTTTCGTTGAGGTTTTGGCATTTTCCTCCTGGTAAGCTCGTCTACCTTCTTATTGCCGCGAATTTCCATATAACCTGGTACCCAGCAGAGGGTAATCCTATTCATTCTGTTAGGCAGATATAACCACAGAAGAGCTGAGGGCTCAGATGGTTGTCTGATTGTTAGGTAATGGCGCTATCACGCTGGAGGAACTAGAAGGAGGAGCTGCAACGAGTCTACTAAGATGGGTTTGGCAGTAAATGAGGGCAAAAGAAAGTAAATGTTATCGA
Source organism: Sarcophaga variegata (assembly GCA_932273835.1). Classification (NCBI taxonomy): domain Eukaryota; kingdom Metazoa; phylum Arthropoda; class Insecta; order Diptera; family Sarcophagidae; genus Sarcophaga; species Sarcophaga variegata. The sequence goes on from OW026360.1 coordinate 115,041,218, forward strand.
CAAGTAGAGGCGTGCGGCGTATTGATTCTCAGATTACGGCCGATAACTATACTTTTGATACAGTCAAGGAATTTATTTATCTTTACTCCGCCGTTACCACCAAAAATGATGTCAGTCTGGAGATCAAGCGCAGGATCACTCTTGCCAGCAGGGGCGGGCTGCTATGGTCTCAATAGGCAATTGAGTAACAGGGACCCCTCTCTCGTACGACAAAACTAACACTCTACAAGACGCTCATCCCACCCATGCTTCTTTAAGGCGCAGAGGCATGGACCCTATTAAGTACTGATGCAGCGGCCTTCAGAGTGTCCGAGAGAAAAGTACTGCGTAAGATCTCCGGTCCAGTACGAATTGGCGATGATTTCCGCATCCGATCCAACAATGAGCTGTACAAGTTCCTCAACGACATAGACGTTGTGCAGCGTATTAATATCCAGCGGCTGCGCTGGCTCGGCCATGTCGTTCGAATGGAGGAGGATGCTCCGGCGAGACGGGTATTTGATGCGGGGTTTTTGCGGAAGTCGGCGAAGGACCAAATCGAGGAAGCCCTGTCATCCATTGGTGTGACCAACTGGCGTTGGCGCGCAAGATGCAGAGGCGCCTGGAAGGATGTGTTGCGGCAGGACGAAATCCGTTAATCGGGTTGTTATGGCCAATTAAGTAAGTAAGTAAGCAATCTGGAACTCGACAGGTTGCGATTAAGCTTCTCAAGAATGTCACCTCGGATCATCACATTTTGGATCATTCAAAGGCAACTCTTATCTGATCTCCAACGCATAGAGATATCATCGGAAATTGGACTCCTAAACTCTTCTGAACGGATGTTGAAAGCATTGGAATGCAATTTATGTGAAGAAATTTTCCCGGAAAATCACTTAATTTACAAGTACAACTGGGTTTTGATCAAGTTTCTCACGAACGTCACCTCGATGACCATCTTCGTCCATAAATGTGGGGGATTTCTGATCATTCAAAGGCAACTCTCATATGAGTTTCAGGACAAAGGGATATTGTTGGAAATTGCATTGCTAATGACCTGAACATAGCTCCCAATTTTCGATACGTTTTAAGGCATAAGTGTTTCGATTACCTTAGTTAAACTTGGTAAAGGGTCCGCCAAAATTTTTTTTTGAAAATGCTTTAAAAAAAACTACTGAATATTTTCTCAAATTTCTTTTTTTTTTTATTTGAAAGTACAATCCCCTTCCGGTTAATAATGGAAAATAATTTCATTCAAATGGCTGCCTTGGCTGGCCATGCAGTAGCCTACACGATCTGCCCCATTTTTAAGCACATTATCGATTGTGTGCAGCTGTATTTCACCAATGGCTTCACGAATATTGTCCTTTAAAGCGTCAATTGTCTCTGGCTTGCCGGCGTAACACTTATCGTTGACAGCACCCTACAAATAATAGTCCAACGGTGTCAAATCGCAGCTCCGAGGTGGCCAAATGATATCAGCTCTGCGGCTGATAATGCGATCTTCAAAAACAGGGCGCAAAACATCGAGTGTAGCTTCAGCTGTGTGGCACGTAGCGCCGTCCTGTTGAAACCAAATGTTGCCAATATCCTCCTCTTCAATTTTTGTGAACAAAAATTCGTTCAACATGGCCCCAAAACGATTGCCATTGACTGTAACGGCCACTTCTTGCTCATTTTCGAAGAAAAATGGCCCAATTATGCCTCTGGACCAAAATCCGCACCAAACAGTGACTCGTTTTGGGTGCGTCGGCTTTTCAATGTATGCGTGCGGGTTTTCTGTGCCCCAAATGCGACAATTTTGCTTGTTTACATACCCGCGATTCTAAAAGGTTAATGCTCTATTGAAAGAGATTTTAAGGAGGCTTGATATCACTCGAATAATTTCTACGGGAACTGTGAGTCTAAGAACAAGGAAAATATTATCTTTCACCGCTCGTGTCAATGCCCGGCTTTTACTGAGAAGAGACAGAGGTTCTTATCTTCTCATTGGCTGTAATTTTTGACTGAAGTCAGGAAACTAAGGATTATTGCAATAGCTGAAGTCATTTGTATGTCCTTTAGGGAATGTTTGATCTTCGGATTGGTTATTAATTATGGCATTACAATGGGCCTAAACCCTAAACTAACATAACCTTTTACAAGATAACATAATTAAATATTAGAACAGCAGACTATTGCTAAAAAAAATCCTGTGTGATTACATTTTTAATTCGGTATTAAAAGGCATGGGCATGAGACTGTGTTGGCATTTGTCAAATACTTTGGTGACATTTTAAGAACAAAAAACAAAATTTTTTTCAAATTAATTTTTAAGTTTATTTAGAGGGAAAAGGGGAAAACCCAAAGCTTTTCTGGCTGCTTAAGAACGTGTATTTCACATGGTGTTTTACAGCTATGGACATATAAATGGCACACATTTGAATAAGTTTTTTCTTAGGCTAAAGTATCGCGAATACTATTAATCAAAAACAAATTTTTGGATTTATCCAAAGGTTTATTATTTGTATTTAAGAATGATATAAACTTAAGTTGAAATTCATTAATTAACAAAAAATATACATAATTTATAAAAAATAACTCTGGATTGAGCTGGACACATAAATGGCACAAACTTAAAAAGTCCTTTTAATATTGGATTTGTTGATTTTTTGGTATGTACAAATGCCCTACCATTAATATTTTGTGCTGTAGCCTTTGTTTTTGATGACAGCTTCGCATCTACGACCCATACTTTCCACAAGTTTTTGGCATTTTGTTTCGGATATGGCATACCAAGCTTCCTGAACGGCTGACCATAAATCGTCCATATTTTTATAATTTTTTTTTTTGGTCATTTCAACCTTGACTTCATACCACAGGTTTTCAATAGGATTTAAGTCAGGGCTGTGGGCTGGCCAATCCAAAACAGGAATCTGTTCCGAACAAAACCAATTTTTTACTACGTTTGACGAGTGTTAGGGGTCATTATCTTGCATGAATTTCCACTTAATTGGCATAGAATCGAAAGCGAATGGTTCCATATGGTTGTTTAGAATATCCAAATATTGAAACTTGTCCATTTTTCCATTGATTTTTACAACTGGACCTACGCCATGCCAAGAAAATGCACCCCAAACCATAATGCTACCACCGCCGGGTTTTACCGTCTTCTGAGTGAACCAAGGATTATATTCTTCGTATCTAGGACGACGAACAAATGTTCTGCCATCTGGTCCAATTCTATTAGCTTTTGTCTCATCACTCCATAACGCGTTTTTCCAAAAATTAATAGGATTATCCTTATGGGTTCTGGCGAAGGCTAAACGTTTTGAAACCTTTTTCTTTTGAGAGCAATGGTTTTTTCCTGGAAATGCGCTCAAACAAATTTGCCTCGTTTAATCTTCTTCTGACAAGCCTGCTAGATAATTCCAAGCCAAAAGGTTCATTAATATCAGACGCTATCTGCCGTGAAGACTTAAATGGATCAATTTTTGCCATTCTTACCATTGCTGCATCTGTACGTAAGTTTGTTTTTCGAGGTCTTGACTTCCGACTTTGGCCCTTAATCAATACATCGGGATTCTCTACACATGATTTAATGGCATTGTAAACTTTTTTTCTTGAAACTTGCAGTTCTTTAGCAATTTCCGATACTTTTTTTTTCCCATTTTCATGCATTTTCCATATGATCCGCCTCTCCTCGGTTGTTGTATGATTGCCTGATCCCATTTTGAAAAATTTTTTCTTTATACTTGTTTTAAATTTTTTTTAACACTTTAACAAAGTATCAAGTGATTTGAATGAAATCTACACGTGTAATAACTATTTCAAATAATTTGTGCCATTTACATGTCCACTTAAAATCAGCTTTGTTTACGCAAAAATAATAACGGTAAATAAGCAGAATATAACGGAATATTTGAGTGCTGCTGAAACAAAAATTCTTAGAGCAACAATCTTAGGAGATAATTGTAGCATTTTATAAACTTCTAGTTGACAAAACATAAATTTTTTTTCTTAATTAAAATGTATGCCATTTATATGTCCATAGCTGTATATGAAGTAAAAATTATAATGTTTTATGAAGATTGCTGTTGTTAAGATTTAATTTAAATTTAAAAAAAAAAAGAATTTATTTTAATTGCTGGCAAAAGCCGTTTGCAATTTGATATGCTTTTCAAAAACAAGACGACAAAAAATAAAACAATTTTTTTTTAAGAAAAATATTTCTTTTTATCTTCTGTGTGTTATTTATTTAAAATTTTAAGATATTTTTTGTACGTTTTTTTTTGTACGTTTTTTTTTTTGTTCAATTCAGGTGTTACTTTTGTTGTCTTGTCAGTTGTTCTTATTATTGTTGTTGTTGTTGTTGTTGTTGTCATATATACAATATCTTTTTGAATTTGGTTTGCAAATGTTAAAAACATGAAATATTTGAATTTTTTCTTTTTGTTTTTTTTGTTGTTTTTGTCTTTTTGCCTTTTAAAAAAAATATTTTTTTTTTGAAAAATTATTTGTTTTTTTTTTACTTTTTTGTTTTTGTAAAAATATACTGTGTGCATTTCCTTTTGGTTTTAAATAATCGTGTCGTGTGGATCATATTACCAACATATGCATTCTTTTAACAGAAAAATAAAATAAAATATTCGTCGTTGTTCGAACCAAACACCAAACGTATGAACAATTCATTAAAAAATACAAAAAAAAATAAAAAAAAAAAATCCAATACCGAAGTCAGTTTAATTTGGTTTGTTGTTGTTGTTTCTGTTGTTATTCTTGTTATTTCTCATTCATTTGCTTTTAGAAGAGGAGGAGATATTTCAAGTTTTCTATAGAAAATGTTCACATTGGTTAAATGAAACAGTATGATGACAAATAGTTCATACACCCCCAGAAATAATGTACTGGAATGCCCCAACTTATAAGAGTGATTTATTAGCTTTTATCTTATTGGCAACACTGGTTTAAACAGCTGACGCACGTTTCGTGTTTTGTTTCACTGTCAAACATCTTCAGTTCGGTCAATAATTTAACCATGAATCGTCTTACAAACGAACAACGCTTGCAAATCATTGAATTTTTTGTATCAAAATGCGTGCTCTGTTAAGAAAGTTCATCGCGCGCTTCTTCCATTTTATGGTCAGTTTAATCGACCCACTGAAGCGGCTATTCGAGCTATTGTGAGTAAATTTCGCACCAAATTTACATTGTTGGACATTAAACCACCCACACGCTTACGTAGAAAGCGAACTGAAGAAAATATCGCAGCTGTATCGGCCGGCCAGTGTTAATGATGACCATCAATTATCGATGCGTCGCCGTTCGCAGCAATTATGCCTCTGTTACTCAATAACGAGGAAAATTTTGCGGAAGGATTTAGGTGAGAAGCCTTTCAAAATACAGCTGGTGCAAGAATTGAAGCCGAACGACCTACCGCAATGCAGAATTTTTGTGTGAATGGGCTCTTGGAAAGTTGGCCGAAGATCCACTTCTTTATCGAAAAATTGTGTTCAGCGACGAAGCTCATTTTTGGCTCAATGGATACATAAATAAGCAGAATTGTCGATATTGGAGTGAAGATCACCCAGAAGCATGGCAAAAGCTACCAATGCATCCAGAAAAAGTCACAGTTTGGTGCGGTTTATGGGCTGCTGGCATCATTGTAGCGTACTTCTTCAAAGATGCTGCGAATCGTAACGTAATTGTGAATGGTGAGCGCTACCGTGATATGATATCAAACTTTTTTTTTGCCCAAAATGCAAGAGCTAGACTTGCTTGACAAGTGGTTTCAACAAGACGGTGCCATATGCCACACAGCACGCGTAACAATGGACTTATTGAGAGGCGAGTTCGGTGAGCATTTTATTTCACGTTCGGGACCGGTCAATTGGCCGCCTAGATCGTGCGATTTAACGCCTTTAGACTATTTTTTGTGGGGCTATGTTAAAGCTCGTGTCTATGCAGACAAGCCCGCTTCAATTGACGCATTGGAAGACAACATTGAAGCATTTATTCGTGAAATAACGGCCGAAATGTTGGAAAGAGTATGCCAAAATAAGACTAAACGGATGGACCATTTGAGGCGCAGTCGCGGTCAACATTTGCATGAAATAATCTTCAAACATTAAATTATATGGACCGTACTATCGATTCAAATAAAGATTTCATGCAATTTTATGTGTTCTTTTTTGAAAAATTTTCCTATAGCTCTTAAAAAATCACCCATTATATAGATTCTCTGTAATGTCTTCCTTAACCATATTGTCCTAGCGAACCTTTAAATATTGTTCAGGGGTAAATAAATGTGTTTCCTTTTGTGAGGTTAGGTGCATTTGGTAGCCGCCTCGAAAAGCATAGCTTACTTGGGCCTTATTAAAATAGTATTTATTCGCATTTCTCAACCATTGCTTTAGCTTTATAAAGGTATGTATTTTCACCAATAAATTCAACAAATTATGGGCCTCCCAAGACTTCTTTGTCTCAGGCTGTCAAGTGCCGGAAGACAACTGAGAGGATGTTATGTAGTCTTCTCGTCTTCCCCATCTCGTCATCCTTTATACAAGTTCTTATGAAGTATTTAAAGCTTCCAAACATGCAGAAACCAGTGTCTAGTTGTAAATGCTATAAAAGGAACTAACATCACACAAGTTTTTAGTATGTATCCCAGTAATTTATAGTAATCATCAAATTTAATTTAATTGGTCATTACAAACCTTCAGTCAGGCTTACAATCTAGCTTTTTACATCACCCAGTTTTTAGTATGTATCCCAGTAATTTTTAGTCCTCATCGAACTTAATTTAATTGGTCATTACAAACCTTCAGTCAGGATTACGACCTAGTTTCTTACACCACCCATGTTGTGTGTGTTGATTCATCCATGAGTGGTGGGACTTACAGATTTGTAGGAAAGAGATTTGCATAAGTAATGCAACAGACTATTCAGAAATAGCCTGAAAATAGTAACAGACCTGCAGACAATTTATCCCAAATAGGAGTCATTCTTGTGATAAGAAGATTCCTCTCGAAAATTTACTCTCTGAAGAGATTGAAGGCTTTACAGTCGCCGTAATCTAGTAGGTAGTATATTGGCTTATTAGAATAGAACCCAGGGTTCAATCCCTAGCTCAAATATCTCGAACAAAATGAAATGTAACAAACATTTCTTCGAAGGTCTTCTCTGAACAGTCTTCAGTCTTCAACAGAATGTAAAAAACAATTTATTTACTTTGCATAGAAGCTGCCACGCCCTCAGTTCTAATGTCTGGAGACAGTAGTTACGCTATGCGTTTATAAACGTTACCCTTTTAAGCAAAGGTTGTAAGGGTTTTAAATGTGGAGACGCTGTGCTTAGACCGACATTTTGGTAGGCAATATACGATTGCATATTGAGGCTAATACTCCCCGATGGTTTGTCAATTGTGAGCTAATGATGCACATTAAACGAAGACGCCGTAGTCTAGTCAGTAGTGTGTTGGCTTATTAGACGTGAGGCCACGGCTCAAACCCCAGGAAAAATATTTCTTCGGCGACTTCCTCTCAGCAGATTTCTGCCACAAACTCTAAGAGTAAATAAAATTGCACTGAAAAGTTTCTCAAAATTCTGTCGTTAGAACTCATATGTTAAAACTTTCGGTGCCACTACTCACGTATAAAATAAACACACACAATATGAATGGCGTGAGAACCTAGGTTGTAATCCTGACTAAAGCACTGTACTGATCACTTAAGTAAGTAAAAGAAATTTTCCACTGGAATCTGTGGAAATAACATCCTTAATATCGTATCTAACTGTTGTTCGATGACTTGGTCTTGATCATCGAACAACAAACCACATTGAAGAAGACATAAAATGGCGAACATTGATCAATATGGGGTCAGAATCGAACCTTATTTTGAGTAATTTTAACAAATTTTTAGATGCTGATGGTGGAAATGATACATTGGATCCAAAGAGAAATAAAAATTGCTATTATTTTTATTTTAGTCCTTAAGCTAGAATTAGCCAAACGTTGACGGAACGTACGTTCATTTCTAGCCTATGAAATGCAATGAGAACGATTACCCAACCGTAATGGAATTTCAGTATGCATTTGCATTATTTTCGAATGCAGTAAACGAACGTACGTTCTGTTACATTAAGTGGACGCTCGTCTAATTCTATCTTTAATCTTTTATTTGAAAAACAACTTTTAATTTGGTAGACCATTTATTTTGTGCCACCCTGTTATTATATTCAATATGGTAAACAAGTATTTATTTACAGAATTCTTTTATTTCCAATACACATTCCCCACCCTACTTTTTTATCCTGACAAAATACACACACACATATGCACGCATTTGTACCTAGCCTGGCAGCACATCCAAAGAGATTAAAGCATTTGTAAGCATAAGCACAGAACACCACATGTGTGTAATTAAAGAGCGCGCCAAAAAGAAACTTTAATTTTTTTCTTCTTCTTCTTCTACAACTTGGAATCAATAAAAAGCATAACGAACAGTACAAACAATACAAAAGAGATCTTTATTATCGTATTATGGATGAGAGTGTGGATTTTGTTTATTATTTGCATTCCTTAAGCAACAAAATACTCATATAACTATGACTTGTACTCTCTTTCTTTCCATCTCACACACATATGTATGTACATACAATACTTTTCTACTGTTCATGTACTCATACATATGCGTGCATAAGTACTTACTTTGTATGCCAGCAGCAGCCGTTATTATTATTATTACTTGTCTTTCCTTCTTGTTGCTGTTGCTGTTGCTGCTTTTGTTATTGTTGTTGTTGTTGCTGTTGTTATAGTTCATTTTATAAAATTCATTATAATAAGAATTTGATACACTTTAAGTAACATGAGATTTCATTCAGAAAAAAGAAAAAACAAAAAAACAAAAAGTAAAACCAAATGAGTACCAATAACAACAATAACTGCAACAACGATCAAAAGATGAAAACAAATTTTAATGAAAATTTTTTCATTAATTCATTTTCGTATCTTTGTTGTTAACATTGTCGTCGTTCGCCTGTTGTTCGTTTGTTCGTGTGTGTTTGTGTACGAAAAATCAAAGTGTCTCTCTTTTTGGTATATCGGACGCCACTTGGACGTCAAACGAAATATTGTATGAATTTTGAACAACAACAACAAAAACAAAACAAACGAAAATGGCAAAGTTTTAAATAACAGTGTAATTTAAATATACTGCATGCCAAAAAAATAAAACACATACATACACAGACGCTTATGTACATATACATACTTAGTATGTTTACTTATACTTTTCATAGAAACTTTAAGTTGTAACGGTTGGGATGTGATGCAAGAATAAGAAATTCTACGCCAAACTCTACTACTTTCGGGTATAAACAGCAAGAAATATTCTTATTGCCTAGACAAGGAACACAATATTTAAAGAGGACTGTCCGGAGCTTGTGCTCCTAAACCGAAAAGCATAGAATTATAAATCCTTGCTTTATTTATGCCTTGGAAATTACATCCGCTTACAGAATATTTTTAAGTTTAAAACCAAAAATTTATTTTACAATTTCGGATATGAAGCGGACTACATTCCGGTACCTGTCATACTCAGGGCAATAATACAGGTTAATACAGACTGTTTCCATTGTGACTTGGATCTTTTGACTGCCCAGCAAGAGTATCAAGACATCGTTTGATGAAATAAACAACTCGTAAGCTCATGTAGTTGCCTATCATGCAGTTATCAGATTCAGATATCTGAGAATGTTATCTGAATCAATGCACATGATCTTCCCGATTTTCCGTATAAGCCTGTTCTACTGTCTCCCTCTCCTATTTTACATTACCGCTGTTATGAAAATGATCATTACGGAGGTATTCCCACCCGGCTTGTATGATCGCCAAACGGCCAGGGTTTGGTATGGCTTGGGGACAGACAGGCGAAATTTTATTTTTATTTTGTAAAGAAACCCTGCAAAAAACCCCTTAAAAAGTTGCCGTGGTCCAGTGGGTATTGTGTTGGCTTATTAGACGAAAAGCCAGGGTTCGAGCCCCAGGCCAGACATCAAAACAAAATACAAAAAACGTAATTCTTCGGCGACTTCCTCTCCGCAGATTTCTTTCAAAAACTCTGAGAGTAAATAAACCTGCCATGAAAAGTTTCTCAAAAAATCTGTCGATCGGAGTCGTCTTTAAACTGTAGGTCCCGCCACTCATGTATAAAATTAACACACACAACATAAGTGGTGTCAGAAACTAGGTCGTAATCCTGACTGAAGGGTTGTAATGACCAATTATGTATGTATGTATGTAAAGAAATCCTGCAAAGGTTAATGATGTAAGGTCTCACACAATGACTTGTAAATTAAGCCATTATCTGTAGTTTTTCCACCCATTGACAACTTCTTTATTGATCTCTTTCCTCCAGGCGTGAGCAGGTCTTACTTTTCGACGACTATTTTGTGGATTTCAATGCATTTTGGGGAACTAATGGGAAAGTGAAGCTTACAAAAGACACGTACTTTTTTCACATAGCCAGTCCTTTCTAAAAGTAAACCTCACCCACTGTCCTTCAAGGGCTTGGTGTCCCCTGTCACGCTAACGAGGCTCTGGCGTCCGACCATGGGCGGTATAACCCTAATACTTGCATGGCTGAATCCCGGCATTTTGCATTTGACGATGTTGGCAACCCCAACACCAGGATCGGACGCTATAGCCTAATAAGCTGTACGTCTTAAATAACTATTATTACCGAAATCAATGCGGCCCTATGCTCTCTAGAGGAGTAAAAGGAACATATATATAAAGGGTGTTTTTTATAGAGGTATAGAACTTTAAGTTGAAATAAAACAACGATGGATTATTCGATTGACATGAATTTTATTTATCCGAAAGATAATCTTGTGGCATTACATTTTAAATGATGATTTCTGGCATATAACCGCCACGGCTGACGCGGATGTAGTCCAATTTTCGATGACATTTTCCAACATTTGTGGCCGTATATCGGCAATAATACGGCGAATGTTGGCTTTACCGCATAGACCAATGACTATACATAGCCCCACAGAAAGTAGTCTAGCGGTGTTAAATCACAAGATCTTTGAGGCCAATTCACAGGTCCAAAACGTGAAATTAGGCGGTCACCAAACGTGCCTTTCAATAAATCTATTGTGGCACGAGCTGTGTGTGACATGTTGCGCCGTCTTGTTGAAACCACATCTCCTGGACATCATGGTTATTCAATTCAGGAATGAAAAAGTTAGTAATCATGGCTCTATACCGATCACCATTGACTGTAACGTTCTGGCCACCATCGTTTTTGAAAAAGTACGGACCAATGATTCCACCAGCCCATAAAGCGCACCAAACAGTCAGTTTTTCTGGATGTAACGATGAGACTTGAGGATTACCTTTACTCCAAATGCGGCAGTTTTGTTTGTTGACGTAGCCATTCAACCAGAAGTGTACTTCATCGCTAAACAAAATTCGCTTATGAAAATCGGGAACAACGGTAATCTCGTTTTGGGCCCATTCGACGAATCTACGCCTTACTTGATGATCGTTTGGCTTCAAATCTTGCACGAGTTGGATTTTGTAAGCACGCAAACCAAGATCCTTCCGCAAAATCTTCCATAAAGTGGATGGACACAGAACCAATTCCTGTGCTCGATGACGGATGGACTCATTCGGGTCTTCCTCAATGCTACGCTCTACAGCAGCAATAGCTTCTTCTGTACGCACCGTACAGCGTCTCTGGAGATGCGAGTTATCAATAAGAGTAAACGTGGTGCGAAACCGTTCCACCACCGAATTAACTGCTCTGATGGACGATTTTCTCGACGATAAAATGGACGTAGTGCGCGATACGTTTTCCGCACAGAACCATTATTTTCGAAACAAAATTGCACTATTTGCAAGCGTTATTCAGGCGTGAATCTATTCATAATGAATTGCCAAACCAAACTGAGAATAAATCACTTGACTGCTGTTAAATCGGTCGCCATCTTGAAAAGTAATGCCAACTTAAAGTTCTATACCTCTATAAAAAACACCCTTTACATATATAATGCATTTTCGGTCTATATCATCCAGGGGCGAATGTCTAATCTGGTTTTCCTGGTTTTTCTGGTGGATTTCCCACACGATTTGTATTTGATTTCTCTGGCGGCCTGGCATTAGTTGTTCAAAATACTTTCTGAAAATTGTTTTTCTCTGGCGGAAATTTTTAGTTAAATTTGTAAAATATTAAACACATGGGAAAATGTGCGACTACTTGTCTGCTGGAAGTTTTGAAATATTTCCTTTGCTGTTCCCAAGACATTTACATGCTTAGAGATTGATTAAGATGGTCGTGGAGTTGATGAGGATCTTTACCATAGGCTTAGATTCGCTAACAACTGATGTCGACGATTTTGAGGAAGACTTGAACTTGCCTTGTGTTTTAAGTGCTCATCTGTTTTGCAAACTTGCTCTCAATGCTTTCAACATATGGAATGATATGAACGGTGTATTATGTTGCATTTTGCCTGAAAATCTGGCCAAAATTAATAGAAGTGTTTTATGAGGTAATGGCTGGAATTTTCTGATAGTCTTAGTGATAATTAGGCCCAAGGATGAATCCAACTGATTTTGGTTCAAATTGGTCCGCGATTTCGCCTAGCCCCCATACAAATTCCCCTCGAAATTGCACTTATTTACACATAATTATGGTAATTATGCAACAATCATGATAAAATTTAGTTCTGTGTACTAAGAAATCATGGTGTAAAGTTTGGTGAAAATCGGATCACATTTGACCCTGGTCCCCATATAAAGTCCCCTTTAGAAATTCACGTTTGCGCTTATAAATGGCATGAAAATATCGGTATCGTGATGAAATTCGGTACGAACGTGTATTTTGTAAATCTAAACCATATTACCAAATTTTGTTATGCTCGGTCCATAATTGCCCCTTGGTCCAAAATAGGGCCCCTTAAGATAATATGTTTAGCAATTATAATTGGCTTAAAAATTTTAATACCTCGATGAAATTCGACATGAACATGTTTAATATGAATGTGAATCATTTATGATCGCATTTTATTATGATCGGATCATAAGTGCCCCTAGGTATCACATACGGTCCATTAAGAAAATCTAACATACATCTCATATTGTTATAATAGTCGATATACATATGTAAATAAGTTTTTAAACTCCTATGATAATTAATATGTATTCATAATATTTATTTTACATTATTATCGTACTTAAAAATACTTGAAAAGCGAAACTAACTACAATCGTTAAAATCCTTATCATTTTCATCATCAATGTCAGGAAGGAGTAATTTAATAGTATCTGATGAAAATGCTTTTCTATTCCTTCGTGATTTTTGTGTACTGCAGCTTATTAAAGGGTCACTGCTTAAAAGTAACCTATTCAGGACATCTCGATTGGTATCGCTTCTACTGAAATTCCTCTCATAATTCATACACCACATGGCTTTATTGCCTATGGCTTTATTGCACTGCGTCAAATTTTTTTTTAATTTTTCAAAAAAAAGTAAAATTTTCAAAAAATCGCCAAAAATAATTGCGCAAATTTGCGCAAACTTTTTTTTTTTTTTGTTCCTGAATGTAGAGAGTTCATATTTTCTTGTGGTATATAACATTAAACTACTAAAAACTACTTTCACCTTTAAAATCCTTATCTTTTTTTTGGGTAGGGTAAAAAAATGTGAAATTTTTATTATTTTTAAATTTTAAACGAATAATTTTAACATTAATATATGAGATATATACAGCTATGGACAGAGAAATAGCGCACTACATAGTCGTTCGAGAAATGGTTCAACAAATTCAAAAAAATATATATATTCATTAAATATTTTTACATAAATTAATTCACTTAACTTGTTAGTAAAAAAGGAGAACTTAAAAACAATGCTAACTGATATTTTAATCAACATAAAATCTATAAAGTTTGACTTTGTCTATATTTTAAGTGGACAACAAAATAGCGCATTTTTCTTGATCTGCCAAAAAAAGAAATAAATTAATTATAAACTTGGTTTATTTTTACGAATGTACTTGCCATGTTATTACTTTGTGCTGTAGCCTTTATTTCTTTTTACAGTTTCGCATCTGCGGGGTAAACTTTCTATTAATTTTCGACATTTATCTAAAGGAATAGAGTCCCATGCTTCTTTTATGGCTTTCCAAAGATTATCAGAATTTTTACATTTATGTTGTCTTACCTTAACCTTTACGTCGTTCCACAAATTTTCTATAGGGTTAAGGTCAGAACTCTGTGCAGGCCAATCCAGAACTGGAATCTTTTCATCGGAAAGCCAATTTTTTACTACTTTTACCGTATGTTTGGGGTTATTGTCGTGCATAAAGATCCAATTCAGAGGCATATTTTCTAATAATTTAATTTAATTTAATAATTCCATTGTGTTTTTTAATATGTTAAGATAGGCGAATTTATCCATGTTGCCATTTATTCTTTCAAGTGCTCCGACGCCATGCCACGAAAATGATCCCCAAACCTTTAAATTTCCTCCACCATGCTTTACGGTTTTTAAAGTGTTCTTTTCACGATGAACGAACGTTTTTCCATCAGGACCAATCAGATTAATTTTAGTTTCGTCCGTAAATAAAATTCTTTTCCAAAAATTGATGTCTTTGCTACCGTAAGTATTTGCAAAAGATAATCGTGCCTTGACATTCTTTTTGGACAGAAGAGGTATTTTTTTACTAACACGTCCAAATAAGTTATTTTCATTCAGCCGCCTGCGCACAGTCTAGCCGACACATTTAAGCCAAAATCCTCATTTATTTCGGCCATTATTGTTCTTGAGGACTTGAAAGGATCAAGCTTACTCTTCCGAACAATTGATCTGTCTTGATGCAAGGTTGTTTTTCGAGGGGGATTCTTTCGATCTTTCTTTCTTTTTAGCAAACTATGACCAGCACTAATGCATTTGACTACGTTGTAAATCATTTTTCTGGAACAACCAATAATTTCAGCTATTTCCACTTGTTTTTTACCTCTCTGATAAAGATCCCAGATAATACTTTTTTTTCTCAAGTGAACAGTGCGGTCCTCTACCCATTTTTAATTACAAAATGAAAAAAATTGTATTAAAATTAATATTTTAATTAACTTTCGACCAAAACTAAGAAACGGAATTCCAAACAACTTCTTCTGCCAACAATCGAAAGTTAATGCGCTATTTCATTGTCCAAGCAATAAAACAATTATTTTATCAAAACACACCAAAAGCAAAAACATGTACATTATTTAACGGTACAATTCCATAAAAAATTAAGAGAAATGCAGTAAAGCAAACTAAGAGCATCGCATTTCTTGTTTTAAGTTTTCTAGGCGTTGACACACCTACACTATAAGCTTACTTGTGTGGTTTCTTATAATGATCGTGTGTTTGTTGCTTTGTTTGTTGTTTTGTGTTGAACTCAGAGAACAAAATCAATTCAGTTGATGTTTAGCACTTGATGAAGCAAGACTTCGCTACGCAACTTTTTTGAATGATTTTTTGTTTTTTGCAAATACACGCAGCAAAACGTTTGATGAAAATTGGGAATATGATTTCTTTTTTATAGAAAATATAGATGGTAATGCACAATGTATTGTGTGTTAACGCACTTTATGTCGTAATTCTTTTTTTTTTTTTATAAAAAGACATTACGAGACTAGCCATGCATACATACATACATACATCAATATATTCATCAATACATACATACATACACACATACATCAATATATTCATCAATACATGCATACATACATCAATATATTCATCAATACATACAGACACACATACATCAAAATATTCATCAATGCATACATACATATGCACATACATACATCGATATATTCATCAATACATACATGCATACACACATCAATATATTCATCAATACATACACATACATCAATATATTCATCAATACATATATACATACATACATAAGTTCATTATGTAATAACATACACGCAACACAATAAACCAATTTTTTATTTATTTTTTATTTTCCCAGTGTACGATTCTCAAAAATTAAGTTGAATTTTGTTCTCCGCTGCTTTACCAACACAACCAAAACTATGATAGTATGTGTTTGAGCACCACTGATATAAACCTATTAAAATTTCAAAAAACCCCAAAAACGCATTTAATTTTCTTCACTTTTCTGACTTTGACATCGTCTCAAATCTACAAATCTCAACTTAAAGTCATGAAAATTCACTATATAATGCAGAATTTTGTTATCTATCGAACTGCATACTCAGTTTCTTAAATTTCTTTAAATTCATTTTTGCCTTTTTGGCCAGCTTTTCAGGGTAAATGCCACATACACCGCACATGCTTTAGAAACGCAGAGATATGGATATTACGATTGCAATGTCTTGTATGAAACTTCAATAATAGCGGAGAGCTTGAAATTGGAAAACTCATTAGTTATCTAAGAAATACATGACGAGAGTTTAAATAGGAATTGCTCGTGAACATCTTTTATCACGGAATCACAAGGTTGAATATTTTTAAAATTATTCTCTCACTTAAACTCCGTTTGGCTTTTGTTTAAAAATTTTGTTGAAAATTAAAAATCCCCTCCTGGATGATTATAATTCCAATGAAAACAAAATCAAAAACAAAACAAAAAAAAAGAATTTGAATAATAATAATACCCGAGAGTAGATTTCATTCTAGATTTTGTTGCAAATTTTTTTTTTTTTTTGTTGATTTGATATGTGATGCTTATTTTTTGCAAATTTTCTTTGGAACTCAATAAAAATAAAATATTTCAAATTGAAATCATTTTTCTTTCCATTTTTTTTTGTTGTTGCTGCTATTTTTTGTAATATGAGTTCCTTTGTTTTTTTTCCCCTGTTTTAAATTATATGTATGCACTGAAGCTCATATTTTAAAAATTTATAACGTTGAGGTGTGTAAACTAATGCCATAATAATTTAATATCGTTCTACAAATTAGAAAAGCAACAACAATAATAATAATGGCAACAAAAAATAAAAAAAATCAAAATATTTGTAAAATAAATAATGAGTGGGAGAGCTCAGATTTAAATTTTCGAAAAATAAAATCGACAAAAACAATGACAAAAAAAATATAAAAAAATATTGGGTGTTCGAAAAAGTTTTGTTATAAATTTGCCAAGAGTTATTAAATCTGAGAATGGAATTATGCACTGGAAGAATGTAAAGAAATTTAAGTCAACGTCACGCTAAGCAAGAGTAGCCTGAGAACAGCAAGCGACCATTTGATAGGACACAGTATACTCAAAGAAAACTTGTTATGAATAGAAGGAGCCGCTTTAACTCCAATCTGTAAATTCTGTAATGAGAATGAAAATCAGTAGAACATACAGTGGTGGCCTTATAATTAGAAACGATGTTTCTGGAACAGAGTTCTCTGGAGTGACGAATCTAAGTTTAATTTGTCCCCAATCTGATGGAAAAACGTACGTAAGACGTCCTCCAAACAAAGCCTTTGATCCCAGGTACACAGTGAAAAGTGTAAAACAAATTAACAAACATACACGTTGCTAAGTCGTTTCTAATTATAAGGCCATCACTGTATACTGGGAACCTGTACGGCATTAATACGTCTCAGAAGAATATGTTGGTTATCGGGCCTTACTAATGCCGGACAACATTCTAAAGTTTATTCGGATAACAGGTCTAGGAAAAAACAAACAAAATTTATTTAAAATTTTTCAATTTTGAGGTTATATTATATAAAGGGTCCGCCAAATAACTTTTTTTTTGAAAATGCTTTAAAAAAAAACTACTGAATATTTTTGCTCAAATTTCTTTTTTTATTTGAAAGTACAATCCCCTTCCGGTTAATAATGGAAAATAATTTCATTCAAATGGCTGCCTCGGCTGGCCATGCAGTAGCCTACACCAGAAGATGCCGATTTTGGCAAAAAAAATCATCTTTTCAGATGAAACTCATTTTGATCTTGACGGGTATGTAAACAAGCAAAATTGCCGCACTTGGGGCACAAAAAACCCGCACGCATACATCGAAAAGCCGACGCACCCAAACCGAGTCACTGTTTGATGCGGATTTTGGTCCAGAGGCATAATTGGGCCATTTTTCTTTGAAAATAAGCAAGGAGTGGCCGTTACAGTCAATGGCGATAGTTATCGGGCTATGTTGAACGATTTTTTGTTCACAAAAATTGAAGAGGAGGATATTGGCAACAATTGGGTTTCAACAGGACGGCGCTACGTGCCACACAGCCGAAGTTACACTCGATGTTTTGCGCCCTGTTTTTGAAGATCGCATTATCAGCCGCAGAGCTGATGTCGTTTGGCCACCTCGGAGCTGCAATTTGACACCGTTAAACTATTATTTGTGGGGTGCCCGACAAAGATAAGTGTTACGCCGACAAGCCAGAGACAATTGACGCTTTAAAGGACAATATTCGCGAAGCCATTGGTGAAATACAGCTGCACACAATCGATAATGTGCTTAAAAATTGTACCAATCGTGTAGGCTACTGCATGGCCAGCCGAGGCAGCCATTTGAATGAAATTATTTTCCATTATTAACCGGAAGGGGATTGTACTTTCAAATAAAAAAAGAAATTTGAGAAAATATTCAGTAGTTTTTTTAAACATTTTCAAAAAAAAGTTATTTGGCGGACCCTTTAGTTGCTAGAATAATGTTTCTTTAAAACACCCTGTTTTTATAAAACTCTCTCTCTCTCTCTCTCTATCACAAATGGCGGGAAAATGTGACACCAAAGATTATTATCAAAAAATAACTTAAATTTATAATAATTGAATAACAACAACAACGATTACTGAATAATACCGTTTTGTGATGGCGATAAATCAATGCAAGCAGGGGCATATTATTGTTGTTTTTGTTTTGTGTGATTTTTATTATTGATTGAAATTGTAATTTAAGCTGATGCCAGAAATTGTATACAATTGTATCGAAAAAAAAAATATAATATACGCTCACATACACACACAAATTTAAATATAAAACTTTACATATGCATATATACCAGAGATCAGCAATGAATCGCTTTTTCGCTACTCAAAAATGAAATGAAATTTTGAGTATGAGTGAATCAACAGTATTGAAATCCAACTACTCTGATTCATTCGTACTCATTGCAACAATGATTTAGAAGTACAGGTTGCAATGAGTATGAGTACAACGTTGACATCAAACTCATAACATTCGAAATATGTTTGATTCATACGCCTCATACTCATTTAGAATCATAACTTTAGAAAAATACTTATAATACTTAGAAATGATTCGAGTGACTGGAATCATTCATCAAAATTTACAGTCTTAGTTGTTGTTGCATTTACAAAGAAAGAAGAAAGACACATAAACAAAAAAGACAAAGACAGCAAGCTAGGCAAACACACAACCTTCTTGTGAGTATTGTAGTGTTCGTACGCGAATCATACTTATTTTGTGATTCGTGTATACGATGAGTCATGGAGAGTCGAAATCAATAACATGCGTATTGTTAAGTATGAGTACCATGAGTATTCCAAACTTTAAGTATGAGTAGTATGAGTATGACATTAAAATAAGTATGAATGCGTATAAGTATCAGAAATTATAAGTATGATTCGAATCTACTCATCGTTTTGAATACTCATTGCTGACCTCTGATATATACACAAAAATATGCTGTTCATATCGCGCGGGTATCCGTTTAGTGTTTTCAAAAGCAGCAAGGCTATCAGCTGTTAAATATCTTTCATCTGAAGTACCATTTATTTAGTTAAAGGATAGTTATTTACGAATATGGCTCGTTAAACAGTCGAAGAAGGCTTTAAAATTAACAATTCAAGACTTTTTAAAGACTACCATGTTATTGATCGACTGTGCCACGAATTGTTGAAATAATAAAGAAATAAGAAGAGATTGGAAGCGTTACAGATGTGATCAGGCCTGTGCATCATGGTAATGTACTCACTGTGCCACGAATTTTCGAAATTGTGAAGAAGTAAGAAGAGACTGAAAGCGTTACAGATGTGATCAGGCCTGTGCAGCATCGCAATGTACTCACTAAGCCACGAATTGTCGAAATTATAAAGAAGTTAGAAGAGACTGAAAGCGTTACAGATGTGATCAGGCCTGTGCATCATCGCAATGTACTCACTGTGCCACGAATTTTCGAAATTATGAAGAAGTTAGTAGAGACGGGAAGCGTTACAGATGTGGTCAGGCCTGTGCATCATCGCAATGTACTCACTGTGCCACGAATTTTCGAAATTATAAAGAAGTAAGAAGAGACTGAAAGCGTTACAGATGTGATCAGGCCTGTGCATCATCGCAATGTACTCACTATGCCACGAATTGTCGAAATTATAAAGAAGTAAGAAGAGACTGAAAGCGTTACAGATGTGATCAGGCCTGTGCATCATCGCAATGTACTCACTATGCCACGAATTGTCGAAATTATAAAGAAGTTAGTAGAGACGGGAAGCGTTACAGATGTGGTCAGGCCAGTGCATCATCGCAATGTACTCACTATGCCACGAATTGTCGAAATTATGAAGAAGTTAGTAGAGACGGGAAGCGTTACAGATGTGGTCAGGCCTGTGCATCATCGCAATGTACTCACTGTGCCACGAATTTTCGAGATTATAAAGAAGTTAGAAGAGACTGAAAGCGTTACAGATGTGATCAGGCCTGTGCATCATCACAATGTACTCGCTGTCGAAGCAAAATGTTTTCAACAAAGAAATTGTGGCAGACTATCTGAATCTTAAGGCTTATTTGGCATATTTTCCATTTGGATTTGCACCTCCATCCATAGTCAGACCAACTGACGCAAAAATTAATTTAAAATTAAAATTTAGAACGTCTTAGATATGTTGATTAAGTGTTAGAACAACAGATTTCTAATGTTGAAATTTCGAACACAATTTTCTTCAAAGCTGAAGTGAATTTTCCACTCGATGCTTAAGTCAATAAGCAAAATTATCGCATATGGCACTCCCAGAATACAATAGTGATTGTGGAAAAACTATTGCATTCGGGAAAAGTAGTGGTTTGAAGTGCTTTGTGTTCTGGAGGTGACTTTGGACTGTGTTTTTCGAAAATGCAGAATTAAGTAGCCGTAGTCTAGTAGGTAGTGTGCTGGCTTATTAGACGTAAAGCCAGGGTTCAAACCACAGGCCAGACGTCAAAACAAAATACAAAAAGTATTTCTGCGGCGTCTTCCTCTCAGCAGATTTCTGGCAAAAGCTCTGAGAGTTAATAAAATTGCCATGAAAAAGTTTCTCAAAAATCTGTCGTTCGGAGTCGACTTTAAACTGTAGGTCCCACCACTCATGCATAAAATTAACACACACAACATAAGTGGTGTGAGAAACTAGGTCGTAATCCTGACTGAAGGATTGTAATGGCCAATTATGTATGTAGGTATGTATGTATGTGCTTAAGTCAATAACCCAAAATGCAGTAGTGATTGTGGAAAATCTATTGAATTCGGGAAAAGTGGTGGTTTGGTGTGCTTTGTGTTCTGGAGGTGATGTTGGACTGTGTTCGAAAATGCCACTGAAATAATCGTTAACATCAATTCACAACGCTATAGTCATATGATAGTCAAGACAATATGTGGCCTCAACCAGATGGTGCCACGAGTCACCCATTGCAACCGATTTTGGCTTTATGCCATGGGGAAGTTTCTCGAAAAAGTAATTTCAGATTCTAAGGACTTCAGTTGTCTACAAAGATTTTGCGGTTTAACTTTGTTATACTTTTTCAAGTTGTTTCGTCCAGAGGTCAGCAATGAGTATTCAAAACGATGAGTAGATTCGAATCATACTTATAATTTCTGCTACTTATACGCATTCATATTTATTTTAATGTCATACTCATACTACTCATACTCAAAGTTTGAAATACTCATGGTACTCGTACTTAACAATACGCATGATGGCATTGATTTCGACTCTCCATGACTCATCGTATTCACGAATCACAAAATAAGTATGATTCGCGTACGAACACTACAATACTCACAAGAGGGTTGTGTGTTTGCTCTCCTCGCTGTTTTTGTCTTTTTTGTTTATGTGTCTTTCTTCTTTCTTTGTAAATGCAACAACAACTAAGAGTGTAAACTTTGATGATTGATTCCTAATCACTCGAATCATTTCTAAGTATTATAAGAATTTTTCTAAATTTATGAATCTGAATGAGTAGGCGTATGAATCAAACATAGTTCGAATGTTATGAGTTTGATGTCAACCTTGTACTCATACTCATTCCAACCTGTACTTATAAATCAATGTTGTAGTGAATACGAATGAATCAGAGTGTAGTTGGATTTCAATACTGTTGACTCACTCATACTCAAAACTTCATGTGTACTTATGAGTCGCGAAAAAGCGATTCATTGCTGATCTCTGGTTTCGTCAAAGATTGTAACTACTTGGATAGTCCTCTAACGTTAGAGCATTCGAAAACTAACATTCGTTAAATTGCTCCCAAAATAACGCTTGAAATGGTTGAAAATGTAATCAAATGAATCGACTGCTGACTTGGCCACATTATGGCCAGGAAGGGCCAACGTCGAAATGATTAGTTTACGTGCTTTTTATTTAACCATACTTTTGCGTTTAGGATAACCCTTTAATATAATTATTGTTGTTGTTATTGTTGCCATTTTATAAAAAATTCTACAACTTGAGCTCATCTCAGCTAAAATAAATAAAGTTGTGCATTCTGTAGTCTGTTGTCTGTTTTTAAAATAACTGACACCAGATACATATACAAAGAGAGAAAGAGAAAACAATAGTAACTGTACATATTGCTTCTCCTTTTTGCTGAGTTAACTTAAAACTGAGTTAAATTAAAACTCAAAATACAATAACTACTCAGATAAGCTGGTCGCTCTCTTCTTCACGGAATCACTGTGAAATATAAACTCTTATGGTGTGTAATTTTCTTTGGCACAAGTTAAGAAAAATGATAATCGTCGTGCTCATGCAGACACACACGCACACACTCTTGTATGTACCTACTCTTCTTTGAAGACACATACACACTCACTCTCTCTTCCAACTATAATACGGTTATTTGTGTTACAATCTGTTTACAAATAAAAAAATACGTCATTATCTGCGCCACCCACTTTTCTTTTGCAATATTAATAACCAACATACAAGCAAGCAGCAGCAGTCTTATTACCTTACATTTGATACTATTACCACTACAAGTACAATTACTAAGTTCCTAAAAACAGAGAGAGAGAGAGAGAAAAAAAAATACCACCTAATGTTATTATAGTTATTATTATTGCTATTGTTGTTGTTGTTCTTGATTATAAATAAAATAATGATGACTATGATGATGACTAAGTAGTGTAATAGAGTAACTACAAGTAAAAGGATATTATTTAAGTAATTTTATAACATTGCCGACAACAATAATAACAACAACAACAACAACAAAATAGTATAGTATAATATAAGGACAGGACAATGACAATAATCAAGATAATGATGATGACAACAATGAATGACGATGATATTGAATACCTTAAAGAAAATTAAGAAATTCTATACCCAACACATTTCTCTTTGTAAACTACAAACTCTTGCGCTCTCTCTCTCACTCTCTCTCTCTCTCTCGCTCTATCCCTCTTTCTGTGTGTATGTGTCTGTGCATATATAAATATTGTCAACTTAAAAGAAAAAAAATGCCGTTAAAACGCTTTTCTTTGCTATTTATCCTATAATATTGGATGTTCAATAACTTTTGGCTACTGTTTAACAATAGATGGCACTAAAATGCAATATCTCTGGTAATATTAAAGCCATTGGGCAATACCAAAGAAAATAAAGTATAAAGAATGTGCATTTTAACATATTTTGGAATATTTTTCAAAAATATTTCACGACGCGGGGGGAAAGATAGAAGGAAAGGATACAGAAACCAAGAGCGTAACAATGCGTTGTTCTCATCGTGCGTTTTTGTTGTTTGACCACTTTTTTATTTATTTTTCTGGTGTTAAAAACAGACGTCGGCACCAATGTTCCTCAGGGGAAGAACATCTTCGGCTTTTTACACACATAGGACACGAACATCAAGAATGTTCGTTAAAAAGAGCGTAAAAATCTTGTCAGCTTTTAAAGAAGAAGATTCATGTCGCTTTTTTCAGACTTCAATGATACACCCAAAGAAATATCACAGTAGTATTCACTAATATCAATGAGAAATGATTTCGATTTTTGGAAGAATACTTGCCAAGTTAAATACGGTGTCTTTAGGGATTTAGTGCAGTACAATTTTTCTATATTTTCCGCTCACATGTACATATCATTGGGTTAATAAGTAGACTTGAACTTATTACTAACAATTTTCCTCTAGGTTAACACATGCCTATGGTTATGGATTAGTGAGTGAGAGAGAGAAAATAAGTTGAGAGAATTTATTTATTTACAGCCATATAAAAGTGTTAGTAATATACGCCATCTTTATTTTCATTTCATCAACATACATATGTAAAGCTGTCTATCTTTGGCTTAATAATTTTGGATAAATAAAAATAAAATAAAACATCGATTTTATAATTAAAAGAACATAAAGCTATCCATCTTTGGCTTAAAAATTAGGCCATGTTTTTTAGATAAATAAAAAGAATAAAAGAATACTATGGGACAAAATAAAATACGGCCAGCTAATGTCATAGAACATTTTTAACTAAAAATATTCTTCGAGTGTTATTCTGAAATAAAATGATAAAGCATCCGCAGCACATGTATTCTTGTCGCAGCCTGATCGACAACTAAATCAAAAAACACAAGAATACATACACGTGTACATACGTACGATGAGAGCAACACATTGTTACGCTCTTTGTTTGTGTTCATTTTCCTTCTGTCTTCCTCCCCCCTCATCAAGAAATGATTTTTAAAAAAGATTTTGGTGAGAGCGGGTGGTAATGTTACAACCCGCCATAAGAAATTTTACTTCTACATGATTTTACTATTTATTATTTTACATTACTACAGCGAAGGGCGACATTTCAAGCTTAACTTTGCTGAAAAACATTATTAAAGTTATTTGCGTTTAAAAATTAGTGGAACATCGTAACAAAAATGTGTTTTTGTTGGTAATGTGAGTGCAGCATGATTGTGCATCAACTGCTAGATATTATACGTCAAGCTCGTGCAACACATACCCTTAAGCCATCCTGAATCTAGACAAGGAAGAAAACAACTTTTCATTATAAACAAGGCTTACTTTCATCTCTGTGAATGCGTAAATGAGTAGAACTACCACTACTGTTACAATTTTGTGTGTAAAACACATGCCTGACCATTATATCTCCTTACAGTTTGGGTATGTATGCCGTGTAGCAGGTTCTTGAATGATAGGATTGCCATCTGTCATTACCAAAAAAAGAAATCTTTCTGTGAAAACATATTGGATTGTTGTATTGGCTATAACGATGAAAACATTTAGTAAATTCGTGTTACTGTGCTGCCTGTTCTTTCTCTGGAGGCTTTCTTTATGGATTATTGAGAGAGAATTGAAGGCTCTTAGATAAACAATTTAATTTAACTGCTTTTACCAAAAGATTTTGGCTTGAAATTGATGATTTAAAACACTTGTCCATTGCAAACAATCGAACTAATGTTGCCAGATATATACACTGAACGCCAAAAGTCAGTAAACACCACTGAAATAATTCATATTCTTAGGATAGCGAGAAAAGTAAATGAGAATAGTCGAATAAATTTCCAAAAATAAAAACGTTTATTTATTACTTATAAAATGTTAAAACAAAAACAACAAATCATGATAAAGGAACTTTTTTTATACATAAGAACAAAAGTGTTGACTCACTTATGGCGCTCAGTGTATAGAACTGCTAAAAGCGTAATCGTCTGTTGTTTTTTCGATAACGCCGCGTCCTAAACGACCAGTGTGAAGAATGAGTGCTATTGAACCACTCGCAAAGGCCTTTTTCTACCTCAACTAGACGAATTAGAACTTGAGAACATGTTGAAATAAAGCAGAATACAGCACCAGCGCCTGCTGCACAATGTACAACCGAAATGATAAAGGCTGGTGATTTTCACTCGCCAGTAAAATTCTCATCTTCAATCGTTCTAGACCTCTTTTTGTAGGTCACAGTTGCCGATTGTTGAGGTTCTCAAAGCGAATGAAAATCTGAAATGTGAACACCTTTCGCCAAGAGATTATTAACTGTGGTGGCGGCAAGTTTTTTTTTTTTTTTGAGGCTAATACCAAAGAATATGGACATAAAGAATATGCATTATGTAGGAGTAAAATTTCTTATGGCGGGTTGTAACATTACGACCCGCTCTCACCAAAATCTTTTTAAAAATCATTTCTTGATGAGGGGGGAGGAAGACAGAAGGAAAATAAACACAAACAAAGAGCG
Source organism: Sarcophaga variegata (assembly GCA_932273835.1). Classification (NCBI taxonomy): domain Eukaryota; kingdom Metazoa; phylum Arthropoda; class Insecta; order Diptera; family Sarcophagidae; genus Sarcophaga; species Sarcophaga variegata. The sequence goes on from OW026360.1 coordinate 115,067,606, forward strand.
TAACAATGTCTTGCTCTCACCGTACGTATGTACATGTGTATGTATTCTTGAGTTTTTTGATTTGGTTGTCGATCAGACTGCGACAAGAATACATGTGCCGCGGATGCTTTATCATTTTATTTCAGAATAACACTCGAAGAATATTTTGTGTTAAAAGTGTTCTATGTCATTAGCTGGGCGTATTTTATTTTTTATTTTGTCCCACAGTATAATTTTTTTTAAATGCTTTGGAATGCTCGTTTCTTTTTCTTTTAATAAAAAATGGTTTTTTTTATTCTTTTTATTTTTATTTATCTAAAAAACATGGCCTAATTTTTTAAGCCAAAGATGGATAGCTTTATGTTCTTTTAATAATAAAATCGATTTTTTATTTTATTTTTATTTATCTAAAATTATTAAGCCAAAGATAGACAGCTTTACAGATGTATGTTGATGAAATGAAAATAAAAATAGAGTATATTACTAACACTTTTATATGGCTGTAAATAAATAAATTCTCTCAACTTATTTTCTCTCTCTCACTCACTAATCCATAACCATAGGCATGTGTTAACCTAGAGGAAAATTGTTAGTAATAATGTCAAGTCTACTTATTAACCCAATGATATGTATATGTGAGCGGAAAATATAGAAAAATTTTACTGCACTAAATCCCTAAAGACACCGTATTTAACTTAGTAAGTATTCTTCCAAAAATCGAAATCATTTCTCATTAATTTTAGTGAATACTACTGTGATATTTCTTTGGGTGTATAATTGAAGTCTGAAAAAAGCGACATGAACCTTCTTCTTTAAAAGCTGAGAAGATTTTTACGCTCTTTTTAACGAACATTCTTGATGTTCATGTCCTATGTGTGTAAAAAGCCGAAGATGTTCTTCCCCTGAGGGACATTGGTGCCGACGTCTGTTTTTAACACCAGAAAAATAAACAAAAAAAGTGGTCAAATAACAAAAACGCACGATGAGAACATCGCATTGTTACGCTCTTGATTTCTGTAACCTTCCCTTCTATCTTTCCCCCCGCGTCCTGAAATATTTTTGAAAAATATTCCAAAATATGTTAAAATGCACATTCCTTATACTTTATTGTTACAGTGCGTGAGAAATACTCAGGAGACGACACCTATTTATGCAGTGCATTGTGTTGGAATGCAGGAAAGATAGAAGGAAGGAAAGATGGGGTAGTGTGCGATAATTGTTTTTTTTACTCCTAGGGTTTCTTAAAGTCTTGAGTCTATGTCAACACGCCTCAGACTCTAGAAGTTCTCTATGAATATAACTAAGAAACTACTTGCAAGAGTGATGGGAAACGCTATAAATTGGGCACCAGTTGTTATAGGAGCTACTTGGTCGATAACGTTTTTTTTTATTGAAAAAACTACCTCACCTCGTACATTTATTTATTTATTCATTACAATACAATTACAAATTATATTCTAATTATATACGAGCTGAGTAACTTTGACTGTATGCTCGGTGTAGTGTCACAGACCAGAGTCTCTGGTGGGAATCGAACCCACAACCCTCACGCTAATAGTCTAGAACACTACTTACTAGACTACCAGGGCATCGTCACCTCCTATAATATTCATTAAAATAACGAAAAATTAATCCTGGACTAATGTTAAGAATTTATAGGAAACATAGTGGACCTTGCTACTTTCTGTTAAAATATGAACTTAATACGAAGCCACCTACCACGTAGAAACTTAATTAAAGAACCGTTTGAAGGCCTTTGAAAATTTTCTCACGCACTGTAACAAGGCTTGGGTTACATATTTGTAAACGCTGTTATCGCTGTTGTTGCTATTGTTGTTATTGTTTTTATTGTAGTGTTCTAATACTATTTTATACTGAATTTTTCATTTTCATTATTTTGTTATATGTGAATGTGTGTGTGTTTTAGTATTAACTTTGAAACAAAGTCTAGACTTACAAGCGCATATCAAATAACCATCATTTGAGTAATAAAAGTACCCGGGTATTTTTACAAAACCTTTACACATAAACACCCATACATATGTATAAATACAGTGTACATATACAAGCATATAGAATATCACTGAATAAATATTTTTTTGTTGTTTTTACTTTTGGATTTTACATTACAAATGCTGAAGGGGCATCAATTTATTTACGATGAAGTAGAAAACTACAAAACATTATTTTATCACAAAATACAAATACAAACAAAAAAACTACAAAAAAACAGTTTAAAATTTCACTTTACATACAAACTTATTCAAAGAACTGTTCTTATTTAATTCAACACACACTGTAAATCCTTAAAAAAACGCTTTGCATTCTGTAAACAATTTTCTAATGTTCCGTTACAGCTTTCGTTCTTATGAAAATGTTATGGGTTCTCTCTCTCACCCTCTCTTCTCTTTCGTTTTTTTTTTTGGAAAACTTGTTTTATTTGAAACTTTTTCAAAGAATCTAAACATTAGTTAAAGAACTTGTTCTCTTACTTTTGCTCTTCTCTCTGTCTCTCTCTCTCGCTCTCTCTTTCCCGTTCTCTGTGTAAATAATGCATTTCAAGGAATTCACCCTGAATATAATACTTATCGAAAGAGATGGAGAGACAGTGAGTGAGCGAGTAGAAAAAAAAATATTGTATTACCATACCACTGTAACTTTAGTACTCTGCACTTCTTGGCTTTTCCTCTGGCTGAATATATATGTAGACTTTATTTTTGTTAGCACAGTGCTTAGAAAACTTTGCGGCGCTTATTACAAATAAGGGTATTCACGTGAATTAAAACAAAGCAGACGAAAGTTTAAACTGTTCTAAAGGGTGTTTTTTATAGAGGTATAGAACTTTAAGTTGCAATAAAACAACGATGGATTATTCGATTGACATGAATTTTATTTATCCGAAAGATAATCTTGTGGCATTACATTTTAAATATGATTTCTGGCATATGACCGCCACGGCTGGCGCGGGTGTAGTCCAATCTGGACGTCCAATTTTCGATGACTTTTTCCAACATATGTGACCGTATATTGGCAATAATACGGCGAATGTTGTCTTCCAAATGGTCAAGCGTTTGTGGCTTTACCGCATAGACCAATGACTTTACATAGCCCCACAGAAAGTAGTCTAGCGGTGTTAAATCACAAGATCTTGGAGGCCAATTCACAGGTCCAAAACGTGAAATTAGGCGGTCACCAAACGTGTCTTTCAATAAATCTATTGTGGCACAAACTGTGTGACATGTTGCGCCGTCTTGTTGAAACCACATCTCCTGGACATCATGGTTATTCAATTCAGGAATGAAAAAGTTAGTAATCATGGCTCTATACCGATCACCATTGACTGTAACGTTCTGGCCACCATCGTTTTTGAATAAGTACGGACCAATGATTCCACCAGTCAGTTTTTCTGGATGTAACGCTGTTTCCACATACACTTGAGGATTACCTTCACTCCATATGCGGCAGTTTTGTTTGTTGACGTAGCCATTCAACCAGAAGTGCGCTTCATCGCTCAACAAAATTCGCTTATGAAAATCGGGAACAACGGTAATCTCGTTTTGGGCCCATTCGACGAATCTACGCCTTACTTGATGATCGTTTGGCTTCAATTCTTGCACGAGTTGGATTTTGTAAGCACGCAAACCAAGATCCTTCCGCAAAATCTTCCATAAAGTGGATGGACACAGATCCAATTCCTGTGCTCGATGGCGGATGGACTCATTCGGGTCTTCATCAATGCTACGCTCTACAGCAGCAATAGCTTCTTCTGTACGCACCGTACAGCGTCTCTGGGGATGCGAGGTATCAATAAGAGTAAACGTGGTGCGAAAACGTTCCATGGTTAATTGAATTAACTGCTCTGATGGACGATTTTGTCGACGATAAAATGGACGTGATGCGCGATACGTTTTCCGCACAGAACCATTATTTTCGAAATAAAATTGCACTATTTGCAAGCGTTGTTCAGACGTGAGTCTATTCATGATGAATTGCCAAACCAAACTGAGAATAAATCACTTGACAGCTGTTAAATCGGTCGCCATCTTGAAAAGTAATGCCAACTTAAAGTTCTATACCTCTATAAAAAACACACTTTATAATAGAAACCCTATTCTGCGAACCTCCATTAGGTGTCTTTTCTTCTCAGTTAAAGTGAGATAAACTGGTTTGTATGGACATTGAAGAAGGCATGAAACTAGAACTGAAATAACGTAGCGAGAGCGAAGGATTATTCTTTTCACCCTCTTTCATTAGTTCCAGTGGTAGAAGTACCCTCCTGATAGCTCAGTTGAGACGGTGTCTATGGACAATGACAGGCTCTACAACCTCGAAATGTTCTGAGCGTGATTATTCTTTATAGTCCGATGCAAATTTCTGGTTTCTAATTCATTAGAACTCTCATAGCACTGAGCATTGGGACAGTCCGACGAATTTATTCTCATGCTAGTGCCTGATCTGGCGACCTTTGGTGTCTCAATGACTTGAGTTTAAATTTGACGGTGTCTGGTGATATTTCTAAGGAGCGAGCTTGCCATTTTTCATGAGACACAGAGTTATTTAAATGCTTGCCATTGGCTACTTGCAGTAGTCGAATTTTTTAAAGTAGTTTATGGACGATATTTCAACGATAATCTGACTATCGGCATATACTTCGTTTTTGAACTGCCAAAATATTTTAACGCCATCAAATCGCATGATCTTGATGGTTAATCGACTTCAACAAGACTTTCTATGCAATAAAGCCGCAATATGGCTCGTGGCATAGCTTTTTTGAAACCATGTAACGCGGCCCGTTTATAATATTCAATTGCAGAGCAAAAAGGTCGATTATTATATGCTGTAGTGCTCTACCAGAGCCGTTTTCTAAAAAAATAGTATCCAATAACCCCTCTAGACCATAATGCTCACCTAACACGCACTTTTTCCGGGTGCAATAGCTTTTCACGTATCACTCTTGGCCTCTCAGAGCCCCACACATGTAAATTCTGCTTGTTGACCAAACCACCGAATGAGAAATAAGCTTCAATGCTCAAAAAATTTTCGAAAAATTAACATTGAGAACCCTGGCACCTAATCAGCATATCTACGGCGTTGTGAAGGATCAAACATAATTGGTCATTACAACCCCTCAGTCAGGATTACGACCTAGTTTCTCACACCACTCATGTTGTGTGTGTTAATTTTATACATGAGTGGCGGCGCCTACAGTTTAAAGTCGACTCTGAACGACGGATATTTGAGAAACTTTACATGGCAATTTTATTTACTCTCCGAGTTTTCTGCTGAGAGGAAGTCGCCGAAGAAATACTTTTCGTATTTTATTTTGATGTCTGGCCTGGGGCTCGAACCCTGGCTTTTCGTCTAATAAGCCAACACACTACCTACTAGACTGCGGCGACTTCAATGAACTTGTGAATGATCAGCCGACTTTAATTGTTGTTTATATGGGTGAAAATGCATATCCAAATGCAAAATATACCATAATGAGCCGTAAGATAGGGCCAATTGCTGAGGAGGGTCTGGTATAGACAAATTCAGATTATCTGACATATAACAGAAGCAACATTTTCCGTAGTGCGTATATTACGAAAACGCCCAGGCCTGATCACATTTACTACTCTTTCAATATCTTTAAATTTCTTTCTAGTCTTGGATTTGGATCGTTTGGATTATGACATCCATCATCAATTCGTAACATTCGAAAAGTGAGCACGCTTGAATCTCGATTCTTGGTATTAAACGATCCATATACAGTGGCTCCAAAAAATAAGTGCTCAATAAAAAATTTAGTCTTTTCATTCGTTTTTTAACCAGAATTTAAATATTTTGAAAATTCTATTTGTATTATTTTATTAACTATGCAGTATAGTTTATTGTTATGTACTTAAAAATTTTAAAAGATTTTTAAAATTCTAAATTTTAAAGCAAAAACAAAATATGCGTAAAATTTTTGCTCCAAAAAATGAGTGCTCATTTCTTTGTTTTGTTATTAATTGCGAAAATAACTGCACTTTTACGAAACAATACAAAGTAAATTGGGATAATAAACGTTTTTAAGATTATTAATAACATTTTGGTGACACGCGTGGTTATAAAAGTAACTTTAAAAAAAAGGAATTGTGGACATGGCTCCTAAACGAAAAGAAACTACCGAGGCGGAAAAACAAATTATAATTAATCTCCGTGAATCTCAAAAATCAATCAGGCAAATTGGAGAAATAGTTAAAAGACCTTATTCCACCGTTAAAAAGATTATTGACAAATATAAAAATACCAAAAAGTTAACAAACGAGCCAAGATCTGGACGACCACCTGCGTTATCTGAAGCCCAAAAACGCTTAATAGTTCGGGAAATCAAAAAAGATCCGAAATTACCAGCTACAAAACTTACAAAAGCCTTTAATATAAAGTTTGGTTACAATATTTGTGCTAATACAGTTCGTAATGTGCTGTATAAAGCTGGTTTCCATGGCCGAGTTGCGAGAAAAAAGCCGTTTATAAGCAAAGTCAATAAGAAAAAACGTCTTGTCTATGCTAAATCCCATAAAGATAAGCCTATGGAATATTGGAATCGAGTAATTTTTACAGACGAAAGTAAATTTAATATGTATGGTAATGATGGAAGATGCAAAGTATGGAGGAAGCCCAACCAAGAATTAAATGATGCGAATCTTTGTCCCACATTTAAGCATGGGGGTGGCTCAGTCTTAGTGTGGGGGTGTATGAGTGCTGGTGGTGTTGGAAATTTACAGATTATAGATGGCATTATGGACCACAAAAAATATATCGACATTTTACAAACACATTTGGTCCCCAGCGTACAAAAAATGGGTCTTCCGCCAAATTATATTTTTACCCAGGACAACGACCCCAAACATACCGCCAAAAATACTAAGCTGTGGCTGTTGTCTAACGTTCCAACATGGATGGAAACACCTCCTCAATCTCCAGATATTAACCCAATTGAAAATCTCTGGGAACTCTTGGACAGAAAAATTAGGGAAAGGCAAATTGGGAACAAAAATGATTTAATACCGGCTTTGCAAGAAGAATGGGCAAAAATATCATCGGAGGTGACCCAAAATTTGGTCAATTCTATTCCAAGAAGATTAGAAGCCATAATTAAAAATAAGGGAGGTCAAACAAAATATTGAAAATATTGTTTGAAGTGATTTTTTTAAATTAATCATAAGTGAGCACTCAATTTTTGTAGGTGAAAATTAAGTTTAATTTTTGTTTTTGTTTTTTTTATAGAATAATATGAATTTTTTAAGTTTTTAAGTATTGAATATTAAACTATAATAAATGGTGAGTATAAAAATAAATTTTGTTTTTAAAATACTTATTTTTTTTAATAAAAATATGCGTTAACAAAATCAAAGTAGCTGTGAGCACTCAGTTTTTGGAGTGACTGTACATACGTAAACGAATAACCTTGCCAGATGGGCAGTTATTAAAACTAAATGAATGAAATGAAAAACTAAATGAACAATCCGATATCAATGAACCAATATCTGAAGTAATATTCGAATTCTTTAAATTCAATCAAAATCCTTAAAAATTATTATAAAATTAACAAAAAAAAATATTTTGAAATAAAATACAATTTCTCGGTAACCTTTTAACATTCTTTTTGATGTGAATGGCCCTGTTATACTTCATACAAATTCTAAAATACTCTTATGCATACATGCATACACAAGCATAGACGACATGTACATGAGTGTGTAATAATGGTTACAACGTAAAACCAGCAAGAGTAAGCAGTAGCAGTAGCAGTAGCAGTAACAGAGAGTGAGTGAGTGGTGATAATAGCATTAATATGAGGAGTATTGTTTAGAAGAGAAGACAGAGAAACTCTTGCTCGTACAATATGCTGTGTGTATGTGTGTGTGTGTGACTAGCTGGCTGGCTGAATGACTGACTGACTGACATAGAATGTAATCGAATATCGATAGCTTAGGATTGAATATCGTCCTTCTTTTCATTTCTTATATGACGTTAGTTGTAGTTCTCTAGTTTGTTTATAGTGTTGTTGTTGCTGAATTTTTATTTTTTTTTTGGTACCATATAATGCTCTCTACAATCTAGTAAGTAAAAATGTTTATAAACATGTATACGCATGCATACACGCATGCATGCAGGCAAGCATATATGCACGTGTGTAAGTATAAAAATGATATTTTATGCAATTCAATATTTTAGTGAATACTCTTCTTCTCTTTTACTGTGAGAGAGTGTAGCAAACAAGTATATGTGTGAGTTTTTTTTTTTTTTAACAGTAAATAATGAAGTAAAATAATTACATAAGCATGCATTAGTGTATTCGATATTAAATAACTATTTTGTGTATTTGTGTGAGTGTGTGTGTAAGTCTTCTCAGTTTTAAGCACAGAGTAAAAACAGAAAGAAAAAAAATACATTAAAAGTCAGTTTTCTCAACGTTATAAAATTTCTCAAAAGAAGGTTAGTTTTTTATGTGGCTGTGTCTGTGTGAACAGCCACACGTACACACATGTTTTATGGTCAATGTCATTAAGGGGTTACCGTTTCTTATTTAACAAACAAATTTTGATATCAAATTCGCATTCTAATTAGTTTCTTAAGGATACAAAGCAGTCAGTCAGTCTAGCAGAGATGGTTGCTTTGCATTGTCATTAAAATGTTTTGTAATAAAATATTTGAAAAAATTTAGGATAAAAAATGAGCAATAGCCCTGAGGGAAAAAAACATTTTTTCTAATTTTATGGCGGCAAAAGTGAAAACACTAATCCGAAGACGAAATATAACATAAAAAAGTTTTTGGAAGTTTTGGAAGAGAAACATTTTTCTACTTGATAATCTTACAATTTCTTTTAAAGGGTGTTTTTCATAGAGGTATAGAACTTTAAGTTGGCATTACTTTTCAAGATGGCGACCGATTTAACAGCTGTCAAGTGATTTATTCTCAGTTTGGTTTGGCAATTCATCATGAATATCATTCATCATTCATCAATTCATCACGCCTGAACAACGCTTGCAAATAGTGCAATTTTATTTCGAAAATAATGGTTCTGTGTGGAAAACGTATCGCGCACTACGTCCATTTTAGCGTCGACAAAATCGTCCATCAGAGCAGTTAATTCAATTAACCATGGAACGTTTTCGCACCACGTTTACTCTTATTGATAACTCGCGTCCCCAGAGACGCTGTACGGTGCGTACAGAAGAAGCTATTGCTGCTGTAGAGCGTAGTATTGAGGAAGACCCGAATGAGTCCATCCGCCATCGAGCACAAGAATTGGATCTGTGTCCATCCACTTTATGGAAGATTTTGCGGAAGGATCTTGGTTTGCGTGCTTACAAAATCCAACTCGTGCAAGATTTGAAGCCAAACGATCATCAAGTAAGGCGTAGATTCGTCGAATGGGCCCAAAACGAGATTACCGTTGTTCCCGATTTTCATAAGCGAATTTTGTTTAGCGATGAAGCGCACTTCTGGTTGAATGGCTACGTCAACAAACAAAACTGCCGCATTTGGAGTGAAGGTAATCCTCAAGTGTATGTGGAAACACCGTTACATCCAGAAAAACTGACTGTTTGGTGCGCTTTATGGGCTGGTGGAATCATTGGTTCGTACTTTTTCAAAAACGATGGTGGCCAGAACGTTCCAGTCAATGGTGATCGGTATAGAGCCATAATTACTAACTTTTTCATTCCTGAATTGAATAACCATGATGTCCGGGAGATGTGGTTTCAACAAGACGGCGCAACATGTCACACACAGCTCGTGCCACAATAGATTTATTGAAAGACACGTTTGGTGACCGCCTAATTTCACGTTTTGGACCTATGAATTGGCCTCCAAGATCTTGTGATTTAACACCGCTAGACTACTTTCTGTGGGGCTATGTAAAGTCATTGGTCTATGCGGTAAAGCCACAAACGCTTGACCATTTGGAAGACAACATTCGCCGTATTATTGCCGATATACGGCCACAAATGTTGGAAAAAGTCATCGAAAATTGAACGTTCAGATTGGACTACATCCGCGCCAGCCGTGGCGGTCATATGCCAGAAATCATATCTAAAATGTAATGCCACAAGATTATCTTTCGGATAAATAAAATTCATGTCAATCGAATAATCCATCGTTGTTTTATTGCAACTTAAAGTTCTATACCTCTATAAAAAACACGCTTTACAAGACTTGTCAGAATTTGGTTTTCAAGGGGACGACATGAAATGTACATACGTGAGACTGAAGGCCATATGGCTTCTAAGTGAACTTGCGAGGTAACTTTGTGAGCAATCCTTCTCAAGAATCGGTATTGCCTGAACTTTCTTTGATGTTATCCTTGGGGGGACAACAATAGGCTGCTCTATGGAATGGATGGTTTATTTGAGATGAAACGAAGCCACTTATTTTCGAAAATTCATGATGAAGAATTTTTCCAGCGACTTCAAATGCAGACACCTCTACAATGACAGATATTCTGGAAACTTCAAATCAATATCCGATGCAAATCAGGGATTCTGTCATTTGCCATCCACATTATTTATATTTTTCTCGACAGTGTTCTGTCCCAAGTGTAAGACAGCGAAAAACTCGGCATTCAATGGAACCTTAGAAAGCATCTTCAGTATCTCATTTATGCAGGCGACTTTATTTATAATTTTCCTCCATAGTGTTCTGTCCCAAGCGCTAGACAGTGGAAACCTCGGCATTCAATGTAAACTAACAAAGCGTTTTGGCCACCTCGATTATGCAGGCCTATTAAATCGTGCCCTCAAAAAATTGGGCTTAACGATCAACGATACCAAGACCAACACTAAGTCTATATCAGTGACAGGTTGGCTAACCAATTCTGTGCCGAATCACAATCATTACACCCACAACAGCTGAAAACGTAATTATCCTTATTAGCAAGGCTCAAGGAGCTTTTGGTCAACTGAATCAAGTATGGAAATCAACCAGCTGGCGGCGAAAGTATTATTATTGAACACGAAGTCTGTTTTACTTTATGGCTGTGAAGACGACTTTCTCGTAGTTTTCAATAACAAGATTACCTAAGCAAAGGGTCGAGATCAAGTCTCTCACGAACGTCATCTCAACGGCTATCATCGTCCATGATTGCCGTGTAGTCCTCAGGATAATTTGAGATCGTTCAAAATAATTTTATGGGCTTCAGGACATTGGAATATTTTCAGATATTACATTGCTAATGTATTGCTCGAGGCTGACATAGAACTCCGACGATGTAACAAGGCGTTATGATTGTGCTAGCTTAACCGGATTCACTGATCATTGAGGAGGAGAGAGGCTCAGCTTTGTTAGCAATGTGCATTTATGCTAGTCTCTACTGGATTAATTGAAGGAGTACATACATACATATCCCCATTACCATATTGAAAAGCATACCAAAACAACTTGGCATTCCTTCAAAAGATTTCTGTCTGCCTGGAGATGTAAATCTGAGGATCACATCTTCCGTAGAGCCCAGCTCTTGCTTTGTAGAGGTATAAGATTTCAACCTTTAACTGAACTCTGCAAATAGGGACTGTTTGAACAGTACGGCTGCCTTTCAAAATGTTACTTTCTTTGTGTTTGAACAAAGTATCGTGTTTCATAATGCCGCTGTACAAAATATATACAATGTATTCCAAACGTCGTCAATGTGTATTTTTAACGCAGTCAAAAAGCAATCAGGCATCAGATTTATTGTTGATGCATTGTTTGGTTACTTTGCATATCTACATAGTTTATGTACAGTAGTAAAGGGTGTTTTTTATAGAGGTATAGAACTTTAAGTTGGCATTACTCTTCAAGATGGCGATCGATTTAACAGCTGTCAAGTGATTTATTCCCAGTTTGGTTTGGCAATTCATCATGAATAGACTCACGCCTGAACAACGCTTGCAAATAGTGCAATTTTATTTCGAAAATAATGTTTCTGTGCGGAAAAAGTATCGCGCACTACGTCCATTTTATCGTCGACAAAATCGTCCATCAGAGCAGTTAATTCGATTAACCATGGAACGTTTTCACACCACGTTTACTCTTGATTGATAACTCGCATCCCCAGAGACGCTGTACGGCGCGTACAGAAGAAGCTATTGCTGCTGTAGAGCGTAGCATTGAGGAAGACCCGAATGAGTCCATCCGCCATCGAGCACAGGAATTGGATCTGTGTCCATCCACTTTATGGAAGATATTGCGGAAGGATCTTGGTTTGCGTGCTTACAAAATCCAACTCGTGCAAGATTTGAAGCCAAACGATCATCAAGTAAGGCGTAGATTCGTCGAATGGGCCCAAAACGAGATTACCGTTGTTCCCGATTTTCATAAGCGAATTTTGTTTAGCGATGAAGCGCACTTCTGGTTGAATGGCTACGTCAACAAACAAAACTGCCGCATTTGGAGTGAAGGTAATCCTCAAGTGTATGTGGAAACACCGTTACATCCAGAAAAACTGACTGTTTGGTGTGCGCTTTATGGGCTGGTGGAATCATTGGTCCGTACTTTTTCAAAAACGATGGTGGCCAGAACGTTACAGTCAATTGTGATCGGTATAGAGCCATGATTACTAACTTTTTCATTCCTGAATTGACAAACCATGATGTCCAGGAGATGTGGTTACAACAAGACGGCGCAACATGTCACACAGCTCGTGCCACAATAGATTTATTGAAAGACACGTTTGGTGACCGCCTAATTTCACGTTTTGGACCTGTGAATTGGCCTCCAAGATCTTGTGATTTAACAACGCTAGACTACTTTCTGTGGGGCTATGTAAAGTCATTGGTCTATGCGGTAAAGCCACAAACGCCTGACCATTTGAAAGACAACATTCGCCGTATTATTGCCGATATACGGCGACAAATGTTGGAAAAAGTCATCGAAAATTGGACGTCCAGATTGGACTACATCCGCGCCAGCCGTGGCGGTCATATGCCAGAAATCATATTTAACATGTAATGCCACAAGATTATCTTTCGGATAAATAAAATTCATGTCAATCGAATAATCCATCGTTGTTTTATTGCAACTTAAAGTTCTATACCTCTATAAAAAACACCCTTTAGAACTGCATACAAACTTTGTATTGATACATTTTGGAAACCTTACTCTTAAACAAACAACTTTGATTGAAAATTGATTTACTTTACTTTCTGCAATAATGCAAATAGTGCAATTAAAGTTTGCCATAATCAACTACTAAGGAAAAAAATCATAAAATTCGAAATTATCATTAAGAGGACTATTTGGCAAAGTGAACTCTGTTGTTACAAAACTCAGGCCTGAAAAATATTTGAAATAAATTTTTCAATTCAAGAACTCTTGGGCGGTTTTTTAAGACCGTAAAGCAAACTATGTATGTATTTTTAAATCAAATTTCTTTGATCATTTATAGCCATGACAAATGTTTTTCATGCTAAATTTCGTAACATGTTTTATCACTAACATAAAATCTTAAAAAAAAATAAACTTAAATTAATCCAAAAAAAAATAAAACGAAAAAAGGGGAGGCCAACATACCTTTATTTCATCACTGGGCAGTTCCTTTTTAATTTTCACTACAGTTGGTGTGGCAGCTGTGGTCGAAGAAGTATTCATGGCGTTGCAATTTGTTGATGATGGTGGTGCTGATGCTGGTGGCGGTATTGAATTCCGGGCACTTGCATTTAATGACGAAGCCTTTAAAGACATTTTTATTCATTTACAACAAGCAAACAGACACACAAAAACGCGCACGCGGCAAAAAGAAAACAAAATAAAATATTTAATTTTTTTATTTTGGTTTGTCTTTTTTTTTTAATTTTTAAACGTTTTATTATTTAAACACCAAAAAAAAAAATATGTATAAATAAATAAAATAAATCAAATAAATCTCGTGTTTTGTAATTAAAAAGAAATTGTATTTGATTTGTTTTGTTCTTGTTCTACTCTTTTAATTTCTTTTAATTTTATTACCTTAAAAATAAAACACTACAGAAATAAATTTCACTTTTTCATTCAATTTAATATCACACGACACAATAACACACAGAACACTGAAATCGAAACAAAAAACGTATAAAATGTAAGGAAAAAAGGCAACACTTGTATCCATCTACTATGTAATGTAACAACAACATCAACAACAATAACCAGAAAGATAGAGAGAGAGAGAGAGTAAAAGACAAGAAAAATAAAAAATTGATGATTTTATTTATAAACAAGGCAAAAGATCAATCACAAGAGTCACAAGTTCTAAACAAAACATATGAGAAAAACACAAACCGAGTAACGTATGGTTTTGTTTTTACTTTCTACACACACACACTCACAGATACATAAAAGCAACATTTTAATAACTCAAAATACACTTTACAATGCACACACACATATGTAAATCCCCATTAACAAAACAAATTGGACCCAACACTGAATACTTATATTAGTTTCCTAGTGTACGTGTACGAGTATGTGTTTATCTTTGAATATAAAACAAAATTGTAATAAAAACAAACCAAAACAAAGAAAAAAACATAGAAGGGAAGACTGTGCTGTTATTGGCATGCATATAAACAAATATTAAGAAAAACAAAAAACAAAACTATACAACAACTATAACAGCCTTTGGCACTTAAGTAACGGTAATTTTAAATTTCTTTTTACTTGAAATAATTTTCTTATTTGAAAATAAGTTCCTAATGTTCTCTCACTTTCTTACATTGCCTTTAGAAGTTCCTTTTTCTCTCTTCTAAGTTTAATGAAAAGAGAAAATCATTATTACAGCGTATTTCAATGCAGGATTGGAAACCGGACATTCTTAATTGGCATTGAGGTGTGTGTAATGAAATTAAAGTGTTTTTTCTATTAAAATTTAATGGAAACAATATTATAATTTTGAAAGCCTCTATACCAACTCCTTAGTATTTTTTCTTCTTTTTTTAACCAAGTTTTTCTGACGAAGCATTTGATTAATTTTTTAGGATGTCTTGAATGTCATATGCCACTAGAAACAACGTTGTATATGAAAAATATTGCATCAGTTGTCATATATCGCTGTCTAGAAACAATTTTATATTTGAAAAATATTGAATCGTTGCATTGGGTGTAATGGTAGTAAACATGAAGAAATTTTTTTTATCTTCTTCCATATTCGAATCGAGATTGTTTGTAATCAAGTGAATTAAATCAAAATTAAAATTAAACAAAATTAAAATAAAAAATTAAAACAAAAATAAAAAAAAATGAAAAACAGTGTAAAACATTTAATATCCGGCCTTTCAACAGGGGACTTTCACTTGTCATATATCAAGTGCGTGAAGTCGCCGTAGTCTAGTAGGTAGTGTGTTGGCTTAATAGACGTAAGGCCCAGGGTTGTATCCCTGGTCAGACATCAAAACGAAATATGAAAAAAAAAATATTTCTTCGGTGACTTCCTCTCAACAGACTTCTGGCAAAAACTCTGAGAGTAAATAAACCTGCCATGAAAGGTTTCTCAAAAATCTGTCGTTCGTAGTCGACGTTAAACTGTAGGCCCCGCCACTTACGTATAAAATTAACGCACACAACCTGAGTGGTGTGAGAAGCTAGGCTGTAATCCTGAGTGAAGGGTTGTAATGGCCAATTATGTATGTATGTATATTAAGTCCGTATACAACAAATTATGAAGTTCATAGACGACCGTAGACAACAACGTGTGTGTTCGCTGAATGGCTTCTGGAGTAGTTGACCGACTGACCATAAATTTCATTGAAAAACCTCTCAGCGGTAAAGCCCATTTCTGGATAAATGTGTATGTAAACGAAACAAAATTTTCGATTTTGGGCAAGAACAATTCACATGAGATCCAAGAACGTAAAATGCCAGCCCAAAAGGTCATTGTTCGGTGTAGCTTTCGGGCTACAGCATCTTCGGTTTATATTTCTTTAAGAACGACATGTATTACTAACTTCTTTGACCTGAGTTGGATGATCCGGACACTAATAACATGTGGTTTCAACAGGACGGCGCTATGTGGCACACAGCTTATGCCACATTGGATAT
This sequence comes from Sarcophaga variegata, assembly GCA_932273835.1. Lineage (NCBI taxonomy): Eukaryota > Metazoa > Arthropoda > Insecta > Diptera > Sarcophagidae > Sarcophaga > Sarcophaga variegata. Next base: position 115,083,603 of record OW026360.1, read on the forward strand.
TCTGCGCAAGTTATTTGAGGATTCCCTAGGAGAATAGGGTCGATCCCATGTGGATTTGGTGTGAGGTGGATACCCAGATCGTGTGATTGTGACTCCAACAAATTTTTTTGAGCCACAAAACACGCTTATAAATAGTAAAGTCACACTCGGTTTAAAGTCATCTCCGCTGGTGACTGCCAGCTCTTTATACCAATGGGCGACTAAATGAAGCAATCTCAAAGGCAAAGCTTATTCATTTGTAACATAAGTTTGCGATGACAATTTCCCATTAATATTTGTATTTAATTTGCACTTGAAGATTTTTAAAGTTCACGGAGTAAGTGCATATAAAAAATTCCCAGCTCTGGCTAAAGGAAAAGTCGGATAACACATTACACACGTTTTTTTTTTATAGGGAATCACAATCATTGAGTGAGAGAGAGTTGTTTATAAACACTGCTAAAAAAATACCGTTGCAACAAAGAGAGAGAAAGGCGGAAGGGGAAAAGTAAAGAGCATTTAAAATAAGGCAAAGTAGTGTTCTTAATCGTTTAGTGCACACTGTTTATTACAGAATCTTTTAAAAATAAAAGAATAACGAAATTAATTTCACTTTTCTTTCGATTTAATTTATGATGATTTCTTTCTTTCTTTACTTTTTTTTCTTTTCTTTAATACAAAATTGTTTATTGTATTAATGGGAGCGTGTACGTGTGTGTGTTATTTTAGTAATTTATGATATTGTTTTTAATTTTATTTTTTTTAATACAATATTTTAAATCTTTTGAAATTGTATCATTTGTTTTGTTTTGTTTGTTTTCGGAAAAAAAAGGCTCATGCTGTGTGTAGAGTTCTGTTAATGCTGCTGTTTTTTATTGTTTTTTTTAAACTTTGCTGTTGTTGTTGTTGGTGTTTTTCGATGTTTAACACACAAAAAAAAATGGTGGAAAATAAAAATACAAAGAAAGAGCTAAAAAAAAATGCGTGTGTCTTTGATTTTAACTATAGAAACGCGCCGTTTTTCATTACGTATTTATTTTGTATTGTAATTTAATACTTTTTCTCGTTATAAATGTATGTTTGTGTGTATGTACGTAGGTAGACGTATGTACGTACATATATACATTTCTTAATTATTTATTTTTTATATTTTTTTTTTTTGTTTAGTATCTAAGGTATCAAATAACCTTATGAAACATTAAAATTAAAACTGGATATTTAAACAATTTTATAAACATTTTGTATTCATTTGGAGTTTCTTTTTTTTTTATTTTAATTATTTGTATTTATTTTAAATATTTTTTATTTTACATTTTGTATTATTTTAAATTTTATTCTTCTTCTTTTTTTTGAAATACATTTTCATTTAAATAAAAAGAACATTTTTCTTTTTTGTTTTCATTTTCAATATTTATAAATAGATTTTTCTCTCATTTTATCTTTTTTTCGGATATTTTCTTGGGTTTATTTTGTATATTATTTATGAATATATTTTAACACAAATCAAAAAAAATTTCTTTGTTAAATTTTATATACAAAACAAAACACTTTCAAATAATAAAAATTATTCACATAAACTGAATTCACCTTTTATTTTATATTTTTCGTATGTTTGAAAATAAATTTTTCTTTTATTTTCTTTTTTTTCAAATATATTTTCAAATAATGGAAATGATTTTCAAAAAACGATTCGTTAAATGGTCTTTACACTACCAAATCTCGCAAACGAATGTTTTCAAAACACTTTTATGTGAATGCAGAGATACACTGTAACAATACAACTCATTTATAAACACACACGCACACACACACACACTCAAACGCTTTCGCAGCAGCAGAACAAAACCTGAGAAGTAGACAAAAACAAAACAAATAATTCACCACACAGGCCAAACACATGGTTAAGCCAAACAGGAGCACACTATAATTTGCATGCAACAGTATATGTGAGAGAGTCGGGTTACCGTTTTCATTATTTTTAAACAAAATTCGTTATTATCATTTAAATTGGTAACTTAACGTATTTTAAATAAATTGTTTAAAATTAATTTTATCCATTCAATGTTGACTTTACAACTCCAAAGAATTATAGGAATTCGATACATATAAATTGAATGCTATGGCAACACTGGAAGAGTATTAGAATTGACAGAGAATTGCTTGTGATAAATATCTACCATGTTAAGGAAAATTTAGCAGTTTAAAGCTAAAGACTGTTAATGAGAACGAGAGCAAAATTTTTGGTTGTGATAAACATCTCTCTGTTTATTTATAATCTCATATGCCATGATTACTACAGAAATTTGATTATCGTTAAAGATAAATTGCTTTGTTTTGTTTTTAATATTTACCACATGCACAATGCATATTGTATGGTAAATGTGATATTCAGGTGATTAGTGCTCAGAATGAGGGGGAGATAGAGAGAGAGAGTAAAAGTTGGTCATGATAAATATTACTGTTTATTTATATGTGCACATGCATGTACATATGTGTAGTTTAATAATGTAATATGAACTATTTAAAGCTGAATTCATGTTGAAGAATAAAATTTATTTTTAATACTCACCACAACACCCTGATTTATATGGTAGACTCTACCATGTAGAGTATTTATTAGAGAGTACGAATGATAAATAATCTCTAGAAAATTAAATTTAAACTGTAAACAGGTGAATTCTTATTGAAAAAAGAAGGACTTCATTTTAAATAATTTTAAAATGAAACAGTATTCATGCGAATGACAGTAAGAGTCAGTTAATATAAATATTAGTGTTTACTTATTTACATTTGTATGTACAGGGTGTTTTTTATAGAGGTATAGAACTTTAAGTTGGCATTACTTTTCAAGATGGCGACCGATTTAACAGCTATCAAGTGATTTATTCTCAGTTTGGTTTGGCAATTCATCATGAATAGACTCAAGCCTGAACAACGCTTGCAAATAGTGCAATTTCGTTTCGAAAATAATGGTTCTGTGCGGAAAACGTATCGCGCACTACGTCCATTTTATCGTCGACAAAATCGTCCATCAGAGCAGTTAATTCGATTAACCATGGAACGTTTTCGCACCATGTTTACTCTTATTGATAACTCGCATCCCCAGAGACGCTGTACGGTGCGTACAGAAGAAGCTATTGCTGCTGTAGAGCGTAGCATTGAGGAAAACCCGAATGAGTAGTCCATCCGCCATCGAGCACAGGAATTGGATCTGTGTCCATCCACTTTATGGAAAATTTTGCGGAAGGATCTTGGTTTGCGTGCTTACAAAATCCAACTCGTGCAAGATTTGAAGCCAAACGATCATCAAGTAAGGTATAGATTCGTCGAATGGGCGCAAAACGAGATTACCGTTGTTCCCGATTTTCATAAGCGAATTTTGTTTAGCGATGAAGCGCACTTCTGGTTGAATGGCTACGTCAACAAAAAAAACTGCCGCATTTGGAGTGAAGGTAATCCTCAAGTGTATGTGGAAACACCGTTACATCCAGAAAAACTGACTGTTTGGTGCGCTTTATGGGCTGGTGGAATCATTGGTCCGTACTTTTTCAAAAACGATGGTGGCCAGAACGTTACAGTCAATGGTGATCGGTATAGAGCCATGATTACAAACTTTTTCATTCCTGAATTGACCATAACCATGATGTCCAGGAGATGTGGTTTCAACAAGACGGCGCAACATGTCACACAGCTCGTGCCACAATAGATTTATTGAAAGACACGTTTGGTGACCGCCTAATTTCACGTTTTGGACCTGTGAATTGGCCTCCAAGATCTTGTGATTTAACACCGCTAGACTACTTTCTGTGGGGCTATGTAAAGTCATTGGTCTATGCGGTAAAGCCACAAACGCTTGACCATTTGGAAGACAACATTCGCCGTATATAATAGCCGATATACGGCCACAAATGTTGGAAAAAGTCATCGAAAATTGGACGTCCAGATTAGACTACATCCGCGGCAGCCGTGGCGGTCATATGCCAGAAATCATATTTAAAATGTAATGCCACAAGATTATCTTTCGGATAAATAAAATTCATGTCAATCGAATAATCCATCGTTGTTTTATTGCAACTTAAAGTTCTATACCTCTATAAAAAACATCCTTTATAAGTATGTGAAGTTCACTTAGGTAATAAGAAATGTTTAGAAGTGAATTACTCTTCCTATATATTTTCAATAGTAGATAGTACGGAAAGAGAGCAAAAGTGCTAAATGTCTCTGTTTATTTATGTATGTTTTACTAAAGAAATATGAACTGTGTAGAGGTGAATACTTTATGAAAAGTAAACTTTGTTTCGAATGCACACCATGCCTTTCATGTATGGTGAAAAATATTAATTTATCACTTTTATTACTGTTTATTTATATTTGTAATACTCACCTCGATAATCCGCATGTGCTGTGGTGTATAAAATAGTTGGGTTTCGTATTGCATATGCAATTTGAGAAATATTAAACTGCCTTAAGGGCTGAAAATAAATAAAAAAAATATTTCAAAAAATATTAAAATTAAAAAAAGAATAACTTAAAAAGATAACTTAAAAACGGATATGAAATTAAAAATTCTGTACAGTGATTCACAATAAAAATCATATACAGTGATGTGAAAAATAATAAGGACAGTACCCACCCAAACTTACATTAAATTTAAAACCGAATAAAAACTCGAAAATTCTTTCTTGTTTAAACGACTTATTTTTTCTTAAACGGTAGAAAAAAGATTAAAAACAAAATTTTTGCTATTCCTATAATATATTTTGATTTTTTGTGATGTTGTATGAATGCATGTAGTTTAAGGTGTGAAAAAAATAAGGAAACTTCATGAAATCTTAAAGCTATAACTAACCTAAGTAAAACTAAATAGACATTTATACTTAATATTGTTGCATGAAGACTTAGTGCCACATTAGTACTTTGTTGCGGATCCTTTGTTATCCAGAACAGCAGCACAGCTTCTAGGCATTGAGCAAAGCTCGTCGCAATTTGTTGGACACTTTCCCCTGATTGCCCTTTTAACTTCGTTCCACAAATTTTCTATTGGGTTCAAATCAGGGGACTGTGCTGGCCATTCTAAAACATTAATTGTTTTGTCCTGGAACCACTTCTTTGTGTGCTTTGCCATATGCTTTGGGTCATTGTACTGCTGGAAGACCCATTTGAGTGGCATATTTTCTTAGGCATACGGCAGCATTGTATTTTTCAATATTTCGTTGTAATCAGCCGATTTCATTACATTCTGGATACGATAACGAGGACCCATACCATAATAAGAGAATGACACCCGTACCATGCTGCTACCACCACCCTGTTTTACCGTCTATAAATTATATTTTGGATTGAATTCTTACGTCTTACCAGGTAAGAAGACCTATCCATCAAGAATTCAACCCAAAATATAATTTAAAGACGGTAAAACAGGGGAATGGTTAGGCGGTCAATAAGGGAAACCTAGTCACTGACAAGTTCACTAAAGCAGGCAAAAAGCTGCCTATAATGGACATTGTTGCTGGTGTCTCTTTCTCCTCATTTAAAATTAAAAAAGTTTGAAGTTGAAGCAGTCTAGGGAACTTATACGATGTAGATCAGGCGGCTTTATAATTATAAAAACTCAGTTGCTTTGACTAGAATTCACAACTGTGGCTTAAGCATTGTAGTTTGTTGGATTACTAGATATTGTCTTATCGGTATTCATGATAGAATTTTGAGTGTTCTATGTAAAGATTTTTGTAGGAATTGTAATGGTCTGGGGAAGAATAATACTAACATCCTCTTCCACTGTCTAGCGATATGTGTAATCGGGAAAAGCTACTGACTAGATAATTTGTGAATAGCTTAAGTGACCTGGCGTCTGTGAACTAGGCAGACTATACAGCGTGACTTATTGACTTATTGTGTAGTCAGTTCATTGCTATTATGTTGTGGTTGTTGGGATCTGAGTCCGGAACAGATTAAGCTCTCACCATTTAACATTTCTGAACTGCTAACTCCCTGATAGCTGGCTTCTTCACAACATCATATAGGTAGCACATTTCAATCATAATTTTGAACCCAAGAGATCTTCTTGATGCTACAAAACAGCGTTTAATTTCAAAATGTATCTTGTTTGAGACCTAATATGGTGCCTAAGGTCTTACTCTGCTACACATGCCCTTGACACTAGACCAACTAGACTATAACCTCATAAATAAATAATTATGTTTGTAGCATCTTTTCGTATTTTCTTGTTGCTGCAACAACAACAAAAAAATGTTAAGTGCTTTTACAATGTTGCAGACACAAATTAAATTAAACGAAATTAAATGTAAAGATTTAATCATTCTACACACACAAGAAATGCAAGAAATCGTTTTTGTAAAATTCAATTTATAGAAAAACTACAAACAATTAATAAATTACAAACATTTTAAATGAATACCATGCATACTCGTATGTACATACATATTATGAACATATTTAATGATATTTTTGTTAATTTTATAATAAAAATAAAACATTATTTTTAATGAATTTATAAAAATAAAACATATTTTTTATAGTCTATACAGCATAATTAACCGAAAATGATCGAATTTCTATTGTAAGATAAAGAAAATAATTTAAATTTGAAATTTAAAGACACTGAAATAATAATAATTATAATTGATGGCCTATTAAAGGGTCCGCTTTAAAAAAAACTACTGAATATTTTCTCAAATTTCTCTTTTTATTTGAAAGTACAATCCTTCCGTTTAATAATGGAAAATAATTTCATTAAAACGGCTGCCTCGGCTGGCCATGCAGAAGCCTACACCAGAAGATGCCGATTTTGGCAAATCTTTTCAGATGAAGCTCATTTTGATCTTGGCGGGTATGGAAACAAGCAAAATTGTCGCATTTGGGGCACAGAAAACTCGCACGCATACATTGAAAATCCGACGCACCCTAAACGAGTAACTGTTTGGTGCGGATTTTGGTCCAGAGGCATAATTGGGCCATTTTTCTTCGAAAATGAGCAAGGAGTGGCCGTTACAATCAATGGCGATCGTTATCGGGCCATGTTGAACGATTTTTTGTTCACAAAAATTGAAGAGGAGGCTATTGGCAACATTTGGTTTCAACAGGACGGCGCTACGTGCCACACAGCCGAAGCTACACTCGATGTTTTGCGCCCTGTTTTTGAACATCGCATTATCAGCCGCAGAGCTGATGTCATTTGGCCACCTCGGAGCTGCGATTTGACACCGTTGGACTATTATTTGTAGGGTGCTGTCAAAGATAAGTGTTACGCCGACAAGCCAGAGACAATTGACGCTTTAAAGGACAATATTCGCGAAGCCATTGGTGAAATACAGCTGCACACAATCGATAATGTGCTTAAAAATTGGACCGATCGTGTAGGCTACTGCATGGCCAGCCGAGGCAGCCATTTGAATGAAATTATTTTCCATTATTAACCGCAAGAATTGTACTTTCACATAAAAAAAGAGATTTGAGAAAATATTCAGTTTTTTTTTAAAGCATTTTCAAAAAAAAAAGTTATTTGGCGGACCCTTTAATAGGCCATTAATTATAAGTATTATTTCAGTGTCTTTAAATTTCAAATTTAATTTATTTTGTTTATCTTTATGAAGGGTCCATATAGATCCCAACTGTAAGACAGCATGGACCCAGACGGAATTACTAACAAATTGGCTACTCAAAGCTAGTGAACAGCATCCGAAATGTCTAAGTTTCAATGACTCTGGCGTATAAATCACCTGCGACTAAACAAAAATCCACAAAAAAAGTCTAAAGTTTACATCACTTCAATGTGAGATCACTAAGGTTTCAAATCGCTCACGCAAAATATTTAAAATGTGTGGCACGTTACATAGTCTTGCTGAAATCACATGTCGTTGTCATACTGACCATCTAATTCAGGCCAAACGAAGTTGGTAATCATCGATCTATAGTATTCGCCGTGGATATATATTCTCTGGCCTGGCAGACGTCGTTCTAAAAGAAATAAGGGCCTTTAATGCCCCCAGACCAAAATCCACACCAAACAGTGACATTTTCGGCATGCTTTCAACGCTCTTGGAACTCATGTGGATAGTCATCGTTTAAATTGAAGAATTTTGTTACATAGATTACACAGCCCTGCAAATTTGGTAGATCTGATTAATTTTTATAAACCTCGACCGCCATATTGGATCCGCTATTTTGAATTTTTTAAATCTGAAGGAACATCTGTAATCAGCGACCCCAAAAACCCCTGAGTAACAATTCTCAAGTAAATCTGATTAATTTTTAAGGACCTTCGTAATGTGTTTCTTTTTCTCTTGCACCCCTTGACATAAACACACGCCCTACTTTAAGAGTGCATGCAAACAATTTGGCTTTGGGCTCATTTTAAAGAGCAAAGATCAATTGTCAATTTCTGACGATAGCGATGGTTCTAGCACGTCAGTGTTTAGCTCTACAATGTTTCAAAAATGGCCAAAAACGCCCTTTTTCTCGAAAACCTGACGTGATGGAAAGTTTATGAAACCAGATTCGTGTTCAGCGCGCAAAATTCCTTCGAAAACACCTGAAGCCATCTTATTTGCACGAAAAAAGTCCAAATTTGCAGGGCTGTGTTATTTTCCGATAAAAATGCCAACTGTTCTAGAGCTCATTTACCGATAATATGTCGTTGTCAGGTCGACGCCGTAGTCTAGTAGGTAGTGTGTTGGCTTATTAGACGTAAAGCCAAGGTTCGAGCCCCAGGCCAGACATCAAAACAAAATACAAAAAGTATTTCTTCAGCGACTTCCTCTCAGCAGATTTCTGGCAAAAACTCTGAGCGTCAAATAAAATTGCCATGAAAAGTTTCTCAAAAATCTGTCGTTCGGAGTCGACTTTAAACTGTAGCTCCCGCCACTCATGTATAGGATTAACACACACAACATAAATGGTGTGAGAAACTAGGTCGTAATCCTGACTGAAGGGTTGTAATGACCAATTATGTGTGTGTCGTTGTCAGTCTGAGTAAATGACAACTAATTTGACAACGAGCCGCTGTCAACAGAAGTTCCTCTTGGAACGTAATAATATTCCAAGTTCTCCTTACCCATACGCCAAAATATTCCCGCAAGAGTTCTAAGCACATTGTTCTGTGTTCTCATTTTAAAGTTTACATATGTAAGTATGAAGAGAAATGAAGGAAATTGTTGAAAATTGTCCCAAAAAAGCCTGTCTCTCTCCCAGCGTAAATAGCAATCTAAAGCTTGGCATCGTTTAGAAGAGTCAAGTTTAAGATGGCATCAATTGACACTAATTGTGCTTTAGAGACATCTAGATCAGCCTCGATTCTGCGCTAAACTGGGTGTTGCTGATTCAGCCTATTAGTTATACGTGTAGTTGGTCAGAGACATAGTTGTGCTATGTAGATATAGTAAGTGTTTTAGAATTCAGCTGACTTATTAACTAACATGTCATTGTCATGGTAACTAATTTTGAAAATATTATAAATTTCGATAAAGTATTCCGAAAATGCTGGGGTCCATTATTAAAAATATTAAATTACCGAATTGCCGCCTAAATCGTGTGCCTACACTTAAAACAAAAAATATTTTTCAAAGAATTTTAAAACAAAAACACTAAAGAATCTTTTAACAAATTAACACTTTGGCTGGTTGTCACCCTAGTCTGTCCGTCCGTCCGTCCGGCCGTCCGGCATAGTTATTTCAATTAGAAGCAGCGGCTAATTATCATCGAAATGTTTAGAAAGAATATTTAAATTAATATGAGAATATCATTTTATGTGAAAGGCAATAATAATGAAGACGACGATAGAATATAAGAAATGATGATAATGAAGTTTATAAAAGGGATATATAATGGACTCGGGGTGTTTTTTTATTTCACATCTTAAAGAAGGTGATTTTTAACATGAACGAAACAGTATAAGCAAGCATTGTATGAGAATGCTGTTGATTGATGTGCGCCATATGCGTTCATGCAAATAGTTTTTCATTTTTTTATACGATTTTTTTGTTTTAAATTTCTTTCTTTTTTTTTAATATCTAAAAATGTTTTTTTCAGTTATTTTTTTTTCAAAATATTCTTGCATTTCGGTCGGTATTCACCCATTAAATAGTTCTTCTGTTGCTATTTGTTTAAATTTTTATTTTTTTTATATTTTCTATGATAATTTTTAATTGTGTTCAAAGGTAAGTTGATGATTTCTTGACAGAGAAGAAGGCTTTGCATAGGGACTTTGTTGTTGTATTGTGGTTATAATAAAGATGTCTTATGTTATGGTTGGAATAGGATTTGTTTGCTTATCTAAATTGTTTTTAATTTGTTGCGTTGATAGACACACAGACAGACAATTTATTTGAGTGGCCAATGTATGCTCATCTACATTTCATTGTGATCATTAATTTGTTACAGTGAATCATTATATTTAGGAAACCAAACTTTGAAAAGTTAAATAATCGAAATCCACTTTATTTCTTTTAATTCTTAATAGACTTTCTATCCACTCTTTTGGACATCATCAACAGGCCATCAAGAAATTTAAAAGTAATAAGGAGAAAAAGGTGGAAAGTCCATTAACATTGAAACAGCTGAACTGTAACAGCATCAAGTCATATCAGACTGAAAGAAGAAATGGTTGACTTCCATTTGGAAAAAAGCGTCATTCTAAAGTCATTGAAAAGTGGCAACTTGAAAGATTCTAACAGCTGGAGACAAATGACTTTGGTTAACATACTGACAATAACAACACAGTAGATAAGTAATTAAAAGTGGCCGTTAACACAAAAAAGGAAAGACACACACAGTGTTAACCAATTATGATATCACTGTGATGCCTGGTGAACCCGTTTAGACTTCTAATGTGCATTCCCAACAGATCAGCAAAATGATATGCATGGCAGGCATCCAAGTGTTTTCTTTTCCAATAGGTGAGAACAATTTTCTCCTCCTCCTTGTTTCTACAATCCCTGCACAAGTCATTGGCCATATGATCAAAACAAATGTGTCTCGTTTGAGTGCCCAGAATACACATTGTCCAGATATTGTCAACCTTGCAGGTTCCTTAAGTAGAGAGAAAGTTCGACGATATTGCCTCTCCTGGACAATGCATTCAATCTGTAGTTTTACAGAATACCAATGTTACAACATTCAGCCATCTCATTGAGAGTCTTGTGATAGCAACGTATCTGGATTACCTTCTCTAGATAGGGGACCAAAACTCTTTTACTTTTCTTCACCTTTCTCTACTTCTTATTACTTTTAACGCTAACTATTCGCGATGCATAGATTCCAAAGCCCTACAGACAACGTATTTTCTCTGTTGGTTACTAATTATTTGTGGTCTGCCATGAAGAGATACCAATCTCTGCGTATCCGCCCTTAACTACGATTCCGGTGGAATTGACGTACCAAATATTGCCGGTTTATACTTTTACATTTACACAGACTTACCCTTCTATCAGTAGATTACTACGGCAACCCAATATTAAAGCCACCCGTCTGTTCACAAACATCTCAGCATCCACCACAAGATTGTACATAACATAACCTCTCTTTATGACATAAATTTTCAGTAAAGTTGGACAAGTTCTTAGGAAAGATAAAAACGTTTGTTTCCAAATCCTTTTATAAGATGTTCGTAGAAACCGAGACAGCATCTTTACCGTCGACGCTGTTCGTAATCTTTAAACGCATTGTTTCTTTCTTAAACACCGAGAAATTTAATTTTTAATTCTTAAAAGCTTTTGCCTTTATTACAATAACCTTTTCTTTTTACTAAATGCGACCGTTTCGTCATTTCCCGCTTAAAACTTAGTACTATTGTGATTGAAACTTTTACAAAAGTTGGTAACGCATTTTCTGTGCTGTTATTTTCAATCAACATTTCAGCTGTTGAACAGCTGAACATAAAAACAAAAACAACTAAAATGACAACAAGCATCTGCTAATATTTTAATTAATTACAAAATAATACATAAATTAAGGAAAATTTTAAAAATTGAATGAAAACATGACTAAAACACCAAAAGCGGCTTTAAATTTAAAACAGGTGAGTTGACATTTTTTAAATCTACAACATAAATAAACTCTTAAATAATGTGTAGTATCGTTTATAGTTTATTTTGCGCCAGGAAGTTTTAAAATTATATCGCGATATATTCCGCACCATACGACAAGTGCCGGATAGAAATAGTCAACAGGAACTAAAGGGCTGGGCTAGACATGACTTTCGTGTTAATCAACAGCAAACAGATGAAGTGGCCATTAAAATGATGATTCAACACGGCAGACGAAGTCTAAATGAATTGCGGCAGAGTCTACACTTAAGTGGAGTTTGTAAGGAGGATAAGAAATAATATACAAGAGATAAGAGATGAGTTATTTAATGGAAGTTTGACAATGAAAAAAGGTTTTAAGCATAATTTTAAGTTTAAATTTTTTGTTGTTTATTCGAAATATGGCCAGATTAAATAAAATATGTTCTTGTTGATATTGAAAAGGTGGCTAAAGGATTAAGGAACTATTGGTTGATGGCGTTAAAAGCCCTTCGGTAAGAATTATAAGGCGGTAGATATTGTCAAGTCATGTAAGACACGAGGCTTTGTTCCAGTCTGGAATATATGGAGATCCCTAAGCGTTTTCTCTGTTATTATCTGACATTTGAGGATCGAACAACACACAATTGAACAAACAAAACTTTGATTGGGCTAAAATCCATACTTTCATTATAGAAATAATGACGCCGGCCAGGTAATTTAAGATCTGCGATTGAAAGGTCCTATGATAGTAGTGGTATGTGCCTTAAAGGTGGGCCAATATAGCCCAATGTACTATAGCAGATCCTTTTTGAACCTTCTTATCTGGAAACATTTGATATATGGAACTGAAACAAAGCGAGGAATAAGATAAGAAGATGGAAAATATGGTATTGGGGAGCCCAACAAATTTAAAAAAATACTTTCAAGTCTTTTTTGTATTATTTTTCTTTGAAAACGTTTGTATTTGATTTTATTTGTAAGAAACTTAATTTGAGCAAGTGTGTTTGTTAAATAAATATTCGTTTTTTTCTTTTAATTTAAACAACGTTATCTTAATTTAAATGAAATTAATTAATAAAACAAAAGATCAAAGAATTAATTATAATTAGAGAATTGAAAAGATCCTTGTAAGAAACATTTAAAATTTCTAAAATTCATTATTTTTTTCAATACAGGCTTAATGATGAACAGTATATTTTATTAAAAATTCAAATTAAAATGAAGAAATCTTCTAAATTAATATAACGTTGCATTGTGAGTTATTGCTTATTTTTTATTTCGTTTTTTTTTTTTGATTAGTTCGTTTTAAATAATTTTGATTAGGCTTATAAATTTTATTATAAAACTATTTCGCTGCTTGCTTTTTATTTATCTTTTTGGTGTTTATGCAATTAACAATATGTTTTCTTTTCGTTTTATTTTTTATTTTAAATTTATTTCTTTAATTTTCAATCCCTACACAATATTGCATGTTGCTTGTTAACTTCCATTGGAGATTCTTTAATTATTTCAATTTTAAATTCAAATGAAACTTATTTAACTAAATGATGCTTGCTGCTTGACTACATTATTTTAAAGGTGCATTGTAACATACAATAAATTAATTATGAAACGGTTTGACTTTACAAATTGAAAACTTTTAATAGCAATTGAACAATTGTAGAATATTGTATTTTGCGTCTGTAATTAAATCACAAATCGTATACAAATTAAAGGAAGATCACAATATTATTAGATTGTTTAGTGAACATCAGTGTAAAGTCATATTGTAAGACTGTATAAGACTATTGTATTCAATTTTTGTAGCTACCGTCTCTAGGGGAAAATTATATACAGTGGTGGCCTTATAATTAGAAACGACTTAGCAACATGTATGTTTGTTAATTTGTTTTACAGTTTTCACTGTGTACCTGGGATCAAATACTTTGTTTGGAGGACGTCTTACATACGTTTTTCTATCAGATTGGGACAAATTAAACTTAGATTCGCCACTCCAGAGAACTCTGTTCCAGAAACATCGTTTCTAATTATAAGGCCACCACTGTACGTGTTGTTTCTTATTGTAAACAATTTCAAAGAACTTCCTATTCTAAGTCGATGTGTGCTATATTTATAGGTACTTAAGGGGGGCTATTCTATTCTATAAAACTCAATAAAAATTTTAATTTATTTTAAATTCGTATTATTTTGCAAAGTTAAAGTTGATTGTACAACTCATTAAGTAAGCATAATACAAACGGAACGATATTGTCTTAGATCGCCGCATAAGTTATCACACAAAACAGGGGTACGCCAAAGCTTTCTTCTCTGGAAGAGAAAAAACTGGAGAAAGTCTAGGATTTCTATCTTCCAAGGAAGAATCGAGAAGGGGTAGGATTACTGAGGGTCTTAATATTACAGTCTTCACAAACATACATAAGTGGCCATTACAACCCTTCAGTCAGGATTACGGCCTAGCTTCTCACACCATTCACGTTGAGTGTGTTAATTTTATACATGAGTGGCGGAACCGAACGATAGATTTTTGAGAAACTTTTCATGGTAATTTTATTTACTCTCAGAGTTTTTGCCAGAAATCTGCTGAGAGAAAGTCGCCGAAGAAATATTTTTTTCATATTCAGTTTTGATGTCTGACCTGGGGTTTGAACCTTGGCCTCACGTCTAATAAGCCAACACACTACCTGCTAGACTACGGCGACTTCTAACATACATCACATACGATTCCAAAATGGAACTTGGTGTAGAGGTTGTTGTTTTTTACGGAACTGAATTTCTCTGTAATGCATTTCATTTCCTCACACTGTAACCCTAGACGCAGAGACATTGTTGTAAATGAAAAAGTTAATTAACTTGTTGTTGTTGTTGGAGGCCCTCGATGGATATAAAGGGTCCGCCAAATAACCTTTTTTTTGAAAATGTTTTAAAAAAACTACTGAATATTTTCTCAAATTTCTTTTTTTATTTGAAAGTACAATCCTTCCGGTTAATAATGGAAAATAATTTCATATAAATGGCTGCCATGGCCATGCAGTAGCCTACACGATCGGTCCAATTTTTAAGCACATTATCGATTGTGTGCAGCTGTATTTCACCAATGGCTTCACGAATATTGTCCTTTAAAGCGTCAATTGTCTCTAGCTTGTCGGTGTAAGACTTATCTTTGACGGCACCCCACAAATAATAGTCCAACGGTGTCAAATCGCAGCTCCGAGGTGGCCAAACGACATCAGCTTTGCGGCTGATAAAGCGATCTTCAAAAACAGGGCGCAAAACATCGCGTGTAGCTTCGGCTGTGTGGCACGTAGCGCCGTCCTGTTGAAACCAAATGTTGTCAATATCCTCCTCTTCAATTTTTGTGAACAAAAATTCGTTCAACATAGCCCGATAACGATCGCCATTGACTGTAACGGCCATTCCTTGCTCATTTTCGAAGAAAAATGGCCCAATTATGCCTCTGGACCAAAATCCGCACCAAACAGTGACTCGTTTTGGGTGCGTCGGCTTTTCAATGTATGCGTGCGGGGTTTCTGTGCCCCAAATGTGACAATTTTGCTTGTTTACATACCCGCCAAGATCAAAATGAGCTTCATCTGAAAAGATGATTTTTTTTTGCCAAAATCGGCATCTTCTGGTGTAGGCTACTGCATGGCCAGCCGAGGCGGCCATTTGAATGAAATTATTTGCCATTATTAACCGGAAGGATTGTATTTTCAAATAAAAAAAGAAATTTGAGAAAATATTCAGTAGTTTTTTTTAAAGCATTTTCAAAAAAAATTTATTTGGTGGACACTTTATAATATGTTACCATTTGCTTTTATATCTTCTATCGTCCATCTATTACCATTCTATTTTATGGGCATTCTGGTGACAGAACAATAAAAAAAATTTAAAGATCTCTCCGCCACTCTATTCCCAAACTTATAGCGGTATGTATATGTACAATGCAGCAACTGTAAGAACAATGCTGAGTAAGGGTCAATCATCTATTTTCTCTGTGAATATACGGGTCTAGCAGCCTGTTTAACTTTCTCCACTGACTTGGCACAATGCCCTCGTATAGCAAGGCAACTTTAGCGGACAATTTATTCCTTCTTTTGATGGGTATTTCTTCTTTAGATGGGTATTTCTAATATAATTTCAGCGGCTGTTTAGTGCAATTTGTTGTTGATCTTACTTTGGGTTTCGGATTAATTAAGTTAAAGACAGAGGCACTGTTCCTGTGAGACGAATAGTTTCAGATGAACACTTGTTTGCAGGGAAAAACAGTCAAATTTGCTTTGTTTTCCATAGAAACAGAAGTTCTTCTGAAACCATTCTTCTCACAGAAACAGGGTATTAATAGACAAAAATGTCACACATAGACAAGAAAATATGAAACACTTGGAATTAAGGTTTTTAGATAAGAATATGCCCTTAAGTTTCGTTTAAATTTTTGCTATTATTTGTCGTATTATTTTAAATTCTAATCAGGCATGTGATAGAAATCAAATGATGTATAAATTAAATCCGCATTTGAAACAGAATGTGGAGTGATACCCAATCTTTGATTTAAAAAATTACTACAAATTGCTTTCTATGAAACTATTTATCACGTGTAAGAAATCGTATATAAAAGTAATATTTAAAAATCGTTATGAATTCTTTCCATTTTAATTGATTTTCAAATCAAAATCGATTTCTATCACATACCCGAATATTATTTATTTTCAAAGTTCTAATATTACTATCAGTTGCGTTAGAAAATCAAGTCATCTACTAAAGCTTATTTACTTATATATGTATGTATGTATGTATCGAAATTAATTATTTTACATAAACGTTTACTTTTAGCTAACACTACTAAATTATACAGTGTATTAATATTGTTTTTTATTTGTTTTTTTATTTCTGCTATTAAAATAAATACCTTATTAGACTCAGCCATAGCACCTTTATGACAGCTAAACCGAATAATAACGAACCGATGCCGGTGACTATTAGTGAGATGACATCACGTTTAGGTTTCTCCGTAACACGATTGACTAGAAAACTATTGACAATGGTATTGGTAATATGATGACCATCGAAACCGAAACAGGGTATGGCATTCATAAAGGCCAAGCCCAAACTAAAAACTATATTATACTTCAGGAACAATAGATAAGAATCACACCATTTGGGATTAACATACGAGTGTTTAGGCACAAATGGGGAAATGCGTACAGTGTGTGTAACATCCAAAGGATGGCCCATATAAATAACATTCTTTAATGTTTTATCATCTTTCGTTTGCGATTTTTGTCGCAATGAAAGTTCTCTTTTAAATATCATTATCGTGGTGGTATTACGTAGTAAGGGTCTTAAGCAAAAGCCTCTGTCACAGGTGCCAACACTATTGCAATAGCCATAAGCATCTTCCATAGTACGCCGTACATCGAGGCAAACATGTTGTGGTATCTCCACCGGTGCATCGTTGCTAAAATCGTCAATATACTCAAAGCAACAGAGTTTTGCATTCTTATTATCACAACACTGTAGTGTACCATCGGAGCTGTGATGTGAGATTTCGATGCTTTCATCGTTCAAACGTATAAAATCAGAGGAAACACAAAATGCTGGCTTAGAACGTAACGCTTTTAGTAGACACATAAACCAAGTATCCTCACTGTAAACATCGCAGTCATTGATTTGTGTTATAATATTACCCTCCATAAGACCTTTATCACCCTTTGTCTTTAAAGGCGACTGCTGCGAGATATGAGTGACAATAACATTCTTATTTAGACTATAGAGCGGAGCGGCCATAAAGCCAAGCGTAGAGAGCAGCAGATAACAAATGGCAGCAAAAACGAAATTGTGCCATATACCAGCACATAAGATGCGCAGCTTACGCAGCCATTTCAGAGCATTTAAATGTTCCGATGAGATTTCGGTATAGGCAATGGGCAAACAGAAATATAACTATAAAGACAAAGACAAAGAAGAAGGCATTTAGGAATATTACTTCGTTTTCTTTGTTGAATTCATACTTACATGAAAACCAAAACCAGTTACTGGTATATCTTCCAAGACAGCCGCTATGGCATGACCCAATTCATGCACTACCGTCGATATTAATAGAGTGGCTACATAGTAGCCAATTTCCTCAAGAGGTAAATTAACACCAGGCAATAGAATCTCCAAACGTATAGTTTGTGTTCTTGATGAATTTTCTAAGATTTTAGTGCCTGTGGCAGTAGCTCCACCATTGCCACCAGCTGCACTACCTACTCTAACTGCACTACTAAAATCATTTATGTGGCCAGCATTACCGCTGCCAAATATCGTAATAAATAATAAAATTATGCCTACAGGCACCAAAGATAAAGCTATCAACACACCCACAGTAAAGGATTTGGTTAACCAGCTGCGGCAACAGGAGCCACCGCTATTGCCTAGTCTTAAAACGAAGCGATTAAATGCAGTCGTGTGCCATTTGATGCGTAAGAATTGCACCGTCAGGCCAGTATTCTTAAGAAAGGAATCATAGGGATAGTGCATGCAGCTCTGTAATATTTACAAATTTATGAATAATTAAACAAGCAGTCTTGCATTTAAGTTAATTACCTTAAAAAAGCGATCAAAAAAGAATAATACACCATATATGGTAATCAATACGCCAAAGAATATTAAAGGATCCATCGTTTTTACAAATAGCCACGAAAGTTATTTTATTTTGAGAGAGAGTCCACACGTGTTCTTACGAATAAAACATTATTTGCTTAAAAATTTATAATAAATAGCAACAAATGTTCACATAATTCTACTTTTGAATTCAGTTTTAGTTGATTATTGTTTTTAAAACAAAAAAATGCAATGTTGTGCTTTGCTTGCTCTGCAATAAGAATTTGTTTTGAAATGTCAAAAAAAATATTCTCTTTAAAAATGCATTCAGTGTGATGCCAGATGTTTGTCAGTAATTAACTAAAAACAGCTGTTTACAGGGTATTTGTAACATGAAAAATAGTTAATTTTTTGGGAATTAAAAGATATTATTTAAAAAGAAAACAAGAAGAACAAAAACATGTATTTTCGCTCTACTTTGTATTGAATTCACAGAAGAATTCATTAAAAATTTTTATTTGATATACCGATTTGAATTTTGCGAGGGAAGCCTATTTGCATCAATTATATATAATAATATCTTTTCTAATGCACCCTGTCTTACCGGCACAGATTGAAAGAATTGCAGCCAACTTCATTGTAATAATTTTGACATTTTCTTCAGTTGTCATTTTATCAAACAATTTTTTTAAAACGACAATATCGGTCATATATACTGTTGTTTTAAATTTAAAACAGCTTTAATTAATAATTAGATTTAAAAGATATTTTTGTTTGTATTTTATACTTGAGAAGAGAACGATAGAAAATGAAAACATCACCACACAAACGTGATAATAATGAAGTACAGGCGGCCAGAGGCCGTTTGCGTGGAGCACTCAATGATTCGTTGCAGAATCAGGAGGTTGACGACATACCCGAGGATTATGAGGAGGAGGAGGAAGAAGAAGAGGAACAACAAGTGGTACGCCATCGTCAACGCGGTCGACCTAAAAAGATACCAAACACCGGACGCGTTTCCCCCTCTATGGGCTATATGACGCCCAGCAAAAGGCGAAAACGAGAATTTGCTACGGCTGGCAGTCAAAAAATCCAGGCCGAAAGTTTTGTTATGAAACTCTTCGATCGAAGTTTGGATTTGTCAAAGTACTCAGAACACACGTCTCTTTATCCGATCTGTAGGGCGTGGATGGCAAATCAACCACGCAATCCCAGTATACGTAGTTATCGTGATGCTCGTTCCCCCTCGCCCACAGAACGCAAAGATAATGGCATTGAAATGCTGGTAATGTTGCGCAAAGGTGAGCAACGCGAAATTAACAGCATGCCAAAGCCCAAACCTACAGATGTACCAAAAATACCAACACCCATTAAGCCACCCAAAGTCTTTAACCGATCAGATGAAGTTGTAGCCGCAACTGACAAATTGAAAGATGGTCAAAAGGATGATATTTTGGCTCAGCATTTGGCCAAATGGAAACAAGTTAAAACGAATTGGCAAAAACATACCAAAGTCTATCAGGAGCGTAATGAAGTCAGTTTTAAAATCATACAGGAACTATTCAAACCCTAAGAGTTAAGGTGCCGGTCTGTAAGATCTACTATTTGGAAGGCATACTACCACTATAATACACACATATAGCATATAGATTATAAATATAATGTACAAATTTAAGTTAAGCAGCCAATGGGAAGTGAATTCTTTAATGTATTAAATCTTAAGGAATGTTGTGATGTCCGATTTCTAATAAAAACTAAACTGTAGATTAAATGTTTAATAAATCTAAAAATGCAATTGAATGTTCATAATGTTTATAAAATGGCATTTGTCATGATATGTCATTAACCCCCTAATAGTGTGACAGTAGCGTTTATTTTTAAGTTATATATGTACATATGACATATTTTTTTTTTCATTTAAAAGTGGTTTACGTTAATGTTAAACGACAGTGGTCTTGTTATCGAACCGCGATATCCCATTGGAAAGCTTTGGAAACAATACTATAGACAAACGTACCGTGTGAATGAACACAAATGTACGTACTTCGGTCCATAGTAGAGCTTTTATGTTTTGTAAGTACAACAATATCAGCGGAAAGGAGTCATTTTCCTACTGTTTTAGATGACCTTGTTGTTACGCATTCATCTCTCCAACAAAATCTGACACCAAAGCTATTTCCTAATAGGTTCATGGTATTCCGTGCGGTTTACTTTGTTCTTGATGATATTGATGCGGCCGGTAACCAAACCAAATGGTTTTGGTTCAGGTTTCATTCTTGAATTTCCTCTGATGTTTTAACGGCGTCAATTTTTTCTAACAATTTTTTTCTAACAATTTTTTTCTGACAATTTTTCTGGCAATGGTTTTTGACTATTAGACAATTTTTTTTTAACTTATTTTTCTGACAAAATTTTTAACGGCGTCAAAATTTGAATGTCTTAATAAAAAATTACGGATAATTAAAACAAAATCTTTTGAGGAAATTTGTTTACAAAAATCTGGCAGCATTACTATTGGCACTCATTTCCTATTATTCACTTCTTCATATTGACAAAGCCAGAGCTGCCATTGTTTTTATTTTTAAAATAATTTCACAACTTTTTATTCACAATTAAGATTATGAAACTGAAATTTTTTATTATTGTATAGCTACAGGAAGAGATTTTTTTATTACTGTTTGTTTATTTTCATAAATTTTTGTTTAATTTCTTTAATTTGTTATTGCATTTTAAGAAATTTTAATTTTATGATATTATATATGCTATCAGCAACACTGTTTCTAATAATGTGAAACTTGGCAATACTAATTTGTTTTCATTAAACAACAAAAATACTGTTTGTTTTTATTTTTAGTTCGTGTTTGTTGTTTTTCGCTGTATGTTGTAGAGAGCGGAAAAAAACGGTTTAAAATAAAAATTTTGTTGAGATATACATATATGACGCTTACCGTATTTGCATATTATATACAAAAGAAATTTTTAAATTAAATATCAAAAACAAATAAAGCACAAATTAAAATAATAAATATATATTTTGTAAACATTTTAAACAAAGAGTTATTGTTAGCAGAGAGATACTGGTTTTCCTAAAAAAATTACGTTTCAACCAGAAGTAATTTTTTTTATTGAAATTATGTTGTTGTTGCTGTTTTTGTGAGAGATGTGCATATGATTAGTTTTTTATACACATTTTTAAGTGCAAACACCAACTAATCTTGAAAATAAACAAAACAAATAAAATATTTACTGTGGACAAGATAATAAAACACAAAAAATTGATGAAATTGTAATCAAACAGCAGCATGAGATAATAATTTATTATTGCTTTATGTCTCTGATGCAAATGGTGGTGGTGGTAAGTTGTTTCCCTGTTAATTTCTTTGTTGTTGTTGTTATTTGTAAATTTATAGTGTTAAAAAATGGCTTTTCCTTTTAGTTGTGGTTTTTCTCTGTGGTGTTGTGTCTACCTTTACTTTTCTGTTGCATTTTCTCTATATTAATTCGCAGACAAGGTGTTTTGCATTTTTTTTAAATTTATGCTGGAAGGGTGATGACCCGAAAATCAATTGTTGGTTCAATGTGACCCTTTAAAATTAGGAAAAGAACTGGAAACAAAGAGAAAACAGAAAGAAAAAAATGTGGTCGAAGGAGGAATAAATAAAAACAAATAAAAATAAAGAGTAGAAGAGAAAAGATGAAAGTGAGATTAAATAGCCACTATGTCCTACGGACGAATACCTTGCTAAACATTCCCCTTCCCAAAACCGTTTATGAACCCTATGGATCCACAAGTTTGCAGTCTAATAGTCTCAACAAAAATCCACTGCCTCGTTCGTTTCTGCATGTATACCTGCAGACATGGTACCTACAGATATCAATGAAATCCCTATTACATCTGCTGATCCTACGTCTAAAGGGGCAAATGGCTGCCGTTAGCACTCCCATAATAGATCTCACCTCCTCGTACTCATACTCGAGACTAGCTCTGTGGCTGTAGTATTGAGTTTGGTCATAAGGCTCCTACATATCTACAGTCCGATCGATATCCCCTTGCACAATTGCTGAGTGAATCGAAACTTTTCTCGATAATTTCAAAAAAGTGGTGATTTCACAGACCTTTCCACTGGCATATTACTTCCAAAGCTGATCCTGATCTTGCCAGTTGCTTTAATCTAATTTAAAATAAAAAATTAAAATAATGCGATGTAAGGATGTTTAGCAGCCTGAAAGCTTTCAGTGTTGCCTTACTATTTATGAATATAAATTGTTATCCTTGAGCTTTTCGGTAAATGTTTCCTGACCAGTTAGGTTAGGTTAGGTTAGAGGACGTGTACTTTGTCAATTAAGACAAATACAGTAACCGGAGGTCGAATTGACCCATTGTACAACGTCCTAGTTTTTCACACCACTTATGTTGTGTTAATTTTATACATGAGTGGTGGGACCTACAGTTTAAAGTCGACTCCGAACGACAGATTTTTTGAGAAACTTTTTCATGGCAATTTTATTTACTCTCAGAGTTTTTGCCAGAAATCTGCTGCGAGGAAGTCGCCAAAGAAATACCTTTTGTATTTTGTCTTGATGCCTGGCCTGGGGCTCGAACCCTGGCCAACACACTACCTACTGGACTTCGGCGACTTCCAAAAGTGTTGCCTTACTATTTATGAATATAAATTGTTATCCTTGAGCTTTTCGGTAAATGTTTCCTGAACAGTCTACGCCTAAAAAGACTGCATACCGCAGGAATACCTTACTTTGGCTCCATAGATAAAAATGCCTACACCCGTGTTCGTCTCCATTTAGGACCCTTTCATGAGAAAAACTTGGCCATCGAAACGTTTAACAGCTTATTACCACATTCAGTGTATTACAGCAGTAAACTTTTGTGTGGCCATGTAATCTCTCGGTGGAAATAATTTGATCCTGCCACTTTAGCTTCTTAAGCCCTTAAGACCCATGCAACAGAAACTCAGTAGACCTAACTCATTCAGTCTAAAGAGGCTATCAGTTGCCATCTTCCTTTCATATTCCTCAATGGCCAGTAAGTGAATTATGACACCCAGATTCGCCTGAAGTGTACTTCTGCTGGTACTTGTGACACCAATAGAGATACATCTTTGTATTTCTAGTAGAATGTTACTATTGCTCCTTGTTTTCAATGCATTCCACCATAAGTAAGTACTGATATAACGAACGATGTGTAATTGGCTTAGTTTTTTACAATTTTTCTCTCTTTAATCGTTGCAGATCTCTGCCTTTTTATGGAGTTATTCCGTTTTGAGATAGTAGCCGTTCTTTTTTTAAACATACCTCGTATACAATTTTAGTTTATTATGTGTAATGAATTGGTTAAGATAAGAAATCAAAAAATATTGATTTGGTGGCAATTTTGGTTTCTTAATCGAAACGTTCTCGTTTTTAAATTTGATTCGATTTTTTTGATCACCCTCTATGTCTCCCTCTTTATCACCCTCTAAAATGAAATGCGAAAATTTAAACGCTTTACTATAAAACATGCGAATATACATACATATACACACAATGTAAGATAAGAAAATCAATTTCTAATCGAAATGTCTGTGGATCACTAAATGATCCCCCTACTTTTGTTTGTTCAAGTAGAAAAACGAAGTGACACAATCAGTCGCCGGCTGTCTTTTCGTAAACTAACAAGTCGAAAAACGAAAGTATTTTGTTTCTTGGCGCTGTTTTTTTTTCTTGTTTGTTTGTTTTTGTTTTAATAAACGACTAAAGTTAAACGGTATTTATATACATACTTAATCAGTATCAGTTTAATAAACTTTAAATCCTCTGTTGTGTTCCTTAATTTGAATTTGATCATTTGTGCGGTTTTTTTAATACATATACTCACTATGTTTATGTGGTATACAGTAGTCCCTCGATTAACAAGCAATATATTTTAATTTAAAATTATCTGAGAATTTTATATACATACTAACTAGACTGTAAAAATAGTCTATAGAAGGAAGACACATCTTCGTGGCATGTTAAGGGCATTTATCGTCCAATCCTCGCTTGAAACAAATTAATTGCTGTCCATACAGGTCTGTTGTAAATAGAATGACCCTGTTTTAGCGGCACATAATAGATTATACCCTTCTTATCCCATCAAATACAGTGCATTATGGATATTCCTGATTGGCCGTAGATTTTGCTCTTAATCCGCTCCCCAAACATTATTTCTTGCGCTTGGTGTTGCCATAAGAAATTAATTTTTCTTCGATAGTGAAAATTCAATGCAGAAATGATTTCTTTTGACACAGCATTCGTGAAATGCAAAGTCGATTTTAAAATCACTCGGCTTCTCTTCATGTTTCATCTAATTTTCTTGTTTTGGATCGTATCTTGCTGGCTGCTTGAGTCTGGTCTAAAGATTGTGCATTTCATCTGACACGAATATTTCTTCGGCTACTGCCTCTCAGCAGATTTCTGGCAAAAACTCTGAGAGTAAATAAAATTGTCATGAAGAGTTTCTAAAAAATCTGTCGTTCGGAGTCGACTTTAAACTGTAGGTCCCGCCACTCATGTATAAAATTAACGCACACAACATAAGTGGTGTGAGAAGCTAGGTCGTAATCCTGACTGAAGGGTTGTAATGACCAATTGTTATGTATGAATGTATCTGACACGAATCTTGATAATCTTTCCAATTTCTTGACTTCAAAGTTTTTGAATGTCCCGGATGAATTTTGCTGTCACAATCACAATTTTTGAAACACTTTTTTTAAAGATCTCACTGTACTATTCCACAAGCGAAATATGGCACGCACGTGAAATTTTCTTTGCAAAACTGGCTCATCAAACTTTTCCATAAATGCTGTTTTTTTGGTGTGGATTTTGGGCTTACGTTGGCCAGGCCTTCACTGTCAACTACGAGCGCTACAGGTCGATGATTTCCAACTTCTTTGGCCTGAAATGAATAATCTTGACAACAACGATATTTGGTTTTAACAGTACCGTGTTACAGTCTACACAGCTCATGCCCAGTGCTGTTGTCGAGCCGGAACGCTTCGGAACGTCGTTCCGGTACTTCCTTTTTGGACAGGAACCCGTTCCGGAACTTCTGATAACGAGAATTGGCTGACGTTTTGAAAAAAAAAAGAAAAAATTAAAAAGAATTGCTGATTTTTTTTTTCTAATTTTTGTATGTATTTTTATAAATAAGGGTTTGAACCGAACCCGAACCGGAACAAACCGGCTTGTTTTTCCGAACCGTGAACCAGAGTCCGGAACGCGTTCCGGTAAGAAAATTTAGCACAACACCACTGCTCATGCCACATTGCATATTTTGCATGAGTGATTTAAGGGCATGGTCATCTCATGTGAACTGGCCAGCAAAATTGTGTTTTGTCCCCGTTAGAATTTTACTTGTAGGGCTTTCTTAAGTCGAATAAGCTACAAACCACGGCAGTCTTTAAAGACAACATAACCCATGCCATAGCTCAAATTTAGCCTGACTTGAGCACCAAAGTCATGGA
Source organism: Sarcophaga variegata (assembly GCA_932273835.1). Classification (NCBI taxonomy): domain Eukaryota; kingdom Metazoa; phylum Arthropoda; class Insecta; order Diptera; family Sarcophagidae; genus Sarcophaga; species Sarcophaga variegata. The sequence continues at coordinate 115,109,686 of OW026360.1, forward strand.
GAATTGGATATTTCAGATACGAAACCCAGAAAAACCGTGGCAGACATTTGAACGACATAATGGCCGTGGTCTAGTAGTGTGTTGGCTTATTAGACGAAAAGCCAGGGTTCGAGCCCCAGGCCAGACATCAAAATAAAATACAAAAAGTATTTCTTCGGCGACTTCCTCTCAGCAGATTTCTGGCAAAAACTCTTAAGAGTAAATAAAATTGTCATGAAAAGTTTCTCAAAAATCTGTCGTTCGGAGTCGACTTTAAACTGTAGGTCCCGCCACTCATGTATAAAATTAACACACACAACATGAGTGGTGTGAGAAGATAGGCTGTAATCCTGACTGAAGGGTTGTAATGACCAATTATGTATGTAATGGCCACACGTAATGCCATCAATACTTACTTAATTGGCCATTAACAACCCGATTAACGGATTTCGGCCTGCCTTAACACATTCTTCCAGGCGTCTCTGCTTGTTCCGCGCCTACGCCAGTTGTTCACACCAATCGAAGACAGGGATTACTCGATTTGGTCCTTCCAAGGCAAACAAAGTCGTCCTCTTCGCCGACTTCCGCAAATCCCCGCATCAAGGAGCTACCTTCTCCATGCGAACAACATGGCTGAGCCAGCGTAGCCGCTGGATGTTAATACATTGCACAACGTCCATGTCAATGAGGAGCTCATACAGTTCACTGTAGGATCGTATGCGGAAACCATCGCCAACTCACACAGGTCCGAAGATCTTACGTAGGACTTTTCTCTCGAATACTCTCTATGCTTCTGTATCAGTGTTTAATAGTGTTCATGGCTCTGCGCCAGAAAGAAGCACGGGTAGGATGAGCATCTCGTAGAGTATTAGTTTTGTCGTACACGAGAGGTCTCTGCTACTCAACTTCCTATTGCCAACAATAGGTCTTTCACACGAATAAATTTCAATGATATCTGACGCATACTATATTTTTTATTTTAAGTTTAAAAATAGGAAGCACTAAATATTTTACAGATTTAGGGCCATTATTACAACTTGCCGTTAACTAAAGGAGGATTTTAACGAGCAGATAAATTGCTTTTCATTATTATAAGTGGACAATAGGGTAGAAGAAAGCGTTAAGCTAAATGGGTGATCATCCTAACGTTAACTTTTAAAGTTAAGTTTATTATATATTTGGTCAATTCACACAAGCCATTGTATCGTTGTATTCATTGTATAGTTGGAAGAACATACAACAGTGTATGATTGTTGTTGATATTTTTCATATAAAAATCCGATACACTTATACACATTTTTCCATATGTTTTTAAAAAGTTGTGTTGGTTTCGGGCTATCAAATTGTTTGAATGCCACGAGATACATAATACAGCATAGCATTGAGCGTTCACAAACAAACAAATGTATTCAATACAACATACACGATACAAAGTCGTGTAAATTGCCCAATTATTTTCAATTTGGCAACTTCAAATATGAACAAAATGAGCATATACAAAAAAAAGACATTGCTCCGGCACTGCCATATTTTTGAAAAACTTAACTTTATTTTATTTGTAGGTTGTAATAACGTTAAGAAGTTAAAGATGACTTTAAAGTTCACTTTAGCTAAAGTTACCTTTAACTAAATCCAACTTTAACGGGAAGTTGTAAGAATGGCCCTTAGTAATAGGTTTGCGCTGCATATTTATTGCACCACAGTTATACTTTGTAGTCAAAGGGGGAATACTGCATCGTAATTTAAGGCAATCAGCTGCCGTTTTTCGCTGTATATTTTTTCTGCAAACAAATTACAGGTCATTGAACTTTTTTTTTAATTTGTTATAAATTTTATCAATAATAATTATTAAAATTAAACGTGAATATTAAATAATTTATTGTTAAATAGTTGTTGACACTTATTTAAACAAAATAAAAACAAATTGTGATGGAATGATGATGAATGCATTTCGAATTACTACACACGGGTTAAAACTAAAACGTTTTCATTCATATTTGTTTCTATTTTTAGAAATTTATTGTTGTTGTTGTGTTTTTTGTTTTAAATTGCCTATATTAACCAAACATTAAATGGGAAAGAAATAAAAAATAAACAAAAATTAAAAAAAAATACAAAAAATTAAAAAAAGAAAAAAAAAGAAAAAAAAAAATTAAAAAAAAAATAAAAAAAAATACAAAAAAAAACGAAAGAAAATAAAATAATAAAGAAGACTATTTTTAGATTTTATTTTAGTAAAGGAAACAACAACACTGCCTACGCAATTTTTTTCTTGCCTTTTTTATTGTGATATTTTATTGCCGCCTATATTAGACAAACTTTGGTGTTGCGGTCTAGAAGGTTTGTTTAATATTCTCTCTCTACTATTGTACATGGTTTTTAAAGTATTGCGGTTCAATGCTTGACCAGAGTTTTAATAAATTTGATCGTGATCGTGTCGTGCCGTGCCTCTCTTTGTTGTGTTTTTCAATAAATAGAAGATTAACAGCTTAATATTGAAACATTTTGTTTGAAAACAATACAATTTGGTTTCAAATTTCTGTTTATAAAAGAAAAGCTGTAAGATTAAATCACAAAAAATAGCTCAGTTTGTTGAATTATAACGAATTTATATGCCACGTTATTAAGTCTAAACTCCCTGAGTTACAGATTTTCCTGTTTTTTTTTTTTCTTTTCATTTCAATATCTTGATTGATACCAACGAAAGAGGGCTATTGTTGCCATCCCACCTCAGCGCTATCATGATCATGTTTCTGTTAAGAAATCTAAAAAGAGATGCAAGTTTTTTTAAAAACAACTAGAAAATGGAATATGGTTAGGGTATGAAGGAGAATACATAACATACATACATACATAATTGGTCATTACCAACCCTTCAGTTAGGATTACGACCTAGTTTCTCACACCACTATGTTGTGGGCGTTAATTTTTATACATGAGCAGCGGGACCTACAGTTTAAAGTCGACTCCGAACGACAGATTTTGAGAAGCTTTTCATGGCAATTTTATTTACTCTCAGAGTTTTTGCCAGAAATCTGCTGAGAGGAAGTCGCCGAAGAAATATTTTTTGTATTTTGTTTTGATGTATGGCCTGGGGCTCGAACCTATTAGGTTATGGCGACTTAAATATATGTATATATATTACATATAATTAATATACATGTATACTACAACCTATTCTGTCCAACAGAAATCGATTTAAACATTAAGGGCCCCACTGGGGATCTGCCGATCTTATGACCAGATGTCTCTAGTTTGTATATTCTTGGTTTTTTAAATTTAAATTATCTAAGAAATGAATATTTAACGACAGTTTCGATCATTATTGTTAACCATCTTCTTGGACATTTTCTTGCCAAAATCGTGACCGCGGCACTCTTTATCTTTAAAGCCACTAAACTATGATATGGAATTCTATTATTTAAGGCTACACTTTTAAAGTCATTCTTACATAAAGCGTGCCTTGTTCTCGTCTGCAGCATGAATATTAATTACAATATAATTTAAATAATTTTTCTTTCTTTTCATTTTATTCGAATTGAAATCGATTTGAATCGAAAAATTACTTCCTCCATCAAAAATACATACAAATTTTATGTCAAACATAAAACATTACAAATTGACATTGGGCCACTTTAACACTTTTTTAATGGCTTTGTTTAGTTTTCTTTGCAACAGTGGACGGACATTGTAATTAAGTTTTGGACAATTTTTTTACCGTATGTAGGTATCCAATTATTTTGAAACTATTGGATTGCAGTTAAGGTTTTTAAGGTCTTTGTTATTTGATATGATTCGATTCGATTTCGTTTTTGTTTTTTTTTTGTTTTAAATACGAAAATGAAACTCAAAAACATTTGCATAGAATTTTATAATAAAAAATTAATCGAGACAAAACAAATGAAAACAAAAACAACAACGAAAACATAATTAATATTCAAATCGTGTCTAATGCACACACAAGTCCAGTTTTTTTTTCTAAATTTTTTTTATTTGTATTTTGAATTAATTTTTTTTATAGTTTTTGCTTAAACCTAGCTAGCTAGGGGAGCGCAAGGAGGTGTTAAATATAATAACAAAGATAGACTTGCATAAAATATGAACAAATTTGAATTTGTTTATCATTTTGAAGGTTTAGATTTTTGAATTTTTGCTTTGAATTTCTTTTTAACTTGAATCTCTTAATCGATATCTCTGTCGAAGTCTTTAAAGTCGTTCCCAAATTCGTAATCCAGGTATCTTGTCGGGAAATATTTAATTGACGCCTGATTCTTACGCTCCTTTGCCAGTTGGTCGCAACTATTTATGACAGGGTATTAGGAGCATTTAAATGAGTGAATTAATGCAGGCCTAACCAGAAATTGGCGGAGAGGCCGCCCTGACAGTTGGTCACACTCATCTATGACATGAATGAGTATTTTTTAAATGAGTATTTAATGCAGGCATAACCAGAATTCAAAGTCGCCGTGGTCTAGTAGGTAGTGTGTTGGCTTATAGACGAAAAGCCAGGGTTCGAGCCCCAGGTCAGACATCAAAACAAAATACAAAAAGTATTTCTTCGGCGACTTCCTCACAGCAGATTTCTGGCAAAAACTCTGAGAGTAGAAATAAAAATTGCTATGAAAAGTTTCTCAAAAATCTGTCGTTCGGAGTTGACTTTAAACTGTAGGTCCCGCCACTCATGTATAAAATTAACACACACAACATAAGTGGTGTGAGAAACTAGGTCGTAATCCTGACTGAAGGGTTGTAATGACCAATTATAGATGAGTGTGACTAACTGATAAGGGAGCGTAAGAAACATACAAGTGTCTTGCCTGAATATCCTCTTCCATCTGAACAATTTTGACATGCTAGGTCAGTCGCTAGATGTTAAAGCACTGCACAACGTCCATGTCCTCATATGAGCTTATGTTTGATCGGTTGCGGATATTTTAGGTGGTACTTTTTTCTCATGTTTAGCTTTGTATTTTTAGAGGAGGAGAATAAAAATTTTATCCCACATTTATCGTTACAATTCCTGCAGTAGTTCGTCCTTATCCGACAAAATGTGAATCTTTACCCAGACAATCACCCATAATTACTTCGATTATCACAAGTAGATGGCACATATGAGCAGAAGGAGAAGGTCTAAAGTGTTGAAATCATGAAGATACTTGGGAAAGTGGCATTTTTTCTATAAAGAACTTTTTACGTTCAAATATTGATCAAAGAAAACCGAGAATATTTTTTATACGAGGGTGGTTCAATAACTCTACCACTTTTTGAATGAAACACAAGTTTTTTTTTTTTAAAGAAAAAATCATTTTTATCTCTCTAAAGTTTAGTAGAGATCATCCAAAGTCAAATTGCTTTCTGCCAAACCATTTTTTCAGATTTAGAAACAAGAACTGGTTACTCGGTTTTAAATAAGGTGGATGAGGGAAAAATTTGTGGCCGTATTTGTCCGAAATTTGCTATTTTTCAAGCACCAACTAAATTTGGCTCACTTGGCCCTCGATGGATAGAAGGCGCACCAACCAGTTACTTGGACTGGGTCGTAACGTCTTCTCGATCACAGTGGCCATGCTTACAGGTCATTGTGTAATGGGAAGACACGCGGAAAGGATGCAGCTCCCATTCAACGAGTCATGCCGTTGGTGCAGATCCTTTGAGGAAGAGGTGACTGTTATCCACTTTCTTTGTCAATGCCCATATCTTGCGAGGTGCAGATATATGTAGGTTATTTGGCTCTCCAATCCTTGTCAACCTGACGGAGCTACCACTAATTGATGTCAAGGATATAGCTTCGTTTATCAAACTTTCGGTCTGGTTTTCCAGCGTGTGATAGTCGTGCTTTAAATGTGCAGCCCTTGCGCTGACCAACTTCTTCTTTTTCCCTGGTTTGAAGGAACTTGGTCAGTACATAGACTGCGTTCACCTGTGGCATCACAACAGGCCGCTATGCGTGCTTAAGTGAGCTTTTGGCATCAAAGCTACCACTACAACCTAACCTAACCTTGTTTAAATTTTTACATGAGCTAACTAACAGATGCCAGTTTTCAGCTAAGAAGAAGCAGGGATATTCATAAAGTTATGAACATAATGACCCATATTCGTATGGTCCTATATAGTTAATACCTTAACTGAGTAACAATCTTGCCGCGATGTATGGGGACCTAAGTGTACCTATCTTCAAACAAGGGGTAACTAAAGGTTACCCTAATATCGTGAGAGGACTAATTTTCGAATTGATGTCTCTTAGGTGATCTTCTCTACCCGCCCGATCACGTATCATTTCTGACACCCCCAATTTGGAGTGTTAAGCGATCAGTGCTCATTAGATGATTTACAGTCAGGAGTCTGATCCGACTATTTTAACGGAGCCTCCTCACTGATACCTGGGCACTTAAGTGAGTAACAGATTTCTTACGAAGTCCTTGTCATTTAACAAAGAACATTATGATCCATATTTGCTTCTTTAATTAAAACCTGATGACAATCGGCGAAAGGCCTAGGCTAAGCCACAACTGTCACTGATAGCTAGAATTGGAGGCAACAAAGACAAAGTCAATCGTGAAATGAGCTGAAGCCACTAGCAGCGAATATAAATGGATTTCAGTTAGTAAGGCCCTATGGTCTTATAAGAAGCTTGAGGAATTTATGTAAACAATTACGATCTGGAATCAATATTTTGAATTCTTTTCGAAAACCATTTGAATAATTTTATACTTCCAATCGTTACGTTATGTTTCGCGACGTTTATTGATTTCTTTTTTTTTTTTGTTTTTCTGCTTGTCAAGTTCGTTGAGTGCATTATGACGTAATTTTTCTCTTTTAAAGTAGACTTTATACGCGACGTAAAACATGAATTAAATTGACTCTTATTTTTCTTTGCTATTCGTTTAGTTGTATTGTTTAAATATTTGTGTTGTTGCTGTTGATTATTTTCTTAATTTTGTTTTTGTTTTCGGTTTTGGTTCGGTCTCGAAAAACTTTTTATTGTTAAAAGCAGAACCAGTTTTTCATTATGATAACAATTCACTTCACTTCAGTTCAGTTCACTTCACTTACGCGAGTCTATTTCTTTAATTCTTTTTCATGTGTTTTATGTTTTTAGCCAAGTCAGCCAGACACGGACGCAATTGTATTGTACGATATAGAGACCAATTTATTCGATGACGTCGTTATGCCATTGAAGGAGCTTATGTTGTAATTCATTTAATTTTCTTGTGTTGAATAAATTGTATTCGGCATACATATATACTTACATATGTACATATGTATTTATCTATTTATATATTATAATTGAAAGTTAAATAGTCTATATATACATAGATATGTATATGAGTACATATATTCAGAGGTTTCGCAAATAGGGTGGTATTTTTCAGTGCTTTAGTATCTTACCTATAACACACTGGATCTCTAGTTTAAGCTCAGGAATTGTTTGTGGTTTATTTGCATAAAGTCGAGATTTCAGAAAACCCCTATGAAAACATCGACCAGCATAAAATCGAGTGATCTTGGTAGCCAGTTCACGTCAGAATCAGAGGTCAGCAATGAGTATTCAAAACGATGAGTAGATCCGAATCATACTCATAATTTCTGATACTTATACGCATTCATACTTATTTTAACCCTTTCATGCCCGATGTTGCCTATAGGCAACATTGTACATTTTTGTTCATAAATTCCGTAATTTTTAATTTTTTAAAAGATTTATTTTTTTTGCAAACAAGCTTGGTTAAAAACGTGTAAAACCAGAATACGTAGGACTCTGAATTTAACATCACTTCATATTTAGGCTATGCCTAACAAACACATGTCCTTAAAAAAATTTTAGCTATGGCCCAAAAAATTCGGGCATGAAAGGGTTAATATCATACTCATACTACTCATATTCAAAGTTTAAAGTACTCTTCGTTCTCATACTTAACAATACGTGTGATGTTGTTGATTTCAACTCTCCTCTACTCAACATTTACAAAAATCACAAAATAAGTATAATTCGCGTACGAACACTACAAGACTCATAAGAAGGTTGTGTGTTTGCCTAGCTTGCTGTCTTTGTCTTTTTCTTTCGTTTTTTTTTTGCAAATGCAACAGCAACTAAGACTGTAAATTTTGACGGATGATTCGAATCACTCGAATCATTTATGAGTATTATAAGTATTTTTCGAAATTTATGAATCTAAATGAGTAGTTGTAGGAATCAAACATGTTTCGAATGTTATGAATTGCAACCTGTACTTATAAATCAATGTTGTTGTGAGTACAAATGATTCAGAGTAGTTGGATTTCAATACTGTTGACTCACTCAAACTCAAAATTTTATGAGTACATATGAGTAGCGAAAAAGCGATTCATTGCAGATCTCTGATCAGAATTTCTTGAGATTATTTGTTCTGGAATTTGTTACTGCAGTAAAAAGATTGATGCAACACATACGCAACATGTGATGGATGGCGCCGTTCAGATCTACACAGTTCAGTTGAGGCCTCAATAACAGCGTTATTACGCTCCTGTAACGCTAGACGCTTAACATTTTTCTATAATTTTGCCAATTCTTTGCTTAGTAAGTCGATTATGACAACCTTAAATACCTCGTAATGCTCAAAAAGTAACCACGTTAGAATTACCACTTTTGTCGTAGTCAGTTTTAATCAATCAGGCCGCCTGAACGTAATACGTACCAAACACTTGTTCGTTTTGGGTGCATTTGTTTTTCACGGATTACATGGAGGATTTTCTGAGCCCCTCCCCCCAAATTCAACAAATTTATGTATTCACTACGTTATCATGTTCCTGTAACGAAAGGAATTAGGCAGGTAGGTGGAAGTGGCTGTCCCCTCGATGGAGTCATGAGCGAACACTCACAGGGCCCATTGTGATAGAACAGTTCCTCATTTCCCCCTATTCTAGAAACAATTCGGAGCTTCCAGACTGCCAATATCCATACATGACAGTTCATCTATATCCTCCATGTAGTAGCCACCCAGGTACCTCTTTCTCCTCCGACCAAGTGCCTGACATGTGCGCAATATGTGAAGACTAGTCTCATCTTCCTCTTCATCTCCACAGCTTCTGCAGAAATCATTTGCAAGGTGTCCAAGACCAATGCGCCTCGGATGCGTTCCTATAATGCAATGCCCCGTAATAACCCCGATAACAGTGCTGAACCTACTTCTTTGGAGTGTAAGCAGAGTCGCTGTGCGCCTCCTATCCAGCCTTGGCCAGATCTTTTGCGCTGCTCTGCCCTTATCCGAAGTTGTCCACATTCTGTTGACGAGATCTACAGTTGCATTGTCAATTATAAGTTTGCAGGTACCCAATTGGGGATCCCAATATAGAGAATTCATCAGAGAGTTCGATGGTCGTGCCCCTTCTGGCCAGTTCTTCCGCTCTGCAGTTGCCAGGAATATCATTATGTCCCGGGGTACCCTGATACAAACATCATATCAGTTCGCCACCTCATTGTGATATCTGCGACAGTCGTACACCGTCTTGGAGTTTATTACACTGGAATCCAATGCCTTGATAGGCGCTTGGCTATCGGAAAGTATGATGATTTTCCGTCCGTGAACATTTTTGTCCACAATAATTTTCACCGCAGCCTGAATTGCTGACACGTCCGCCTGAAAACCAACGAAATGAATTAACAGTTCTTGCAATTTCGAGTTCATCTTGAAAAAAGTGCGCCCAATCAAGTCGCCATATCAAATTCCGTAACAGACTGTTGCTCGCTGTAAGTGCATTTGTTTCTTATGGATTGCAATTGCAGAGCCCCGAATATGGCAATTTTGTGTGTTCACTAAGCCATTTGGATGGAAATCTGCTACATCGGATGACTTTTTCTAAAAGTCGGCATTGACTTCACTTTGCTGCATTAGCCACCCATTGAACGCATTTGTTGGCGCTTTCCGTGGTCTTCTAGTTTGAGATGCTAAGTGAACTGTATTTTGTACTCATTAATGTGAAGATTTTATGTCAAACTTAGCATCACAAAGCTTCATTGAATTTGACGTTGTTAAGAACATTCAAGGATACAAGAGACCGACCGGTGCGATTTCTTTAAATTTGTCTTACAATTTTTTTGAACGCATTTCTTTGCGCGGTCTCAGCATAACTTTCAAAGGTTTTGCAATAAGTTTTCACAATTATAACGCGTGTTTTCTATCGTAAAGCGTTCTATTTTCAATAATCGAAATCAATGATGTGACAGGAAACACTTGCTCATACATATGTAGAGAATTTTTCCCACATCTAACTGACTATACTTGGCTTCACTTTTTTACGGTTTTATTAGACAGCATTGGCTGAGGTTTAACACAGTTTTTTGATGAACCTTCTGCTGCTCTTAAGTAAAATGTAATATGATTCATACAATCATAATCATGATGCTTTTAATTTATTGTGTATGGTTTACAAATTGGTATGGTTTTCTTAATTAATTCGTTCCGCTGTCGGCATTTTAAAGTTTTTTTTTTTTTAATAAAATTAAATGTAGATAAGAATTTTAAATCTCGACAAGAATAGTCTGGGACTTAGTGCTTTAAAAATTATGGTGACATGCAACCTTTCGTCTCTTAAATACTTTTAAAAGAAAGAAGAAAATTGGAACACGCGCTCCACCATTGTAAAGGGTGTTTTTTATAGAGGTATAGAACTTTAAGTTGCAATAAAACAACGATGGTTTATTCGATTGACATGAATTTTATTTATCCGAAAGATAATCTTGTGGCATTACATTTTAAATATGATTTCTGGCATATGACCGCCATGGCTGGCGCGGATGTAGTCCAATCTGGAAGTCCAATTTTCGATGACTTTTTCCAACATTTGTGGCCGTATATCGGCAATAATACGGCGAATGTTGTCTTCCAAATTGTCAAGCGTTTGTGGCTTTACCGCATAGACCAATGACTTTACATAGCCCCACAGAAAGTAGTCTAGCGGTGTTAAATCACAAGATCTTGGAGGCCAATTCACAGGTCCAAAACGTGAAATTAGGCGGTCACCAAACGTGTCTTTCAATAAATCTATTGTGGCACGAGCTGTGTGACATGTTGCGTCGTCTTGTTGAAACCACATCTCTTGGACATCATGGTTATTCAATTCAGGAATGAAAAAGTTAGTAATCATGGCTCTATACCGATCACCATTGACTGTAACGTTCTGGCCACCATCGTTTTTGAAAAAGTACGGACCAATGATTCCACCAGCCCATAAAGCGCACCAAACAGTCAGTTTTTCTGGATGTAACGGTGTTTCCACATACACTTGAGGATTACCTTCACTCCAAATGCGGCAGTTTTGTTTGTTGACGTAGCCATTCAACCAGAAGTGCGCTTCATCGCTCAACAAAATTCGCTTATGAAAATCGGGAACAACGGTAATCTCGTTTTGGGCCCATTCGACGAATCTACGCCTTACTTGATGATCGTTTGGCTTCAAATCTTGCACGAGTTGGATTTTGTAAGCACGCAAACCAAGATCCTTCCGCAAAATCTTCCATAAAGTGGATGGACACAGATCCAATTCCTGTGCTCGATGGCGGATGGACTCATTCGGGTCTTTCTCAATGCTACGCTCTACAGCAGCAATAGCTTCTTCAGCGTCTCTGGGGATGCGAGTTATCAATAAGAGTAAACGTGGTGCGAAAACGTTCCATGGTTAATCGAATTAACTGCTCTGATGGACGATTTTGTCGACGATAAAATGGACGTAGTGCGCGATACGTTTTCCGCACAGAACCATTATTTTCGAAACAAAATAGCACTATTTGCAAGCGTTGTTCAGGCGTGAGTCTATTCATGATGAATTGCCAAACCAAACTGAGAATAAATCACTTGACAGCTGTTAAATCGGTCGCCATCTTGAAAAGTAATGCCAACTTAAAGTTCTATACCTCTATAAAAAACACCCTTTATATGAATCATTTCATATATTGTTTGATGCAACTCTCAAACCGTCTATCTGCCCTGAAATCTTGATTTAGTATCCAAAACAATATCTTGATTTAGTATCTAGAACAATAGTTCCACACCAATTTGCCGTAAACTACTTCCTCTTTCCTTCAACTATATTTTACTCGTCAAAATTCAACACAATGTACGGCATGAGTAGTGGCTATACTAGACTTTTGCAAAATTTACATTTGTGGGCTCGCAAAGGTATTTTTGGATATACGGCAGGATTGTTGGAATCCATACAAATAATAAAACAGCTTCAAAGAAAGTACCGAGCATCTATAAATGAGTAGACCGGATAGATAGTATATTTCGACTCTTACCTAGGCGCATGGACATGTAGACTTTAAAAGTAGTCTAGTAGGCTAGTTGCGATTGCCAGATTTATTCGAATCCTTACAGATCTTTAGACTGTTTTGATGGATTTTATATTGAGTTTACACCAGATCCATCCTGATCTAGAAATGCCGGGCCATTTTTAAATCTCTTTTGAACCTTACTTGGATGCTTAGATGTATACATGACTGTTTTCAGTCATGATCGAGGAATGCCGGGCATCTGAAAACGACATGGCTAGATATTCTATTTTGACTCTTACTTGGTTGCTTACACATACCCACATTGAAGGTAATTTCACCTCTAACAGCTGTATGTGGAGTCTGCACCCAATCTATTGTGTGCGGGGAACGCTGGGCATCTCTAAATGACAAGGCTTGACATTTTATTTTGACCTTTGCTTGGGTGCTTAGACATAAACGCAATCTAGTCCAATCTGGCTGATTGCTTTAAAATAACTGAAATGAGTCTACTCTACATCCAACCTGATTAGGCCGGGCTTTTCTAAGTGAGCCATTGAAGGTAATTTATTGCAATAAGTTAGCCAATGTCTGTTTGGGATATCGAGTGATCGGAACCTCATTGTTTACATTTTAAGTTACGGATATTGAGTGTTCCGTAACGCATTGTTTACGTTTTAAGTTACGTTAGATTATAAGCTAAGAGTAAAAGGGCAAGCTAAAGGGTCACTATTTGGTCACATTTCGACCATAGGAGTTCTTTTACACTGACAATTATTTACAGAGAGGCGTGGAAGTTCGAGTGGTTATTAGTTAACGTCTATTAGGTAGACTTACGGGAAGACACAATGACTCCTGCAGATTGATTTAATTACTCTGTTTTGTTGAAAATTAAAAAGTTTCCTGTGGACCCCAATCTGGCTTTATGAGTTCATTAGGACTCCAAAATGGGTTCAGTCCTTTTAGGCGAAGTCTTATTTAACGTCATTTGAGTTGCCTTGCCCAATTCAACTACATTGTCACAGGGAATCGTAGAGATTTCTGGATAAACTCAAAGAATTTGTCGTTCAGAGTCGACTTTAAACTGTAGTTCCCGCCACTTGTATATAAAATTAACTCACACAAACTGGTTCTGAATGAAGAGTTGTAATGAGTGGTTATGTATGTATGATATGTATGGGGTTGTTCCGTAGACTAATCTTCAATCAAACAAAGTGCAACTACCTACCTTCCTATAAAGTTTATATGAATATGGTTAAACAATCCATACAAACTATATTTTAAATTTCCATATTCCATGGACTGTATGGGAAACCTTGCATTTGTTTTACGTTAGCACGGAATAGTAGTAGTACAGTAGAGTATCGATTAAATATGTTCCATAATGTGTAGGTGTGAACATTTTCAAGGTACAGTTTTAATGGAAAATTGTTTGTATACCTTATAAATTTCCACTATTCTCACACATACATAGATATGTTGACCTAGATGAAATGTAGCCATAAATTAGGTCAAGACACAACGAAAAACAAAAACTTAATTCGACTGGCATAAAAGTTAAAGGAGGGATTATAAGGGCTCAACATAAATTTTTTTCAAAGAAAATCAAAAAAAAACTTTAAAGAGATTTTCCAAAAGTAATCAAAAATAAATAAAAATTTGGTTTTTTTATAAATAAATTTACAAGGTTAATAAAAAAAAGATAAAAACAAATCAACGAAATAAACAAAGAATTTTGTTGAAGAAAAATTTTGTGTTCAATGCTTGAAATTAATCGCATTACAAATCGAATATAAATAAAAAAAAAATAAAGGGTGTCTCAGTAAGAACACATTTTTATTTTTGAGATTGTAAAGAAGTCAGGTTCCGATTAAGTATGGAATAAATTATCAATTAAATGGACGCCACATCTGTCATCACAGGTCAAAATGGTTTTCATGAAACTTTCCATGACATTTTCACAGATATGTGGGCGTATCTTAGCAAAGACGCGTTTAATCTTGAATTTGAGCTCAGAAATTGATCTGGTTTATATGCATAAAACCGGGATTTCACAAAATCTTAAAGATAAAAATCGTCCGGCATTAAACTGCATGAACTTGGTGGCCAGTTGACATCAAAATTTCTTGAAATAATTTGTTCTGGAAATCGTATTTGCAATAAATCGATTGCCCCACAAGTAGTGTACAAGGTAGCGCTGACTCGCTAAAACCATACATACATACCAGAGATCAGCAATGAATCGCTTTTTCGCTACTCATAAGTACTCATGGAATTTTGAGTATGAGTGAGTCAACAGTATTCAAATCCAACTACTCTGATTCACTCGTACTCAGTACAACATTGATTTATAAGTACAAGTTGCAATGAATATGAGTACAACGTTGACATCAAATTCATAACATTCGAAATATGTTTGATTCATACGCCTATTCATTCAGATTCATAAATTTAGAAAAATACTTGTAATACTCATAAATTATTCGAGTGATTCGAATCATTCGTCAAAGTTTACACTCTTAGTTGTTGTTGCATTTACAAACAAAGAAGAAAGGCACATAAACAAAAAAGACAAAGACAGCAAGGAGAGTAAACACACAACCTTCTTGTGAGCATTGTAGTGTTCGTACGCGAATCATATTTATTTTGTGATTCGTGTATACGATGAGTCATGGAGGGTCGAAATCAATAACATCATGCATATTGTTAAGTACGAGTATTTCAAACTTTGAGTATGAGTAGTATAAGTATGACGTTAAAATAAGTATGAATGCGTATAAGTATCAGAAATTATAAGTATGATTCGAATCTACTCATTGTTTTGAATACTCAGTGCTGACCTCTGATATATACATAATTGGTCATTACAACCCTTCAGTCAGGATTACGACCTAGTTTCTCACATCACTTATGTTGTGTGTGTTAATTTTATACATGAGTGGCGGGACCTACAGTTTAAAGTCGACTACGAACGACAGATTTTTGAGAAACTTTTCATGGCAATTTTTTATTTACTCTCAGAGTTTTTGCCAGAAATCTGCTGAGAGAAAGTCGCAGAAGAAATACTTTTTGTATTTTGTCTTTGATGCCTGGCCTGGGGCTCGAACCCAGGCTTTACTTCTAATAAGCCAACACACTACCTACTAGACCACGGCGATTAAAACCACATGTCGTCGAAATTAATGTCGTCCAGTTAAGGCCGCTATAATACCGTTATTATGTTCATGTAACGAATGCCATGAAATCAATGCAATTTGGACCTCATTTTCAAAAAAATTAAGGCTCAATCTCGCCATCTGAACAAAATCAGTACCAAACATTTGCTCGTTTTAGATGCATATGTTTCCCATGGATTGTATGAGGATTTTCTGAGCCCCCCAAATTCCACAATTTTGTATATTCACTACGTTATCATGTTTCTGTAACGAATGGCATTCAGAGTCCCTGCAATTTCGGATTCATTTTCAAAAAAGTGAAGTCTAATCAAGTCGCCTTATCAAATTCCTTAACAGACAGTTGCTCGCTGTGAGTGCTTTTGTTTCTTATGGATTGCATAGGGATTTCCTAAGCCCTAAATTCGACAATTTTATGTGTACACTAAGCCATTCAGATGGAAATACGTTTCACTGAAGAAAAATAAATTTTTTTGGAGAAAAAATTGGCATTTACTTCACTTCGTTGAATTAATTGCCGGCGTGCCTTTCGTGGTCTGTGCTAAATTAAGTTCCTTAGAAAGCTGAATTTTATACGCATGAAAGTAAAAAGTTGTTTGTTGTAAATGTCGTTGCGTATTGGTCCATAAAATTTTAAATTTTCGCGATCTCGGCGATACTCTCGTTTGCTAGACCGCCGCTATATGGTACCAATGGCATTAGTTTTCATATCATTTTCTTGAGAATTTTAATTAAAATAAAAATTAAATTTCCGATTCTTTTTAATGAAAATTTATTAACTAAAGTTTAATGTTAATTAATGATCTTTTTCAATAAATATCGGCGCCAATAAATATATAAAATTACGATAATAAAATAAAATATCACTTAAAATCTTCACCGGAAGTAATAAAAATATCTTGTGAATAAAAACTAGAACCTGCTTATCATAATGAAAGATGAAAAAGAAAATGATTTTCTTCGTTGTAAATTTAATGCATTTAATGCACATGACCTATTTTCATAGAGGCATTATACATTGCAGCCACCACAGACTACACCACTTATGTCAAAATATGAGTGCATATTTTTGTAATAAAAAAAATGTTGATTTATTTAGAAAAACTTTTACGTGTGGGTGTACAAAAGTTCAAAATCAATGGGGCAAAAAAGAAAAGAAAACAAACGTGACACTTGTGCCTACACACTCTTTTTGAGAGAAATTTGTTGAAATCAAATTATTTTAAATTTTGATTTGTTTTACTGCGTAATACGATCAAGTTTCTTCAAATTTTCAAATGATTGACTCACTCTGCGAATGATTAACGCATTAGACGCATATTCTCGTCTAAAAATTCTTCAAAGTTTAAGTTTTTAATAAGTTCTCACAATTATATCACGTTGTTCTATCGTAAAGCCCTGTATTTTTATAAATCGGAATAAACATGCGAGACAGATGTCAAATTTCAGAGATCTGATTTACACAAATAAGTGTCACTTAATTTAAAAAGTACTTCCCTAATAAGACACACCCTTACAAGCAGTTAAAAATATTCACTGCTAAGGCCGTTTTCATAAAGTTAACGTCAGGCGCCAACATAAATTTAGACATTATTGTACGAGATATCTCGTAGTTTGGCTTACTTTTATAAAATTTTATTTGGATATGCCAGCTACAAGATAACTCGTACCTTATTATATAATAATACCTTAAAATGAAATAATAAAGTGAATTCAATAAGCCATATCGAAATTAGGTTTGCTACTACGAGATAACTCGATATCACTCAATTAACCATATCGTAAATATGTTCAATATAATCGCATAGTTCTTACTACGAGTTATCTCATAGTTGGCCTGCTGAGTAAGGTTTGCTACTACAAGATAACTCGTAGCAAGAACTATGCGATTACATTGAACATAATATCGATATGGCTCTTGCTATGAGTTATCTCGTAGTTGGCCTGTTGAATAAGGTTTGCTACTACGAGATAACTCGTAGCAAAAACTATGCGATTATATTGTACATATTTTCGATATGGCTAATTGAGTGATTTTCTATAATTTTGCCAATTCTTTGCTTAATAAGTCCATTATGACAACCTTAAATACCTCGTAATGCTCAAAAAGTGGCCACGTTAGAGTCAGCAGCTTTGTCGTAATAAGTTTTAATTAATACGCCGCCTGTACAAAATCCATACCAAACAGTTGTTCGTTTTGGGTGCATTTGTTTCTCATGGATTGTATGGAGGATTTTCTAAGCCTCCCGAATTCGACAATCCTATGTATTCACTACGTTATCATGTTTCTGTAACGAATATCATTCAAAGTCCCTGCAATTTCGGATTCATTTTCAAAAATGTGAAGCCTAATCAAGACGTCTTACCAAAGTCCGTAACAGACAGTTGCTCGCTATGAGTGCATTTGTTTCTTATGGATTGCATAGGGATTTGCTAGCCTCGAATTCGACAATTTTGTGTGTTCACTAAGCCATTCAGTTGGAAATGCGCTACAAGATAACTCCTAGCAAGAACTATGCGATTACATTGAACATAATTTCGATATCACTCTTGCTACGCGTTATCTCGTAGTTGGCCTGTTGAGTAAGGTTTGCTACTACGAGATAACTCGTAGCAAGAACTATGCGATTATATTGAACATATTTTCGATATGGCTAATTGAGTGATATCGAGTTTTCTCGTAGTAGCAAACCTTACTCAACAGGCCAACTACGAGATAACTCGTAGTAGCCAGTGAATGCGTTAATAGCTCAATATAAGGCACCCTTTATAAGCAGTTAAAAGTATCAGCCATAATAGTTCATTATTATAATTCTTTTTTTTTTTTCATAAAAATTATGTATTCATAATGGTTCTTTAAAAAAAAAAGTAGAAATATATTATGTTTTTAAAATGACATCATATGTGTACCATTCAAATGATAATATTCTTAACCATTCAACAATATTTAAAAAAAAAAAAAATCTGAAATATTTTTATAAATGCGTAATATATCACATTAACAAATGAATAGTTTATGTTTTATTTTAGTGTAAACGTACATGATGTAAATCATTTATGGTACAACGTTTATTTTATAAGACCTTAATTGCACCCTGCGCATGATATTTGGTAAATCCAGTTAGTAGTGCTATACACTTCTGCTGCTCTTTAATATGGATATACTTGTCTTTAGGACCACCTTATGCCGTTATTAGAAATAGCCAAACGATCAGACAAGTTCAATTTTGGTTACGTAACTAATACAATGTTCAGATATTCATTTTTATTGAGTCAATATTCGGTTAATTAAGTACAATATTTTAAGTGTTCAGGCATAATAATATGCGCTTATTCAATATTAATTTGACAGCTGGTAAACAAAACATCTGGTTGTTTCAGCAACATTGTTTTTATTCTGTTTTTTGTTGTGTTGTTTTTTTGTTTTGTTTTTTGTTTGTTTGTCGTGTTCGGTTAACTGTAATATGCTCACTAAACACACTTATGACAGTGCTGCATTTTAAGTCTTACTCAATATTATAACAATTTGCGTATTTATTGCGCAATTATTAATTGAAACTTTATATGAAATATTGAGCTCAATAATGGCGTTCATTGCGATTTACGCAATAAAGGTGCATATCTGAAACCGTATACGGTTTGAAAATTCTTTCTGAACGAGCCGTATTGCTGTGTATAACGTAGCCAGAGTGTACCATGCATTCAGGCTTAAGTGATATCATCCATGGAAATGCAATAACTTTATTTTATTTGATAAAATTTAGCAATTTCATCGTTTTCTTTTTGATGCTATTTAGGCCATAGTAACTTGGAGATTCTATAATTGTCTACATTCTGTTTAAGTCTGTACATTCAAGACTTTCGAAAGTTCTCAAAATGTGCGTAGTCTGTCAAAATATTCACTGTCAAACCGTACACCTTATAAGAGATATGAAGAGTGGATGAATAATCGAATTAAAGAACGAATTTTCAGAATATTGTTCTGGGCGGTTCACGCCAATCGATTAGGAAGTAATGTGCTGTGAGAGAAAATCTAATTCTACTTAGAAATAAATGATTTCATTAACTTACTTAAACTCCTGTATTAAAACTTAGTCGTCTTTCTTTTGAACTAGAATCGAGTTCCTATCTCGAATGCTTCTTCTCTAATCTGATCTTTAATCTGATCGGTCGCCTATTGGGTCCCACAAGCACATAATTGAAATAGTTTTTTTTTTTTTTACCAAAGTATTCTCATTTAAACGCATGACATGGCTAAGCCATTATTCATTTGATGTCGGTATTAGACTAGCGTTGCTAGTGCAAGTGTTCTTTTCTCTAAAAATAAATAAATTTCCCCGCTATTCCCCAGTTATAGTCGGCAACATTTACTGGCAAGAATTGGCATGAGCAGACCAATGAAAACGTATACTAAGGCGGCGCTAGAAGGTCCAACCGTTGCATATGGTTGTGAAGACCAGACCTTAGCTTGTATGAAGTTGACTCGAGATTAGTTTGGAACCGGATGGACAAACTGAATGAGCTAATAATTGGAAATAGCGGTACCTTTTGCTGGAAATTCAGGGGATAGGAAATAGGAGTTTGGAATGGTATACTTGGCGAATGGGAAGATTTACGAAGGCGGAAACTCTTCTCAAGCCAAACAGGTTTAAGACAATCTTAACTTATACCGGGTGATCATGATGATTTTGTGAAGAGGAGAACTATCCATCAGAACATTTTCTGCATACTTGAAAGAGGTTAGTTCTATGGTACTGGGCAGCTAATTATTCTTGTTGACATCGAACAGCATTCTGAGGTTTAACAGGGCGATAGGGCGTTAGGGTTGTGACGGGGATAAATCCTGTATATGCTGAGTACACAACGATAAAACCAGCAAACAACTTTAAGCGTATCAGAGTATCAAAGGAGTATCGACGAATAGGTAATACGTATCGATTTCTTTTTCGTGAGTTTTTTTCCAGCATTTGACGAAGAGTTAATGTCTGGACACTGGAAGATTTCAATGGTATTGTTCAATTATCTTGCTCTTAAGACGCTGTGGTTTAAATCAAATTGGAAGTTCAAAAAATAATAATAAGTTTCGGAAAAAGGTCTATAAAAACGGTTAAATACTGCCATTTGGGACAGAGCTTCAATGAGTTAGAAGAGGAGTACACTCTGTCCCTGTATGCGGAGTAGATTTCGAGATTTTCAAAATAGATAGATAGTTGCCAACTTATTACTGAGATTTGTATTCTTATAGCTCAAGAAAAAATATTTTAATGATCGACATAATGACGGAGCCTTCACACAAGTGCCTTAAAGCTATTGTATTGTGTATAACAAGCCTCGTTTCGTTATTAAAGCTTATATGGTAGCGTAACAAGTATTTTTTTTTGTTCTCATATTCTTTAAACCATAAAAGATCACTTCAAACTCATTATGAAAAACAAAACAATGGGGTATTATGGTGAAAACCAGAAAGCTTGACTGGTTTATTCTTGCAACTTACATACTCACTAAAGTATTTAATTTTTACCATATTTGGGGTTATAATTACGTTCAAGGTCGTTAAGTTTCTGCTTTTGAAAAGTGTGTGTAGATTTGTTAAAAGAATTTATTTGATTTCTATTTTTTTTAAGATTTTTATTTACTTATTTGCAATCTGAAAAAAGTTACAAACAATCTATTTAGAGTAGGGAGCTACAGAAAATTTTTTATTTTTTTTTTAAAGATTTGAAATAAAATTTAAGCTAAGCATCGTTATCAAACAGCTGTTGACACTGACTTTGAAATAAATCACAAGGCCATTTCATACTTGAGTGAGTAATTGTTGTTACGTTATAATGCTATTGTTACGTTAATCAATTAATGATTACGTATTAAATTGTCTTGACAAAACATTATTTTTCAAGATCAATTGAGGAAACCAAAAAGTATCTCATTAAAGTTGTCTTAAATGTTCCCACACTTGATAGCAATGGCTCTCTAAAGACTTTTGTTTTGTTATTTTTTTTTTCAAATAATTTTTATATTTTGCGTACTAATTGTCTATTCTCCATTATTCTCATTGAATTCTATCAATTGTAGACTTTGGCTGTAAAATGACATCATCTTTAATAGATCGCGTATAGCGTAGTAACAATAATTATTACATTTTACGTCATGGTGGCATATTCTTTAAACAATTGCGCAAAGAAAACTCTATACGATTATTGTAATTGTTTTAATTTTAATTCACTTATCAATTAAATTTGATTTAATTTAATTTAATAAAGCTTTTAACTTTCTTTTCCTTATTATTACAATAATATGGATATTCAAATCAAATTTAAACAAAAATGAACGCATTTTTCTTATATTTGTAACCATAAATGCGCTACTTTGCTAAGTTTTGCTCTTTTTGGAACGAAACCATTATTCCCTGTGGGTTTTCTGAGAGAAAAACTTATCGAATTTAGTGATGGAAGTCTCTACGAAATTTAAATTTATACCACTAAGGGCCATTATTACAACTTGCCGTTAAAATTGGGTTTAGTTAAAGGTAACTTTAGCTAAAGTGAACTTTAATGTCACCTTTAACTTCTTTTCGTTATTACAATCTACAGATAAAATAAAGTTAACTTTTTCAAAAATATGGCAGTGCCGGAACAATGTCGATAACACTGTTCATTTATAAAAAGTATTGTCCACTTATAATAATGAAAAACAATTTATCTGCCCGTTAAAATCCTCCCTTTAGTTAACGGCAAATTGTAATAAGGGTGCTAAGAGATTTCTGCACATATCCAAACAAATAAAAATTTGAAGGTGCAAATGGTGGTGTACGAGTATGCATTAAAATTTTCCAGCCAAGCTCTCTTAGTTTCTTTTGGGTCATCAAAGATGTGTTTGATCCGGGGTTCTTAAGTTAAAACGTAACAACTTTTTTTATTGATCAATCCTGGTCATTCTAATTGAATTGCTTGCTTCCTACTTACTTTAGTCAGAATTATAACCAAGCTTCTTGCACCATCCATGTTGTTTGTGTTAATTTTATCCATGAGTGGCGGGACCTACAGTTTGAACTCGACACAAAACGACAGATATTTTTTTAACTTTTCATGACAATTCTATACGCTCTCACAGCTTTTGCCAGGAGGCTAGATCGCGTTTCACAGCAATAAGTCAACAAATACAGTACTTACTAGAATAGGGTGACTTCAATTGCTTGCCATTAATTGTTTTCGGTACAAATCAAAATCAATCTTTTGAGTAGGTTGTAAGAGTTCATACTGCACAGTTTTGTTCAAATTCGAGCAGCTACAAAGCATTACCTTTTTGTTATCTATTCTGGATTTGCTATCGCCTATAAAGAAGCTTTACCTTCCGTCGTCTATTATATTTTTCACACATTCTTTTGTTCTTGATGAAAACTTCATCGCTAGTAATCCCTTACTTACGTAATTGGTCGTTAAAACTGTTCAGGATTACAACCAAGTTTCTTACACCACCCATATTGTTGTTGTAATAGCTCTGCAGCTGTCTCCGGAAGTGTCTCCCTGTTGGATATTAAGCAAAATGTAAGTTTTACATCTTCATTGTATGCCTATGTGATGCTGGTAGACATGATATGGATTGAGAGATGATATTATGAGTTGGTGGAGTTATGATGACGTTGGTGGTCGTCGTTAGGTAATTGCTAGTCCTAGGATGTCCGCTACTTGTACTGAATTCAGACACAAGTTTACTAAGCGAAGGATTGTCGGTTTGGCAGGGCATCCAAAGAGGTACGCCGGGTCGGTTTGTCCTTGGTTGCATGATCTGCAGCGATCCAGGGTCCCCGGAATAATCCTCTCCCTATAGCTGTTCAGGATATTCGCCCAAAACGATCTCAGCTGGGCCAGGATGGTTCTAGTTACCCTGGGTAGTTGCCTTTCACTATCCGCACCATGCATGTTGTGTGTGTTAGATGTGATATCTTTGTGAAACAGTTGAATTTTAGATTGATTCTTTAGATAATCCGGTTACTGTGGAGCTATTCAGGCTGAAATAAAGATTATAAAGGCAACCGCTGGACGAATCCAGTATCAGGATATATCGAGAAGGGGTATGCACTTGTTTACTAGAAATAAATCAGGTTTTAGATCTCTGCAGAGAAAATGTGCACAACAGTTGGGATTCACTAAGAATGTCTCTGGAGGAGATAGCGAGACATTCTACGATTACCATTATGTAGCTTCCTGGACACTGAACGATGCTGAATATAAAAGATGATGCACTTTTAAGAGTTGGTGCAACAGACATTTTGAACGAATTCATAAATGGCATTTGCTTACTTACTTAATTGGCCTGATTAACGGATTTCGGCCTGCCGTAACATTCTTCCAGGCGCCTCTGCTTCTTTCGCACCTACGCCAGATGGTCACACCAATCGATGACAGGGCTTCCTCGATTTGGTCCTTCCAACGCAAACAAGGTCGTCCTCTTCCCCTTCAAATACCCGTCTCGCCGGAGCATCCTCCTCCATTCGAACGACATGGCCGAGCCAGTGCAGCCGCTGGATATTAATACGCTGCACAATGTCTATGTCGTTGAGGAGCTCATACAGCTAACTGTTGGAAATCATCGCCAACTCGTACTGGACTAAAGATCGTACGTATTTTCTCTCGAATACTCTAAAGGCTGCTGCATCAGTGCTTAATAGGGCATTTGCACTGATTTGAGAGAGGTCAGCCAAATTTGCCCCGCATGTTAAGAATTGTACCCAAAACTTAATTAGAATTCATATTAAGAAGCTCATTGTAGCCATAACAGGGCACTGGCCCTTGATTATACAAGCTCAGAGACTGAGATTATCTCACAGGAACTTTTAAAGACGCTGTAATTACAAGGAAGAGGAGGAAATTATAGAATATGTCCTGTGTTGTTGTGCAGTACTTGACACCCTGAGACGAAGGATACTTGAACGCCCAGAATTTGTGAATAGAAAGTGTCTCAAGCGAAAGGAGTTATAGTTAACGCAATGATGAAATGGGTACTATTGGTATTGTAATGGGACTTCATTGTTACAAGTCAGATATGCTGAGATATCTGAGGCGCCTGTTAATTTAACTTGACCTTCTATTGGGTTGTTCGGAAAGTAATTTCGATTTTTTTTGTGGAAATGAAAGACAGTTTTCGTATAATATCAATCAAGTGGTCATAAACTGAAGAATTTGATAAATTTAACCTCAATCCGATCTCACGTGTTGTTATTCGCCGGTTCGCATCAACTAATGCCTTTTTTGCGTCTTTATCAGCTTCAACCGGCCTTCCCGAACGTGGTGCATCTTCGACATTAAAATTGCTCGATTGAAATTTAGCGAACCAATTCTGGCACTGGCATACTGTCAACACACCTTCTCCATACACAACGGCCAATTTCTTTCTGGCTTGAACAGCATTTTTTACCCTTTCTGAAGTAAAACAGTAAGATATGTCGAAAATACTGCTTATCGCTCCCCATATTCAAAAGGGCACCAACCAAAAACTACTGCGTTGAATTAATTGGAATTTTTCACACACAAGCCTTGCTATATGAGCTCTCAAAGCATATAAAAATTATACGGCTTAAGTGCGAAGTTGGGTGCAAAAAATACAATTAAATCCTCTGCCGGGAAAAAACGAAATTACTTTCCGAACAACTCAACATTTCAGTTGTACTGTGTTTGGATTATGCTTTAGTAGAGTCAGCTCTTCATAAGTGGTTCAGGCGAAGTACAAATCCATACATACACATTCAATTTCATACCAAAATAATAGGATTACTTTTTACTATACCCGATATACATACATACATAATTGGCCATTACAACCCTTCAGTCAGGATTACGGCCTAGCTTCTCACACCACTCATGTTGTGTGCGTTAATTTTATACGTGAGTGGCGGGACCTACAGTTTAACGTCGACTCCGAACGACAGAATTACCCGATATATTTGTTTCTAATTATTTTTAATCTTTTAAATGGGCTTGGAATTCTGGTTTGTACAACTCTTTGTGATTTCTTCAATCTCCCACACAACAGCTATGCGGCTTTATTTTAGTTTTTATTTCGTTTATTGTTGTTGTAAACCTTTTGCTGTGTTCTTTGTAGAAAAGAAGGGGAAAAAACTACAATTTCTTACTGATAAGATAAGAACGTTTAATTGTTTTAAACTCTATAACACTCATCAAGTGTTGTATACATGCAGGCATGATGTATTTTGTGTTTAAAAACTATTTTTAGTTTTGTTTTAAAAAAAAATATTCAAATATTAATCTCTCTCTCTCTCTCCCTCTCTCTTTGCAGACTTAATAAATATAGAAAAAGAAAACTGAACTGAACTGAACAGCAACTGCCTTTTATCATACAAACTCGTTTAAAACTTAAACTTAAAAAACACAAAGGCAAGCATATTACAAAACAACTTTGCAGCCAGTCTTTACAACGACTTAAGCATGGGCCAGTTGGTCGTTAAATTAGCGGAGCCTGTTAGTAGTGTGGCCCATATATTAGGTGGCCGCCGTAAACGTAAACGCAGCATTGATTCTTGTCATTCCAGCACCGATCAAATCAACAATGAAACCCAATCACCAAAAAAGTAAATAAAAATTTAATTTTTTCTTGTTGGCTTTTAATTTGATTTTAATTTGAATTGTTTTTTTTTTTGTTTTTATTTTTGCAGAAAGAAACTATTGACCACCACACAATATATTTATCAGGCTCTGTTTAAAGAACAAAAAAACTCAGATATTGCCATTATGGCATTGGGAAAAGTATGGAACCTACATAAAGTCTATTTGTCACAGAGCCCTTATTTCTATAGCATGTTCAATGGGTCATGGAAAGAGTCTTGTCAAGATTTTGTACATATCAAAATATTAGATGATCGCATTACATTGGATGGTAAGTAAAAGCATACGAGAATTTATAAAACAAGAAATATTTCTATTTATGCCTCTGGATCAAAATCCGCACCAAACAGTGACTCGTTTTGGGTGCGTCGGCTTTTCAATGTATACGTGCGGGTTTTCTGTGCCCCAAATGCGACAATTTTGCTTGTTTACATACCCGCCAAGATCAAAATGAGCTTCATCTGAAAAGATGATTTTTTTTTTGCCAAAATCGGCATCTTCTGTAAGTCGATCGCAGACCCACTTAGCGAAGCGAAAACGCATTGGATGGTCAATTGGCTTCAACTCCTGAACCAATTGGACTTTGTACGGCGTCATACCAAGGTCTTTATGCAAAATTCGTCTCAATGATGTCACCGAAATGTTCAATGGTTGAGATCGACGGTGAATTGATGTTGATGGCGCTTCACGCACACTTTCTGCCACAGCAGCAATATTCTCGGATGTACGCACTGTTTTTGGCTTTTCACGCTTTGAAAAGTTTCTTTCACTTTTTTCACAAGATAACGAACATACGGAGCTGACGGTGCTTCTCTTCTTCCAAAATCCGTACGCAATTTTCGCAGACATTCTGCAACATTACCATGATTTTCAAAGTAATGTCGCAATATTTCCCAGCGTTGTTCAAGCATATACACAATCATATTCGTTCAGCGGAAGGATAAAACTAATTATCTGTCAAATCAGACATGAGCTGTGTTACCATTCACGAAATCTAGTTGAAAAAAAAAACGTTAGATGGCGGACCCGATATATAGTAACGTTGGCTTTACACAAGCGTTGAAAATTCTTAGCTTTGTACGCCTAGATATACATATATGAGCTTCTCCATACGGAGTGCAGTCGCCCGCCCGTATGCTGCTCTCACTCTATTGAGTCTGTTACCTACGTTTGTTTCTGCGTCGCCGTTTGTTGTCATAGTACTGCCTCGATAGCAGAAGCTATCGACGTACTCGACTATTTGGCTCTGAAGCATGATGTTTTCTGTGCTAGTGTTGTTAATTCTCATGGCTTTGGTTTTTTTTTTTTTTGATATTTATCTCAAGTCCAACGTTGCAAGCCAATCTTTCTAGGTGTTCGAGTTTTGACTGCATGTTGGAGATCTTGTGCGAGAGTAGACAAATATCATCTGCATAATCCAAATAGTCCTCGAGTTGGCGTTAGAGACTCCAGGTTATTCATCTTCTCTTTGAACAGACTTCGCTCATGATTTCATTCAGCACGATGGTGAATAACAGAGGTGATAGTGGGCATTCTTGCATGACTCCAGCGTTTGTTTGAAAAGGTTGAATGGTGTTGTTGCCGCTGTGAAGAACTGAGAGGTCTGCGTTATCGTTAGGTTAGGTTAGAGGACGTGTGCCTGTCAATCAAGACAAGTACAGTACCCGGAGGTCGGATTGACTCATTGTACAACGTCTTAAAGGAGGGAAGGATAATATAGGGGACAGGATGAAAGGAGGGTATATGAGAAAGTGGGGAGTGGGAAGCGGAGGAATCACATAGACCAGACACAACAAAAGGGTGGGAGAGCGCGACTACACCGATGAAGTCCTAGCACCTCTCAACCAGCCTAAGCCACTAATGAATCTGTGGAGAGCCTTGATGTCGGCTCTCGACATTGAATTCAAGCTCCCAAAGAAGGCCCTGCCAAGGGTCTTCAATCTCAATCTACCAAGGGCTGGGCAGTTACAGAGGAGGTGTGCGATTGTCTCCAACTCCTCCTCATCGCAACACGCCCTGCAATAGTCCGGCTGGGATCTGTTCCAGATCCCCATCAGCGACCTAGTCTCGCAGTGCCCCGTGATAAAACCGACAAACAACCTTAAGCTGGCCTTATCCAAGCCCAGCAACCAACCTGTTCTCTTACTGTCTACAGCAGGCCATAGACACCTAGAAACAAAACAACCCGATCCGTTCCCCCAACGCCTCTGCTCTTTCTTCATGATCCATGTGTTCTCGTACATAGCTGTAATTATTTTGACTATTTCTTGGGGTACTCCTTTATTACTGAATGCTTTCCATATAGCAGCTCGTTTGATGATGTCGAAGGCTTCCTTAAAGTCGACAAACAGTACCTACAGGGGAGTACGCCATTCCAAAGTTTGTTCAATAATCATGCGTAAGGTGTTTGCCTGATCCTACGCAGCTTCTGTTTGGCCGGAAACCTGCCTGTTTGTCTCGCAATTGGTCTTGAATTTTATCTCGAAGCCTTCCCTGTATTATTATCGGTAAAACTTTGTATATGGTGTTAAGGGTTTAAGGACTATTTACACGATAAAGTGAGAGGAAAAGTACTATGTACGGAATTCAGGTCGTATTTAAAAAATGAGAATAAAGATCCTGCGACAGATTTTGTTCTACTCTTTTTGATTGAGATGTTGTTTTGTCTATCCGTTCAAATGCGGCGCTAAGCTACCATACACATGCTACTTGGCCATGATTGAATTAGACGATCATGCAATCTGCACCACACTTTTCCACTTTTTTTTGTCGCCTGTAATGAATCGATTTCACTGATGATATTTCACTGGAATAAAGTTTCATATGCTACCTAAACATCGAGCTTCTTTGACTAGTGAGGCTTTTTTTGAATGAATATCTTATCGGTCATGACATATATGGAAACGTTTACTTCCTCTACTATCTTCTGACAACTGTGGATGCAGGCTGCCTTGACAGCAATGACTAGATAGTATGTCAGCTTGAATCAGTTTCAGGTTTTAGTAGGTGCAGGCTGCCTTGACAGCAATGACTTGGCGGCACTACGTCAGCATGAATCAGGCTTCATTCTTCAGGAATTCCCCTACAAGGCTCTTGGACTAGTATAATAAAAACTTGTGCTGGATTCCAGTGTACTGGGATCAGGAGGAGAGTGGAAATTTTATGATAAAATAGAGGTGATAAGCATCTGACTATTAAAGTCCAAACTGGATCGTTCTAAAACGGAATGTCCGCTAAACCTGAGTAGGGGGTGTCATAGGACGTTAATAGATTGTCTGACTGGGCTCTGAGAGCGAGTACCGATTTGTGTGACACGTGGTAAGTAGGTAGGTTGGAGAGGTAACTTTGATTTGGCAAAGCTCACTTGAGTACGCCTAGCGGTCCATTGTGATGCCATAGATGTGTATGACATATGCATTCCTGTTTTGTACAGAGTGTGCAGCAAATTTGGAGAGCCTGAGACTTTGTGTCTTGGCCCGAAGGTGGGAATCTTCGAAAGACACTTTTGTTCTAACAAAAGAGTGCACGATTCACCTTCATTGGTGCCTACGTTCTAAACCCACCTCCTACATTCTTCAATCACTCTTCCTCTGCGGGACTGCCGTAAGCTATTACTTCGTGGAGGGCTGGTTAGCTTTAAAGCTCTATCACACTAACTCGAATTTCGCCTTCGTTCCTCCAACCTTCGTGGTTTCAGCATAACTTCAGCCATTCTTTGGCTGTACTGGCTCCATAGAATCCTAGAATTCAACACTTCTTCCATAAGCCGGTTCAGACCTAAACTCATTTCCCCGGGCCATCTAAATCTGGGGCAGCATGTTAGAATATGCTCCGCATCTTCCTCCTCATCTACACAGTTTGGGCATATAGGGGAGAGCCTGAGACTGTCGAACACATTCTGTGTGTGTGCGTGTAGAGTAGGATTTCTTTAGTGGGTATTCATTGGCTGCTAAGATGTCTCTATTACTTCTTCACTTCTTTCCTTCTTCTTTCAATCTTTGACTCACACTTAACTTCACCCTCTTTTCTCTGTTTGGTTTCCCTGTGAGCTTGAAAATACTCACAAAGAATCTTTTTTGTGATCTCGGGATAACAAATTGTTTAGCTTAACTTTCTCATACGTATTCTTTTTCTTTAATATTCTCTAGCCTTGGATGCTGTATTTGGTTCCATGTATTCGGATGAGATTGAAATTGATCCCAAGGGTGTCATCTCCGTATTAGCCACGGCAACATTATTCCATTTAGACGGCATTATCGATAAGTGTGCTGAGGTAATGGTGGAGACGATTAATGCTGAAACTGCTATAAATTATTATGAAGCTGCCTGTCAATATGGCTGTCAAAATGTCAAAAAATCCACATTTATGTGGTTGGAAATCAATCTTTTATGCATTTACACAAAATATCCAAATCTGTTGAGACAAATCAATATTGAACTGATGACTGCATTAATTTCTAGTCCCGATTTGTATGTCATGCAAACAGAATTCTCTTTGTATACACTGTTACGCACCTGGATTTATTTACGTTTAAATCCGAATTATGATCCTGAAAATCCTCAGCATCAACACGAATTACAAATGCAATATCAACAGCAACAACTACAACTAGAGACCACAAGTAATACAAATGCCGCAACAGCATTTATACCATCGCGATCATTCAACTCCTCGGCTTCATGTTCAAATTCACAATCAGAATGTAATACGCCATCAGGTAATGGTGATGTTATACAACAATACTTTACGTCACGCAAGGAGAAACGTTCATTTCTCTCTACGCCCGAGGGCCAACAGTATTTGAAACCTTTTCTGGCTTTACGCACACAATACTTAACCAATCATCATATGGATTTAAAAATCGTACTTAACGATAATATCATACCCAAAGAATGGCTGCATCATCATGTTTTAACACATTGGAATTCCATACTCAAAGTGGATCATTTGCCAGAAGAGGGGTAAGTATCACGCATTTTATGCCATATAAGACATTGACATTGTATACGTAATTTAAAGCCTTTGCTTTGACTATGATGAACATTTATTTACTGCCTTAGTTTATAGTTTGCTTTTAGTTTTCTTGTTGATTCGATTATATTTTCCAATTTATTGTTCTTTCTTGTTGTTGTTTTGGTTTTTAATGAATAAAGTTGTTGCATTTGATTTTCGTTGAATAGATTTTTGTTTTATTTTTTTCGCCATGTTTTATTATATTAAGGAATTGCTTAAGTTTACAAAGCGTTTAACTTGTTAAAATAGAGTCTTGGATCTCTACATGGACCATCACCCAGTTTACCTACTTGTTAGAAACCTAAGCTGAGTACAATGAGGAATTTCCAATTACAGTGCAAATCATCACAGAATCTGTAGCGTCCTGGCCACTATATGAGCTTACTTAATTTAAAAATCTCCCAGTTTTTTTTTTTATTGTTAGAAACCTAGTCCATCTAAGTCAACCGAGAGATTTCTAATAACGACTGTATTCACACCCGAAACATGTGAAATTTTTCCCTCAATTGCTATTGGAAATATACAAAAACAACTCGGCTTTTAAATACTATTTCTGGCGATAACATAAAGGGTCCGCCAAATAATTTTCTTTTTTTTTTTAAATGCTTAAAAAAAAAACTACTGAATATTTTCTCAAATTTCTTTTTTAATTTGAAAGTACAATCCTTCCGGTTAATAATGGAAAATAATTTCATTCAAATGGCTCCTTTGGCTGGCCATGCAGTAGTCTACACGATCTGTCCAATTTTTAAGCACATTATCGATTGTGTGCACCTGTATTTCACCAAAGGCTTCACGAATATTTTCCTTTAAAGCGTCAATTGTCTCTGGCTTGTCGGCATAACTCTTATCTTTGACGGCACCCCACAAATAATAGTGCAACGGTGTCAAATCGCAGCTCCGAGGGGGGCAAAACGACATCAGCTCTGCGGCTGATAATGCGATCTTCAAAAACAGGGCGCAAAACATCGAGTGTAGCTTCGGCTGTTGAAACCAAATGTTGCCAATATCCTCCTCTTCAATTTTTGTGAACAAAAATTCGTTCAACATGGCCCGATAACGATCGCCATTGACTGTAACGGCCACTCCTTGCTTATTTTCGAAGAAAAATGGCCCAATTATGCCTCTGGACCAAAATCCACACCAAACTGTGACTCGTTTTGGGTGCGTCGGCTTTTCAATGTATGCGTGCGGGTTTTCTGTGACCCAAATGCGACAATTTTGCTTGTTTACATACCCGCCAAGATCAAAATGAGCTTCATCTGAAAAGATGATTTTTTTTTTGCCAAAATTCGGCATCTTCTGGTTTAGGCTACTGCATGGCCAGCCGAGGCAGCCATTTGAATGAAATTATTTTCCAATATTAACCAGAAGGATTGTACTTTCAAATAAAAAAAGAAATTTGAGAAAATATTCAGTAGTTTTTTTTTAAAGCATTTTCAAAAAAAAAAGTTATTCGGCGGACCCTATATTTCACGACAATTTAACTTCAAGTATGTATTCTGTTGATTCATTCCCTTCGTCACAGAATTTTCATATTGGGCTCGTGGCGAACTACAGCATTCTGCAAAAGCGTCCTTTGAGCCTAAAGTGCACGGACAAAAGGCATAATAGAACAAGAGTCTCTACATCGCTCTTAACTTTCGCTGAGTATACCATCCCAAACATATCCATTCTGTCCACAGAAAGGTTTTGATCCTATTAAAGGCGTAAAAACTTTTTCGGCGTACTTCTTGGCGTGAATTTCAATATGGCCTGGGACCTAGAGAAGGATAACCCCGGAATTTCAAATTAATTTCATACGAGCCGACTGTTTGAATGACAGATTGGCAGTCAGATGGTATAGCTATGTGGTGGCCTTTGTGCTCTCTGTCCATGGCACAGAGTTTCATTTGGAAGATACCCACGAGTTTCAGCTTAGGCTCACAAAATTTCTGCCTGGGGCTAAACATCTCCGCGCTACTGTCCAAATATCTGTTCACGGGCCATCTGGGGCCAAAGATCTACGCTACTGTCCAAATATCTATTCACGGGCCATCTGGGGCTAAACATCTCCGCGCTATTGTTCAAATATCTGTTCACGGGCCATCTGTGTACGTCGGAATAGTCTCTCTTTCCCTCTTAAAAATAGTAAGTAGCTTCCAGGTAGCTTTATTCACTCTTTATTATCAAGTCTCGTTGTCAAGCATTTTCTAAAATCATAGAGTCCCCTGGTTCTGTCCAGGAAACAATTAAAGAGGGAGCTGTCAGTCACTCTATTTATGAGGTCATAATGGCTTCTGATGCATATTGAATGTTAGACTTGCCTTCTCACTACCATTTGCAATGGGGGCTCAAACATAGCCTCCAGTGTCACTGTAGTACGGGTTCCCACTGCCTCGGGTTATACCTACACATGCCAATCTTGTTCAATTCTATCTGATAACGTTGGATAGTAATAGAGGACGTGGGAGGCAGTCTCATTCAGCTCCATAGTCTCATTCAGCTCCACATCCTAAAAAAGACGTGATGCAAAGTTAGCCTTCTCTCGGGAGCACCTTGAAGGCAGTGCTTGTGAGTTCGGTATAGAGTTGACTATCGTCTGTAAACATAGAGCGACCAAGATCTGCCGCGTTGTACTTCTGTGTCTGCACTTCATATAGTACTGTGGTTGAATTTAGTCTTTTCGTATGAGCACCTTGAAGGCAGCGACCAGTAGTTAAGCCAACCACTAAGCGGAAACCGTACTTGTGAGTTCCGGACAGAGTTGATTATCGTCTGTAAACATAGAGCGACCAAGATCTGCCGGGTTGTACTTCTGTGTCTACACTTTATGTACTTCCTTGAAGGCAGTGACCAGTAGTTAACCCAACCACTAAGCGGAAACCGTACTTGTGAGTTCGGGACAGAGTTGACTATCGTCTGTAAGCGTAGAGCGACCAATATCTGCATATGACTGCCTTTCGATTATTTAGGATTTTTTAAGATTCATGCCTGTTGTTAAACACAACGGTTGTAAGTTTTTTTTTTCCAGTCCTCGATTTGAATCAGAAATTGATAGCCGTTGAAGAAATTCTACGAAATTTATTGTAAGAAAGGGGTTCAATGTACATGATAGCAGCTAACCTTTAAGGTTTTTAAGGTTTTCATATAAAAATCTGTGTGCCTCTCTCTTTCTCTCTCTTAAAATTGTGTTTAATGAATTCACTTCCCCTTTTCAGTCCACAAAATCTTGAACCAGAAGTATTTTATGAAAATTGTATGCGTTGTGGTCGTATACTACTTGAGCCGGGCTATCAAAAATGGCGATGGACTGGCTTTAATTTCGGCTTAGACTTAATACTTATAGCAGACTCGAGAGTACTTAGCATACGTCGACATCATCGTAATGAACATGAGAGATTATTGAGTTTACAAACGAAAAGGCAATTTATGATAAGGTAAGTAACCAAATATGAAATGAAATGAAATGATTTTAAATTAAATTATGATCTCTTAGGGCTTCCGTTACCTCGATTAATTCGCAACGTCAACCAATATTTACACAAAAGTCCGATATAAATTCATTGTGTTTGGAGAAAAACGAAGAGGTTACATTAATGGTTATGGATGCCAAACTGATACATCCGTTGCTGATATCCGTTAATGTATTGGTTGTGCCACCCATGCCACAAACATTTAAAGAAAATCTTTTACTGAATGATGAATTTGCCAATGCATCCGTGCCAATATCGGAAATTGGTGCAAATTGTGAACGTTCGACAACGCCAACGCCTACGCCTACACCTAGTAATGGCAATGGTTTAGATGAAACGGCGGCCGTATGTCTAGTGCCGCCTTCACCACCCAATTGTTTGGCAATGCCAGCGGCAACAACAACAACAACAGCAACACATCGTTCGGCATCGACCACCTCCACTGCCTCAACTACATCGTCAAGAGCTTCCTCGTCTTCGTTTTCGTCTACGGACTTTTTGTAGAGTTTTGAAACTCTGGCAAAAGGAAAATTCATTCAATGAGTTTGAATTTAGAATTAAAAACTCATAAGAAAATCATATGGTGCTTTGTGATATTTAACTGTTACTCGTAAAAGGAACATTTGAAAACCGCCATACTGTGTTGTACGCGCACACATACGCTCGTTATTATAATTACTTCAGGATTGATTCCAATTTTGTTATTTATTTTCGCTTTTTCTTCACTTTTCGCAAAATATTTTCTTTCCCTTGTTTAATCCTTCATTTCTCCTACTAATCTAATCGAATTTTGTAAATATTAGTCTTTAAAATTCTTATCCCAGTTTCTTTTGTTTTTGAAATGAAGAGAAAGCAAATCTTTATTTGCTTTTGCTATTTTGTTTATCAATCCATCCATCATTCATTCAATTCATGTTTTTATATGAAAAAATAAAAACAAGGAAACAAAACAAAACAAAAAATCATTTAAAATTTTCCGTTAAGCTGGCATTTTCTTATGGAAATATTTTTTTGTATTTTTTTTTGTATTTTTTTACTTCTGTAATATAAAAATAAATTAAGTTTTTAAGTTATTCCAAAAACTAATTACAATTAAAAATTTATAAATTTTTTATAAACACTACCTGCTATTTTACAATATGTATGTATGTACTCTAGTATGTATAGTTTTTTTGTCGTTTTTTTATATATGAATTGATACATACACTCTTACAAAACTACATATATATTTATGAAATTTTCAAATAAATAATTTCATATATGGCTAACAAAAAAACAAAAGCATACCTAAGAATATTGGATGTTCGAAAAAGTTCGATTACAATACTTACTTACATATTTAATTGGCCATTAACAACCCGATTAACGGATTTCGGCCGGCCTTAAGACATCCTTCCAGGCGCCTCTGCTTCTTGCGCGCCTATGCCAGTTCGATGACAGGGCTTCCTCGATTTGGTCCTTCCAACACATACAAGGTCATAAGGCTGGATCCCAGACTAACATTTTCGCATCAGATTCAGTACTCGGCTAACAAGGCCCAGAAGATCGTTGAACAGCTCAGAAGATTAATGGCGAACATTGAAGGCCCGCTACCGGCGAAACGTAGACTCCTGATGGAGGTTGCTTTATGGGAGCGAAATTTGGGCCGAAACACTGGATGTTAAGAAACGGACAAACTCATTGGTATCGGTACAGAGAACGGCTGCATTGCGTATCGCGTCGGCATATCTAACGGTATCCGCTCCAGCCATAGTGGTGATGGCGGGTATTATCCCTGTGGATCTGCTGGCAGCGGAGCGGGTGGAGATTTATAAGGCGGAATCGGCTGGAAGTCACATAACCGCTCACTTCAGGGAAAACACCATTTCAAAATGGCAACAACGATGGAACGAGGAGGATAGAGGAAGATGGACGGCGAGACTTATTCCAGACATAAGGCCATGGATTGGTCGGAAATTTGGAGAGGTAAATTACTACGTTACACAGATGCTATCGGGTCACGGATATTTTAGGAAATATCTGCACAGAATCGGCAAGACCGCCTCCCCTTACTGTCTTTACGAGGAAGGGGAGATAATTGATGACGCAGAGCACACTGTTTTCGAGTGTGCACGCTGGCAGAGCTATCGCGCTGCACTGACGTCGATAGTTGGGACGATTACGGCCGGTAACATTGTCGGGGTTATGATCGCGAGTAGAGAAAATTTGGATCTCAGTGGCGAATTACGTGGAGAGCATTCTAAGACTGAAGAAGAGGGATCTTGAGGCTGCGGAACATGTGGGCACGCCGGCATAGATGAAACTGGCACACGTGTCAAGCGAAATTCGAAGCAGGGACCTGGACGAAAGGAATAGTGAAGACACTTAGATGTCTCTTCAACTTTCGACACGCAATCCGGATGCGGATATGGACAAGCAGGGGCCAAAGGGACTCCACTCCGAAGTAATACCACCGTAGTTGCGGAGTGGACACAACGAGTCCACGAGACGAGGGGGGATGTAGTGGGTGAGGGTCCCACACACGGAGGATGTGACGACTTCCTCTATGGTGCCGTTAGGTACATTTACCCCTCCTCGGCGTAAAGAAAAAAAACACATACAAGGTCGTCCCGTTCGCCGACTTCCGTAAATCTCCGCATCAAATACCCGTCTCGCCGAAGCATCCGCCTTCATTCGAACGACATGGCCGAGCCAGCGCAGTCGCTGGATATTAATACGCTGAACAAAGTCTATGTCGTTGAGGATCTCATACAGCTCACTGTTGGATCGGATGCGGAAATCATCGCCAACTCGCTCTGGACCGAAGATCTTACAATTCGATTACAATCTTCTGATTAAAAACAGTGTGTGAGAGAGAGAAAGACATCATTGCAATTTTTTATTCTTTTGAAAGACCTATTGATCCCCTAATGTGTGGAATATAACATCGTTTAAATATCTGACACGGCTTTTCATGGTGGAATGCATACGAGATGTTTCACTTTGGTGATAAATCCATGGGAAGAAGCTTAATCTGATGATCGTTGTGTTTTGTGGCTTATTGGCGTATACCTGCGACTTAATAAAACCCCACAAGAGAAACTCTAAAGGCATCATAGCGCATGATAAGTGGCCAGTTCACACCACCTGCACATGACATGGCCTGGCCATACCCTTAAATCCCACGTGCAGGATATTAAATGTGACATGAGCTGTGTCGCAGATCCAGATTATCGTTTGTGCAGAATATCCAATAAGAGATGAAATATGAAGTCGCAGAAGTCTAGTAGGTAGCGTATGGGCTTATTAGGCGTAAGGCCACGCGGTTCAAACCCCAGGTCAGACAACAAAACGAAAATTACAAAAAAAAAAAAAACTATTTCTTCGGCCACTGCCTCAGCAGGTTGCTGACAAAAACTCTGAGAGTAAATAAAAATTGCCATGAGAAGTTTCTCCAAGAAAATCTGTCGTTCGGAGTTGACTTTAAACTGTAGGTCCCGCAACTCATGTATAAAATTAACACACACAACATAAGTGGTCTGAGAAGCTAGGTCGTAATCCTGACTGAAACGTTGTAATGACCAATTATGTATATATGTTATGTATGTGGCGCAATCCTATCTTCAGTGTCCCGATCATCCAATTCAGCCGAAAAGAAGTTGGTAATCATCGACTTATGGTATTCGTCGTTGACAGTGACGACGTGATGAACGTCGTTCCCAAAGAAATATGGACCTATAGCGCTGCCAGCCATTTTTTCGGAATGTATTGGATGCTCTTCGATCTTATGTGAATTGATATCGCCGCAAATTCGTCAATTTTGTTTGTTCATTGCAGTCTCGTTGTAGTCTAGAGCCATCTTTCGAACTTTTTCGAACATCCGAATTCCCTGTTTTCTTTGTTTATAAACATTTTTATCCATAAATTTTCAACAGCTCAATATAGATGGCCACATAGAATGGAGCAGAATCGGTAATTAAGGAATCAGCTGAAGTTTTAACCAGCCGCGCTAAGGCATCCATATAGCTCTCTCTCTCTGGACAACATTCTTTCCAGTTATCGCACCCACTGACTATAATGCAGAAAGAAATCCAATATTAATCCTTTAGCATGGGAAAATGGCGGGTAGCTATTTTAGACCATTAAATTTGCCGTGCCATTGACAGCTATAGCTTGAATAGGATTCTGAATGATCATCCTCATGAGACTGCAGACAGTAAATGCCAGCTTCTAACGTAGGCAAGAGCAACTATGTCTCAGCTGTGACTCGGATTTAGTGGATTGCTTAACTTATATCCACCACCACCAACCTGACATTTATGGACCTCTGGAGCAGACCACTTAAGGCTGTGAATTTCCTCAACCAAATTATTTCCTTTTTTCTTGTCTTTAGTCGGAAACCCGACAAATTGTTACAACGTTTTGGATTTTGAAAAAAAATTTTTTTTTTTGGGGTGTAATGTAGACCGCCTCCTCGTGGTGCACCCTGGATAACGCTAAATGGTCTAAATTTTTCTGGCACGAACCATTTTCTGTCCACTGACTACTCTCTTGTATATGTTGTGAATATGTTGTCTTGGGCTGGTGGTTGTAGTTTACTGGAACTAGTAACGCCAGTTTGAAACCTGATGTGTGAACGGCTTCATGTTAGATTACAACTGCCTCCGTCCCGTTAAAACCCTGGCAGGCCTTGGAGTACGTTCCTTGTCCGTCACTGTTAAGTTGGTGGTGTAGGTTCGGTTGAGACTGACTCCCGATTAGCACTGGTCTGGCTCTGAGCACCAGTTCCCATAAGGGCTGGTGCCAACCCTCGCATGGCCTCCCTGTTTCATAGATAACCATGGGACCATTAATAGTGACTACACATACGGGCAAGGATAGCGGCTTCGAGTGGGGACCCAATCGCATATGAATTCAAATCTCAATAAAAAATCTCAAAACTATAAAACTTACGCGCGCACCCATGCAGGTGAACGCAAAGCGCCTACTAGGCAAGTACCAGCCTCTGCTTACAGGGGCTTCTCAACAGCTAGTGTTTCTTCTACGGTCACAAGTTCCGCTGCTACTAAAGCGGAAACTTGGGCACCCTTCACATCTTCGACTTCCAAAATCATCAGATCGGAAACGTCATCAAAAATTATTAAATCTGACTTATCACTAAGCGTAAGAGCTTACAGAACGCGGAGGTCGGCTGGTCGAATCATCGCCAAATTGGGCTCAATTGATCCGAATGAATTGACTGAAGATGAGAAAGGTAGATTGGCTTGGGCACATGCCCACATCAACGTTCGTCCCTCAGACTTAGAGTCAAAGGCTGTCGTTTTGGGAAAGAGGCAGAGATCACCTGAGCGGACAGCTGAAACAGCTCCGCAATCATCCAAACGGGTAAAAACTGCTCCCTCGAGGCCTATACCATCCAAATCTGTCAGTAAAGATTTTCAGGATAGTCTGACGATTGCTGTCGTTGACAATAGTCATCCAGAGGGCACCATTACTTCCGCAAACTGGAAGTTAGTGGAAGTGGCCCTGCTAAATGTGTTCATTGATGTTATGTCTGCCAATCCGGGCCCTTCGCCACGTTGCCGCGATGCGGGGTGGTTTCAAGGCCATATTAAGAAGATCGCCTGTTCAGACCTTCGTTCCATGGAACTGTACAAAGTGGCCATCCGCAAAGTTGGTGAGGTCTGGCCAGGTGCTAAGCTTGATGCTGTTCCATTGGATCAAGTCCCAAGACGTCCACGGTCAAAGGCACGCATTCCTGTCGAACCCTCTACTCCTAAGGAAATACTTAAGATTCTTAAGTGCAGTAACACCGATATACCCACCGATAGCTGGAGGGTAGCTAAAGTCAGCGAAGTAAAGAATAATTATCGTGAAGCAATCATTGTCCTTAATGAACAATCACTTCCATTGATCAAAGCCCGTGATGGCGTACTCAATTATGGCTTCGGATCCATTACAGTTCAGGTGTATAAGTCTGATGCCCAGATGGCTGAGCAAACTCAAGTTGGGTTGCAGACCACGCCGGAACAGCCTTGCAGCAGTAATTCAGTTATGGCGGAAGTACTTTACGATGATTTTGATAACGCTTCGCGCTCCTCATTCAGCAGTATCGCCGACTCTGAGCTGTTTGAAGACTACTATAACGCCGTGCAGGCTGATTTTGATCCTGCATATGCAACATCGGAAGATGAACAACCCTATACTGCGTCGAATGCCTTGGAAGGTGAGGGCCATCGAAATAGATTGGCACGATTTTAGGATCGTGTTCCCACCCGTCCTTGCTCCTTCATATAGGAACTAATACTATTTCAGAGATTCTAAGTGATTGGCAACTGGTTTCTGAAACTCTATGCCGTTGGCGGCTGCTGGTCAGCGTACATTCGAGATGAAGGTAAGCCTTGGTGTTGTCTTGTATGATGATTTAGGCCGTAATAATTAACGCTTCTTTTCTCCACAGATTTAGCATTAACGAAACCAAGACAATGATTTGAAATTCTGATGATAAATCTCTATGGAACGTAACCTTTTACGTCCAGCATGACTATGACAGCATCAATCAACTGGTCACAGATGATTACATTGCCAAGTTACATCACGAAATGCTGTGGAGTAATTCGGATAATAATGAATGAGGTGAGTTGTCTTCTTGATTTTATTATTGTGAATAATTTAACCCTGGGTGTAACTGGGAAAGGGTTTTACTCGGTACACATAATTTATTATGTTTACGATTGAAACTACCAGGGATATGCTGCCTGTAAGCAGGAAGACCCAAGTTAGTCTCTATTCGAATAAAAATGACAATCTAGCAATTACAATTTCTGACAGATAAGATCAGCAATAGCTTTGCAGGTAACGTTGGAGGGAGAAAGGTCGGTGGCACTATCACTTCTTCTTTTGATTTTCTTGGGGCCAACGTTCAGGAGGTGGCAGTTCATTGTGTTGGAATACAGGAAAGATAGTTTATAGGAGAAAGGAAAGAGGGGGTAGTGTGCGACAATTGTTTAATGATCTTTTTTTTCTCGCGAATTGCTTTTCTCACTTTCTTTTATCTTTTGTGAGTGATCACAAATAATGTCAGACAAACAGTCAGATAATCACAAACACCCTGAGTCTCTGGTCGGAAACGAACTCACGGTCGCGGCACTTTAAGTTAAGCACACACAGTACCAACTAGGCCATCGGGTTAGCCGAATTTGGTTTATTGAAGAAATGTTCGATTTACTAGCCAATCGTGTTGAATATGTAGATCAGACTGAAGTAGCGCAAGGGCCTTACGGTCAAAACTCAGTCCTACAAGTACAAAGTATACCTTAACCGTGAGTTGGGAGGAAGTCCAGAGCTTTCGTAGGAGTCTGTTATCGGGGTTACTATGGGACAATGTATTATAGGAACGCATGTGAGGCGTATTGGTCTTGGACACCTGTGGAGGTGAGGTGAGGAGGAGGATGAGACTGTTCTTCACCTACTGTGCACACGACCGGCACTTGGTCGGAGGAGAAAGAGACACTTGGGGGCCTACTACATGGATGATCTGGATGAACTGTCATGCATGGATATTGGCAGTCTGAGTCGCTCCATCGAAGTTCCGAATGGTTCCTGAACTAGGGGAAAATGTGAAACTGTGGTATCACAATGGGCCCTGTGTGCGGCCTAAGTATGTCCGCTCATGCCTCCATCGGGGGGACAGCCACTTCTACCTACCTACCTATCTAACGAGGTGTAACCTCTTTGGACACATGCTTAACAGATGAAACAGTCATCAATTTGTTAATGAACTGATAGATCTAAATGAGGGCCGGTAAGCTAGAGGTTTGTGGACGGAAGTGACTG
Source organism: Sarcophaga variegata (assembly GCA_932273835.1). Taxonomy (NCBI): domain Eukaryota; kingdom Metazoa; phylum Arthropoda; class Insecta; order Diptera; family Sarcophagidae; genus Sarcophaga; species Sarcophaga variegata. The sequence continues at coordinate 115,151,988 of OW026360.1, forward strand.
GGAAGTAGGATTTCGTTAGGTTAGAGGACGTGTACTTGTCAATTAAGACAAGTACAGTACCCGGAGGTCGAATTGACCCATTGTACAACGCCCTAGTTTTTCACACCACTTATGTTGTGTGTTAATTTTTTATACATGAGTGGCGGAGGACCTACAGCTTTAAGTCGACTCCGAACGACAGAAGCCAGAACTTTTCATGGCAATTTCTTATTTACTCTCAGAACTTTTGCCAGAAATCTGCTGAGAGGAAGTCGCCTAAGAAATATTTTTTCAGATTTCGTTTGGTTGAAGATGTCTGATCTGGAGTTTGAACCCTTTTCTAATAAGCCACCAACACACTACCTACTAGACTACGGCGACTACAAGAGAAATTTATTATTTTCCTTTTAAAGGACTTTATGGCCCCACTAAATTTTTTGAACACACTGCTGTCTTATCCTAATACTTTCAGTTCGCTAAGAATGCTTTTGTCAGTCAAAATTATAGTTATTGTTGATCTTGGTTCTCCCCATTGATTACACGATGCCTGAACCCGCTTTCAATTCGAGTTTTAGGAAAAAAGTAAAAGAGAGATTCTATTACAACCTACTGTTGGTTTTCTACTGCTTGCAGGCGTCATCATTCAAGTATTTATTAACGGTTCAAGGACACATGACAAGATCTGTTCCCCTCAACTTTTCAATTATGGTAGCAGAATGCAAGGCGAAATAAAATCTCTAACGACAGTGTTTTACCCACGAGGTGGTGCCCACTACTTACTAGACTACGGCAACTTCATCTGCAGGTACGTAAGAAGAAATTGCAAGGTAAAGAATTTCTTGCTGAACTGATAGATCTGAATGAGGGCCGATAACTTGAGATTTGTGGACGAAATTTACTGGGTAGGGGGATATAGTATGGTCACCTTTTGTCTGCAATATTCTAAAATCTCCATACTGCATAAGCAGAGAGTTTTCGCTTACTTACTTAACCCTTTGACGGACACCAAAATTTTAGAAGGCCTTCCCGTGGGACACTTGCTGTATCTCCGTTATTTGGCAAGATACGAAAATTCCGACAATTTATGACGTGTATACACGTCATGTCCCCCCCAAAAACCCTTTTTATGACGTCTATAGGCGTCAGTGACCGTCAAAGGGTTAAATAGTGTACCAATATCGAAGCTACAGATTGCGGCCGGGAAAAGATTTATTAAAAAACGTAATTATGTTGTGCTTTCTTTTTTAGGTCGATTAAATTTTGGATCGCTTATTTATATTGGTTTCAAAATGAATCCTTGTGGCAACTGACAAACTGCTATCCTCCAGAAATACACAAACAAAGCCGACAGTATGAATCACACATTCGCCAGCTAAAACCGCTACATCAAAATCTTGAGTGTAAACCTTAAGGACATTGGCATCAATGAAGAGCACCTAACCCATACATAGCCGATCTCAACACCTAGAGTCAACTTAAACATGGGGCCGGTAATATATTCCAAAAATTAAACACAATTTCAATCTTTTGTTTGGGGTTGTTTTTGTTTTTTTTTAATAAATAAAGTTTCAATAAAAGTTTAGTTTGTAATATAAAATAAAAACACGTTGAGAGAGTGATATAATTTGAAATAAATTTTGAACACCTTTAAACCCTTAGGTTAACAAAAACAAAAACGAATATAAAAAAAGAAAAAGCATGATAACAAAGAACTTTAATTTAAATTTCTTAACATTTAGAAGAATTTATAAAAATATTTTTAAAAAAATATTTTCAGCCTTAAATTTAAGAAAAACGAAAACAAAAAAACAAATTTTAATAAAATATAACAGAAAGGGGAGGTAAGGGAAAGGGGGCGGATTGTTTATAATATATAATATCTTTATATATAATTTATATAAACTTTCAAAGGACAACATAGAGACAATCGAAAAAAAAGCTAAGATAACAATTTAATTGCTATTCGGCTCCTTAAGGTCAAAAAGGCGGGGGAAAAGGTAATATTTTAATAATAATAAAGCCAATTGGTTTGTTTGTTGGTTAATTACTCGATTACTATAACTATGTTTAAATAAATTAAATTTCAATCTTAATAGTAGAATAATTCGGGAAAATTGGTTTCATAAATGGGTTTCTCATTTGCTGTTGACGAGTTTTGCGTATTTTTATTATCGATGGCCAGTGAGTTGAATAAATCGTTTAAACGATTCTGTATGACATCATGCTAAAGAAAGAAATTGGAAATTAGAATTCGAAAATTCGCAAATAAAAATAAATACCTTGGGTTCTGTACGTTTCATAAGATCTTCAAAATCACTTTCGCGGAAAGTGCGCACAATTTGTAATTGTTTCTCCTGTTGTTCACGTTTCACCGACTCCGAGGGTTCAGCCAGATAACGTTTCATGGCATCGACGGTGTATTCAGGAGCCAAGGTTTTCTGCAAAAGAATTAAAAAAATGTAAAATTTTTTTTTCGGATCATAAGGTCTAGTAGAAGAGAAAAAAAACATTATTTTGCTTTTAAAGGACTTAAGGAGCATATGGCCGAAAAAAATTTTTTATGACACTGCGGGCTTGTGTTAACGGCCTTACTTCCCTAAAGAAGCCTGTCATGCCTAAATTTTACTTACTGTTGATCTCGGTTCTCTCCGTGGACTATACGACCCCTGAACCATTTTTCAATTCGAGTTGTAGGACAAAAAACTATTACGGTCTACAGTTGGTGTACTACTGTTTCCAGGCATGTACATAATTGGTCATTACAACCCTTCTGTTAGGCTCTTCACACTATTTACGTTGTGTGTGTTAATTTTATACATGAGTGGCGGGGACCTACAGTTTAAAGTTTAGAGTTTTGAAACACTTTTCATGGCAATTTTATTTACCCTCAGAGGTTTTGCCAGATATCTGCTGAGATGATGTCGCCGAAGAGATATTTTTTTATATTTCGTTTCACACCACCGACTAGGCTACGGCGGCTACAAGACATCATCATTCAAGTATTTATTAACGGTTTAAGGACACATGACAAAATCTGTTCCTACAATTATGGCAGCAGAACTCAAGGCGAAGTAAAATCTCTAAAGATAGTCTTCTGGTCACAAGGAGGTGCACGTGTTTGGGCAGTGCTTTTACGACAAATATTGCCCTTCTTCCACTACTGAGCCTATAGCCAAACGATTCGATTTCATAAAATCAGTGCCAGCATGTTTGAAAAAAGGACATACAGTTGCCAGGTGTTCATGTGTAATGGTTCACATAACACATTACTTCACCGATATAATACAAGTTCGAACAACGCATCAATAAAGTAATCTGAACAGCCTTCGCCTTCTCATGCTTCCGTGAACTATTCGGCATCAGATGAACGCATAATTCTAGCGACGGCTGTGACAAGAGTAAGAAATAGTTCCGGCCATCTAATGCCAGCCAGAGCTCTTTTAGATTTCGGTTGTCAACCGAATTTGATAACTAAGGAACTAGCGCAACTACTATGTTTGAAAAAAGGAGGCAGATTGAATTAAAATGGCATTAAAGAAACAAATTCATTATAAAAATCTCTCTTCAATTTGATTGTTACCTCGTGTGTCAACTCTACCCAATTCACTTTAAAGTTGTGGGTATTGAAATCAATTACAAACTTACAACCTGATCGTAGGGTCAATATAGCTAGTTTGAGTATTCCATCAAACGTGGAATTAGCTGAACCTTACTTCTATAAGCCGCAAAAAAATTGATTTGTTAATTGGCGCAGGTTCTTTCTTTGACTTAATGTGTGTTGGTCAAATCAAATTGGGCCAAAGACTTCCAGTTCTTCAGAAGACTTCGCTTGGTTGGATTGTTACTGGAAGATACTTACAACACTAAATATAAATACTTCAATAGAAGATGAGAGCAATGTTGATTTGATCTCCGAAAATTTTGGGAGTTAAAAGAACTTCCAACCGAATCAACTCAAATTTATTGTGAGGACCATAAAAAATGTGAGAACGAATTCAAGACTACAGTACGCCGTCTTGCGTCGGGAAGAGTTGAGGTGTCTTTACCTTTTAAGTCTGATCCTAAATTATTAGGAGCTTCTCTCTTTGGATCGAAGACTTTCCAAAGATGATACTATGAGAGCAGATGTATCATGATTTCATGAAGGAGTACTTCAACTTGGGTCATATGACGCTTTTGGACAAATTCGCTGATACTCCCCACTATTTCATTCCACATCAATATGTTTTGCGCCTTCAGAGTCCAACTACCAAACTTCGGGTAGTATTTGATGCTTCATGTAGCACTTCTTCACATATTCCGCAATATTTAAGGATTCTTAGGGATTCTCTAACTAGCTGACTGGATGCTACGTCAATGTCTTTTTCTAAATCTATAATCTTAGGCTGATCTTTTTCTGTACCCCTCAAGTTATTAAGTTCCCAAGCTCCTTTAGGTGATTGAAGGGAATGTGTATAAAGAGATAATAGCACCACAGAAAACACAGAAGAGTGATAACAAATGTAGAGGAAACCCCCGAAGATATACAGGACAACCTAATATTTTCAAGTGAAGACAGGCAGCTTAATACCATAGGATAGGTCTAGGGTTAGAGGACGTGTACTTGTCAAATGAGGCAAGTACAGTACCCGGAGGTCCAGTTGGCCCATTGTACAAAACGTCCTTAAGATGAGAGGATAATAGAGGGGATAGGAAAAAGGAGAGGAATTAGAAAAGGGAGAATAGGAAGCTGAGGAATTACGTAGACCAACAAACACACAAGGGAGAGCGTGACTACACTAATGAAGCCCAGTACTTCTCAATCAGCTCAAGCTAATAATGAATTTATGGAGAGCCTTGATGTCGGCTCTCGACACAGAATTCAAACCCCTCAAAGAAGCCCCTGCCAAGGGTCTTCAACCTCAACCTACTAAGGGCTGGACAGTCACAGAGGAGGTGTTCGATAGTCTCCAACTCCTCCCTCATCGCAACATACACTGCAATAGTCCGGCTGGGATCCAGATCCAGATCCTTGTCAGCGACCTAATCTCGCAGTGCCCCGTAATAAAACCAATAACTAACCTTAAACTGGCCTTATTCAAGCCCAGCAGCCAACCTGTTCTAACACTGTCTATAGAAGGCCATAGACACCTAGAAACATAACAACCCGATCCGTTCCCCCAACCCCTCTGCTATTCTCCCCCTGACCCATCCATTCATGAGGCCGTAGAGGTGGTAGATTGGGGTATCAGGACCAACTATTAAATCGCCCTCAGAAAGCAAACCGTCTCATTACCGAGTATTTCGCTATGGCCCGGAACCCAGCATAGACGAATTCGGTCTACTTCAAAAGTCCTCAACGACGTAGCAGACCCACGCAATGACCCTTAGGCATCCTGACTTTCAATGAAGATCATGTAAGATTCCGAATCCGAAGCGGCTCCATCAGCTATGGCCTCAATAGCCTTCAAGATTGCGAAAATCTTCGCCTGAAACATGTGGTATAGTCATCCTTTAACCTGAAGTGAAGTTCAAGACCGAGTTCTCGTTAATACCATTAAGTAGCCTCACTTTGAATCCAATTTGCAAGTATTTTCGCCAATCAATAACAACAAATATAAATAACAGGTAAGTAGTTGTTATAGAAACATATCTTGAGGCTTCTACTGGCAATGGCAATACCAGAATCCAATCAAATTAGATTATACAATATTGTCTTAAAGTACTCACCTTTGACACCCCCGGTGAACTGCTAATACTGTCATTATCCGCATTGTAGGCTGTCAAATCAGCTGAACTATTTCTTTGCGTCATATTACTGCTTACAGTCTCAACCCATGAGTGTCTATGACCAGGATTGTCAGCTTGATTGAGTGCATAAGGCAAACCAGTTTGTAAGCGATTGAAATCCATGCCAGCATTTTGTAAACACTCGGCCAAAGCTATTTTATCAATGGACAAATGCGGTTGATTTAAATTATATTTATCGCCAGATTTCTTAGGCTCCATTAAGGGCGGTAAAAAGTAAGGGGCATCATGTTTACGATCTTCTACTATTTTCTGTGCATATTCGAGTAAATTATTGATGCCAGTAACACGAGCGGTTAATGTCAAAAGAGCAATTGAAATGGAATACAGAGAACACTTGTGCACATTACTCAGATTTTCTGTGGTTACAGCTACTTGTTGTATACTAAAGGAGGAGAAAATATAGATTCAACAGGAATGAATAAGTCTTAAGGCATTTGAAACTCACCCCATAATGAATAACAAAAACTCTTGCACCGTTTCACCACATGCCATTTCGACTATAAGCAAGGCCGCCGTATTATAGCTGGAGGATAATGAGTCGCCTTTGTCGGATAGAGCCATGCTATCGATTAGGGCTTGCATTATATTGGCACCATATTTATGCGTGAATATAATATCAGAACGTGAGGGTGGCTCCTGGGACAGAGCCGCATATGGTTTAACACTAACCGTGCTTAATACTTTTTCATTTTGATGGCGATCCAATAGAGCCTGGAATATTTGCATAACAATTATACGTGTCGGATCATGGGGATTACGTGCCATCTTGAGTAAGGGTTGTAGGAAACTAAGCGGAAAGGCTTTTTCAAATGACACTGTACTGTACTGGGTACCGACTTTCAACAGTGACTTGAGCAAGATATTCTGTAACATTTGATCGCCTTTACTTTTCTTCGACAGATCGGGTACAGTGTTCATAATGAACAGCATAATTTCGATTTTCTGATAGTCCGGATGATGATTGGCAAATTCACCCAAAGCATTTATCAATGCCTCCTGATACTGTGACTCTTCGGGTGTAATTTCCGATGTATTGCTTACACTGGTACGCAAGTGGGTCAGTAAATTATTGATAATATCCAAGGCTGATGGACCCACACTTTCACCGGCTGCTATCGCAATGATTTTCGATAGGACCACGGCCAAAGAGGTACGTGTTTTCGGTGAGGATTTGAAATTATTATCCAAATGTTGCATAAGCGTCTCTACCACCGTATAGGAGTATTGAGGCTGTATGGAAATCATCACAATACGGAACGTATGTATGGCAAAGGTATTTGGCACCCACAATTCATGGCGATCCAAGTGTCTACAGAAGAAGAGGAAGAAACAAAAAAATTAAAAACTTGTTGCCTTTGAAAAGAGTCCCAGAAACTTACGTTAATAAAGGTTTTAAAACACTACGTATATGGCCAAATGAAGCACGACCCACCAATTCACGCAGAACCTCTTCTGCTAGAACAGGGGGAGTAACAGTTGTAGCGTCTTCCACTGGTGTTAAATCGCCAGACTAAATAAATAAATTTTCATAAAGTAATCTTTCATTTCAATAAAGTTTTTTAAATAGAACAATAAATGGATATATAAGTTGAGTGAAAATTTTATAAAACTAATCAATTGTATTTGAGGGAAACGTTCCCTAAAAGAGCAAAATCTTTAACGTTGTTTTACAAAAGCTTGAAGCAAAAAATTGGGGACACAAATAAGGGGAAGACGCCTACACATGCATCATTTTATTAAATTGGAACTAAGAACATAGAGCCGTTAGTATTCTTTTAACAACTCTGGTGCTGGTGTTGAGAATTCCTTCCTAGAAATTAAAATTTCTTATTGAAATATTTAATTGTCGTGTCTCAATAATTGCTATTTGGTGTCTGTAGTGATAGGTTAGGTTAGGTTAGAGGACGTGTACTTGTCAATTAAGACAAGTACAGTACCCGGAGGTCGAATTGACCCATTGTACAACGTCGTTAAAAGATGGAAGGATAATAGAGTGATAAAAAGTAGAGGATGTAGGAAAGGGGAGAATGGGAAGTGGAGGAATTACACAGATGAGACACAACAAAAAGGGCGAGCGCGACTACACTGATGAAGCCCTAGCGCATCTCAACCAGCCTAAGCCACTAATTAATCTGTGGAGAGTCTTGATGTCGGCTCTCTACACAGAATTCAAACTCTCAAAGAAGGCCCTACCAAGGGCTGGGCAGTTACAGAGGACGTGTTTGATAGTCTCCAACTCCTTCTAATCGCAACATGCCCTGCAATAGTCCAGATCCCCGTCAGCGATCTAATCTCGCAGTGTCCCGTGATAAAACCGACAACCAACCTTAAGCTGGTCTTATCCAAGCCCAGCAACCAACCTGTTGTCTTACTGTCTACAGCAGGCCATAGACATTTAGAAACAAAACAACCCGATCCGTTCCCCCATCGCCTCTGCTCTTCCTCCCTGACCCATCCATTGATGAGGCCGTAGAGGTGACAGACTGGGGGGTCAGGACCAACTATCAAATCGCCCTCAGAAAGCGAACCTAACCTGGCGAGGGCATCCGCCGTCTCATTGTCCAGTATTCTGCTATAACCCGAAACACAGCATAGACGGACACGGTCTAGTCCAAAACTCCTCAACGATTCCTTGCACTCGCGAACGAGCTGTGATTTGCACCAGACCGATACAATGGCCCTAAGGGCAGCCTGACTGTGAATGAAGATCATGTAAGATTCCGAATCCGAAGCTAGGCCACCAACTATGGCCTCAATAGCCTTCAAGATTGCGAAAATCTCCGCCTGAAAAACGCTGCAGTCATCATTTAACCAGAAGTGGAGTTCAAGATCGAGTTCCCTACAGAAAACCCCAGCACCTGTAAATCCACCTAACTTAGACCCATCTGTGAAGATGGGTATACCTCTCTGCCCCTGGAGTACCCCACCATTCCATTGTGCCCTTTCCGGTAAAAGTATCCTTAAACCAGGCAGGAACATAGCCTCAGGCGCAATATAATCGGTGGCTTTTTCCGAAAGTACGTACCTCCCGTCAGGAAAGACGACTGGAGAACTCTGGAATTACCAATCGAGCGCTGTTTCCAGCAGCCCGATTCCCTCAGACGTATGGCACTATGCGCTGCACACCGCTTGACATACAAATCAAGCGGAGTCAGGCAGAGCATAGTGTCAAGAGCAGCCTGAGGAATAATGCAACTTCTATCGGCTGCTGGTCCGTCGTAAGTCGATTAGGTCATTGGAACAGGAATATCGTATCAAAAGACTTTATTGTCAGGTGGGTTATCGATTCAGAATTCCGCGTTTCATTCTCTTGCGTTTCAAAAACCTATATGAAGAGGTCTATCTTCCCTTGTCACCACGTGACTGAGGAAGGAACTGCCTGGTAGGGCCAAAGTGTTTTGTTGTCTGACCGGAATCAATTTAGTTTTTTCATGGATATGATCAATCTTGGTTATGTGGACTTGAGCTAATGCAGAGGCTGATTTAAAATTCCTAACATTTCGTGTCGCTTAAAAAAGGAGTCCCTGGTATAGAAAGTTGTGTTGTCTGACCGCGTGTATATGATCAATTCTGGTTATGTGGACCTGAGTGTAATATTAAGGCAGGTTTGAAATTACTACCAATCCGTGTCGCTTAAAAAAGGAGTCCATGCCTGGGAATCGTAGATTAATGTCGAGCGGCCATTTGTCTTGTACTTGGTATTATGATCTTATTAGCGTACCACATAAGGAACCAGCGAGCCTCTGTTTCCTATCGCTGCAAACCCAACGCATAGCGGCCCGTCGTGACGTCTTAGGTTCCTCAAACTAGGGAAGAAGAAGTTGGTCAGCGCAAGGGCTGCACATTTAAAGCACGACTGCCAAACGCTGGAAAGCCAGCCCGAAAGTTTGATAAACGAAGCTATATCCTTGACATCAATAGATGATAGCTCCGTCAAGCCGACAAGGATTGGAGAGCCAAATAACCTATATCTGCACCTCGCAAGATATGGGCATTGACAAAAAAAATGGATAACAGTCTCCTCTTACTCAGCGGATCTGCACCCACGGCAGAAGTCGTTAGATGGGAGCTGCATTCTTTCCGCAGGTCTTCTCATAACACAATGACCTGTAAGCATGGAAACTGTTATCGAGATGACATTACGACCAAGTCCTAGTAACTGGTTGGTCCGGCTTCTATCCATTGAGGGTAGAAAGAATTTCCGCGCGATGGCCAACTTGACGGAGGTAAGTGGTATCCCCAAGTCGATTGAAGAGGATTCCGGAAGTAGTGCACAAACCCTGGCGAGCTTGTCGGCTTTACAGTTTCCCGGAATGTCACAGTGCCCGGGGACCCAGATAAGTGTGACACTGAAGTGAATAAACAACAAACAATTCCTGATTCCACCTGCTATCAATCGAGGGTCAAGTGAGCCTACCGGTGGGGCAGGACTCCTCATTGACCCAGGATAGGTTGGCGTCCCGAAAGTATTTTCGCGCGATGGCCAACTTGACCGAGGTAAGTGGCATCCCCAAGTCGATTGAAGAGAATTACGGAAGTAGTGCATCAGCCCTGGCGAGCTCATCGGCTCTGCAGATTCCCGGAATATTACTGTGACCGGGGACACAGATAAGTGTGACACTGAAGCGCCCAGAAAGCAGGTCGAGACAGCGGCGACATTCCCTAACGATCCTGGAGTTATTCACAACGTTCGACAGAGACCTTATGGCAGCCTGACTATCAGAGAAGATAGAGATATAAGACAACAATACTAATACATTTTAATAAAGGGCCTTATAGCTGGCTGGAGAACCGCAGATGACAGTTAAATTATTTTAGGTCTAGGCTACTCTCGATTATGAAACTGAAACAAGACATTATGCCTTGGTTCTTAGTTAACTTAAGCAATTACTTGAATTCCCAAAAAAGATTTTCTCAATCCATAACGATCAAATGAAGTATTTGTTGAGAAATTGAAATTTTTTGGGCACAAAGAGTGGCAAAACGTTATATTCATGGATAAGAAAATTATGTTTTAAGCGGCGGGTATATTATAATTTCATATCTAAGTAGATAAGCTCTGCTTATAAAATAATTAATTATTATAGTTTAAAACATAAAAATTTAAGCTTTAAAAGAAGAGAATTTAAAACGTAAATTAAGTACGAATCTAAGAATCAGAATTTTTCTTTCAAATACAATTGATTGTTTTAGGGCCATTATTACAACTTGCCGTTAAACTAAAGGGAGGATTTTAACGGGCAGATAAATTGTTTTTCATTATTATAAGTGGACAATAAGGTAGAAGTGAGCGTTAAGCTAAAGGGAAGATCATCCTATCTTTAACTTTTAAAGTTCACTTTATCTTTGAACTTGGCATAGTAACGGGTGATTTTTTAGCTATTATCCTTTTGGCAACACTGGTTTAAACAGTTCACAACCGTTTCGTGTTTTGTTTCACTTTCAAACATCTTCAGTTTGGTCAATAATTTAACCATGAATCGTCTTACAAACGAACAACGCTTGCAAATCATTGAATTTTATTATCAAAATGCGTGCTCTGTTAAGAAAGTTCATTGCGCGCTGCTTCCATTTTATGGTCAGTTTAATCGACCCACTGAAGCGGCTATTTGAGCTATTGTGACTAAATTTCGCACCAAATTTACATTGTTGGACATTAAACCACCCACACGCTTACGTAGAGTGCGAACTGAAGAAAATATCGCAGCTGTATCGGCCAGTGTTAATCAATTATCGATGCGTCGCCGTTCGCAGCAATTGGGCCTCTGTTACTCAACAACGTGGAAAATTTTGCGGAAGGATTTAGGTGTGAAGCCTTTCAAAATACAGCTGGCGCAAGAATTGAAGCCGAACGATCTACCGCAACGCATTATTTTTGCTGAATGGGCTCTTGGAAAGTTGGCCGAAGGTCCACTTCTTTATCGAAAAATTGTGTTCAGCGACGAAGCTCATTTTTGGCGCAATGGATACGTAAATAAGCAGAATTGTCGATTTTGGAATGAAGATCAGCCAGAAGCATTGCAAAAGCTACCAATGCCTACAAAAAAGTCACAGTTTGGTGCGGTTTATGGGCTGGTATCATGGCATCATTGGACTGTACTTCTTCAAAGATGCTGCGAATCGTAACATAACTGTGAATGGTGAGCGCTACCGTGAGATGATATCCAACTTTTTTTTTGCCCAAAATGCAAGAGCTTGACTTCCATGACATGTGGTTTCAACAAGACGGTGCCACATGCCACACAGCACGTGAACATTTTATTTCACGTTCGGGACCGGTCAATTGGCCGCCTAGATCGCATGATTTAACGCCTTTAGACTATTTTTTGTGAGGCTATGTTAAAGCTCATGTCTATACAGACAAGCCCGCTTCAATTGACGCATTGGAAGACAACATTGAAGCATTTATTCGTGAGATACCGGCCGAAATGTTGGAAAGAGTATGTCAAAATTGGACTAAGCGGATAGACCATTTAAGGCGCAGTCGCGGTCAACATTTGCATGAAATAATCTTCAAACATTAAATCATATGGACCGTACTATCGATTTAAATAAAGATTTCATGCATTTTTCTGAATTTTATGTGTTTTTTTTTGAAAATTTTTCCTATAGCTCTTAAAAAATCACCCATTTTCATTCAATATGGCAACTTCAAAATACAAAATAACTTCAGTAAACAAAATAAGCAAATACGACAACCTTAGTTGCCACTGCGTTTAAAAAAAACTTGTTAAATTGAACAGTGTTATCGACATTGCTGCGGCACTGCCATTTATTTAAAAAAGTTTACTTTATTTTATCATAAGGTTGTAATAACGAAAAGAAGTTAAAGATGACTTTAAAGTTCACTTTAGCTAAGGTTACCTTTAACAAGGCAATTTTAAAGTTCACTTTAGCTAAAGTTACCTTTAACAAGGTAATTTTAAAGTTCACTTTAGCTAAGGTTAACTTTAACAAGGTAACTTTAAAGTTCACTTTAGCTAAAGTTACCTTTAACTAAACCCATGTTTAACGGGAAGTTGTAATAATGGCCCTTAATTTACTAATTCGAGAAAGAATAAAAAATTAAGTTCTGTTGTTTTGATAATTAAATTAAAAAAGAAATAAGAAATATTGTGTGTATTTAAGAAATTGTTTAATATTATTACCGCCATCATATTTTTCTTCAAAAACATAACGTTAACGCCAAACTTAAAGATAACATTTGTTTAAAAAAACAAAAAATAAAGAAGAAGTTAGTGTACGGTTTAAAATTGTTTTCAAAAGTGTAGTTGCATTAAGGCATACAGTGTACGTTTATAGAAAGTGTAAGAAGTAAATAAAAAAAAAAAACAAACAAACAAATATACTATAAAATATACAATAAATATTTAACAAAACAACAACAAATCATTTTTAAATAAATAATTTGTTTTAATAAATATTTTTTTATTTTTGTATGCCATTCTCACCTGCATATTAAATAATAATGAGGGTACAATTTTCTCCATATGCTGTTTTTCCCAAATATTCTCAACTAAATCATCGGAGACAGTTTTACGTATCACACCTTGTAGTCCTTTAATGCCAGCCAAACGTATGCTATCACGCAGCTCGATGTTATCATTGTTGCCATGACACATGGAAGAGAATTTCGAAATGAAAAAATCATAACGCCGATGATAGGAAGGAGTGTCCTCATTAATGTTTGCAAATTTAACAAACTGCAAAGAGAGAATAAAAAAATGAAAGCAATTAGAAGATACGAATACAACAGAGAGAGAGAGAGAGAGAGAGAGAGAGGGAAAGAGAGTATGAGTTTATATAAAATGTATAATAAAAATAGAAAATAAAACTGGGATAGGAGCTGTAAACACATTTCGCGAAATTAACTAAAATATAGTAAATTAGTTGCGAATGTGAAGGTCAGGGTGAAGAGCATACATACATACATACATACAAACATATACACTCACACGAGAACTATTAGAACCATAATGGTTCTGAATTATAATAAAACATTTCAATTTTATGTCAGTTTTATTTTACAGTCCATTAATTTCGCAGTTGTTTCAGCAAAATTTTAAGATGTTAAGGGAAAACAAAGCTTAAGAACTAAAATTTTTTTCGGTACATATCCCTTGCTGCTACATACTTATGTCACCTCTGGTAACTTAAATATTTGCTACCAATGCCTTAAGAATTGCTGGCATGTCTGTATACACCAGTGACTTAATATAAGCCCATAAAAAGTAATCCCGAGGAAAGAGGAGATCTTTGAATAGAGCCACTTCCATAACACTGATACCAAATTGATTTTATAGCTACAATAAACCGATTAAAAAAGCTCTTTATGGCGTGTTGCCTTGCACTGTTAGAACCCAACATCGCAGTATGTGGCATTTACCCTGAAAAGCTGGCCAAAAAGGCAAAAATTAATTTAAAGAGTATGCAGTTCGATAGACAACAAAATTCTGCATTATATAGTGAATTTTCACGACTTTAAGTTGAGATTTGAAGATTTGAGACGATGTCAAAGTCAGGAAAGTGAAGAAAATTAAATCCGTTTTTGGAGTTATTTTGAAATTTTAATAGGTTTATATGGTATTTTTTTGTGGCTAAACGAATAGAGGTTTTATATTGATTTTGTTTTATTTGAAAGGTATGAACAACTGCTACTTTCAGTTTTTTTATATATATATATATATCTCATATATTAATGTTAAAATTATTCGTTCAAAATTTAAAAATAATAAAAATTTCACATTTTTTTACCCTTCCTAAAAAAAGATAAGGATTTTAAAGGTGAAAGTAGTTTTTAGTAGTTTAATGTTATATATCACAAGAAAATAGAAACTCTCTACATTCAGGAACAAAAAAAAAAAAGTTTGCGCAAATTTGCGCAATTATTTTTGGCGATTTTTTGAAAATTTTACTTTTTTTTGAAAAATTAAAAAAATTAGACGCAGTGCAATAAAGCCATAGGCAATAAAGCCATATGGCGTACGAATTATGCGAGGATATTCAGTAGAAACGATACCCTTTTATAACCTGCAGTACACAAAAATTGCGAAGGAATAGAAAAGCATTTTCATCAGATACTATTACATTACTCCTTCCTGACATTGATGATGAAAATTATAACGATTTTAACGATTGTAGTTGGTTTCACTTTTCAAGTATTTTTAAGTACGAGTATTAAATAATGTAAAATAAATATTATGAATAAATATTAATTATCATAGAAGTTCAAAAACTTAATTACATATGTATATCGACTATTATAACAATATGAGATGTATGTTTGATTTTCTTAATGGACCGTATGTGATACCTAGGGGCACTTATGATCCGATCATAATAAAATGCGATCATAAATGATTCACATTCATATTAAACATTTTCATGTCGAATGTCATCGAGGTAATACAATTTTTAAGTCAATTATAATTGCTAAACATATTTTCTTAAGGGGCCTAATGGGGCCTTTTTCTAATGGACCTACCATAACAAAATTTGGTAATATGATTTAGATTTACAAAATACACGTTCATACCGAATTTCATCACGATGCCACTTATAAGCGCAAACGTGAATTTCTAAAGGGGACTTTATATGGGGAGCAGGGTCAAATGTGATCCGATTTCCACCAAACTTTACACCGTGATTTCTTAGTACACAAAACTAATCCATGCTAAATTTTATCATGATTGTTGCATAATTACCATAGTTATGTGTAAATAAGTGCAATTTCGAGGGGAATTTGTATGGGGGCTAGGCGAAATCACGGACCGATTTGAACCAAAATCAGTTGGATTCATTCTTGGGCCTAATTATCACTAACACTATCAAAAAATTCCAGCCATTAACTCATAAAACACTTCTATTAATTTTGGCCAGGTTTTCAGGCAAAATGCCATATAGTGCATCGTTGAGGTTTAGCTGATTAAGTTTTGAAAACAAAAATCCAGTCAGTATGGCTCGCCATACACCGCATCGTTAGCTCTTTTCTTATTTCGAAAGAAATAACGACAGATAGTGTTGTCAATCAGTGTTTTTAAGGATCTATGAATGGGTGTTTCGTAAACGGCTTGAGGATTATCATTGAGTCATTACTGAACACACAAATCATTGATCAAAGTGCTCATCTTCTCCCAGTTTCAAACAATCAAATCTGCAAAAATTTGACAGTCGTTAGGCTTTCAAAAAATTAAAATTCTCTTTGGTGCATATATAATAGAAGTCACCGTAGTCTAGTAGGTAGTGTGTTGGCTTATTAGAAGCCAAGCCAGGGTTCGAGCCCCAGGCCAGACATCAAGATAAAATAAAAAGTATTTCTTCGGCGACTTCCTCTCAGCAGATTTCTGGCAAAAACTCTGAGAGTAAATAAAAAATTGCCATGAAAAGTTTCTCAAAAATCTGTCGTTCGGAGTCGACTTTAAACTGTAGGTGCCACCACTCATGTATAAAATAAACACACACAATATAAGTGGTGTGAGAAACTAGGTCGTAATCTTGACTGAAGGGTTGTAGTGACCAATTAGGTATGTATGTATGTGAATATTTTGAATCGACCTATAACCGCACGAATTGCTTGCTGTCTAAGCTTACTAAATTGATCGTAAAATGCGTTACAAAATTTAGGGCCATTATTACAACTTCCCGTTAAAATTGAGTTTAATTAAAGTTAACTTTAGTTAAAGTGAACTTTAAAGTCACCTCTAACTTCTTTTCGTTATTACAATCTAATGATGAAATAAAGTTAACTTTTTCAAAAATATGGCCGTGCCGGAGCAATGTTCATAACACCGTACAATTAAATAAGTTTTTTTAAACGCAGTGGCAACGACGTACTTCGTTGTATTTGCTCCATTTGTTTATATTTGAAGTTGCCATATTGAAAATAATATGGCAAGTTCAAAGATAAAGTTAACTTTAAAAGTTACCAGTAGGATGATCTCCGCTTTAGCTTAACGCTCACTTCTACCTTATCGTCCACTTCTTTTTTATTATATTTACTCATTTTGTTTATATTTGAAGTTGCCGTATTCAAAATAATGTATATAATATGGCAAGTTCAGACATTAACTTAACTTTAAACTTATCTTTAAAAGTTTCTACCTTATCGTCCGCTTATAATAACGAAAAACAATTTATCTGCCCGTTAAAATCCTCCCTTTAGTTAACGGCAAGTTGTAATAATGGCCCTTAAAGTGCTGTCCTGACATTAAACGATTTATAATGGCTCACCAAATCTTACTTAGTTAATTGTTCGTTGCAAGCCTAAAGGTCTCGATTACGATCACTGATGGCATTTTGTGTGTGTTAATTAAATTCATTTGTGGCCGGACCTGCAGTTTAACAACATATTTGAGAAACTTTTCGTGGCCCCCTTTAGGACGTTGTACAATGGGTCAACCGGGTACTGTACTTGCCTCAATTGACAAGTACACGTTCTCTAACCATAATCTAACCTAGCTTTTCGTGACAATATTAACTTCCCTCAGTGTTTTTGCCAGAAGAAAGAAATATAATTTTTCATGTTTCGTTTTGTTTAAAAGGTCTGAGCTGGGTTTTGAACCACATAATATTAATAACACCGCATTCTTAACTTATACCCCTAATATATATTGTGTTTAAAAATTTCACATAATTTTATACAATTTTTACGAATTATTGCCGTTTAATATATGCAATTTGTACCAACAATAACGTAATAAAATACAAGACTATGTGGAAATAGCAATTATAACGCGATGAGTTGGTGATAAAGCTCTCACCTCGACTCTTTTTTCGGAGGTGGCTTATCTTTCTTGATATGTTTTGCAAA
The DNA here is from genome assembly GCA_932273835.1 of Sarcophaga variegata. NCBI lineage: Eukaryota > Metazoa > Arthropoda > Insecta > Diptera > Sarcophagidae > Sarcophaga > Sarcophaga variegata. Next base: position 115,169,566 of record OW026360.1, read on the forward strand.
AAAAAAAAAAAATAAAAAAAATAAAACGATAAACAATAACATGAGGAAATTATTCTTAATGTTCTCTCAAATGCACTAAATTAAGTGCAAAATTCTTTTACGACCATACATACATACATAATTGGTCATTACAACCCTTCAGACAGGATTACGACCTAGTTTTTCATGTACGACCTCAATTGATTGTTTTATTTGATTTTTAAATTCTTTTGCTCTTTCTATTCTTATCAAAAAAAAATTTATTTGTCATTATTTCATCATTACACGATAATGATGGATTTGTAAATGAAATATACGTTACACTAGCATTGAATGTTATCAATCAGCCAAAGTATTGGGTAAATTATTTAAAAATTAGAAGCTTTTTTACAAACTCTTTACGATTATCGTGAGGCAGTGAGGTACACCAAATAAAATTTTTTTTGATAGCAAATGGATGGCATATCGACGCCTCCATTCTATAACGTTCTAAGTGTACTTAGAACGTTTTTAATGTTCTAAATTCTAAATGTTTTTAAATTCTATATTCTATAGCGAAAATCGCCTTAGAATACACATAAGGTCGTATATCGCGTGACAACTTGGAGAGCTCATAACTCAAAACACACTTTTTCGACTTAGAATGTTATAGAAGGGAGGCGTCGAAATATTGCATATATTAAAGACGCAAACCATGTGTTAAACATACATTATCTGTACTGAATTTTGCACTTTTCAGTTATACACAGAGATCAGCAATGAATCGTTTTTTTGCGCTACTCATAAGCACTCATGAAGTGGCCGTAGTTTAGTAGGTAGTGTGTTGGCTTATTAGACGTAAGGCCGCGATTCATACCCAGGTCAGACATCAGAAACGAAATATAAAAAAACATTTCTTCGACGACTTCCTCTCAGCAGATTTTCGGCAAAAACTCGGAGAGTAAATAAAATTGCCATGAAAAGTTTCTCTAAAATCTGTCGTTCGGAGTCGAGTTTAAACAGTAGGTCCCGCCACTTAATTTACGTCCTTAGTTGTTGCATTTACAAAAAAAAGAAGAAAGACACTTAAGCAAACAAGACAGAGCAGCAAGCAGAGCAAACACCCAACCTTCTAAAGGGTCCGCCAAATAACTTTTTTTTTTTTTGAAAATGCCTTAAAAAAACTACTGAATATTTTCTCAAATTTCTTTTTTTATTTGAAAGTACAATCCTTCCGGTTAATAATGGAAAATAATTTCATTCAATTGGCTGCCTCGGCTGGCCATGCAGTAGTCTACACGATCGGTCCAATTTTTAAGCACATTATCGATTGTGTGCAGCTGTATTTCACCAATGGCTTCACGAATATTGTCCTTTAAAGCGTCAATTGTCTCTGGTTTGTCGGCGTAACACTTATCTTTGACCGCACACCAAAAATAATAGTCAAACGGTGTCAAATTGCAGCTTCGAGGTGGCCAAACGACATCAGTACTGCGGCTGATAATGCAATCTTCAAAAACAGGGCGCAAAACATCGAGTGTAGCTTCGGCTGTGTGGCACGTAGCGCCGTCCTGTTGAAACCAAATGTTGCCAATATCCTCCTCTTCAATTTTTGTGAACAAAAATTCGTTCAACATGGCCCGATAACGATCGCCATTAACTGTAACGGCCACTCCTTGTTCATTTTCGAAGAAAAATTACCCAATTATGCCTCTGGACCAAAATCCGCACCAAACAGTGACTCGTTTTGGGTGCGTCGGCTTTTCAATATATGCGTGCGGGTTTTCTGTGCCCCAAATGCGACAATTTTGCTTGCTTACATACCCGCCAAGATCAAAATGAGCTTCATCTGAAAAGATGATTTTTTTTTTGCCAAAATGGGCATCTTCTGGTTTAGGCTACTGCATAGCCAGCCGAGGCAGCCATTTGAATGAAATTATTTTCCATTATTAACCGGAAGGATTGTACTTTCAAATAAAAAAAGAAATTTGAGAAAATATTCAGTAGTTTTTTTTAAAGCATTTTCAAAAAAATAAGTTATTTGGCGGTCCCTTTAGTAAGTATATTAGTGTTCGTACGCGATTCATCCTTATTTTGTGGTTTTTGTAAATGTTGAGTTATGGAGAGTCGAAATCAACAACATCATACGTGGTGTTAAGTATGAATATGATGAGTACTTCTAACTTTCAATATGAGTAGAGATTCCATGATATTAAAAGAAGTATGAATGCCTATAAGTATCAGAAATTATGAGTATGATTCGATTCTACTCATCTTTTTGAATACTCAATAAAAACCAGAGGTCAGCAGATTTCTTTCTCTGGTTTTTACCAGAGGTCAGCAATGAGTATTCAAAACGATGCGTAGATTCGAATCATACTTATAATTTCTGATACGCATTCATACTTATTTTAATGTCATACTCATACTACTCATATTCAAAGTTTGAAATACTCATAGTACTCGTACTTAACAATACGCATGATGTTATTGATTTCGACTCTACATGACTCATCGTATACACGAATCACAAAATAATGATTCGCATACGAACACTAAAAGACTCACAAGAAGGTTGTGTGTTTGCTCTCCTTGCTGTCTTTTTCTTTTTCTTTCTTCTTTTTTTGTAAATGCAACAACAACTAAGACTATAAATTTTGACGAATGATTCGAATCACTCGTATCATTTATGAGTATTAAGAGTATTTTATAGTGTATGAGTATTTTATATATATATGAGTATATTTTCTAAATTTATGAATCTGAATGAGTAGGCGTATGAATCCAATATATTTCGAATGTTATGAGTTTGATGTCAACGTTGTACTCATACTCATTGCAACTTGTACTTATAAATCAATGTTGTAGTGAGTACGAATGAATCAGAGTAGTTGGATATCAATACTGTTGACTCACTCATACTCGAAATTTCATGAGTACTTATGAGTAGCGAAAAAGCGATTCATTGCTGATCTCTGGTTTTTACATTATTAAGGACGCAAACCATGTTTTAAACAAATGCCGTCTGTAAGGCATCTTGCACTTTTAAGTTGTAAAAATAAAAAATAATAATAAAAATAATAATAATAATAAAAAATACTATTAAAAAAGGTTTCTTCCATACAACAAAACAATGGTCAGTGGAACATCAATTAATAATATTTGATTAACATTATCAAAGATTAGATATAAAACTACATATAAAAAATAACTGAGTGCTGCTCACAAACAATATTTAATTTTCTTTTTTAAATTTCAATTTATAAATAAAATAATATTTATTAATAAATATTTACCATCATACATAAATAAATATTAAATGGAAACTGTGTCAAAGTACTGGCTAATAACTTCTCGAATTAATGAAAACCACTTGAAAAGTTTAAATAAAACACAAATTATTTATTTAATATCTATGTATGTATTTACTACATAGTATAGCTTTTGAAAACTTTATTAAATAAAATCCCATTTGATTATATACTCATGTTAAATTGCTCATACTGAACAATTTGTATCTGGGGAAATAGAGAGATTAGGTTTCATTGTCGTTCCACAAAAAAAAATTCGTATTTTGTTAGGCACTTTTCAAGTACATAAATAAACAATTTGAAACATGAAAATTTACTTTAAAAAATAAAACAATAAACATTAAATATTAGGTTGGCACCTGGTGATGTTGAAAACATTAAAAAATATTTAAAATCAGCCTTTAGAATGATAATATTGGCTTACAAACTTCGGTTTTTAGACGAATTCTGGAAAATTAAAGGACAAAGAAAAGCTGTTAGTTCTTCACAGAAGTCATACTGAAACAGTTTCATATCATAGTACAGTAGAAACCATACGCATCATCTGATGTCAATTAGACGTTAGGTTAGGTTAGGTTAGATGACGTGTAATTGTCAATTAAGACAAGCACAGTACCCGGAGGTCGAATTGACCCATTGTGCAACGTCCTAGTTTCTCACAGCTAATTTTTATACATGAGTGGTAGGACCGGACCTACAGTTTAAAGTCGACTCCGAACGACAGATGTTTGAGAAACTTTTCATGGCAATTTTATTTTTACTCTCCGAGTTTTTGCCAGAAATCTGCTGAGAGGAAGTCGTCGAAGAAATACTTTTTGTAATTTGTCTTGATGTCTGGCCTGGGGCTCGAACCCTGGCTTTACGGCTAATAAGCCAATACACCTACTAGACTACGGCGACTTCAAATTAGACGTTAATTCGTTCAAAAACGCCTGAACGCCTGGCAAAGGCAACACAATAAAAATGGGAAAAACAATGGGCTCCGTCTTTTTCGCAAAAGTCCCTTTAAAACCAGTAGGCACCAGTAGTTACTCTAGCCTCAAAATTTTTTTTCGAAATGCGACCAACACTTAGGACATAACCCCTCCCTATCATGCAGTATATTCAGTTGCAATATTGGAAAGTGAGTTACAGGAGAAGGAAAAAATGTAGTAGTGTGCGGTAAATTGCTGGTTTCTTGATGACATACATACATACATATATAATTGGTCATTACAAGCCTTCAGTCAGGATTACGACCTACAGTTTAAAGTCGACTCGGAATGACAGATTTTTTTAAGAAACTTTTCATGAATGTAATTTTTACGCTGAGTAAATGCACCTAACCGCACCATAGGGGAAGTCGGCACTATCCCCCGTATGTGAGGCCCTCACCCACTAAATATCCCCCTCCTCTTTTGGACTATTTGTGCCCACTCCGGAACTACTGTAGTATTACTTAGAAGTGGAGTCCCTCTGGCTATTTGGTCCTTTATATCCATATCCGCGTCCGGATTGCGCAATAAAATCTGAGAAGGTGTTTAAACATCCATTCGAATTCTCTCATTCAAGTCAAGTTAGATTTTAGCAAGGCTTCAGAGTAAGTGACTATGCTCTTCCAATTTTCTTCGCTGTTCAGAAGTATATCGCAGAAGTTTTCGACAATACAAACGGCGACTTTGGCCTAAAGATTCGTTCTTCCTAAACTCCAAATCTCACAATGAAAGAAAATGTGTTCCGCGTCATCGATCCTAGATGCAATTTGGTCATATCTTCCCCATTTTAAATAGATATTTGCAAAAATACTGTGGCGTGACCACTTCTAAGGCATTCCCAGAGGCTAGGGTCCCGTCATTACTGCTATGAGATTCTTACAATGGGAGCTGGAAGTCGCCGTAGTCTTGTAGGTAGTGTGTTGCCTTATTAGACGTAAAGCCAGGGTTCGAGCTCCAGGCCAGACATTAAGACAAAATACAAAAATTATTTCTTCGGCGACTTCCTCTCAGCAGATTTCTGGCAAAAACTCTGAGCGTCAAATAAAATTGCCATGAAAAAGTTTCTCAAAAATCTGTCGTTCGGAGTCGAATTTCAACTGTAGGTCCCACCACTCATGTATAAAATTAACACACACAACATAAGAAACTAGGAGAAACTAGGACGTTGTACAATGGGTCAATTCGACCTCCGGGTACTGTACTTGTCTTAATTGACAAGTACACGTCCTCTAACCCAACCTAACCTAACCTTTCATGGCAATTTTATTTACTCTCCGAGTTTTTGGGGCAGAAATCTGCTGAGAGGTAGTCGCCGAAGAAATATTTTTTCATATTTTCGTCTAAACTGGGGTTTGAACCGTGCCATCACGTCTAATAAGCCAACACACTACCTACTAGACTGCGTATACTTTTTTGATGGCCAGAGTAATATATTCGCCTTTTTTTTTTTACAAAAATCTACAAAGTATTTATAATTAAAAAAATGTAATAGATTAAAGCCTCTCCTGCGAATCGAACCTATAACCCTGACACGCGTACATTGGCATACTATCCACTAAACTACAAGGGCTCACGCCACCGCTTATATGAGGTGTATAATTTAAAATACTGCAAAATTCATAACAGATCAGGAAACTTTAGCACATGGTTTGTGTCTTTAATAACTTGTACGGTATTTTGGAAGCGCAATAACTGTCTTTTATTCTTAACTTAACTTTAAGGGCCATTATTACAACTTGTCGTTAACTAAAGGGAGAATTTTAACGGGTAGATAAATTGTTTTTCGTTATTATAAGTACCCAATAAGATAGAAGTGGTCGTTAAGCTAAAGGGAGGATCATCCTACTGGTAACTTTTAAAGGTCACTTTATGTTTGAATTTGCCATATTATATACAATATTATTTTCAATATGGCAACTTCAATTATAAACAAAATGAGCAAATACAACAAAAATAAGAAGCCCGCGGTTGCCACTGCATTAAAAAAAATTTGTATAATTAAGCAGTTTTATCGACATTGCTCCGGCACTGCCATATTTTTGAAAAATTTTATCTGTAAGTTGTAATAACGAAAATAAGTTAAAGTTAACTTTACAGTTCCCTTTCCCCAAGTTTAACCCTTTAACCCCAAGTTTAACGACAAGTTGTAATAATGGCCCTAAATGAAATAATGCAATTGAAATAAGTTTAATTTTCAGAGATTTTGTTTCTCCATTTACAAACAAAACTGGTATTGCAATATATCATTTACTCATCCATGATTACCCTGAATAAGTATTATCGATCTTAAGGTTAGGTTAGGTTTAAGGACGTTTGCTTGTCATTGGGACAAGTGCAATATCCAGAGGTTAAAATGATTCGTTGTAAAAACGTCCTAGAAAAGAGGGGCAAATGGGAAAAAGGAGAAGAGGTAGGAAAATGAGGTTATAGGAATCGATTCCAATGTTTGATGAAGATTTTTTGCTTTTCAGAAAACCTAATTTATACAAGAAGACAAAGCGGAACGTTTGTTAGTCAACTAGAGAACTTAAGAAATAGTGATTTGGAAGCATATGTCCAAAAAGATTATCTGCAAATTCTACAAGAACATAGAAAAACATTGAAATCCGCTCAAGCAACATTTTTGAAAAGTTGACAAGCAGCACGATTGAATCTAAACTAGATGATACCTTTACAGTTTGACGGGAATACACTTACTAGTACCAGTAGTTGCTCTTATAAGCTTTTAATTATTATTTCTATTGGAATATCAATTTATTAAGAGAATAATAAATTGTGTGATAGCAAAGACTACTCACTACATACATTGTAAAGGTCAGTTTAGTTCACATCGATTAGCAAACCACTTATCAATGCACATTGATTTCTGTAGCTTTAGCGTTAACAACGTTCACGTGCAATAATAATTTTTATTTACCTTTCGTCAGTAATGAACTTTGATAAGCCGTTCAACGTTTATCTGCATTCTAGAAACTTGGCGAAATAGAGAAAATGATGTTTAAGAATGGCTGGATGGTGTATAAATGGTGGTTAATACCTTCTTGCATACCTTTCTAAGTCAATCAGACTGTAATCTAAGTTAATAAAGAAGGCGAAGAGTCTTATGTACGATATTATCTTAAAAACAATAGAATGATTGATATTCTTGTAGATATTCCTACTGTCCTAAGCCCTTGGACTCTCTCACCGAACAGTGGAAGACCATTAGCAATTGAATTCACTCATTACAGCGAATCGCAGGGAATAGATTAAATCTACTTTATATCCCAGGACTTTTTAAGTTTTATTGGTAATAAAATGGATAACAAATATAGAGGAGTTTGAATATAGTTAAAGCGTGGGACCAGAAATAATGGAAATTAAGATGGTTTATTACCACTTTCAGCAGGCTTTACAAGTCCCTAAAGTATAGACAAGAACCCAAATGGCTAATTTCATTGGTAATGTTTAGCAAACAACATAAGGCAGTACGACAGTAATTTTGTACTTATTTTTCAAAGATAGGACAATAGGAATAATGACTTTCAAATGAAGTGCTTGATTACACGTCTAACCTAAGTTAGTAAAATAATTGAAAAAGATAAGTTGAATGGTCTTGGGATCTTAAATTGCTTGTAACCCCTTTTCAATTGCTCCTGTCTACCTAAGTTTTAAAACCATGCCAAGGTTTTAAAACCAAAAATGTGAATCGTTTTCTTTTGTCATCATTTACTAGCGTGCTACCCTAATGCTTGTACGCCAAAGGAAGTGGTTATTTAAATAGTAAAAGTCCCTAGGGTTTAAAGGGGGGCAACTATTTTTATGGATGACTGCAAAGTTATTGCATTTACGTTTACATTTCATGGTTGAACTTTTTTTTTATCGCAATATTGTTGCTACTCTAAAGGGATTTGATTAAAATGTTAATTTTTGTAAAATAAATATTTAATAATAAAGGATTTAAAATGTATTTTTTTTTAAATATTTGTTTTAGAATAGATAAATAACGGTATTAATTGAAATTAGAAAATGGCGAATTTTGTGTCATTATTAACACAAATTAATATAACTTAGATTTGTTCTGCAGGAGGCTAAGGGTAGAATTAGTCGAAAAGTTGTTCGAACTTTCTTTGTAGAAACAAACGAACGTTCACGGAAAGTACGTTAATTTTTAGCACATGAAAAACAATACAAAAACTTACCGTAATTACATTACTATTCTGTAATCGTTCACATTGCTTTTCATATCCTAAAAACGAACGTAAATTCCATTACGTCCCGTAGGTTAGGTTAGGTCAGGTTAGAGGAAGTGTACTTGTCAATTAAGACAAGTACAGTACCCGGAGGTCGAATTGACCAATTGTACAAGGTCCTAGTTTCTCACGCCACTTATGTTGTGTGTGTTAATTTTAGACATGAGTGGTGGGACCTACAGTTTAAAATCGACTCCGAACGACAGATTTTTGAGAAACTTTTTTATGGCAATTTTATTTACTCTCAGAGTTTTTGCCAGAAATCTGCTGAGAGAAAGTCGCCGAAGAAATACTTTTTGTATTTTGTCTTGATGTCTGGCCTGGAGCTCAAACCCTGGCTTTACGTCTAATAAGCCAACACACTACCTACTAGACTATGGCGACGTCCCATAAATGTTCGACTAATTCTATAAATAAAGATTGTACAGCTTCTAGTACACATGAGAAGGTACGGAGATTGATACATATTTCGAGCGATACTAAGATATCATATACAAAAACGAGACCCAATTCAAATATGAAACGTATCGAGGGGGTGCTATAAGAAGCTTTACAAACTTTTATGAACCGTTGTTTTAGGAGAACTATATGCATGTTTAGGCCAAATAGAAATGCCGATGCAATCTATGATTAACCTTAAATCAGGAGCCTATAATCCGAGAAATTCTAAAAACCAAATAGAAATAGATGGATGCACACAAATTTGTACTGGAACCACAAAGAAGTTGCATAAAGAGGCTTTCAAGTAAAGGGTCCGCCAAATAACTTTTGTTTTTGAAAATGCTTTAAAAAACACTACTGAATATTTTCTCAAATTTCTTTTTTTATTTGAAAGTACAATCCCCTCCGGTTAATAATGGAAAATAATTTCATTCAAATGGCTGCCTCGGCTGGCCATGCAGTAGCCTCCACCAGAAGATGCAGATTTTGGCAAAAAAAAATCATCTTTTCAGATGAAGCTCATTTTGATCTTAGCGGGTATGTAAACAAGCAAAATTGTCGCATTTGGGGCACAGAAAACCCGCACGCATACATTGAAAAGCCGACGCACCCAAAACGAGTCATTGTTTGCTGCGAATTTTGGTCCCGAGGCTTAATTAGGCCATTTTTCATCGAAAATGAGCAAGGAGTGGCCGTTACAGTCAATGGCGATCGTTGAACGAATTTTTGTTCACAAAAATTGAAGAGGAGGATATTGGAAACATTTGGTTTCAACAGGACGGCGCTACGTGCCACACAGCCGAAGCTACACTCAATGTTTTGCGCCCTGTTTTTGAAGATCAGATTATCAGCCGCAGAGCTGATGTCGTTTGGCCCCCCTCGGAGCTGCGATTTGACACCGTTGGACTATTATTTGTGGGGTGCCGTCAAAGATAAGTGTTATGCCGACAAGCCAGAGACAATTGACGCTTTAAAGGATAATATTCGTGAAGCCATTGGTGAAATACAGCTGCACACAATCGATAATGTGCTTAAAAATTGGACCGATCGTGTAGGCTACTGCATGGCCAGCCGAGGCAGCCATTTGAATGAAATTATTTTCCATTATTAAACGGACGGATTGTACTTTCAAATAAAAAAAGAAATTTGAGAAAATATTCAGTAGTTTTTTTTAAGGCATTTTCAAAAAAAAAAGTTATTTGGCGGACCCTTTACATTTTTGTTTCACCATTTTTGCCGCCCACTGCATTTACATTAGAAAAGTGATCTTAAGCCTTAATTGGAGATGTGTTGAACATTTAGATTTACATAAGCAATGGCTTGTTTAGTAAATATAAAATTATGAGCCATCCTGATATAATTATTTGCTTAAAAAACTTAAGCGGTTAGAGAAATTAAAGCATACCAGTCAAGTCTAACATGCATTAATTATCAAATTAATACTAATAAGAAAGGTGATTAAGACTAATAATGATTGACAAAAAGAAAAATACTTACCGAATTTGTTGCCAAAATTTGTAGATTTGGATTTGAGTCTTCGAGTAATTTTTGTACCATGCGCAAGAATGATTCCACAAATAAATTCAGGGTGGTTTGGGCATGACAAGCTTGGAGTAATATATCCATGGCTTCCATGGCAATTTCCACAAATCTTAAATAAATAAAAAAAAAATAAAAGAAAACATAAAATATTAACTTATAAAAGACCAAAAAAAGAAAAAAATTCTGGCAAGCACATGCCATACACATTATATGGTGCATTACGCTGGTAATGCATTTGAAGGCAGACAAACAAAATAAAAATTTTTTTTTGTGCAAATATGATAGGCAATGATGGTTATTTATAAATATTGCAAAGAATAAGAATAATAACAATAATTATGAGTCATGTATGTAAGTGATAGGCGGCATGCTTCTCTTCTTTTTTTACTTACTTGTAACGCTTACGATTTATATCCTTGGTTGCCTTCTGGTATAAATATTCACCAATGCGATCCAGTTTGTCGGGTGAGCTAAGCGAATAGAAGGTTAGCTTCTCCATGTTCGATTTAACCAGGCCATCCTCGGGCACTGCAGGGAATATATTGTCCACTAAACGCTTGTAGCGTGGCCTTAAGGCCGAACAGCAGCCGCAACAACCTAACGGAAGAAAACATGGTTGAAAACAACATGAACATGGTGAACGCGATACAGAGGGTCGTGGTATTATAAGACGCATGCATTTATAGCTAAACATGCTCTTCTTCTTCTTCTTCTCCTACTCTGTTCTACCGTTTTTAACGTTTGCAATACGAGTTTTTCTTTTCCTACAAATTTGGTTTTTTTTTCGTTAATTTTTTTTTAAAAAAACTTTCGTTACATTTTTGAAATTTATTTATATCGCCAACAAAAACTCGCTGAAACGTTTTGCATTTCGTTTAATATTAATAAAAACAAAATTTTTTATTAATTCGTTAAGTTCTAGTGTGTTTGTAGCGCGGAAGACGCTTTATTACTAAACAACCGTTAATATTTCTAAAGTTATCGTAGCGGTTAGAAGATTTTTTTGTTGAATTTTCTTTTCGTGTGTGTCTGTCTGTCTGTCGGTCTGTGTGTGTTTCTCCATACGACGAGCACTAACTGAGAGTCTATCAATGAATGAATGGATGAATGAGTGTATTCGCATTTGTTTTCTTTTCTTTTCTTTTTTTTTTGTTTGCATTTGTTTTTGTTTATAATCGTAATATTTTTCTTTTTTTATTTGTTTTCATTCTGTATATAATTTTTGTTGTGCTATAGTTTTCGCGAATAGCGTAAATGGTAACAGAATTATAGAGAAAATGTTATACAAACAATTTACCGCGCCAGGCTACCCAATAGTGGTGTTACGTTTTTTTAAAGTTTTCGCTTGTTGTTGTTGTTGTTGTGGTTGTCGTTGTTGACAACGTAACCGCCCGACATGCAAACACTTTAAAACAGTCATTCACTTTTTTAATACGACGGGGAAGTTTTCCAAGGATTAGAATAACAACAACGCTAAAGTTACAAAAGGTGAGTGAACTTTAAGAACAAAGGGTTGCTCATACTATACACTGTTGAGTAAGCTCAATCTTATCAATCAATCCAAGCTTAGGAACCATTATGGAACTGTCATAGACAGTACAGCAATATCAGTAGTTAACCCATTTCGCTCCGCTGTTCGATTTTTCGAACAGTAAAAATCTTCTTTTTTCAAAAAATATTTATGTATGAAAAAGGTAAAATTTCAAAAAAATTTGGGTTTTGGTATTAAGTCTCAACTTTAGGAAAATAAAAAAATCCCCCCGTAAAATATCCCCCTCCCCCGATGCTAGGAGCAAATTTCTTCAACCCATATTTTTGGACACTTTTTAAATTAATTTTTAAAAATAATAAACAAAATAAAATTAAAAAATAATTATGAGGAATTACTGCCAATATATGTAACCGTCTTATAAATTATAAAAAATATGATTTACATGCACATGCGTGCCTTCACATATGTGTAAACTTGTCTGTTCGAAATTTCGAACGCTGGCGCTTATCCGAAAACGAAAAGTCGGAAAAATATTTTGAGCTAATTTTTGACATCAGTAAGGTCCTAATTACCCTAAAAAAGTATTTTTCTTCTTAAACAAAAAATAAAATTTAATTTCGGAGCGAAATGGGTTAATAAGCTGATTGAATAAAGACATCAATCAAGCTCGAAGCGTAAACAATTCTAACAAAATTGAAAAATACCGATTAATTCCCAAGGGTTTGCTTCGATGCATACATACCTACATACATACATAATTGGTCATTACAACCCTTCAGTCAGGATTACGACCTAGTTTCTCACACCACTTATGTTGTGTGTGTAAATTTTATACATGAGTGGTGGGACCTACAGTTTAAAGTCGACTCCAAACGACAGATTTTTGAGAAACTTTTCATTGGAATTTTTATTTACTCTCAGAGTTTTTACCAGAAATCTGCTGAGAGGAAGTCGCCGAAGGAATATTTTTCCATATTTTCGATTTGATGTCTGGCCGGGGATTTGAACGGCGGCCTTACGTCTAATAAGCCAACACACTACCTACTAGAATACGGCGACTTCATCAGCAATATCAGTAGTTAATAAGCTGATTGAATATAAGACATCAATCAAGCTCGAACCGTAAAATTTTTAACAAAATTAAAAAATACCGATTAACTCCCCGAAGCTTGCTTTGATACCCATTTAAATCTGGAATTTGTTCTTCTTTTCGACAATGCAAAGTAAGTGCTAATGATCTTATCTTATTTCATTTCAGCTCCAAAATTATATTAAAGATTCAGTCGTCTCACATGTACTTTACTATAAGAAAAGACTTCAAATTGAAATTTTTCAAATCAGATAAGAAGAAGTGAGTAATGGTTCCATCCTCTTCCACATTAATACAGCTTCTCTGTTATGCGGAAAACGCAGTCTCTTCGCATGCCTGCCGCTATTAAAGGGAATCCACTAATTTCCAGGCGCTTCTTTTGGTAATTTTAAAGATCCGGAATATTTCCTTATATCCCGACAATATAAAACTTTGAAAAAGAAAGCTAGTCAAGGCCACGCCGCAAAAAATATCGAATAAAAACAGTCCAATAACTCCTAAAGATATTCTTCGTTCATTATCCGAATCAAAATCTTTCCTATCGAGCAAGGAAATGGCAGAGTAAGAGAGAAATCGTCCTCTACATTATTGTACCTCCGGCATTAGATGGAAGGCATAGCATTCTGAAAAATAGTCAATCTCATAGTGCAGAAAATTTCATTTGATCATAAGTTAGGTAAGATAGCGCGCTTGCCATGAAGGGTAACTTTCCACGTACATAAGTCCATTGTAACACCATAAGCCAATAACCTGGGGTTTAAATACTTACAATAGGAAACCATCTAGTCTACAAAATAAATCTCACTTCACTCAAATATGACAGGATATTGGAAACCAAAAACCCCTACATTTTTATGAAAAAAGCTGGGTACTGACACATAAGTTGAATGATAATCTCAGTTATCTCTTCAGATTCATAGCTCCTGCATTAGTCATTCGAAGAAATGCCAAGTCTATGGTATGAATTAGATATGGATTAACATTTCCATACTAGAAAACAAAGAAAAAATGGTCAAAGCAATGAACCAGATTCGAAAAATAGTGTCAGAAGTAGGCGAAGTTACATCTAAAGGCACAATCATGGCGTGTCCTTGTTTTAGAATGCTTCTGGGATAATTTTATTGATACATCGGATCTTTAAAAAGGAAAAACTAAGAGACTAGACACATTTGTTGCTATAAACGGGGTATCGAAGCTATTTGATATCGCTGAGAAAAGTTTGCAGTGCTAAAAGTGTTGATAAATAAAGAAAATTTTCTCAAATTTGTTGAGTTTTTTTTTTTTGTTAGATGCTCTCATTTTTAAAACCCGTCTCTTGTATGCAATAAGTGGCCGTCTCGGATATGTAGACTAAATATGCGAGTCTGTTTAGCACAACTATATGCTGTCTAAATAGCTATACGGAGGCTGAAGAAGTATGACATATTCAACTAAAAGCAGTATGGAACGCCCAAAACATTTAGCGGCTCACTAAACTGCAAAATTTTTGAAAGCTGTGCGAAGTCAGTTGCCTTGTAGGGATGTAAATCAGGGAGTGCAACACGTTGTGACCTTTGTCAAACAATGCCTGAGTCGAATCCAGTGAATTTTCAGGCGAAACACTATCAGTAATACATATATCTGAGAACAAACTGGGAGGACGTGATTTGAAATCGAGATTCATAAACGTAAGGAGAGATGAGTTCGACATTATTTACCAGCACTGAAACTGAATGGAAATTCCCGTTGAAAGAGAAGCTCAAGCCTTAATTCATCATCAGGAAATAGGGGCAGTGAAGATAAATGCACTGTGGGATGAGTTGAAATCTCTTGTAGGTAGAAATTCAGTGTCCATCGAGTCACATACTGCCATATAAGTATGAAAGAGAGATTCCACGTGTATACAATTTACTGCTTGAATGTTTGTGAAATATTTGTCACAACAGAAGCTTGTGACAATCGTTTGTTACAGTTTCTGGGGAAGAGGATTCTATGGGATACAAATAAAGGAATTTAGTTTTCAAAGCAACAACAAGTTATCATAGTAAATAGTAGTTATTTATCCGTAAATGAATCGTTCTAAATAAATCAAACAATTTTATACTTCTTTTTACTACACCTTATATAATTTTAAATGCCAACACCTTATAGAAATTATACATTGACAGCCACTTGTTCTTATTTGCCACAATTCTTATTGGGGGATACCTTCTCTGTAAACAATAATTTTGTCTTAATAATTCTGCATACAAACAAATTAAGCTCAAGTAAACAAACTAATATATAAATATGACATGTATATACGTATGTATATATACCTATACACAGAGTGTGTGTATAAAGTACATTTTTATTTATTTTAATAATTTACTAAAGAAAAGTCACCCATTGTTCGTCGTCACCACCAAAGAATCTTTATAATCTTATCGCACTAATTTTGTAAATATAGCCAACCATATTTGCTTATTATAAACTTTTTTTTGCACATTGATTATTACCACAAATCGTTGACATTCTAATCCATTAAATATTAAAATTACTTCTAAATTTTAAACTCAATTCAACAAAGAAAATCTGTTTGGTGGAGTCCACTCACTTCACTTTTGAAGTGTCTTTGGTTGGCTTCACAAATAATCGATTCTCGGTAGTTAATCTTTAATGATTTCATATTATCTTCTGTCTTACCCGACATTGCTGTTGTTGTGGACTTTTAACTCCAAATAATTGCACAATTGGTGTAACACAATTAAAATGAACACTTATTTTCCAAAAAAATCTTGCGAATTAATCAACAACACACTTTACTGGCCTATAAAAAACGATGTTAATCATAAAATCACTATTAGCAACAATAAAAACAACAACAAGTATAATAGAAATGCCAAGAGAGGGAAATTTGTTTTGACGTGTTAAAGAGAGCATCTTTTAAGAATTCTAAACAGCTGTGCTACAAAAGTGGTGCCAAGTTGGAATTTATTTTATTTAAGCAGTTTTCTTACATGTAGCAACACTTAAAAAGACGTTACATTTTAAAATAACTAATTTTGAGAAATTGTTTATTGTTAAGGAAACTTTAAATTCATTATTTTTTTGGTAAATTTTATATGGAAAACATTTTTAAGTGTGTCTTTATTAGCTAAATGAGGCCTCTCAATGAGATTTCGTTAGTTAAATTGCATCAGATAAGCAAATGGTTAGGCTGCTATTCCTGGTCTGACTGTTGCATATACATAGGCCGAAGGTCCAGATCCTTGTCAGCGATCTAACCTCGGATACTGCCCGGTAAGAAATCCAGTAAATAGGTTTACTTTGGATTTATGCAAACCCAGCAGTAAGTCAAGAGTGGGATTGACACAATGTTTCACTTCCGAAATTTTAATATTATATAACCCTAGTCCAGTTGAAAATAAACATCGTGGCATTCATCAAATCCAAAAAATGAATTTTTAATTCGTCAGTTTTTCTGATAATTTGTAACCATTTTTATAAGTATGCCAAAGTGTCAGAGTTGGCAGCACTGTTATGAGTGACAACCGTTTTGTTTAGTTTCGGTGTTTTTTCGCGCCATTAAATTCAGTTAACTAAGCTTTCTCGTAGTGTTTTTCCTTTTTTTTATAAAGTTTTGTGTGTAAATAAATAGTTTTTGTGTAAATATTTGTGTTAAAATTAGTGTGAAAATGTTTTTTGTTTAGAAATTATAATTAAGTTTACTCACATGAAGGATCTGTACATTTCTGTATGAAGGTGTCCAAAAATTCCGGCAGCTCTCTTGGCTCAAAACAACAGGTAATTAAGGCCATTTTTTATTTTTTTTAATACACAATCACTGTGGGTTTTTAATTAAATGCACATTTGCTTAATACATATCTGTTAACAATTAAGTAAAGGACACAACACTTTTTGGGAGGAAAAAGATAAGGTACGATATTAAATACAAAAACAATAACCCAATATTGCTTACAACAACAAAAGAAAACTTATGTTAGGTTAAACAACACACCTCTTTGTAAGGCAAACTACAATGAAGAGAATTTCCGTTTCCTTTTGCTCTTTGGGAATATAAATCTTTGTTTATTTTGTACTATTTTTTTTGTTTGTTTTTGTCTTTTTTTGTTTGTTTGCTTTGAAATAAGCCTAACAAGTGTTAAAATAGCAACAAATTGCAGGTGTTTATGGCATGACCTTGATGTGTTTACTTGAAAGATTTCTGCTTGCAAGAATTGTTTATGTTTGTTTGTGTAGTAGTGGTAGTTAATATAGGTTAAAGTTGAATGGTGTACATGACAAGGGAGATAGAGAGGAGGCTTTTAGTATAGAGATAAAGAATAATAAAAATCAGCTGATTTCTCTTTCTAATTGTTTTTGCTTTCTTTGTTTTGGGGCTTGGGGAAAATGGTGCTTATTTTGTGGCAATATTTCTCTTTTATTGCTTTTGTTGTGTTAAGAATATTTATTTTATTTTTTTACTGTTTTTTTATTGTTTATTTTTGGTAATAAACAATCAAAGCTTTCTTTAAATGTTTGTTGTATTAATTCTTTCCTTCGTTTTTTATAAACCCTCTCCTACACAAATTTGTTGGGTTTAAAATGCGTAATTGTTGGGGTGTGTGTGTGTGCATGTGACTGAGCTGTCACATTTGACATAATTAACGGTAATAAATTTTTCTTCATAAAATTTTATATTTTTTTGTTAAAAAATTAATACTTTTCTGTTGAATTTTTGTAGTTTTTTTAAATAAATTGGAATTATTTACATACTTTTCTATTGATTTTCTTTTTTAACACTTTTTTTAAATGCTTTTCTTAATACTTTAACTTTTACAGGGGTTTTTCTGTTTTTCTTAAACTTTATATAACATTTTTTTAGACACTTTTCATTTAACTATTTGTAATTATATTTCAACATTTTAACAATTTTTATTTATTATTCTAAACTAAAACTATTTTTATTAATTTTTTATTAATTTTTTTATAGTTTTAATAACTTTATACACAAGTTTTCCTAAAACAAACTACACAAAATATGTAAATCCTTATTGACATTTTCTTTTCTAATTTTTTTTTACTTTCTCTCTCTATTAAAATCTACAAACAACTGACTGTTCCGTACTTATGTATTTACAATCATTTCATCAGAAAGCTTTTTAAGGGTTTTTAGGGGTTTCAAAGCTTATGTAAAAGCTTTGCTTAAAATTTCATTGAAAGAAAATTTCTTTCATAAAAATTATACGAAAACACTGTAAGAAAATTTAATAGAGGCTCTTTGTAATTTAAGTACGAGGATGGATCACTAATAAAGGGTCCGCCAAATAACTTTTTTTTTTGAAAATGCTTTAAAAAAACTACTGAATATTTTCTTGAATTTCTATATTTATTTGAAAGTACAATCCTTCCGGTTAATAATGGAAAATAATTTCATTCAAATTGCTGCCTCGGCTGGCCATGCAGTAGCCTAAACCAGAAGATGCCGATTTTGGCAAAAAAAATCATCTTTTCAGATGAAGCTCATTTTGATCTTGGCGGGTATGTAAACAAGCAAAATTGTCGCATTTAGGGCACAGAAAACCCGCACGCATACATTGAAAAGCCGACGCACCCAAAACGAGTCACTGTTTGGTGCGGATTTTGGTCCAGAGGCATAATTGAGCCATTTTTTTTCGAAAATGAGCAAGGAGTGGCCGTTACAGTCAATAGCGATCGTTGTCGGGCCATGTTGAACGAATTTTTGTTCACAAAAATTTAAGAGGAGGATATTGGCAACATTTGGTTTCAACAGGACGGCGCTACGTGCCACACAGCCGAAGCTACACTCGATGTTTTGCGCACTGTTTTTGAAGATCGCATTATCCAGCCGCAGAGCTGATGTCGCTTGGCCACCTCGGAGCTGCGATTTGACACCGTTGGACTATTATTTGTGGGGTGCTGTCAAAGATAAGTGTTACGTCGACAAGCCAGAGACAATTGACGCTTTAAAGGACAATATTCGTGAAGCCATTGGTAAAATACAGCTGCAGACAATCGATAATATGCTTAAAAATTGGAGCGATCGTGTAGGCTACTGCATGGCCAGTCGAGGCAGCCATTTGAATGAAATTATTTTCCATTATTAACCGGAAGGATTGTACTTTCAAATAAAAATAGAAATTTGTGAAAATATTCAGTAGTTTTTTTTAAAGCATTTTCAAAATAAAAGTTATTTGGCGGACCCTTTATTAACCTTGGCTGCCGTGTATACACAGCATTCACTTGATGCATCACAGTGACTGACATCGTTTAAATACGGCAATTACTTACTGGTTCACAGAGGCTGATGCCGCATATACATGGCAATCATTTGTTGATTGATTAACGATTGAGTATGGTCAGTCGCCCCGACATGATAAGTTGCAACGTATGATACAACAGTGCCGTTGTGATATGGTCTGATATCAAACTGTAGTTCAAACTGCCGGAGGCTATTCGGAGTATACTTTAAACTGTAAGTCCCGCCACTTAATAAATAAAATTAACACACACAACATAAGTGGTGTGAGACGCTAGGTCATAATCCTGATTTCCTTTTTTCAAAAAAAAGTTATTTGGCGGACCCTTTACATATTTATTCCTGTAACTCCTATAAGAACAAAGTGTTGGCCTCCATCTTAGAAGCAATAGCTGAGCGGATCTAAAAGTTTTTGTTAATGCAACGCTTACATACATACTATCTACGGAAAGCTCTACGGTCCTGAAAGCTAAGTTGGAGTGCAAATGATACCCTAGGGGTAAACGATGAGCCAAATACATTTGCTTTTCCGAAAATTCTTCTTTCAAAGTAAAAATAATTAATTTTGTACAGAACTAAACTGTTTAATTAAAACTAATTATTATGAACCTTAATAACCCTAATAAACCTGTAACTGTTATCTCTTTTCTCTTTTTTTGTTGTTCTTGTTGTTGTTGTTGTTGTAAAAATAATTAATTATTAGTTTTGATATTATTTGTCCACAGGCTTTTAATGGCCATTACAATGGTTTGATTACCCCCTGCTATTGGCTGGTAACAGCAAATCAGGTTCTCTTGACAGCTAAAGCGGCGTCAGTCGTTAAAGATTTTTAAAAGTGTGAAAAATTCTTAGCGTTTTTTGGTAATTTAATTTGAAATTCTTTTTTTTTCTATTATTTCTTATAATTTATAACTGAAGGGCATTCAAGGTTATTAATCAATATCTATTAAGCGAATAAGCCTAAGTTACACAACAGAATTCTATGATTGATTATAAGTTTTCATAAAGGGCTAATTAATTACCAAAAAAAAGAAAAAAAAAACCTTTTATGGCCAATAAGCACAATTACAGGTTAAAAGAAATTGTTAAACAAGAGTGTAAAGTCTGGCTGCGAAGTTAGAATAACAAAATAAATCAAAAAAAACAGAACAGAACCTAACATATTTTACACTTTAATTGAAAACATAAAAAAGAACTTAAGCTTAACATACGAGAACAATAAAAGTGTTAAATTAATAAATTAAACAATTCGTCGAAACCCGTTGAGCTTCGCTGTTACTTTCATTGTCAACTAGCTGTACCCTGCGCGTGTTGCTGCGCCACCAACTAAAATAAATTTGAAGGAAAGGCATTACACAAATGTCCAATTAATTTTGAATCATTTTATTGATTTTGTTTCCCGTTGTCCTGATTATTCAGATGAACGGGCCTGAGTAGTACGCATTCGATCAGTTTCTAATCTCACTTCTCGTTGCGGCATATACTCGCAGATTTTCCAGTCTCAATGCTCGTCGGATTCTGAGGCTCGTAATGCTCTTTTATTCCGTGCTTGAGGTATAGGTCGACCAATTGCTTGTCATTAATTTTAAATAATTTGCAATGACGCCATCCAACGGAAATTAATCGCACCAACCTTCGTCGGCTCATGCGGAACAATTTTGTTAAAGAATTCACAGTTTACGATTTAACTCTCAGCGTCCAGTTTACACCACCTTCACGTGAACTGATCATATCCTCAAATCGCTCGTGCAGAAAGTTAAATGTGGCATGAGCTGTAATGCATCGTCCTGTTAACGTTCATGTCGTTGATGTCCAGATCATACAATTCAGGCCAAAAGTACATGCTAATCATCGACCTATAGTAGTTGCCGTTGACAGTGATAGTTCTAAAAGAAATATGGACTGGTGACTTCGTCAGACCAAAACCAACATCAAACACTGACTTTTTCGGGATGCATAGAACGCCCTGGCATCTCATGTGGATTGGTATCTCTTATGTGTGCGAAGATTAATTCGAATTTGAAAATCCAAGACGCAATCCATATATATTAGCAGCGCCACATTTAGCGTTAACAGAGCAAAATTTGCTTTTAACAGAACAAAATTTGCCCTTAACAGAGCACTGTTACGTGTTTAACAGTATCCATCTGAATAAGCCCATTTGTTTAGAAGCTAATTTTTGGACAAATACTAGATCTATAAGTGCCATAACATACTCAAAGGAAGGTTCCAAGCTCGCTTAATATAATCAGCAATATAGTCCCATATAAAGTGGTATGGTAGTGTGAAAATTGACTTTGAAACTAACAATTTGGATTGCAAATTCTCTAGAAGATCAGTGGCCATTTTGGAACATATAAGAAATAGTACACCATACAGACTACATATATGCAAATGGTAGTCCAGAGGGTGCTCTTTCCAACCGTGGTAGTGGGATAGCTGTACTCATTTTGAGAGTTGAGATTTTCAATTTTGAAAAAATCGATTTTTGCTCCAAAAAATATATGAGAATTCTCTAGAAGATCAGTGGCCATTTTGGAACACATAAGAAATAGTACACCATACAGACTATATGTAAATGGTAGTCGAGAGGGTGCTCTCTCCAACCGTGGTAGTGGGATAAGTGGAACAGTTCCGTCCTCCATACCCATCAATCGTACTTTACATTTCCACACTTTTGTTCACTAATAATAATGATCATAATGGGAATTATATTTTATGTCAATACATACATACATACATACATAATTGGTCAGGATTAAGACGTAGTTTCTCACACCACTTATGTTGTGTGCGTTAATTTTTTATACATGAGTGGTGAGACCTACAGTTTAAAGTCGACTCCGAACGACAGATTTTTGGGAAATTCTTCATGGCAGCAATCTGTTGAGAGGAAGTCGCAAAAGAAGTATTTTTTCACATTTCGTTTAGTTGGAGATGCCTGACCTGTGGTTCGAACCAAGACCTCACGTCTAATAAACCAACACACTACCACGGCGACTTCAATATGTCAATAGTCTGCAATAATTGCAAAGTAGTATTGCCACTGTTAAACAGTTAACAGTGGTCTGTTAATAGCAAAGTTTACCCTGTTAGAGACAAGGTGTGGCCCTGCTAAAAGTGTGGGATTGCGTCTTTGGTTTTTAAATTCGAATTTATTTTCACACACATGTATCCCCTCAAATTCGACAAATTTGTTTGTTCATCTACTTTTTCACACAGGAATGGGCCTTATCGTTGAAGATGATTTTGTAATGGAAAGCGGGCGGTACGTTACCCGAACAGAATACCAATTTTTTTAAAACATTTTTACTATTTGCACCTGTTGTTGAGTGTTATAGCCATCCATGGTGATTTAGAAAACAGACCAAATGGCCGTTATCAACTGTTGAAGTTCGAAAGTATTCGTTGAAGGATCGTATATGTACACACTGAATCTTGAATCTTCTTCTGCAGGCAGTAGTGGATCATCTCCCATGGCACCTTAAAAAAGGTGTTGTTGGTAATGCTATCAAGTCCATCGACTTTGTTGATTGCAATTTCGATAACGATCACAATAAACTACTGCGGTGGTGCCACTTTATTATCATTTGAAAAATAACTTGGCATTCTTTGCCTTAAAGAGAATGATGATATACATCGTATGTCACCTTTGAGATTCTTAGCGGCTTAATACCAGATTATCTACTTCAGGGAAAACACCATTTCAAAATGGCAACAACGATGGAACGAGGAGGATAGAGGAAGATGGACCGCGAGACTTATCCCGGACATAAGGCCATGGATCGGTCGGAAATTTGGAGAGATAAACTACTACGTTACACAGATGCTATCGGGTCACGGATATTTTAGGAAATATCTGCACAGAATGGGCAAGGCCGCCTCCCCTTACTGCCTGTACGAAGAAGGGGAGGTAATTGATGACGCAGAACACACTGTTTTCGAGTGTGCACGCTGGCAGAGCTATCGCTCTGTACTGACGTCAATAGTCGGAACGATCACAGCCGCTAATATTGTCGGCGTTATGACTGCGAGTAGTGAAAATTGGACCTCGGTAGTGAATTACATAGAGCGCATTCTGAGACGGAAGAAGATAGATCTTGAAGCTGCAGAACGAGTAAGCATGTCGGCATAGGTGATACTGCCACACGTGCCGGGAGTAACCGAGACGACGATCTAGACGAAAGGAATATTGGAGACGCTTAGATGACTCCTCAACTTTCGATTCGCAATCCGGACGCGGATATGAACATGAAGGGGCCAAAGGGCCAAAAGGACTCCACTCCGAAGTAATACCACCGTAGTTCCGGAGTGGGCACAAACAAGTCCACAGGAGACGAGGGGGGGATTTAGTGGGTGAGGGCCCCACACACGGAGGATGTGACGAGTTCCTCTTTGGTGCGGTTAGGTACATTTACCCCTCCTCGGCGAAAAAAAAAAATACCAGATTATCTGAAACTCTATTGTTGCCCTACTGAACGGAATCTTCAGTCTAGCTCTCTTGCCCTAATACTTACCCAAAGTACTAAAAAAAATGTACCATTTTATGAGTAACAATTTTTATGTCACAATTTTTTGAAAACAAAATCATTAAATTTTTTTTATATTCCATGTGGTGGTTGGTACTCATGTGAGAAAAAAATGTCTCGTACCCTTTAAAGAATGTTAACGCGTACAACACACATTGATGATTTAAAACTGTTTTCTTGTCCAGTATCTGTTGTGTTCATCAAATTTGTTGGCCAAGTTTTTATCTTAAATTCAGATTTTTGAAGCAAATTAAAAACAAAAAAAAAAATTAAAATTATTTCTTTTAGTCTCTCTTTTTTTCATTTTGCGACCTTATTTGGCTACTTGAAATGGCTACAGTGTGTGTACGTACATACGTACGTTACGAAGAGATATTGTCAATAAAAAACAAAACAGAAACAAAAAATTAAAACAAAGAACGTAAAAAACACACACACACGCACACAACCACAGAATAAATAAAAAATTAAAATATTTTTGGCCAAAAAAAAAAACTTAATGAAGTAATATTGGTTATAAGACCCGAACAATAAATGAATGAAGACACGCATGGTTGATGTAACAGTTTAAGATCAAAGGAAGCAAAACTTTAAAACGGCATTTAAGTTGGGTGCCTGCAAAGGGGAGTCATTGAACTGAAAGGTTTCATTAAAAGGTACCTCCTCATTAACAAGAGCTCTATGCAGCAGTGCTTTACATCCTTTTAGTTTCATATTTAGCGAGTCTGCCAAACAGGGATTTTTCAACTTTGAGAGTTGTTTGACGGCCATTTTGTTGAAGCTATTTCTGTCATATTTAGGGAGTCTTCCAACAGGAACTTTCCAACTTTGACAGTTGTTTGACGGCCATTTTGTTGAAGCTACTTCTGTCAAATTAGTTGTCATTTATTCAGGCTGTTTTGCCAAATCAAAATGGACGGGTATTGCATTCAATAGCAAGAAGGACGTGTGTTCGCTTAATAGGCTCTGTAGCAGAGGGCAACTGTTGCTAATTTTCATTGAAAAGTCTTTTCAGTAATGAGCCTCATTTCTTGATGAAGATGATGATTTGGGGCGATACCAACCCACTGTGACATTGCGGGAAACTGCAGAGCCGACAAGCTAGCCAGAGCTGGCGCACTACTCCCGGAATCCTGTTCAATCAACTTACGAATGCAACTTGCCTCGATCAAACTGGCCATCGCGCGGAAATTTTTCCGTAACGCCAACCTATCCTGGATCAACGAGGAGTCCTGCTCTACCGCTAGACTCACCTGGTCCCGGATGGATAGAAGGCGTACCAACCAGTTACTTGGACCTGTAACCATGGCCACTGTGATTGAGATGATGCCGCGACTAAGTTCAAGTAACTGGTTGGTACGCCTTCTATCCATCCGGGACCAGGTGAGTCTAGCGGTATAGCAGGACTCCTCGGGAGTCCATGGTTACAGGTCACTGTGTTATGGTTAGACACGCGGAGAGAATGCGGCTCCCATTTAATGACTTCTGCCGTGGGTGCAGATGCGCTAAGGAGGACGAGACTGTTAACCACTTTCTTTGTCAATGCCCATCTCTTGCGAGGTGCAGATATAGGTTTATTCGACCCTTGTCAGCTTGACGGAGCTATCATCTATTGATGTCAAGGATATAGTTTCGTTTATCAAACTTTCGGGCTGGTTATCCAGCGGTTGGTAGTCGTGCCTTAAATGTGCAATCCTTGCGCTGACAGAAGTGGTCACTCACATTGGGCTTAATACAGCAGTTGAGGCATACATTTTGAAATCTGCTGGCTGGTAAATATAAAGTAACCCAGTGTATCTCTTGACCGAATTAGTGACTTTCTTTCCATTGAATGGCGGAAAATTCAGAAAGTCACTGATTTATTGAACCAACTTCTTAGAATACTCTTCTTACAGTTTCTCTAGCTATGTAAACTTATTCAAATCTAATGTTATATTAGGTTAAGTTGTGCAGCACTAGCGCTGACCAATTTCTTCCTCTTCCCTGATTTTGGTGGAACTTGGTCAGTACAAGAACTGCGTTCACCTGCGGCATCACAACGGGCCGCTATGCGTGCTCAAGTGAGCTTTTTGGTATGAAGCTACCACGCTAACCTATAACCCACACTATATTCAAGAGCGTCCAATGCATCCCAAAAAAGTCACTGTTTCGTAAGGATTCGGTCCATATTCCTTTGAGAACAATGTTGTCCAGGCCATCATTGTCAATAGCCAGCTGTAAGGGTCGATGACTACCAAATTCTGAATTGAATTCTTGAATTGGATGATCTGGACAGCAAAATTCTTGATTTTGAGACGATATCAATCCATATGAGTGTTCATTAGTGTCCAAAGTATTTTAAAAAAGTAATTGTTTGGTGCGGTTATTGAATTGACGGCATCAACAGTCCATGTTTCTTTGAGAACGATGTTGTCCAAGGCATTACTGTTAAAGGCCAGCACTATAGGGTGATGATTACCGAATTCTTTTGGCTTGAATTGAATGATCTGAACACCAAAAAATTCTTTAATTTGGGACGCGATACCCATCCACATTCATGAGCGTCCAAAGTATCCCAAAAAAGTCATTCTTTGGTGTGGATTTCTGATAGGCGGTAACAACGGCATCTTTTTCTTGAAGTCGCCGTAGTCTAGTAGGTAGTGTGTTGGCTTATTAGACGCAAAGCCAGGCTTCGAGCCCCAGACCAGGCATCATAACAAAATATAAAAAGTATTTCTTCGGCGACTTCCTCTCAGCAGATTTCTGGCAAAAACTCTGAGAGTAAATAAAATTGCCATGAAGGGTTTCTCAAAAATGTGTCGTTCGGAGTCGACTTTAAACCGTAGGTCCCACCACTCATGATAAAATTAACACACACAACATAAGTGGTGTGAGAAACTAGGACGTTGTACAATGGGTCAATTCGACCTCCGGGTACTGTACTTGTCTTAATTGACAAATACACGTTCTCTAACCTAACCTATCAACGGCATCTTTGATAACAACGTTGTCCAGGCCATTACTGTCAACAGTCAGCACTTAAAGTGTTGATTACGAAATTCTTTTGGCTTGAATTGAATGTTCTGGACACCAACGTCATGCAGATTCTACAAGACTGCGCTATTTATCGTACAACTCAATGAACACAATGAAAATTTTGCGCAAGCGACATGGTCATCTCACGTAACGGTGATGTAAACTGGTCATTAAAATCGAGCGACTTTCTTGTGGGTCCTCAAAGCCAACGTAAACCATGCCTTCAGTCTCGAATTCGGGCTGATATACAATGCACAAGAGTTATGGGAAATTGAACGTTCCGTATGCGTTCCAACCAGAGATCAGCAATGAGTATTCAAAACGATGAGTAGATTCGAATCATACTTATAATTTCTGATACTTATACGCATTCATACTTATTTTAATGTCATACTCATACTACTCATATTCAAAGTTTAAAGTACTCATCGTACTTATACTTAACAATACGCATGATGTTGTTGATTTCGATTCTCCTCTACTCAACATATACAAGAATTACAAAATAAGTATAATTCGCATACGATTACTACAAAACTTATAAGAAGGTTGTGTGTTTGCCTAGCTTGCTGTCTTTGTCTTTTAGTTTATGTGTCTTTCTTCTTTGTTTGTAAATGCAACAACAACTAAGACTGTAAATTTTGATGAATGATTCGAATCACTCGAATCATTTATGAGTATTATAAGTATTTTTCGAAATTTATGAATCTAAATGAGTAGGCAGGCGTATGAATCAAACATATTTCGAATGTTATGAATTGCTACCTGTACTTATAAATCAATGTTGTTGTGAGTACAAATGATTCAGAGTAGTTAGATTTCAATACTGTTGACTCACTCAAACTAAAAATTTTATGAGTACTTATGAGTAGCGAAAAAAAACGATTCATTGCTGATTCCAATCAGCAAAGCCTTGGCAGATATTTGAACGACGTTATATTCTACACAAAATGGAATCGTTAGGTCTTTCAAACGAACAAATATTTTCGATGATGGTCATCATACAGTGGTGGCCTAATAATTAGAAACGATGTTTCTGGAACAGAGTTCTCTGGAGTGACGAATCTAAGTTTAATTTGTCCTAATATGATGGAAAAACGCAAGTAAGGCGTCCGCCAAAAAAAGCCTTTGATCCCAGGTACACAGTGAAAACTGTAAAACAAATTAAGGAACATACATTCATGTTGCTAAGTCGTTTCTAATTATAAGGCCATCACTGTACGTAAAGGGTGTTTTTTATAGAGGTATAGAACTTTAAGTTGCAATAAAACAACGATGGATTATTCGATTGACATGAATTTTATTTATCCGAAAGATAATCTTGTGGCATTACATTTTAAATATGATTTCTGGCATATGACCACCACGGCTGGCGCGGATGTAGTCCAATCTGGACGTCCAATTTTCGATGACTTTTTCCAACATTTGTGGCCGTATATCGGCAATAATACGGCGAATGTTGTCTTCCAAATGGTCAAGCGTTTGTGGCTTTACCGCATAGACCAATGACTTTACATAGCCCCACAGAAAGTAGTCTAGCGTGTTAAATCACAAGATCTTGGAGGCCAATTCACAGGTCCAAAACGTGAAATTAGGCGGTCACCAAACGTGTCTTTCAATAAATCTATTGTGGCACGAGCTGTGTGACATGTTGCGCCGTCTTGTTGAAACCACATCTCCTCGACATCATGGTTATTCAATTCAGGAATGAAAAAGTTAGTAATCATGGCTCTATACCGATCACCATTGACTGTAACGTTCTGGCCACCATCGTTTTTGAAAAAGTACGGACCAATGATTCCACCAGCCCATAAAGCGCACCAAACAGTCAGTTTTTCTGGATGTAACGGTGTTTCCACATACACTTGAGGATTACCTTCACTCCAAATGCGGCAGTTTTGTTTGTTGACGTAGCCATTCAACCAGAAGTGCGCTTCATCGCTAAACAAAATTCGCTTATGAAAATCGGGAACAACGGTAATCTCGTTTTGGGCCCATTCGACGAATCTACGCCTTACTTGATGATCATTTGGCTTCAAATCTTGCACGAGTTGGATTTTGTAAGCACGCAAACCAAGATCCTTCCGCAAAATCTTCCATAAAGTGGATGGACACAGATCCAATTCCTGTGCTCGATGGCGGATGGACTCATTCGGGTCTTCCTCAATGCTACGCTCTACAGCAGCAATAGCTTCTTCTGTACGCACCGTACAGCGTCTCTGGGGATGCGAGTTATCAATAAGAGTAAACGTGGTGCGAAAACGTTCCATGGTTAATCGAATTAACTGCTCTGATGGACGATTTTGTCGACGATAAAATGGACGTAGCGCGCGATACGTTTTCCGCACAAAACCATTATTTTCGAAATAAAATTGCACTATTTGCAAGCGTTGTTCAGGCGTGAGTCTATTCATGATGAATTGCCAAACCAAACTGAGAATAAATCACTTGACAGCTGTTAAATCGGTCGCCATCTTGAAAAGTAATGCCAACTTAAAGTTCTATACCTCTATAAAAAACACCCTTTATAAGGCCAACACTGTACATATTTTGTTTTGAATTTAATTTAAAGATAAGATGCTTTATTAAAAGGCCCAACATCTTAGAGTTTCGTGAGCCCATAGGAAGTGGGACTACCCTAAGGAGTACTGTAAGTACGGTGCTGTAGGGTATTTTCTTAAAATTTTTAAAATTAAAACGTTTCTTTGCCATTGATGGCGTTGTTATGGCGTGCGTACGTCATGTTTTCCAATTGCTTTAAATGCTGCTGCTGCCCATTTTACTCATGATGATGATGATGATAAGGTTACTGCTACTAATAATGATGATGATTATGATGTAAAGTGACGCCAAAAATATTGAATATGACGACTACATGTTACTCAATTTCATTTTGTGTAGTCAAAAAAAAAAACACAAAAAATTATTAAATATTCCAGTCACATAAACCCTCTAAAAAATTGAAA
Source organism: Sarcophaga variegata (assembly GCA_932273835.1). NCBI lineage: Eukaryota > Metazoa > Arthropoda > Insecta > Diptera > Sarcophagidae > Sarcophaga > Sarcophaga variegata. The sequence continues at coordinate 115,199,357 of OW026360.1, forward strand.
AATATAAGAAGTTTTCTCTCTCTCTCTGGTTCTTTTTTTTTGACGAAATAAAAATTCAATTGACTGTTATTGATATTGAAATTATTTATAAATAAATACGATAATAAAATTAAATTTATGACAGACATAATTTACAATAGAATCCAACAATAACAAAATCCAACAAAATCATTACACACATGGCATGGCTCTGCGTAAATGAAATACAATTTGAAAGCAACGCTACTAGTAACCCTATTATGTGATGATTACTCATCTATTTTATGAAAAGAATACCACCAAAAAAGTTTCGTAAACATTGTAAAATGTTCGCCACGGCTTCTCTGTACAATTTTTTGTTACTTTGGGGTAAAAATCAGGCTGAATTTGACCGGAATCGATAAGCTATGTTGGCTTTGAGGACCACTGTAGTTTGTGGCTTATTCGCATGCAGCTGCGTCTTAAAAAAACCTCACAAACAAAAGTCTTACGGGGTCAAATAGCATGATTTCGGTAGCCTGTCTAAGTGAGATGACTATGAGCTAAAATCGCTGTGGCCTAAGTTGTGAGTCACATAGCATCGTCCTATTGAACCACATATCTATCAGCTATTGAGGTGTTGTGGCATTGGTTTAATCGAATCTATAGGCAACACTCACCCTCTAATTCCTAACAGTTTCTTTGCGACACCTTCAAGAGTCGTCTGAGTTTCAAGGAAAGTCTCTTCTTTAAAAGTAATTCCAACTTCATGAGACGCCTCCCTCACCTAACTTGCAAGAAGTCAATAAAAGTTGTAAATGTTTTGTCCAGAATGATGTCAAATGTTGATATGAAACATTGTAGAAACTAGCACTTGGAATAGGCTACATTTGATTTGGTTAGCGGCACACCGCGTAGTAATGGCTAACGAAACTGCGTTTATATTGGTTTGGACATGATCCAAAGTACTACTGCTCAGGACCTGGGCCAACAGTCCCGAACTGTTTGTAGTTCAACTGGTAGTAATCGATTTGATTACGAGGTCTGACCGGAGACTTAATTCAGGTACCACGGGAGTCAGGAGCGCCTGGAACCTCGGTTCCAGCCTGGCTGTTGGTGCGGCCCCTTTTGGGAGCATCGTGGTGGCTGTGGTTTGGACCCAAATCGTGGGCAGAGTCTAGTCAGTAGGCTCGGTGTGGAGTTGCATTTTCAACCGGGTGCCGTGACCCAAAGATTAGAAGGAGTTATATATAGGCTCCGCTCCTAACTAAGGGGGAAGTCATGTCCAAACACATGGCTTCGAATTGGTACTCAGGTTTAGCAGTCTGCTACATCTGGGGGCGTTGGTAAGCGCATTGTATTTCACCCTGTGCGAAGAGCGCCGTGGGATTAGGTCCACGCGGACAGTTACCCACGTTAAATCAATCGTGGTTGTTCAGGACCTGTGACGATTGTTCTCCATATAATCAAATATTAGAAAATTGACAAACGTTTGACTCACGGGGACGCTCAAAGGGCACTGAAGCACTCATTAGGTGACAATCAATCCTTAGTTTGGAAGTTGTTTAAATGTTGTCAAGTATAGCTTGCTGAATCTAAAACTCCTAAGCGATATTCTTAATAGTCATTGTGAATTCGGAGTACATCTACACCATCTAAATAAGCTAATGGCCAAATATGAACATATGGTCTCTAATAAAGCGCTTCCTATCTTCCTATCTGTGGCATATTACATCACTCAAGTGTTAGCCGCGTCTTCTCTGGGTGAAGCGCATACGAAATAACCAATTTTCCATGATTCTGGTGTATAAATAAGGCTTGGATGGCATGAGATAATCATGCCTTTAAATTGCTCGTGCAGAATATACAATTCTGGCCAAAAGAAGTTGGTAATCATCGGTCTTATAGAGCTCACTGAATGACAGTGATGACCTGGCCAATGTAGTTCTTGAAGAAATATGGACCGATGACGTGGCTAGCCCGAAATCCTTACTAAATAATGACTTTTTCGGTATGCATTGGACACTCTTGGATCTTATGTGGATTAGCATCGTCCCAAGTTCAACAATTTCGTTTGTTCATGTACCCGTGCATCCAGAAAGGGACCTTCTTATCACTGAATATGATGTTTAGATGAGAATTAGGATCAGTTTTCAACTGCTCCAGAGGTCGTCTACCCTCACTTCCTGAGACAGTTGAATTTTGCAGGCCGAAGACCCAAAGGAAAATTCATCAAGTTGTGGTCTGCGAAAGACCAATTTCTTGTGAGCGATAGGAAATCGCCGACCTCGGATTCTCCTGCATACTCTCACAGACAACGGCGGTGTTTTTGGCAGCTCTTGTGTTTCGTTTTGGCCTACGGGTGTTGATCGATTGTTTACTGAACCAGTAGACCCCAATTTGTACATCCCATTGCGAATCGTCCTGTTGATGATGTTTCGATGAAAATGAAGGCCAGTCGTCAATTGCCCAAGAGTGCACTCAGCGAACTCAAATCGTTGTCGTGGTTGTTGAATTTTGTATGGATGCAGACCCAAAACTATGCGGAAAATTGAATAAGTTGTGGCCTGAGAAAGACCAACTTCTTATGAGCGATAGGAAATCGCCCATCTCGGATTTTCCTGCACACATTCCGAATACTGCTGTGGTAGGGCGATTTTGGCGATCGTAAGACGAGCGAAGGGCGCGGTTTGATGCTTGAATAGAACACTTATTTATTTATTTAAATAATATAAAGGGTCCGCCAAATAACTTTTTTGTTATGAAAATGCTTTAAAAAAAACTACTGAATATTTTCTCAAATTTCTTTTTTTATTTAAAAGTACAATCCTTCCGGTTAATAATGGAAAATAATTTCATTCAAATGGCTGCCTCGGCTGGCAATGCAGTAGTCTACACGATCGGTCCAATTTTTTATGCACATTATCGATTGTGTGCAGCTGTATTTCACTAATGGCTTCACGAATATTTTCCTTTAAAGCGTCAATTGTCTCTGGCTTGTCGGCGTAACACTTATATTTGTCGGGCACCCCACAAATAATAGTCCAATGGTGTCAAATCGCAGCTCCGAGGTGGCCAAACGACATCAGCTCTGCGGCTGGATAATGCGATCTTCAAAAACAGGGCACAAAACATCGAGTAACGCTTCGGCTGCGTGGCACGTAGCGCTGTCCTGTTGAATCCAAATGTTGCCAATATCCTCCTCTTCAATTTTTGTGAACAAAAATTCGTTCAACATGGCCCGATAATGATAGCCGTTGACTGTAACGGCCACTCCTTGCTCATTTTCAAAGAAAAATGGCCCAATTATGCCTCTGGGCCAAAATCCGCACCAAACAGTGACTCGTTTTGGGTGCGTCGGCTTTTCAATGTATGCGTGCGGGTTTTCTGTGACCCAAATGCGACAATTTTGCTTGTTTACCTACCCGCCAAGATCACAATGAGCTTCATCTGAAAAGATGATTTTTTTTTTGCCAAAATCGGCATCTTCTGTTGTAGGCATGACCAGCCGAGGTAGCCATTTGAATGAAATTATTTTCCATTATTAACCGAAAGGATTGTACTTTCAAATAAAAAGAGGAATTTGAGAAAATATTCAGTAGTTTTTTTTAAGCATTTCCCAAACAAAAAAGTTATTTGGCGCACCCTTTAGAAAATTAATGTTAATTTTCTCTATGCTGACCCACTGTACCTGGCAGAACATACGTATTTTCCTAAGTATCAATTTAGTTGCGTTTAATTTTTAAACGATTGAAATTTAATTTTTATAGGATTTTCAAACCACTTTTTTTGGATTTTTTTCTTTAAAGAACCAAATTATGTTTGTCATGACCAAAAAAAAAATTAAAATCGATATTCACACACGCATCACTTACAGCACGGTCTAGAAGAGTCAAGTCAAGACAAGTCAAGGCAAAAAAGCCGTCATTAAATAATTCAAAGATATTAAGTGTTACCATACTTAGATGCCAACAGCCACACAACTTTATTATGAATTTCAATATTTCTGTTGGCTTGCTGTTTTTGTTTTTGGAAAATAAAATGGAAAAAGCCCATAAATAATGCTGAAAATGGGGAAAAAAACAAAAAAAAAACAAAACAAACAATCTCTTTAAAATATTTTAAAAGAACTCAACGCCTTCTTTTGATACAAAAAAGAAAGAAAAAAACTTGAAAATAACAACAAAAAGATTAAGTAAAGTAGCTACAGTGGGTTAAATAGATAATTTTGGGTCTAATACATGAGCCGGATTTCATCAAATATCCAGAAATGGGTCTTATCATCAGGATTTTTCAATGAAAAACCGCGCGATACCAAAATCCACACTAAACAGTGTTTTTTTCGGAATGTATAGGATGAACTGTGATGTCCTGTGGATTGGTATCTCTTATGTATGTGAGATAAATTCGAATTTGAAAATCCAAGACGCAATCCATAAATTTTAGCAGCGCCACATTTAGCGTTAACAGAACAAAATTTGCTCTTAACAGAACAAAATTTGCTCTTAACAGAGCACTGTTATCTATTTAACAGTATCCATCTGAATAAGCCCATTTGTTTAGAAGCTAATTTTAGGACAAATACTAGATCTATGAGTGCCATAACATACTCAAAGGAAGGTTCCAAAGCCGCTTAATACAATCAGCAATATAGTCCCATATAAAGTGGTATGGTAGTGTGAAAATTGACTTTGAAACTAACAATTTGGATTGAAAATTCTCTAGAAGATCAATGGCCATTTTGGAACATATAAGAAATATTACAGCATACAGGCTAGAGGGTGCTCTTTCCAACCGTGGTAGTGGGATAGCTGTACTCATTTTGAGAGTTGAGATTTTCAATTTTGAAAAAATCGATATTTGGCCCAAAAAATATATGAAAATTCTCTAGAAGATCAGTGGCCATTTTGGAACATATAAGAAATAGTACACCATACGGACTATATGCAAATAGTAGTCCAGAGGGTGCTCTGTAGTTAGCTGGAATAGTTCCGTCCTTCATCCCCACCCATCATCCTTTACATTTCAACACCTTTGTTCACTAATAATAATGATCATAATGAGAATTATATTTTATGTTAATAGTCTGCAATAATTGCAAAGTAGTAAAATAATCCACTATTGCCACTGTTAAACAGTTAACAGTGGTCTGTTAATAGCAAAGTTTACTCTGTGAGAGACAAGATGTGGCCCTGCTAAAAGTGTGGGTTTGCGTCTTTGCTTTTTAAATACGAATTTATTTTCACAAACATGTATCCTCCTTAAATTCGACAATTTTGTTTGTTCATCTACTCTTTCACACAGGAATAGGCCTTTTCGTTGAAGATGATTTTGTAATGCAAAATGGGCGGTACGCTGCCCGAACAGAATAACAATTTTGTGGAAACAATTTTACTATTTGCACGTATTGTTGAGTGTTATAGCCATCCATGGTGTTTTAAAAAACAGACAAAATGGCCGTTATCAGCTGTTAAAGTTCGAAACTACCCGTTGAAAGATTGTATCTGTACACCCTGAATCTTGAATCTTCTTCTGCATGCAATAGTGGAGCTTCTCCGATGGGACCTTAAAAAAGCGTTGTTGGTAATGCTATCAAGTCTTCCGACTTTGTTATTGCAATTTCGATAACGATCACAATAAACTACTGCGGTGGTGCCACTTTAGTATCATTTTAAAAAGAACTTGGCATTCTTTGCCTTAAAGAGAAAGATGATATCCATCACATGCCATCTTTGAGATTCTTGTCAGCTTAATAGCAGATTATCTGAAACTCTATTATTACATACATACATAATTGGTCATTACAACCCTTCAGTCAGGATTACGACCTAGTTTCTCACACCATTTGTGTTGTGTGTGTTAATTTTATACATGAGTGGCGGAGGACCCATAGTCTAAAATCTACTCCGAAAGGCAGATTTTTGAGGAACTTTTCATGGCAATTTTCATTTAGAGTCTCAGAGTTTTTGCCAGAAAGCTGCTAAGAGGAAGTCGCCGAAGAAATACTTTTTGTATTTTGTCTTGATGCCTGGCCTGGGCCTCGAACACTGGCTTTACGTCTAATAAGCAAACACACTACCTACTAGACTACGGCAACATAACTCTATTATTTGCCTCTCTATATTGCCCTACTGAACGGAATCTTCAGTGTAGCTCTCTTGCCGCTATGAACTGTCAAAGACCGTTTTGAAAGATCTGTTACATGAAGAAGCAATGGCAAGTTTGATAGAAGTAAGGTACCGTTTCACTTAGCAAAGCCCAAAAGCTTGCCAAATCTTGACAACGTTTAACAATTTAGTTGTGTTATTTGTTTTATTTTTTATTTTAAAAACTATTGACGTTGTTTTCTTCTGACAGTTTTAAATCATCTTTTTATCTTTAAAATGCCTACGCATTTAACCAAATTTTTGTTTGGTTCTTTTTGTTTAATGATTCTAACGCCTTTAATTTTTTTTTTCAAATCAAATTCAACGCCACATTCTTACCATTTTTTTTTTTTGCTTTATCGATTATCACAGACGTATTTCATTTAATTGTGCCATGTTTTAGTGGATTTTTTTCAACGTTCATAGTTCTTAGGAATAAAAGAAATAAAATTCTTTAGTTTCACGAATTGAAAATAAATCATATACTCCAACTCGACTTTCTTTTTAAACATGATTTTTTGCCAATTTCGAGTTCAATGAATCATACCCCACCACTATTTGTTGACAGCACTTTTATTCTTATTTTTATTTCTTTTTTCTTTGCAAGACATTGTTGATGATGTAAGTTAAAGAATTTGAGAAAGAAAGATAATAATTTTTAAAATCTAACACTGTTTCACACAACTACAACCATAGAATATCATACTCTATTCAATCAAACCTACTGATTCATACAGGTTTCTTCGAAGAACGTTACATACAAAGAAGTGTTATTTTTTTATTTACTCACCTCTTCCATTGTCTAGACCGCAACCTTGGCTGCTCTTCAATTTCTCAGTCTTTTTTACAGGAGCTGTACTACCACTATTTGACGTGGTCGTAGCCTAGTAGGTATTATGTTGGCTTATTGGACGTAAAGCCCGGGTTCGTGTCCCAGGTCAGATATCAAAACGATATATGAAAAAAATATATCTTCGGCGACTTCTTCTACATAGTGGTAGTACATACATACATACATAATTGGGCATTACAACCCTTCAGTCAGGATTACGGCCTAGCTTCTCACACCACTTATGTGGTGTGTGTTAATTTTTATACATAAGTAGCGGGACCTACAGTTTAAAGTCGATTCCGAACGACAGAATTTGAGAAACTTTTCATGGCAATTTTTTATTTACTCTCAGAGTTTTTGCCAGAAATCTGCTGAGAGGAAGTCGCCGAAGAAATACCTTTTGTATTTCGTTTTGATGTCTGACCTGGGGTTCGAACCTGGTCCTTACGTCTAATAAGCCAACACACTACCTACATGGATATCATATAAAAAAAACTGCTGAGAGACGGCTTAGAGAAGTGAAGTGTATTCCAACTCTGTTATTCTACCTTTCTGGATTCTGCGACAAAAGAACTGTGTTATACTATGTTCAGATATGCACTTTTATTGAGTCAATATTTGGTTAATTGAGTACAATATTTTAAGTGTTCAGGCATAATAATATACGCAGTACAGCTGCTTATTCAATATTTATTTGACGGCTGGTAAACAATGGAGAGTGTTCTGCGAAAGGCAGGAGTGCATCGCAGTGGCACTATTTTTCAAAAAAGTGTCCAGTTGCTTGCGTACGCTGACGACATTGACATCATAGGGCGTATGAAGCGAGATGTTACGGCTGCCTTTAGTGCTATTGAACGCGAGTCTACTAAGATGGGTTTGGCAGTAAATGAGGGCAAAACAAAGTATATGTTATCGACGAGTAGAGACGCGCGGCGTATTGATTCTCAGATTACGGCCGATAACTATACTTTTGATATGGTCAAGGAATTTATCTATCTTGGCTCCGGCGTTACCACCAGAAATGATGTCAGTCTGGAGATCAAGCGCAGGATCACTCTTGCCAACAGGTGCTACTATGGTCTCAATAGGCAATTGAGTAACAGAGACCTCTCTCGTGCGACAAAACTAATGCTCTACAAGACGCTCACACTACCCGTGCTTCTTTATGGCGCAGAGGCATGGACCCTATTAAGCACTGATGCAGCAGTCTTGAGAGTATTCGAGAGAAAAGTCCTTCGTAAGATCTTCGGTCCAGTGCGAGTTGGCGATGATTTCCGCATCTGATACAATAGTGAGCTGTATGAGCTCCTCAACGACATGGGCGCTGTACAGCGTATTAATATCCAGCGGCTGCGCTGGCTCGGCCATGTCGTTCGAATGGAGGAGGATGCTCCAGCGAGACGGGTATTTGATGCGGGGATCTGCGGAAGTCGGCGAAGAGGACGACCGTTGGAAGGACCAAATCGAGGAAGCCCTGTCATCAATTGGTGTGACCAACTGGCGTAGGCGCGCAAGAAGTAGAGGCGCCTGGAAGGATGTGTTGCGGCAGGCCGAAATCCGTTAATCGGGTTGTTATGGCCAATTAAGTATTAAGTAAGTAAACTGGTAAATAAAACAGCTGATTGTTTCAACAACATTTTTTTGTTTTGTTGTTTTTTGTTGTTTTTTTTGTTTTTTTGTTTTTTTTGTTTTGTTTTCTGTTTGTTTGTCGTTGTTGACATTTGAGTTGTCAAAAAGTGTTTGGTGAATTGTAATATGCTCACTAAACATACTTATGACAATGCTGCATTTTAAGTTTTACTCAATATTATAACAATTTGCGTATTTATTGCGCAATTATTAATTGAAACTTTATATGAAATATTGAGCTCAATAATGGCATTTATTGCGATTTACGCAATAAGAGAGCATATCTGAATAGCGTATTACTCTGTGTGAGGTAATACCCCTTGTCGTGATGCGTTAGTGGTGGGTATGAACAACCCGGAGCTCCCTTAGTGGCACTTTCCCTCCCATGCCCAGATCTTTAAACATTCTGTCACCGAAAAATCGATTTTGTCCTACACTATTTTTTATTTTCTTTTCCTGTTGTAAAACATTATAAAATTAATTACAACACCTAATAAAACGGTGAATCATTATTTTAAAAATATATTCCAGCATGTCTACTAAATTTGCTTCGTTGCTTTTAATGATCATTTGCAGGCCACAAACAGTTGTACAAATTAATTTGAATTTGATTTTTTATTTTTATTTTTTCTGTTTTCCTATTGAATTACCCGAAAAACGACAAATAAAAGTCCATTACAACTATTTTAGCCAAATTCAAATACAAAGTTAAACCAACATTTTTTTCTCTCCCTCAGTTTTTTTTTTTTTTTTTTTTTTTTTTTTTTTTTTTTTTGCCAAATTTTGTGTGATATTTACAATGCAAAAAACCCCATTTCCCAAAAAACTAAAATCCAAGTAAAAATAGGAAAAAAAATTGGTGAACATTTGATAGCAACTAAATATGAAATAAAAAAATTAAAAAAAAAGTAAAAAAATAGAAGAAAATAAGAAGAAAAAACAGAAAAAAAACTTAAGGAACTAGTTTAGTATGCCAGCAATCTGAAAAGTAAAGTCGTGCCGACGCTTGGCTCTGCACAGTAAAATTTTCCAGCTTTAGAAAGAGTTTTTGCCACTTCAAATTACATAAGGCTGGCAGGCCAAGAAAAATAAAAACAACAACTACAAACTAAGCAAACCAAAAGCCTGAATTAAAATGAAAAATTTAGAAAAAACCCAAACAAACAGAAAAACTGAGTAAAAAAAATAGAAAAACTAGTTGCTTGATTTAGTTAAAATGAATGTTGAAATCAAAACCGAATGACTTTTATTGCGTGAATGAGTCATACTCCCAGTGGTACTTTGAATAAAATCGACTCCAACAAATAAATTTCACTAAAAAAAAAAAAAAAAAACAACAACAACAAAAAATAATGAAAATAATCGCCATAAAAGAAATAAAAATTAAAACGAATTAGATTTACAGCCCATATCACCGATGAAATGAATGTCTTCTGTCTAGTCTATACTGTTGTATGCCTAGCCTGGACATTTTAATTCAAGAGAGATTAAAATATCCTCCTGCCTGGCATGATAATAAAATTAAAATCAATTTGCATGAGAAAGTTTCACTATGAATTTGATGTTTCCGCAAAATTAAATTTGTTAAGAAGATTTAAAAGCCTAAAGAGAGGTGATGATTTTGATTTTATTAGAACGTTGCTAAAAGGGAATTTTTCTAATGCCAGCTATGCACTTAAAACAGAGGCGATCACAAAGCTTAAATAAAAGTGGGGAAATGTTATAAAAAAAAAAAAATTGTGGCACTGGTTTAATGGAATCTATAGACAACACTCACCTATTAATTGCTAAGAGTTTCTTTGCGACACCTTCAAGAGTCGTCTGAGTTCCAAGGAAAGTCTCTTCTTTAAAAGTAATTCCAGCTGCACGAGACGCCTCCCGCACTTAACTTGCAAGAAGGCAATAAAGGTTGTAAATATTTTGTTCAGAATGATGTCAAATGAAACATTGTAATGGGTGATTTTTTAAGAGCTATAGGAAAATTTTTCAAATAGCACATAAAATTCAGAAAAATGCATGAAATCTTTATTAGAATCGATAGTACGGTCCATATAATTTAATGTTTGAAGATTATTTCATGCAAATGTTGACCGCAACTGCGCCTCAAATGGTCTATCCGCTTAGTACAATTTTGGCATACTCTTTCCAACATTTCGGCCGGTATCTCACGAATAAATGCTTCAATGTTGTCTTCCAATGCGTCAATTGAAGCGGGCTTGTCTGCATAGACATGAGCTTTAACATAGCCCCACAAAAAATAGTCTAAAGACGTTAAATCGCACGATTTAGGCGGCCAATTGACCAGTCCGGAACGTGAAATAAAATTTTCACCGAACTCGCCTCTCAATAAGTCCATTGTTACGCGTGCTGTGTGGCATGTGGCACCGTCTTGTTGAAACCACATGTCATGCAAGTCAAGCTCTTGCATTTTGGGCAAAAAAGAAGTTGGATATCAACTCACGGTAGCGTTCACCATTCACAGTTATGATACGATTCGCAGCATATTTGAAGAAGTACGGTCCAATGATGCCACCAGCCCATAAATCGCACCAAACTGTGACTTTTTCTGGATGCATTGGTAGCTTTTGCAATGCTTCTGGCTGATCTTCGCTCCAAAACCGACAATTCTGCTTATTTACGTATCCATTGAGCCAAAAATGGTTCGTCGCTGAACACAATTTTTCGATAAAGAAGTGGATGTTCGGCCAACTTTCCAAGAGCCCATTCACACAACAATTCTGCGTTGCGGTAGGTCGTTCGGCTTCAATTCTTACACCAGCTGTATTTTGAAAGGCTTCAGACCCAAATCCTTCCGCAAAATTTCCCACGTTGTTGAGTAACGGAGGTCCAATTGCTGCGAACGGCGACGCATCGATAATTGATGGTCATCATTAACACTGGCCGGCCGATACAGCTGCGATATTTTCTTCAGTTCGCACTCTACGTAAGCGTGTTGGTGGTTTAATGTCCAACAATGTAAATTTGGTGCGAAATTTAGTCACAATAGCCCTAATAGCCGCTTCAGTTGGTCGATTAAACTGACCATAAAATGGAAGAAGCACGCGATGAAGTTTCTTAACAGAGCACGCATTTTGATAATAAAATTCAATGATTTGCAAGCGTTGTTCGTTTGTAAGACGATTCATGGTTAGATTATTGACCAAACTGAAGATGTTTGTCAGTGAAACAAAACACGAAACGTGCGTGACCTGTTTAAACCAGTGTTGCCAAAAAGATAATTAAAGCTAAAAAATCACCCGTTAGAAACTAGCACTTGGAATAGAATACACTTGTTTTGGTTTGCAGGACACCGCGTAGTAATGGCTAACGAAGCTGCGTTTATATTGGTTTAAACATGATCCGAAGTACTACTGTTCAGGACCTGTCTGTGTCACCCGCCCCGAACTGTTTGGAGTTCAACTGGTAGTAATCGATTTGATTACGAGGTCTGACCGGAGACTTAATTCTGGTACCACGAGAGTCAGGAGCGCCTGGAACCTCGGTTCAAGCCTGGCTGTTGGTGCGGCCCCTTTTGGGAGCATCGTGGTGGCGGTGGTTTGGACCCAAATCGCGGGAAGAGTCTAATCAGTAGGCTCGTTGTGGAGTTGCATTCTCAACCGAGTGCCGTGACCCAAAGATCGAAAGGATTTTTACGTAGGCTCCGCTCCTAACCAAGGGGGAAGTCATGTCCAAATACATGGCTTAGAATTGGTACTCAGGTTTAGCAGTCTGTTACATCTGGGGGCGTTGGTAGACGCATTGTATTTCATCCAGTGCGAAGAGCATCGTGGGATTAGGTCCACGCGGTCAGGTACCCACGTTAAATCAATCGTCGTTGTTCAGGACCTGTGGCGACTGTTCTCCATATAATCAAATATTAGCAAATTTACAAACGTTTGAAGCACTGGTACGCTCAAAGAGCACTTAAACGCTCATTAGGTGACAATCAAGCCCTAGTTTAAAAGTTGTTTAATTGTCCTCAAGTTTAGCTTGCTGAATCTAAAACTCTTAAGCGATATTCTTAAGTGTCATTGTGAATTTGGAGTACATCTACATCATATAAATAAGCTAATGGCCAAATATGGACAATGAGTCTTACATATGGTTTCTAATTAAGCGCTTCCTGTGTTCCTATCTGTGGCATATTACATCGTTCAAGTGTTAGCCATGTCTTCTCTGGGTGAAGCGCATTCGAAATGTCAAATTTTCTATGATTTTGGTGCATAAAAAAGGCTGGATACATACATTACAACCTTTCAGTCAGGATTACGGCCTAGCTTCTCACACCACTCATGTTGTGTCTGTTAATTTTATACATGTTTAAAGTCATCTCCGAACGACAGATTTTTGAAAAGCTTTTCATGGCAATTTTATTTGCTCTCAGAGTTTTTGCCAGAAATCTGCTGAGATGAAGTCGCCTAAGAAATATTTTTTCATATTTCGGTTTGAAGTCTGACCTGGGCAAACCGTGGCCTTATGTCTAATAAGCCAACACTCTACCTACTAGACTAGACTTCGGCGACTAGGCTAAAGCTGGATGGCAAGAGATAATCATGCCTTCAAATTGCTAGTGCAAAATATCCAATGTGACATATGTTGTGAGATGCTTTGAAGGGATCATCTAATTCAGGCCAAGAGAAGTTAATAATCAATCGACCTATTTATATTGCTCGCCGTTGACGGTAATGGCCTGGTTCTCAAAGAATTATAGACCAAATAAAGACTTTTTCGGCATGCATTGGGCACTCTTGAATCTCAAGTGGATTAGTATCGTACCAATTCCACAATTTTGTTTATTGATGTACCCATACATCCAGCAATAGATGTCACCGCTGAAGATGATTTTGCGATGAAGATTTAAGTCGATTGCTAACTGCTCTAGAAAATATTCAGAGAACACACATACATACATACATAATTGGTCATTACAACCCTTCAGTCAGGATTACGACCTAGTTTCTCACACCACTTATGTTGTGTGTGTTAATTTTATACATGAGTGGCGGGACCTACAGTTTAAAGTCGACTCCGAACGACAGATTTTTCAGAAACTTTTCATGGCAATTTTATTTACTCTCAGAGTTTTTGCCAGAATCCGCTGAGAGGAAGTCGCTGACGAAATACTTTTTGTATTTTGTTTTAATGTCTGGCCTGGGAATTGAACCCTGGCTTTTCGTCTAATAAGCCAACACACTACCTATTAGACTACGGCGGCTTCGAGAACGAGTGTCGTTATCTATGGTCGTTTATCTTCAATCCATGGTGATTTGACAAAACAAACCGAATAAATGACAACTAATTTGACAGCTGTAGCTGCAACAAGATCGCCTTTATTAACTGTCAAAAGTCAATTGTCCATGTGGAAGACTTATTGGTCGCAGTTTCCTTTAATTAGGTATGATCTAGGATGTTCAACATGGCACATTTAATCCGATTGAGAGTATCTTCTAAGAAATTAATTAATATTTTTTTAAAGTTCATAGGTTTTAAATTCCTATTGGGTTCTCTTTATTACTCACCACACACACACTGTATTCGCCAACAACATACATATGAGTGCAATGGTATCGGTGAGCTAATGTTTGTTCTGTGAAAACTCACCACAAAACAACTTGAAACACTTGTTGTAGGTGTAACACCACAACCGAGGTGAAAAGCTTTTAAACACCTGTTAATAAAATTTAACAACAAGAAGAAAAAAACTGAAAAGCTTTGTTTTGTTAAAACCCCAAAGAAAACAAATTTAAATTTAAATTAAAAAAAAGGTGGGGAAGAAAGACAATCAATTGAATTTAAATTAAATAAAAAAACAAAAACTGCAATTCAAGTTACTAACAAACACAACAGAGCGAGAGAGAGAAAGAGAGAGCGAGAACAACTAAAAAATTATTTGAAAGAGAATAACATTAAATAGTTAATAAGGAGGTGAATAATAAGTGTTTTCTAAAGTGGAAATAATTTAAATAAATTGTTAAGCTTGTTGTTGATGTTGTTGTTGTTGTTGTTAATTTTTGTTTTTATTACGTTTCGTTCATACACTCACTGGCAGACACAAAAAATCTTAAGAATGTTTGGGCGATCAGGTTTCGCCTGTTTGCCCGAGTCTTTCTCTCTCTAGTTTTTTCGTTAGCGAGTGTGTGCGTATTTTTTTCGTTTTTGTTGTTTTTTTTTGTTGCAGCATATGCATTATTTTGGAGAATATATTGTTGTTGTTGTTGCTGTTAGTTAGTTAAGGAAAAAGAAAAAACAAAACAAAAACTGTTAATGTGTGTATGATGGCTGGCTGGTGCTTTTATGTTGGTGGTATACTTGGCATTGTTGTTGCTGCCACTGCTGCTGCTTCTGTTGCTAGTGTGGCTGCTTAAAGAGTATTTGATAGAAATTCATTCTCAAATTTTCTAGGTAAAGCTGTGGTGTATTGCGCCTTGTGCTATTGCACATGCTTTTGTTTTTGTTTCTTGCTTATGATAATTGCTAAAGATGTTGTTGTTGTTGTTTGCTGCTACTTGCAACAACTTGATTTGATTTAATGACCGGCTTAAAAAGTGGTGAATTTTTTATTTTTTTTTTATTTTCTTTATTTTTTTGTGTGTTTTTTTCCTTCTTTTTCTAATTTTTTTCCTTGTTTACTGCCTACTCGGACTTGTTTAAGGTAAAACGAATAACATCAACAGCAACCGCAACTAATAATATTTTTGGTTCTGCTCCCACTTAAAAATATTGACGTCAATTGTTGTTTTTGCTATTATTGTTCGATTTGTTTATTTTGTGTGTGTTTTTTTGTTTATTTTTTTTTGTTTTGTTTTTTTTTTTTGTTTTCATTGATGGTGAGTTTCTTTATTTAACGCAAACACTCAAATATTGAAAGTGTTGCCAAGTTAGCGAGAGAGTAAGTTTTTAACAAAAACAGTCTCCTTTTAGACGTGTTCGGCTTAACTTGTGTGCGAGCGCCTGTTTAATTACGATCTTCATTATTTAAGCAAACATTTTAAAATAATAAACAAAAAAAAAAATACATTCAAGCCTGTCATAATACGAAAATTAATAAAAAAAAAGAAAATTTCAAACAAAACATTTTCATTGAGAAGCTTTTAACGAGTTTTAACGACATTTTTAAAGAGAATAAATTTTTAGCATATTCAATAAGAGAAAATTCGTGTGGAAAACAGCAGTTTAGCAGTTTTTTGTTGTTGGTTTCAAATGTAAATAAAGAAATTAAAATTTATAATTTATATACATTAGAATGCAATAAATTATGCAAATAACTGATAGAAAAAAATAAATAAAATGAGCTTTATAAAAAAAGAAAAGTTCTAATATAAATAAAAAAGAATTTGTTTTAACTGTTGATCTAAAAAATAATTTGAAAATAAAAAGAAAATAAAAATATGGAGTTGTGTTATGTTTGTTATTTTTTATTTAATATTTTTGTATATTAATTGGTATTTATTGATATTATTAATTTTTTATTTAATTTTTTTAAAATTTATTTATTTATTTTAAATAATATTTTATGTTAATTTTTTTCTTTAACTTTTACATATTTTAATTATTATTTAAATTTTTTTTAGTTATTTATTTTTATTAATTTTTAATTTATTTTTTATTCATTTTCTATCTATATTTAATTTATTTTTAATTTGTTTCTATATTTTTTATAATTTTTTTATTTTAATTTTTTATTTATTTTTTTTAAATTTATTTATTTATTTTAAAAATATTTCTTGTTAATTTTTTCTTTAACTTTTTTTTAATTATTATTTTAATTTTTTTAGTTATTTATTTTTATTAATTTTTAATTTATTTTTTATTCATTTTTTATTTATATTTAATTTATTTTTAATTTGTTTCTATAATTTTTTATAATTTTTGTTATTTTTTTTGTATTCAATTAAATATAATAAATTTATATATATATATATATATATATATATATATATATATATATATAAATATATATACCTTTTGATTGATGTATGTATGTGATTTACATTTAATTTGTATTATCAATTTATAATTAATTTTATTGTTAATTTTGTTAATTTTTTTTTATCGATTTTCTATTTTATTTGTTTATTTATTTTATTTATTTTTATTTATTAATTAGGTAATTATTTTTTACAATTAGTTATTTATTGTGTGTTTTTTTTAATTTTTATAATTTTTTTATATAATTTATATATAAAATATAATTTTTTTTTATAATTTTTAATTAAGTTTTTTTAATTTTGTTAATGTTGCTAATATTTTTTTTATTTATATTCTATTTTATTTGTTTATTTATTTATTTTTGATTTATTTATTAATTTGTAATCAATTTTTTCCATTTATTTCTTATTTTATATAATAATAATAATATAATATTTATTTGTTTATTTATTCTCTTTATTATTTTTTTATTTAAATAATTATTTTTTCTGTTTGTTACTTATTTTTTTTTTTCCTACTTTTAATTTTGTTATTTTTTTCATTTTTTTTCATTTTCTACTTTTAATTATGTTAAAAATTAAATTATTGTTAAAATTTAAATTTTGTTTGTTTTTTATATACTTTTCTTATTTATTTATTTTTAATTTTTAGTTTATATATATATTTATAAATTTTTAGTTTATTTTATTTATATATAAAAAAAATATTATTTAAACGATTAAATTTATTAAAAATTGTTTTTATTTTTTTTTCAGATTTTTAAAATACATTTTGCGACTTTCTTTTAAATAAAGAAAATTAAAAAACAAACAAAAAATAAATGAAAAATTATAACTTAATAAATTAAAAAATAAATAATAAACGAATATTAAAAGAAAGTGCATAAAATTAAAAAAAGAAAATAATTCTAAAATTTTTAAATTTAATGAAAAAACATTCCTAAACTACAGTATTGCAGAAAAAATTTAATTGAAAAAAAAAAAACAAATGAAACAAAATTAAGTGAAAATAATTTAAAAAAAAACATGAAAAAAACTAAGTATTAAAAAAGAAAATAAATACTAACAAATAATAGTAAAATAATAATAACAAAAAAGTATTAATAAAAAATAATAAACAAAAAATATTAAAAAAAATATTAATAAAAAAATAATAAAAATTTAATTGTTAAAAAAAAATATTTGTAATAAATTTTAAAAAATATTAAAAAAAAAAATCAATAAAAAAATTAATAAATAAATAAGAATAAAAATTCAATATTGCTTGGCATTTACATACCTATAAAACTATAAGAAAATAAACGAAATTTTTAATGAAAACATAAAAAAAAATTTTAAATTCGTGTCAGAAACAACAAAATATTGCGTAAAAATACCTGCTAAAGTTCATAAAACATAAGAAAAATTGAATTGTTATCGATCATTTAATATTTTACAATTCAATAAAGTTTAATTCGCTTAAGGAAATTAATTCAAAACAAGTCACGTTTAATAAAAAAACAAAAAAAAAATCGTAAACGTAACTCGAAACAACCTGACATTTAAAGCAAAAATTTGTAAATTTTAATCACCTTACCATACATAAGAAAAAAAAACTAAATTTAATAAAAAAGTTTCACTAAAACAATAATAATATTTAATATTATAAAATAAATAAATAATTATGTAATACAACACCATATTTTTTTTGAAACTGCAATTGAAAAATACATCTGATAGATAACAACTGTGTAAACTATTGAAATATAACAAAAGGTAGGCAAATTTGTTTACATTATTTCATTTGTTTTTAATATTGTTTTTAATAATTTATTTTATTTATATAATCATCATGAAGATCATATTTTTTAATGACATTTCCTTTCATAAATTTTTTTACTTTTTTGTATTTTTTTTTATATTTTCATTAATTTTTAAATCCCCGTGTCACTTATAAAAATCAAATATTGTCAGTGCAGTCTAATCTCTTTTCACTTTTGCAGTCTAAGCTTTAAGACGACAACTTGTCGTTGAAGTTTTCATCAGGTTTTTATAAAATTAAAATTAATTTAAAAAATACTGCATAAACCACCAGTATTTGACAATTTTTTTAATTTAAAAATTCAAAAATAATTTTATGTGTATGGCTAATTAAAACAAAAACGATATTCCGAATGTGGAAATCCTTATAAGCTACTTAAGAGTTTTTTTACAGCTGTTGTTTGCTAATTAGAAATTTTTATGCTCTAACAAGCATTACAATGCTGAGGACCTTAAAGTGCTACTAAGAAGGGCAGGTAGTTTTGTACCAAATTTTAATATAGTTTTTTAATAACGGGTCTTTCATTAAGGGCTTCCAATCTTTAAATACAAAATAAAACGAAGTACGTGTAAGGTGTCGTGGAATTTTTTTTATTCATTTGAAAGACCAGTTGAAGCCATTTTGTTCCAATATCCGACACGGCTTCTCTGGGTAAAGAGCATCCGATGTGAATTTTCCAAGACTCTGACTCATAAATCAGGCTAAATTTGACCCATGGCAAAGGTTATGTTGTTTTTAAGGACCTCTAAGGCTTATGATTTATTCTCAAACGTCTATTTACATACATAATTGGTTATTACAATCCTTCAGTCAGGATTAAGACATAGTTTCACAAACCACTCATGTTGTGTGTATTAATTTTATACATGAGGGGCGGGGTCTACAGTTAAAAGACGTCTCCGAACGACAGATTTTTTTGAGAAAATTTTCATTGCAATTTATTCTTAGAGATTTTGCCAGAAATCTGCTGAGAGGAAGTCGCCGGATAAATATTTTTTTAAGTATTTTCGTTTTGCTGTCTGACCTGGGGTTTGAACCGTGGCCTTATGTCTACTAAGTCAACACACTACCTACTAGACTACGGCGACTTGTTTTCCATGACTCTTGCGTATAAATCAGGCAGAATTTGACTGATAGTATGGATCATATTGGCTTTGAGGGAGCTAAGGTCGGTCACAGTTACTTTGGGTGTAGAGCATATGAAATGTCAAATTTTCCATGACTCCTGCGCATAAATCAGGCAGAATTTGACCGATGACATGGGTTGTGTTGGCTTTGAGGCTCGCTAAGCTTTCTGGTTTATTCTCATACACCTATGTCGCAGAGAACCCTATAAGAAAAGGTCTAAAGAGATTTAATCCTACGGTTCAGATGGCCAGTTCACACCATCTACACGTAAGATGACCATGCCCTCAATTTGTTCCCCCAGAGTATCCAATCTGACATAAATTGTGTGACACGTAGGGCCGTTCCGTTGAAACCGCAAATCTTTGGTGTCCACAATATTCATTTCAGCCTAAAAGAAGTTAATTATCATCGATCTATGAAGCTCACCGTTGACAGTGATAGCCTGGATAATATCGTTCTCAAAGAAATATGGACTGTTAACTCTGCTAGTTTAAAATCCATACCAAACAGTGACCTTTTCCTTATACAATGCATGCTATTGTAACTCATAGGGATTCGTTTTATCACACATTCCATAATTTAGTCTGTTCATGTGACCATCCATCCAAAAATATGATTTGAAGATGAGTTTTCGATGAAAACCAACCAACCAGCCTGAAATCTGTACCAAAAAGAAAATTTTGCGGGATTGTATTCGATCTCATATGGATTGGTTTCATTCCAAATTCAACAATTTGGTTTATTCGCGTAACCATTCATCCAGAAAAAAGCCTCATCATGCTTCTAATCCTTCAATTTAAATGAAACAAAGTGTGCCTGAGGTATCATGGGAATTTTTAATTTCTTTGAGAGGCCTCTTGATGCCATGATGTGTGGAATATAACGTCATTAAAATATCCGCCATGTCCACGTCCATGTCCCTGGCCTCTAAGTCAGGGCTATTTTACCTTTGCGAACCACATTGGTTTGTGGCTTATTCGCTTATAACTGCGTTTAATTAAACCCCACAAGAAAAAAGTCAAACGGTGACAAATTGCATGACATCAACCCCACGTAAGACAATCATTTACAATAAATTGCTCAAGCAGAATATCCTATGAAGCATGAGCGTGCCACAAACGTTGTTTTGGTGAACGGCATGTCGTTGGTATCTAGATCATCTCCAACTCAAGCCAACATAATTCTATGATTATCGACCTAAAGTGCTAGCCGTTGAAAGAAATATGCACAGAAGACCAATTGTTACGTTTTTATCGTTTAAAAACGTTTAAAATATGAGCTCGTAGAATGCAAATAAAATTAAAATAAATTCAAAATTTCAAAATTGAAATTCTTTATTATTCGCACAATTCTGTGTGCCACTGTTCACAACTTTATGTAAACAACAACAATTGCTTTTCTTTGTTATTCCTCTCTTTATACATACATACATACATAATTGGTCATTACAACCCTTCAGTCAGGATTACGACCTAGTTTCTCACATCACTTATGTTGTGTGTGTTAATTTTATACATGAGTGGTCGACTCCGAACGACAGAATTTTTGAGAAACTTTTCATGGCAATTTTATTCACTCTCAGAGTTTTTGCCAGAAATCTGCTGAGATGAAGTCGCCCTGGGGCACGAACCCTGGCTTTTCGTCTAATAAGCCAACACACTACCTACTAGACTTCTCTGTTTATACCCTTTGCATAAACGATAACAATTACTAGACAATTATTCGACAGATCTTTGTAAAGATTACTCTCTTCAATCGCACCGCATCTTTACACAAGATTAACTGAACTTAACAGGAAGTTTTTCGGAATTTATTGGACGCTTTTGGATCTCATGTGAATTGTTATCGTTCCAAATTCGACAATTCTGTGTGTTCACGTATCCATTCTTTTATAAAAGGGCCTTATCACTAAAAATAATTATTCAATGAAAATCAGGGTTAGTTGCCAATGGCGCCAGACCTCCATACAGAAAACAAATATCGTTACTTATGGTTCATTCGATATTGCCAAACAAGCAACTAATTTGACAGATATAGCTTTAACAAAATGGCCGCCAAACAACTGTCAAAGAGCGGAAGTTGTTAGTGGAAATTCTGAAATATTTTCTCTCGTATAGGGTATCATGTAGTCGACTTTAATAGTTGTTTTGAATGTTTTCCTGTACCAAAAAACAAAACTTTTCAAAATGCGCACTTTAAAGATGAATGAAGAAATGACTGATTAGTGAAGTTAATGAATCAATTTTTTTTTAATTTATTTTATTTTATTTTATTTTGATGTTTATTTGAATAAAAACAGAAAAAATAAACGTAAACAATAATAGGCATTAATATTAAAACAAAAGAAAGAAAGAAGCAACAACAAAAAGAAAGAAGGCAAAAAACTAATATTTTTGAAATTTTAAAAACGATTTGAATGATAATGATGATCGAATGAATGAACGGACAACATGAAATTGTAATTTTAATAATTAATTGCCAACAACAATAAATAACTTCACATCAAACGGAACAGAAAAAAAAGATGAATAAAAAAAATGTTTAAAAAATTATGAAAAATTGGCCACTTTCTACAGATTAAAGGAAATTATAAAAACATCTTGTTTTTGTATTATTTTTGTTTTCAACCACAATAAAAAAACATCAATGAATACAAAATTTATTTATTTATTGGCTTTTTTATTAAGCTTTAATTTCGTTTTATTTTGTTAAGATGAAGTCATAATAGGCTATGCGGTTAGACTAACATAAAACGTTCATAGTCCTCACGGTTTAGACAAACAGCCGCTTAAAGAGTGCCTAAGTAAGACAGCACTTTTTAAATTTTGTGTCATTGTTTTCGGTGTAAGTGGCAGCTCTGAAATTTAAAAGCTTTCATATACGTTTATAGTATTAAAAACTAAGCGCTTAATGAAAGAGCAATGCCTCATTATAAAGATTAGGAAAGTTATGTTAAGAGGGCTTGCAAACTTTAAAGAATTCTTAGTCGAGAATGAGCACTGTATAGTTGTAAACTGTGAATTTTGAAAAAGAGATCTCCACTTTCATACGTTCAAAATTCAGCTTTATTTGGCTTAAACCAGCAGATCATTTCCATCCGCATGGTTTAGATCTCCACTTTCATGCGTTCAGAATTCAGATCCTTTCTATCCGCATGGTTTCGTAAATCCTAAAAATTGTCGAATTTGGGGTGCTCAGAGGATCTTCATGCAATGCATGAGAAGTAAATGGTCCCACAGCGACTAACTGCTTTATACGGATTTTGTTCAAACGCGATTAAGCCTTTCTTTTTAGAAGGTGAGGCCGTAAATGAAATGACTGTAGACGGCAGGATTATGTTCTTGTAGCTTCAATCAGGTCGTCAGGGGTCTTGACGACAAGGGGTTCCAGCAAGACGGAGCCATCTATTACGCCGTGCGGGCAGCAATTCATTTGTTGAAGCAAGGATTATCCAAAGAAATTATTTCCAAAAATTCTGATACCAACTAGTCTTTACGATCAAGCAGTTTAAGGTCGAGTGAGTTGTTCCTTTGGGATTTTATGAACTCTTGGACTTTCGAACTTTCACAATTGGCAACGCCCATTTTGTTGTAACTACATCTGTCAAGTAAGTTGTATTTTGGCCAAATCGCCATGGACGTTCATAGAAAACCACGTGTGTTCGCTGAACGAGCTCTGAAGCCATTAGCAACTGAATCTAATTTTCATTGAATAATTATTTTTAGTGATGAGGCCCTTTTCTAAAAGAATGGATACGTGAGCACACAAGATTGTCGAATTTGGGACGATACCAATTCACATGAGATCCAAAAGCGTCCAATGCATTCCAAAAATTCTCTGTGAAGTTCAGTTAGTCTTGTGTGAAGGATCGGTACGTTTGAAGAAAGTAATCGTGGTTTGAAGATATACGTTACAAAGAATTGTCGAATAATTGTCTAGCAATTGTTATTGTTTATGCAAAAGGTGTAAACAGGGGAATAACAAAGAAAAGCAATTGTTGTTGTTTACATCAAGTTGTGAACATTGGCACACAGAATTCGGCGAACAATAAATAATTTTAATTAAAACTTAACACAAATTTATTTCATATTTTAAACGTTTTTGAAAGGATAAAAACGTAACAATTGCTAGCACTTTAGGTCGATAATCATAGAATTATGTTGGCCTGAGTTGGAGATGGTCTGGACCCCCAACGACATGTGGTTCAACAAAACAACGTTTGTGGCACGCTTATGCTTCATAGGATATTCTACTGGAGCAATTTATTGGAAATGATTGTCTTACGTGGAGTTGATGTCATGTAATTTAAGCACGTTTGAGTTTTTGTTGTGGGGTTTCATTAATCGCAGTTGTAAGCGAATAAGATACAAATCAAAGTGGGTCGCAAAGGCAAAATAGCTCTGCCTTAGAGGCCAGGGACATGGCGGCTATTTGAATGACATTACATTCCACACATAATGGCATCAATAGGCCTTTTAAAGAAATTAAAAATTCCCATGATATCTCAGGCACACTTTGTTTCATTTAAATTGAAAGATTAGAAGCATGATGAGGCTTTTTTCTGGATGAATGGTTGCGTGAATAAACAAAATTGTTGAATTTGGAATGAAACCAATCCATATGAGATCGAAGAACATCCAATACATCCCGCAAAAGTCACTTTTTGGTACAGATTTCAGATTGGCTGGTTGGTTTTCATCGAAAACTCATCTGCAAATGTCCATTTCGGGATGGATGGTCACGTGAACAGACTAATATGTGATGAAACGAATCCATATGTGTTACAAAAGCATGCAGTGCATAGCGAGAGAGAGAACTTTACATACATAATTGGCCATTACAACCCTTCAGTTAGGATTATGGACCTAGCTTCTCACACCACTCATGTTGTGTGTGTTAATTTTATACATGAGTGGCGGGACCTACAGTTTAAAGGCGATTCCTAACGACAGATTTTTGAGAAACTTTTCATGGAAATTTTATTTACTCTCCTAGTTTTTGCCAGAAATCTACTGAGAGGAAGTTGCCGAAGAAATATTTTTTCATAGTTCGTCTTATTCGAGATGTCTGAGGTTTGAACCGCGGCCTCACGTCTAATTTGCCCACGTACTGCCTACTAGACTACAGCACGTCTATTAAGCCAACGTACACTACCTACTAGACTGCAGTGTCTTCAAGATTCTTACCTTAAGGGAATGGGGAGTTGCATTGCTTGTAAATTCAAGAGATCTCCGATCATAGAAGTGGCCAGATCTGTTTTGTATTGCACATGAAGGATGAACCGACATTTTTCAGGGTATTTGTTTTATTTACTCTCTGAGTTTTTTTTTTAGAAATCTGTTGAGAGGAAGTCGCCGAAGAAATATTTTTTCATATTTTCGTTTCTGATGTCTGCTACGGCGGCTTCTGAGAACTTTGTTTCATTTAAATTGAATCATTAGAAGCGCTTAAAAAATACCCTGTATTTCAAAATAAAAAAAGTGCATTCTTACTGAGACACTCTTTATTTCTGATAATGATTAATGGCTTTGGCATTTGGTTGGGGAACAAAATAATTTATTGTCCGTTGCTAAAGATATTCTCTGTCCAAACCATGATGAATTCGTTGCTCACCTTATTTGATCTCCCTGAGAGCTGTTTATCTTTTTATTTGATTTTGAGTTGCGTATTAGTCTCATATTAATTTTTTTAATTAATTATTAACTATTATTTGTTTATTTATTAGTTTTTATTTATATTTTTTAATTAAATTTTTATGCAACTATTGAAGCAAACAAAACCAAACAAAACAAAACCAGGCTGTTGACTTCTTTTTGGATTTTTATGAGAGGAGCTTCTTTTGTTTGTTGGCTTTTTGTATTAATTTATTGCAAATATATATATGTATTGTATATATAATTAAAGTTATTTTTATTTCTTTTTATTTATTTAAATTTATAAAAATATTCTATTGTCTGTGTGTGTGGTTTTGGTGTCAAACGGAAATATTTTTTTTTAATTTTTTTTCGAATTGATTTGCGATTTAAAACTCAAATGAAACGTTTTTTTTTTGCAGGGAAAGTTTTTGTTTCTTTAGTCGCTTACGTTATTATATTGAAAAGAACTTTAAAAAGTGGGTTAAAATATTAACGCTGTGGGTTCTTAGAACTTAAAATGATACAAGAAATTAAAAGAAAGATGGCTTTAAGAGAATTTGAATTTGCATTTTTGATTTTGATTTGTTTTCATAAATAAATGAATTGGGGGCTTAAGGGGAGTTGCTTAAGATGGCTTTAGAAAACGAGGTGAAAGGTGTTAAAAGTCGCCATAGTCTAGTAGGTAGTGTGTTGGCTTCTTAGGCGTAAGGCCACGGTTCAAACCCCGGGTCAGACCTAAAAACAAAATATGAAAAAATATTTCTTCGGCCACTTCTTCTCATCAGATTTCTGGCAAAGACTCTGCGAGTAAATAAAATTGCCATGAAAAGTTTCTCCAAAATCTGTCGTTTGGTGTCGACTTTACACTGTAGGTCCCGCCACTCATGTATAGAAATTAACGCACATAACATAAGTGGTGTGAGAACCTAGGCCGTAATCCTGACTGAAGGGTTATAATAACCAATTATGTATGTTATGTAGGATGAAAAAATGATTTTGGGAAGTTTTCCTACTTCTCGTTCTACATTTTTAAAGAAATTTTAAACTAGGCACGGAATTTACATTCATTTGATAGAAAATAATCGTGTCTTGCCTGTTTAGATTAGGTTACGTTAATTGGCAGCTCTCTAGTGAAAACCACGCTTTAACAAAAGCTTAGGCTCTTCGCAATACTTCTAACCCGGAAAGCAAACAGCCCCATAGGAAAGCATTACAACAGATCTCTTGAATTGACGCAACGCAACGGAACTCCCCATTTCCTTAAGCTAAGAATCTTGAAGACGCTGTAGTCCAGTAAGTAGTACGTTGGCTTATTAGACGTGAGGCCACGATTTAAACCCCAGGTCAGACATCTCCAGCAAAACGAAATATGAAAAAATATTTCTTCGGCTGCTTCCTCTCAGCAGATTTCTGGCAAAAAATCTGAGAGTATCTTTCTCAAAAATCTATCGTTCGGAGTCGACTTTAAACTGTAGATCCCGCCACTCATGTATAAAATTAACACACACAGCATAAGTGGTGCGAGAAGCTAGGTCGTAATCGTGACTAAAGGGTTGTAATGCCCAGTAGTATATGTATGTATGAAAGAATCTTCTCCATGTGCCTATTGTATCTAAGCAGATGATTGATCTACTGTGGCAGGTTCTGGAATGATAGGGTTGCCATCTCTGGTCTAAAAATGAGACTATGTAGATATGTTGAGTTTATCTTTTGTAATCGGACATCTTCTCCTATGGGCAAGCAGAGCAATTCTCCATCTTCTTAAGGTATCATATCTAAACACATGATTGATCTACTGTATTAAGTTCTAGAATTATAAGGTTGCCATTTGTTTTTACTTATAAAAGAAATTGTGAACATGTGTGCCTCTTATAAGATTAGACATCTTCTGGGTAGGCAAACAGCTCAATTACTTATTTCCTTGAGGCAAGTACCTTCCCCATGTGCCTATTATATCTAAACAGATGATTGATCTACTGTTGCTTGCTCTGGAATGATAGGGTTGCCATCTATAGTTGTTTAGAAATGAAATTGTGAATGTGTGTTGAGTTTAGCGATAAAAATTGAGGAGATTCTTATCATGATCTTTGGTAATCGGACATCTTCTGAATGGGAAAGCAGAGCAATTCACCATTTTCTGTAGAAAAGTATGTATTTCAACCATGCGCTATAGGGTTGCCACTTGTCGTTGTTTGAGAACAACAATTTCTGCGAAAATGTGTTGGGTGTAGCCATGTTGAAATTTACTCTTTGTCCGGAGCTGTTGTTGCTTGACCTTTCTATGATTTTCGTTGTTGATGCTATTCTCTCTCTGTGCTGTATCCACTAGTAGAGGTGGTATTGATTAAATCATCTTGATTTCGTTAAATTTGTACAAATTCTCCATGAATTAATTGGGGTTTTGTGGAGTCCTTTAACTACTACTACACTACGCCACCTCTACCTGGCTCAACAGCTAGTATTGCGTCTTACCAGAATGTATGGGAGATTATTTTCCGCAAAGAAGGGAGGGAAAGTAAAGTTGTTGCTAACCAACTACAAACAGGCACTTTTTCTCTTCAAAATTAATTTTAAGAAGAAGGAAACCTCCAACACATATGCCCCCAATTCTTTACATTTTACTTCTACGCTGCTTATCATTCTAATACAGGAGGAGGAGATTGCAGTAATTAAGATTAGTTGGAGCTGTTAAGGCAGTTAAGGTAACTATTAAGTTACTTCAGAATACAATCACTTTTTTAATATGTTTTCCGTACTCTAATAACCTTCCTTTAATAAAGGGTCCGCCAAATAACTTTATTTTTTTTGAAAATGCTTTAAAAAAAACTACTGAATATTTTCTCAAATTTCTTTTTTTATTTGAAACTATAATCCTTCCGGTTAATAATGGAAAATAATTTCATTCAAATGGCTGCCTCGGCTGGCCATGCAGTAGTCTACACGATCGGTCCAATTTTTAAGCACATTATCGATTGTGTGCAGCTGTATTTCACCAATGGCTTCACGAATATTGTCCTTTAAAGCGTCAATTGTCTCTGGCTTGTCGGCGTAACACTTATCTTTGACGGCACCCCACAAATAATAGTCCGACGATGTCAAATCGCAGCTCCGAGGTGGCCAAACGACAACAGCTCTGCGACTGACATAGCGATCTTCAAAAACAGGGCGCAAAACATCGAGTGTAGCTTCGGCTGTGTGGCACGTAGCGCCATCCGGTTGAAACCAAATGTTGCCAATATCCTCCTCTTCAATTTTTGTGAACAAAAATTCGTTCAACATGGGCCCGATAACGATCGTCATTAACTGTAACGGCCACTCCTTGCTCATTTTCGAAGAAAAATGGCTCAATTATGCCTCTGGACCAAAATCCGCACCAAACAGTGACTCGTTTTGGGTGCGTCGGCTTTTCAATGTATATGTGCGGGTTTGCTGTGCCCCAAATGCGACAATTTTGCTTGTTTACATACCCGCCTAGATTAAAATGAGCTTCATCTGAAAAGATGATTTTTTTTTGCCAAAATCGGCATCTTCTGGTGTAGGCTACTGCATGCCCAGCCGAGGCAGCCATTTGAATGAAATTATTTTCCATTATTAACCGGAAGGATTGTACTTTCAAATAAAAAAAAAGAAATTTGAGAAAATATTCAGTAGTTTTTTTTTAAAGCATTTTCAAAAAAAAAGTTATTTGGCGGACCTTTTATTTATTGTGGGCTGCAGATATTTCGTCTGGTTTTGGTGATATGGAGAAGGAAATATGTATGTATGTAAATATAGATTAACATATACGATATTAGCCATACATTAACGGGCTTAAACCCACTTTTGCTTTCTTTGCAAATATTTTTTGTTTTGTTTTCATGTGTGCATTCACATTTCATTTCACCTTCAAAGCGAATACGTGGCGGGCGGTAAATAAATCAACCAACCAACCTATTGAAGCATTAAACAATTTAAAATAAATTTATTTAAAAAAAAAAAACAAAAACAAACAAGAAAAATAAAATTAAATAACAACCATGTTTCATACACTGGGGGTCACTTGTATAAAATAAACAAAACCAATGAAAAAAAACCAAAAAAAAAAACGAATGAAAACCAGAGCAAAAACTAGATTTCAAAGCAAACATTCAACACCTGTGTACCAACCATACTCATATGATGGCTTAAAATATGAGTTTTGCTTATTGTTGTTGTTTGTTGTCTATAAGTCTAACTTTTTTTAAAACCAACCAAAAACCACACGTGCTCTTTAAATTAATGGTCCATTAAAAAACATTGTCTTACTAAAGTTTGTTGTTAAGTTTTATTTCTAATCTTTTTTCATAAATCTTGCCAGCGTTTTTTTCGCTTTAATAAAATAATTTCGGTTTATAAATTTTTAATTAAATTTATACGATAAATTTATACAATATCATGTTATTTGTTTATTTATTTAGAAAACATTTTTTTGTTTTTAAGAAGCCTTTGAATTGACCTTCACCGATTTTGTTTTGTTGTAATTGTGAAATGTTTTTAAAAACAAAAAAAAATTGAAATTATTTCAAATGGCTGGATCATGCTCTGGAACTAATGTATATAATTAGAAGGGATGATGGTGATATTAAAAACCCAAGTAATTTAAGTTCAAATACTTAAAAAAAAAGAAAAAATTTGCATGATTAAGGGGCTTTAATTCCTTTCATATAATCCATCAAGGAAGTTACCTAAAACTTGCCTCCCAAAGGAGAGAAAACATAATTGCGGTCGGTTATTCCCATCATTATCAGGCAACCACAGATGGACCTCTTAAAGTATACCAGTCAACTGGTTAGCTGGCAGAAAAAGAGTGAACTGTTGTGTTCAAGAAACGGATGTACATTCTCATCATTTTCAGGCAATCACAGATCCTAGTTAGCTGGTAGAAGAAGGTTTAGAATAAACGATTAGAAATGTGTGTGAAGATAAATTCGAATTTGAAAATCCAAGACTCAATCCATAAAAATCTAGCAGCGCCACATTTGGCGTTAACAGAGCAAAATTTGCTCTTAACAGAGCACTGTTAACTTTTTAACAGTATCCATCTGAACACCACTTGTTTAGGAGCTAATTTTAGGGCATATACTAGGTTTATAAGTACCATATCATACTCAAAGGATGTACTCTATGAGTATACTTTTTAATATCGGACGATCTATTCAACCTAACCTAGTTTACGAAAGTAATTCCAAAATCACATCAGCATCGAAGCAATTGATTATTGATACGAAAAGTATTTCTTTTTTTTTTCAGAAGAGATTAAGATGAAGAAATATTTCATATTTTTCCTAAAGTTTTTGGAGTTTTTTTTTTGTTCATTTCGTTGCGTCAAACAGAAGAAAAAAGTTCGTTGCTTAAGTCTTTTGATTTGTTGCGTGCGTTATAAGTTTTTTTCTTTTAAAAAAATTGTGGTTTTATTGCATGATTTTACTAAAAAATTACTCAAAGTTTAGTATGAAAATACTTCGAAAAAAGCATCATTGGCTGTTTTGATAATTACTTAATTTGTTTTCATTATAAAAATTAAAATAATTAATCAATAATTTCTTTAAAAATAACTTAATTTGTTTGGATTTTAAAATTTTTTCTTTCTCTCTTCTTCTTCTATTTTTGCTGGCACTTGTGGCTTTTAACACAAGCAAGAAAAATTTCTGTCAATATTTACAATTTGCGTTTCATTTTTAATCAGTTCCCAGCATATTAAATTACAGAAAACCAAGCCGTTTTTTAAATAATTTTTAAAGTAAACTTATGGTTTTTGATTTTGGTTGTTCGGTTGTTGTTGTTGGTTGTTGTTGTTTTTTTGCTGTGATATTTAAACCCCATCATTATAACCTTAAGCCATTTTATATGCAAAACGTAATAATTTACTACACGTTTATGGTTTATCAACTTAAAACAAAAACAAAAAAAAAAACGCAGAAGAATAACAATTTAGAAGCTGTTCAAGTGTTAAATTAAAAAATATTAACGAAAGGGGGTAGGGGTATGGAGAAAAAAAAATTTAAAAATTTGAAATCACAGTAGAGGACCAAGGCAGGCTTAAGAGGAATAAAGTGAAATGAAATCAAATTGATTAGAAGCAGAAATTTCTGGCAAAAACTCAGCAACTCAGTCTTGTTGTCTGACTTAAGAAAGAAATGAAGCCAGAGAGACATTGATGGAAATAAAAAAGCAAATGAACTTAACAGTGTGTAGATGGATATGGAATCAGTCAGCTACTGTTCAGACATTTACTGTCTTATGGCTGAATAGTTCTCTCTGCTTCTGTAATATTTCAAGTGTCCTCTTGCCTTGGAACATAGGACACTGCAGCTACCGAAAGCCCGCCATTTTACTTCTAAGTTCATAATGGTACAATAGGAATGTACGAACTTTGAAGACGTCACAGTCTATTAGATGAAGTCGCCGTAGTCTAGTAGGTAGTGTGCTGGCTTATTAGACGTAAAGCCAGGTTTCGAGCCCCAGGCCAGACATCAAAACAAAATACAAAAAGTATTTCTTTCTTCGGCGAATTCAGCAGATTTCTGGCAAAAACTCCGCGAGTAAATAGAAAATTGCCACGAAAAGTTTCTCAAAAATCTGTCGTTCTCACGTATAAAATTCATTCACAAAACATAAGTGGTGTGAGAAACTAGGTCGTAATCCTGACTGAAGGGTTGTAATCACCAATTATGTATGTATGTATGTACACCCAGAGGAGATTTGGCGAATTTTAAGCGACGTTACAATTGCCGTAGTCTAGTAGGTGGTACGTTGGCTTATTAGACGTAAGGCCACGGTTAAAACCTTAGGTTAGACATCAAAACGACAATATAAAAAAAATATTTCTTTAATGTTTTGCTCTCAGCAAATTTCTGTTAAAAGCTCTGACAATAAAAAAATATAATTTTCATAAAAAGTTTCTCCAAAAAAATCTGTCCTTCGGAATCGACTATAAACTGTAGGTCCCGCCATGTATAAAATTAACACACACAAGATAAGTGGTGTAAGAAGCTAGGTCATAATCCTGACTGAAGGGCTGTAATGACCAATTATGTATGTGTTACAAGCATTGCGGCCGTCCAGTAATGCCATGTATGTCCGAGTCTAAGCCCTAAAAGCCTTGTGGACTAATTCACCTTTAAAAAGATTTTTTATTCTTCTATAAGTCGAAAGAGATCATCAGAATTTGCGTTGGAAGAACGTCGTCTTCTTACCTGAAGTAGGCGTTGTCTAGTAGGTAGTGTGTTGGCTTATTAGACGTGAGGCCAGTTTTCAAATCCCAGGTCAGATATCTCCTACTAAACGAAAATATGAAAAAAAGTATTTCTTCGGTGACTTTCTCTCAGCAAATTTCTGGTAAAAACTCTGAGAGCAAAATAAAATTGCCATGAAAAACTTCTCAAAAATCTGTTGTTCGGTGTCGAGTTTAAACTGTAGGTCCCGCCACTCATGTCTGAAATTAACACACACAACATAAGTGGTGTGAGAAACTAGGTCCATAATTCTAACTGAAGGATTGTAATGATCAATTATGTATGTATGTGAACGTTGTCTTAAATGACTATAGCAAGCATAGAATTAGAAATATAGTATATATATAGTATATGAATAGTTTCGTTGATATCTCACACACACATTTTGTTTTGTTGAAAAATGGAAAACCGAAATTGTAAGAGCCCGTGTCAAAGGTTGACATCCAATTCGGGCTGTATAAGATTCTTTGGATTATTTTGCTTAATTGGCAGCAATGGATCGCTTTTTCTCTACTCATAAGTACTCATGAAATTTTGAGTATGAGTGAGTCAACAGTATTGAAATCCAACTACTCTGATTCACTCGTACTCATTGCAACAATGATTTATAAGTACAGGTTGCAATGAGTATGACATCAAACTCATAACAATTCATACGCCTACTCATTCAGATTCATAAATTTAGAAAAATACTTATAATACTCATAAATGATTCGAGTGATTCGAATCATTCATCAAAATTTACAGTCTTAGTTGTTGTTGCATTTACAAAGAAAGAAGAAAGACGAAAGAAAAAGACAAAGATAGCAAGCAAAGCAAACACACAACCTTCTAGTGAGTATTGTAGTAATCGTACGCGAATCATACTTATTTTGTGATTCGTGTATACGATGAGTCATGGAGATTCGAAATCAATAACACGATGCGTATTGTTAAGTATGAGTACGATAAGTATTTCAAACTTTGAATATGAGTAGTATGAGTATGACATTAAAATAAGTATGAATGCGTATAAGTATCAGAAATTATGAGTATGATTCGAATCTGCTCATCTGACCTCTGGTGGATATCTTTGATTTCTATTTTTTTACAGAAGAGTAGGCAGTAATCCTCTAGCCTTGTGTGTATTGATATGGTTTCAAAATGGAACTTTTTAGTGCAAACTGTACACAGGTTTGTTTTCGATTAACTAGCCAACTGATCGTGCCATAACTATCCATAGTGTAGGGTATCTTAGAGCAAGTTTTAATCAATTTTTTTATACTAAAAAAATTGCCTTTTGTGTGTCAGCTATTTAACAGGTCGTTAGTATTTCACAAACTATGAAATAAAAAAAATACTTCAAATGCATTTTAAACAACAATGATGAGCGGCAAATAAATGATTACAAGTTAATACAATAAAAATTTAAAAACAATTTCGAAAAAAAATATAATTAAACTACTTGGTATAAAACAAGTCAATTTAAGTACAAACGATGGGAATACCGAAGTTACAGAGGAAAAAAAATCGGAAAACTATTGACATTTTGTTTGAAATTCCTTTTTTTCTTTTTTTTTGTTGCCATACGAGTGTTATTACATTATGATTATAAAGTTTAAATTTTAAAACATTCGGTTCTACTGTATGTCGGTTTTTATTTCTGTTTTTTTTTCAACAGTCACGTTTAACGAGTTGATTTTATTCATTTGATTGTAGGCAACAAAAAAAAAAAAGAAACATTCACGTTAATGACTGCGGGGGTATATTTGAATAGAAAAAAAAAACACAAAAAATTTTAATTTTTTTTTTCTTTTACAAAATAATCATATGTGAAGGTGGTGGTTAATAAAAACTTGTTTCAAAAAAATTTTGCTATTTTTGTAAATTGTTTTCTTAAGAATTAAAAAAAAAACGCAAAAAAGCCAAGTGAAAAAAAAATAACAAAATAATCACTTGAAAATGACACATAGAATCGAGTAGAGTAGAGTAGAGTAAGTAAGTAAGTAGGAAGTGTTATAGAAACCCATTATTCATATATAACGGGTGATTTTTTAGCTACACTGGTTTAAACAGCTCACGCACGTTTCGTGTTTTGTTTCAGTGTCAAACATCTTCAGTTTGGTCTATAATTTAACAATGAAACCGTCTTACAAACGAACAACGCTTGCAAATCATTGAATTTTATTATCAAAATGCGCGCTTCTTCCATTTTATGGTCAGTTTAATCGACCCACTGAAGCGGCTATTCGGGCTATTGTGACTAAATTTCGCACCAAATTTACATTGTTGAACATTAAACCACCCACACGCTTACGTAGAGTGCGAACTGAAGAAAATATCGCAGCTGTATCGGCCGGCCAGTGTTAATGATGACCATCAATTATCGATTCGTCGCCGTTCGCAGCACTTGGGCCTCTGTTACTCAACAACGTGGAAAATTTTGCGGAAGGATTTAGGTATGAAGCCTTTCGAAATACAGCTGGTGCAAGAATTGAAACCGAACGACCTACCGCAACGCAGAATTTTTGGTGAATGGGCTCTTGGAAAGTTGGCCAAAGATCCACTTCTTTATCGAAAAATTGTGTTCAGCGACGAAGCTCATTTTTGGCTCAATGGATACGTAAATAAGCAGAATTGTCGATTTTGGAGTGAAGATCAGCCAGAAGCATTGCAAAATGCATCCAGAAAAAGTCACAGTTTGTTGCGGTTTATGGGCTGGTGGCATCATTGGACCGTACTTCTTCAAAGATGCTGCGGATCGTAACGTAACTGTGAATGATGAGCGCTACCGTGAGATGATATCCAACTTTTTTTTTGCCCAAAATGCAAGAGCTTGACTTGCATGACATGTGGTTTCAACAAGACGGTGCCACATGCCACACAGTACGCGTAACAATGGACTTATTGAGAGGCGAGTTCTGTGAACATTTTATTTCACGTTCGGGACCGGTTAATTGGCCGCCTAGATCGTGCGATTTAACGGCTTTAGACTATTTTTTGTGGGGCTATGTTAAAGCTCATGTCTATACAGACAAGCCCGCTTCAATTGACGCATTGCAAGACAATATTGAAGCATTTATTCGTGAGATAACGGCCGAAATGTTGGAAAGAGTATGCCAAAATTGTACTAAGCGGATGGACCATTTGAGGCGCAGTCGCGGTCAACATTTGCATGAAATAATCTTCAAACATTAAATTATATGGACCGTACTATCGATTCAAATAAAGATTTCATGTATTATTCTGAATTTTATGCGTTTTTTTTGAAAAATTTTCCAATAGCTCTTAAAAAATCACCCATTAGTAGTTGGCATTAGCATTAGCAGCATTGATGCATTGCAATACATATTTGTTTTCTTAATTATAATTGTGTATCAACAAAATAAAATTAAAAAATAAAAAAACAAAATCTTTATCATTAGGGAAGTTTAATTTAAAGGTTAAATTACGTTTACACTTTGATTTAAGCCGACGACATCATTTGATTTTTATTTACTTTTGCAATTACCACCACCGACCGGGCCATTAAGATTCTAAAAATCATTTTTAAAAATAATTTTTTTTTTAATAGTTTTTCAATTAAAAAAAATAAAATTTATCGCATTGCATGTTAAGATTTAGGTTTCAAAACTTTGTCTTTAATGCAAGCAAGCACCTTAAAATTACTAGTTCCGCCATGCTACTTAAAAATGCTTTCCATTTTTGTTTAATTCCTATTGGAACAAATTGTTTTTGAAAGGTGATAATGCTATCCGAGAGCAAGGGCTTTACATTAAGAACTATGTACCTTCATAAGCAGCCAGACAGTAATAAAAAAATAAAACTAAACACATGCATTATAATTTCGTTAATATTTTTGCAATAAAATAAATTTCTTTATCTATGCATGAATGCATAATAAATACAAAACGATGATTCTTTATTTTGTTTGAATTAAAAAAAAACAACAGAAATCCTCTTTCAATTCTTTTTTGGCCTTGAAATTTTGGAGGTTAATACATCAACTTACTTACCCATGTTGCCAGTGTTTTAATTGTATCCATAAGTTGCAACAACTACAGTTTTTAACATCGATACCAAGCGACAGATTTTCGCGCAACTTTTTCATGGCAATTTAATTTTTTACTCTTAGGGCCATTATTACAACTTGCCGTTAACTAAAGAGAGGTTTTTCACGGGCACATAAATTGGTTTTCATTATTATAAGTGGACAATATGGTAGATGTGAGCATTAAGCTAAAACGATGATCATCCTGCCTTTAACTTTTAAAGTTAATTTTATCTTTGAACTTGTCATATATACGGAAGCTTCAAATATAAACAAAGTGAGCAAATACAATAAAAAAAGAAGCCCATCGTTGGCACTGCGTTTAAATATAAACTTGTTTAATTTAAGCTGTGTTATCGACATTGCTTCCCCACTGTCATATTTTTGAAAAAGTTTACTTTATTTTATACTTTATTTTACTTTAAAGTTCACTTTAGCCTAACAAAAACTCTAAGGGCCATTATTACAACTTGCCGTTAAACTTGGGTTTAGTTAAAGGTGACTTTAAAGTTCACTTTAGCCAAAGGTGACTTTAAAGTTCACTTTAGCCAAAGTTGACTTTAAAGTTCACTTTAGCCAAAGATGACTTTAAAGTTCACTTTAGCCAAATGTGACTTTAAAGTTCACTTTAGCTAAAGTTACCTTTAACTAAACTCAACTTTAACGGCCCTTAGAATTTTTGTTAGTAAACTGCTGAGAGGAAGTGGTCGAAAGTAATATACGTTTCACTTAAAGTTCACTTTAGCTAAAGTCACCTTTAACTAAACCCAACTTTAACGGCAAATTGTAATAATGGCCCTTAGAGTTTTTGTTAGTAAACTGCTGAGAGGAAGGGGTCGAAAGGAATATACTTTTCACATTTCGTTTTGTTTGACATGTCTGAGATAAGGTTTTGAACCACGGTCTCTTATCAACCAGGCCAACACACTACCCAATAGACTACGAAGACTTCAGCTGACTTACGTAATTGATCATTACAACCTCTCAGTCAGCATTATTACGATTCACACAACACTTATGTTGTGTGTATTAATTTTATACATGAGTGGCAGTATCTACAATTTAAAGTCGACTCCGAACGACAGATTTTTTTGAGAAACTTTGCAATGCAATTTTTATTTGACGCTCAAAGTCTTTGCCGGAAATCTGCTGAGAGGAAGTCGCCGAAGAAATACTTTTTGTATTTCGTTTTGATATCTGACCTGGGGTTTGAACCGTGGCCTTACGTCTAAAAAGCCAACTCACTACCTGCTAGACCTCGACAACTTTAATTTGAGGCTTGAGCTGATAAACTAAGTCTTTGATTGACAACAAAATGCGCAATAGTTCAACAAGAGACACAGTCCAAATACCGTCTATCTGGAGAGAATCTCCATTACATTAGAGTATAACACAGCCAAAATTTCCAAGGAAGACCTTTTAAGTTTCATTCAGGAACAGGTTTGGCCATTGATCTGACTATTCGAAGTAGATCCGTGATAGAAAACAATAACTCCCCGCCAGATTCCATTTAATAAATCATTTTGAAAGCTGATCAGGCCAACTTATTAGTGTTTTTAAAAGCGATTTTGATTTCCATAAGCGATTTGATCTAAAAATCTTAATAAAATTATTTAAAAACAGACTCAAATAAATGAATAAAAATACACGGCATTTGCATAAACAACAAACAAATAAAGAAAGAAGAAAAAAAACTGTCGGGTAAACTTTATTTGAAATGAAGATTCTCTAGAAAATAAAATAGAAATAATAAATCATTCGATCTTAATTAAGAATCAAATTATTTAGAAATAAAAAAGAAATTAAAAAGAAATAAAAAATGAAATAAAATTCAATAAATTTTAGCGACAATGACAGA
Organism: Sarcophaga variegata; assembly: GCA_932273835.1. Lineage (NCBI taxonomy): Eukaryota > Metazoa > Arthropoda > Insecta > Diptera > Sarcophagidae > Sarcophaga > Sarcophaga variegata. The sequence continues at coordinate 115,237,556 of OW026360.1, forward strand.
AAAATCAACATAATCTTGTTTATGAAATTTATGCAATGCTGCTCAGAAGAAATATATTCTCGAAGCTTAGGGCATATAATTTAGTATTTGTGTGGTTTGTAATCGAACACAAGACTACACGTTTCACAATGATTCCTAGAACACTTATGTACACAAAGTCTTGGAGTCCTCGGAGTCTCGACAAGAATTGTATCTTCAAAGCCCTTCGCACTGCACATTATTTATGTAATCTTTACATGACCTTCTAGGAATTAATTTTGCTTGTCTTTTTCGGAGAACAGGGTCAATTTCTAGGATATATTTCCCGGTCCTTAAGATTAGGCAACTCCGAGAGTGATGTTTTTGTTAAAAAAAAAAATCGCCGTCTTCTCCACTATCCTCCGGCCACTTATCAAGAAGGCCTCCGTTTTATGTGCAGCAAGTGTCAAACCTGCCTCATCAAGCCATGCTCCAACATTTCGAATCGCTGTGTTCATTTTCTCCTCTATTTCCCTTACCGTCTTAGCGATCGAGACTATGGCAATGTCATCTGCAAAGCCCACAACTGGCAATTGCAGTCGAAGTACACCATCGTACATAATGTTGCACAATAGTGGCCCAAATACAGAGCCCTGCGGGACATCCGCCGTCACTGCGTATTCCCTTTCTCCATCATTCGTTAGGTATATTACTTTCCTGTCCTGAAAGTAATCGTTCAGAATCTCCATTCCGTATGGCGGTGTAGCCATGTTAAAGAGGGCTCTCATAATCCGCCCCCAATTCGCCGAGTTACACGCGTTCTTAACGTCAAGTCTGACAGCCGCGCAGTATTCCTTGGTGCTAAATCGCCATCTTTCGCCCTCTATTGCGTCTCTTGCAATGTCGACCACTCTCCTTATCGCGTACACCGTGTACCGTCCTTTCCTTAATCCGTATTGCAGGTCCGCGAGAGCTCTCCTTGCCTCGGCACATGTCAGCAGTCGATTGTAAATATCTTCTCCAGTCGGCAGATGGGACGGTACGATGAGAACCAAGTTGTGGTTTTTCCATCTAAGTACGTGGAAAAACACCCTCGACGAAACGCCTTTGGAACATCTTGGCGAACATATCCGGTCTATGCCGGATAGCCACCTTAAGTGCCCTATCCATCTGGCCCCGATGTTTTCCTATCTCCTATTCTAGTTTATGCTGCAAGTACCTCCTCTCCTGTTAGCTTGGGTATGGTATGAGCCGCCTCCGGCTACCTACATATAAAAGTGTAGGGCTGGCCCTCTGGGAATAATGTAGTAATAATCTTACATAGCAAAATTGCACAACCTGGTTTAGGCTGTTCCCGATCTCCGTCTTTCTTGCAGGCGACTCGGTACGCCGTCCTAAAAAGATTGACATCAGCTTCCTGGCATATCCGCTGAAAGGATAGTTCCTTGCTCCTTTTAATGGCTCTTCTAAGTTGATGCCTTAGATCCTCATATGCAGCCCGTTCGGCTTCCCATGTCAGTCTTCTTCTCGTGCCCTGGGCCCTTCTTCTTGCCCCAAAGCATGCCGATCGCGGATTCCTAATCTCGTCGTTTCACCAGTAGCAGGGGTAACGTCCCCTACATACAGTCCTTCGAGGCATATGTATGTATGTATGTATGTATGTATGTATGTATGTATGTATGTATGTATGTATGTATGTATGTATGTATGTATGTATGTATGTATGTACATATGTATGTTATTGCATTTGAAGTATTTCTGTTTGAATTACGTTTGCTTTCATGGAGGCTCCAGGTCAAAATTTTAATATGTATTCGAGAGTATACTGGATTGGGATATTAAAATGCCATAACAGTGTGTTAATTGTTCCTTAGTGGTCGACATATCGTTATCGTTTTCGTCCTTGATTATATAACAGTCGTACGATAAGGTTTTTCTGCCCGCAGTTTAATGGCATTGTATTCACAATGCCTACAGAGTACGATACAAGTACTGTCAATCAACATATTCTTGAATATTTATGTTGCGGAATTAAATTAAAAAGGGGGTTTAAAAAAACAATTAAAAAATAATCCTTTTTGAACAATCAAAAAAACAATCTTTTATGGTTAAACAAGGATGTGTGTTGTTAAGGTCACACTATTATTGTTTATATGAAATGAAAACAGGTATGTAGCTTAAGTCTTTTGTTTTATATATTATGGTATGGGTGTAGAGGAACTGAAAAACTTGACATCATCACAATTGCAACCTAAATTAACATGATTTTCTATGCCATGTACGGAAATGAAATGTTTATGTGCTTGTTTTTGGGGAACTAAAAAGTGAAAATATATAAGCCAGACGGCAACAAGCCATACGGCATACAGGTTTTGTTACACGTTTATCATTTTTTTTTTTTTTTTTTTTTTTTTTTTTTTGAATAATTCCAAGTAAACTGAATGAAAAGTAAAAAGTCATTCTGACCAAATAAAGCCATTGACAAGGTAAATCAACTTTTTAAATTGGCAACACAATATAAATCATAACAAAGAGGGAAAAAGAGGAAAAAAAAGAAGAAAAATTAAAAAAAAATTGTTTAATGGAGCTTTAAATGCAGTTTGTTTCAATGAAACAAATCCTTTTTTGTCAAGCTTGAAACATTTTGAAAAATATTTTCAAAATAAAACAAATTTTAAGAAACAAAACCAAGAACAAAAAACACACAGAGAATCTTTTTAAAATAAAATTTTACAAAGACTGGAGTACAATGAACGAACCCGAACACCTTCACATTGTTAGCCTTGAACTTTTTAAAAGAATTTTTTTTGTTTTTGTTTCTTCTGCCCAAAAACTGGCAAATATCAAATGACGTCAGTATCTGCAACTTCAAAGCCATTTTTAAGTATAACGTGTTTGTTATTTGCTTTTATTTTTTTGGCAATTTAGGCTCTACAACAGCAGCTTAATAAATGTATTTGAAGGACTTAGTTTGTTAAATGCATTTGAAGTGCGTCTAAATATACTCAAAGCTTTTTGGTTCACATAAAAAACCCGAAACGCCATTTCTCAAAAGAAGCTCATTAAAGCGTTTTTCTGCCCTTATACGCCAGGCTTATTTTGTTAATGGGGCCTTTATACTCGTGTTATTCTTTTTCTGAAGAAAGCCGCGCAAGTGTTATAAAAAACAGCCTGATTTTTATCTCCTTTTTTTGTGTGTTTAAACAACTGGCAACGATTTCTGTTGTGTTTTCTTAAATCTCACAAAAGTAACTCAAGAATAAATAAACAAACAAGCCATGAAATATTAATTCAAAGCAATTGCCTAAAAATAACCCAGCAAAATATTTATAGAGGCGTTAGCACTCAGTTAATCAAGGATCCCGATTGTTTGTTAAAAGAAACTTAGTCAGAGAATGATCTTGAAATGCAAATCTCGCTTTGTTGAGCCCTTTTTATTCTTACTTTATTGGCAACGTTGCATTTTGTTCCATTTGTACTGCATTTTACATTTAATTTGGCAACTTCTAGAACTTGCTGTTCTGCTGTAGTTGTTCTATGTAGTTTTGTTATTGTAAATTGCTTAGTATACCTATTCGTTGATTGCCAAGAAAAGTTTCGCGTTGTTTCTAGGCAAAAAGAATTGTGGACTCTATTAACCTAGGACCTGTTACAGTAGGCTGATCACCTGCTTAGCTGGAATTTGTTTTATGAAACGTAAACAAAGCAAAGCAATAATAACTGTCGCTTTGTGACAATGCCATGTCTCTTACTGTTGTTGTCTAAAAGTGCTAGACTACTGCAGCCATACGATCTTTTGTACTTCCCTCATTCCAAACTGTTGTTGAGCCACTGACAGTAAGAACAACTCTCTTAGTGCTTAATACCCATTCCGAAGTATCCTTTTGTGATGCATTATAGTAGCTCAGGTTTCAAGTATGTGTTCTGATGATTCATTCTCTTTATTACTGAATCAATATATTCGATTTGAGCTAATGCCCATGCTGAACAAGTGTACTTTAAGAGTACATTATACTGGTCTCGGCTCGGGTTGAGAAGAGTCTCAGTCTTCCAGGCTCTTTCAAATTGCTCTTCCCATTCCACAGAAAGACATATAAGAGTTGCAGAGAGGTGTGGGTCCCCGAGCACAGTAACATTCCGGGATCCTCTTCAATTGAACTGGGTATGCCACTTGCCTCGTTCAAGTTGGACATTGCGCGGAAATTCTCTCGGGACGCCAACCTATTCTGGGTCAATGGGGAGTCCTGCTCCACCGCTAGACTCACCTGGCCCTTGATGGATAGAAGGCGTACCAACCAATTACTTGGTCTTGGTCGTGACGTCATCTCAACCACAGTGGCCGTGCTTACAGGTCGTTGCGTCATGGATAGACACGCGGAAAGAATGAGGCTCCCTTTCAACGACTTCTGCCGTGGATGCAGGTCCACTGAAGAAGAGGAGACTGTTGTTCACTTTCCTTGCCAGTGCCCATCTCTTGCTAGGTGTAGATATACAAGGTTATTTGGCTCCCCATTTCTTGTCAGCTTGACGGAGCTATCATCTATTGATATCAAGGATATAGCTTCGTTCATCAAACTTTCTGGCTGGTTTTCCAGTATGGGGTAGTCGCGCTTTTGGTGTGCAGCCCTTGCGCTGACTTGTGGGATACATATGTACATACATACGTAATTGGCCAGTACAACCCTACAGGCAGGATTACGACCTAGCTTCTCACACCATTTATGTTGTGCGTGTTAATTTTATACATGAATGGCAGTTTAAAGTGGACTCCGAACGACAGATTTTTTTGGAGAAAGTTTTATGGGAATTTTATTTTTTGCACTCAGAACTTTTGCCAGAAATCTGCTGAAAGAAAGTTACCGAAGAAAAATTTTTTTTATATTTTCGTTTTGATGTCTTACGTCTAATAAGCCAACACACTACCTACTAGACTACGGCGACTGTTGGAAATCATTTCCCATAATTTTAGAGGTAATAAGTGGAGATTATTAGAGGACTTCTGACGTACGTGGTCAAAATGTTAAGCTTGATCAAAATTTTTAAATTAAATCCAAGTTAGTATTGTCATAACTTTAACGGCTCTGTGTCACAGTTTGCCTTCAGATTATTATGGCCAAAAACTTCGAAACATAAGCTCTTCTCCTAGCCTAAGAAGTGCCAAATTTCTTTGATTGCTTTTCATATTTTTAATAAATCTCCTCACTGAGGCTTGTTCCCCTTTCCAAAGTCATAATAATGTTTTCAAGTTTGTTTCTTAAGTCTTTTGTTTTAGAAACTACTGCTGCTTATCAAAGTCCGGTAGGTATTTCCTTAAGGCTATTTCTTCTTTAAGTACAAATAAATTTCATTTTTTTTGTACGAATCAATCGAATATAAAAACAAAAAAAAAAAACGAATTTTTATTTCAAATCATTTGAACGTCGTCTTAACCGCATAAGAAAAACAATTTAAGCTGATTTCCTATTTCGAAATTCGCCACAAGATTGTATACATATTGCTCAACTCATTTCAAAATAACTTCGATAAGAGCATTGCTTAAGCTTCTATGGCAGGCAGGCAGACATCATTAAGATTGTTTTGAATCTCATTTAAAATGGTGTTTTTTTCGCTGTCAATGATATCACAGTGACATTTAACCTAAAAAAACATTGCAAATCAGGCAAATCAATTAATTGTCTGTACGCCAAGATATTAGAAAAGAAAAGAAAAAAATCTCTTTAAAAAAGGAAGTTTTTAAAGCCAAAAGCAAAGTAGTTTGGCGGTTTTTTTTTGCCACCTAAAATCGCTCATCAATCATTTGCTATTATTGGTGGCGGTCGTGGTGGTGGTGGTTGATTACCCTCCTTTTTGATTGTATTAAGACAAGAAGTATTGAAAAAAAAAATAATGAAACGAATTGAAATCATAAACAAAGAACTGACAAAATGCGCATAAAAGCAATAAAAAGTGAGAGAAGTTTCTAAAATATTAACAGAAATATTCATAAGAAGTAGGCGAAATGAAATCAAAAACTCAAAAACAAATACGTACACAAATACAAAGATTGAATGAAAACCAGTGAAATATGAATTTAAAAACGTAATTATGGTTAGAAAACCATTCGATTTGTAATTTGTAATAAATTTGTAATTCCAAATAAATTTCTAAAAATAAAATTTCTTATCAGGCGTTGTTGGCTGAGGGCTGGAAATTTGTGCATAAAACAAGCGAAACTTTAAAGCCTAAAGAAACAATTTGTTTGTTTCAAATGATCATCATTTACTCTGAACTGTCCACGTCCAAGGGGAGAAACCGATCTGGCGCTCGTGGCAAAAATATCAAAATATTCAAGTGAATTGAATTCGCCGTAGTCTAGTAGGTAGTGTGTTGGCTTATTAGACGTAAAGCCAAGGTTCAAATCTCAGTTTAGACATCAAAACGAAATACAAAAAGAATTTCTTCGGCGACTTCCTCTCAGCAGATTTCTGGCAAAAAACTTTGAGAATAAAATCAAATTGCCATGAAAAGTTTCTCAAAAATTCTGTCATTCGGAATCGACTTTAAACTGTAATTCCCGCCACTCATGTATAAAATTAACGCACACAACATACTAAGTGGTGTGAGAAACTAGGTCGTAATCCTGACTGAAGGGTTGCAATGACCAATTATGTTATGTATGTGTGTTGGTTAATTAGAAGTGAGGCCACGGTTCAAACCACATGTCAGACATCTCCAACAAAACGAAATATAAAAAAATATTTCTTCGCGACCTCCTCCCAGCAGATTTCTGGCAAAAACTATGAGAGTAAAATCAAATTGCCATGAAACGTATCTAAAAAATCTGTCTTTCCTGCCACTCACGTATAAAATTAATACACACAGCATAAATGGTGTGAGCAGCTGATTGAAGAACCGTTTGGTATGTATCAGAGGTCAGCAATGAGTACTAAAAACGATGAGTAGATTCGAATCATACTTACAATTTCTGATACTTAGACGCATTCATACTTATTTTAATGTCATACTCATACTACTCATATTCAAAGTTTGAAATACTCATGGTACTCATACTTAACAATACGCATGATATTATTGATTTCGACCCTCCACGACTCATCGTATACACGAATTACAAAATAAGTACGATTCGCATACGAACACTACAATACTCACTAGAAGGTTGTGTGTTTGCCTAGCTTGCTGTCTTTATCTTTTTCTTTCTTCCTCTTTCTTTGTAAATGCAACAACAACTAAGACTGTAAATTTTGATGAATAATTCGAATCCCTCGAATCATTTATGAGTATTATAAGTATTTTTCTAAATTTATGAATCTGAATGAGTAGGCAGGCGTATGAATCAAACATATTTCGAATGATATGAGTTTGATGTCAACGTTGTACTCATACTCATTGCAACCAGTACTTATAAATCAATGTTGTAGTGTGTACGAATGAATCAGAGTAGTTGGATTTCAATACTGTTGACTCATTCATTGCTGATCTCTAGTATGTATGTTATTTCGGTTTGGAAATTAAAACTAAAACTGGTAGAAATAACTACGAAAGCATATACAAATTGACATTAAAGCTACACATTAAGGAAAGGATTTAGAAGGCACGATATTCAGCTATGGGTTCTAAATGGGTTTCATTGGATTTGTAGAAGTGTACTCTACAGTATTTCTAATATAGCAATCGTTTCAGTACTATTGCGGACATTTTTTAGAAAGTGCAGTATCAGATTACTGCAAAGTGTTTAAAAGATGTGCTATTTGTGGTATAAGCAGCAATCATTCCTGTCCATCTAATTGCCAAATATTGCAGCTGCATATGAGGCGGCTATTACAGCTTTTCGGCTCTAGACTATGGCGGAATGTTTTACCTGAAGCAATCAGAATCTTAGCATTGCTATCCATTGGGATTAGTTGCAACACGGACGACTCTAAGTATAGAAGCGGATGGAACTGTACTGAATATTTGTGGATTTTATTCAAATCCTCAAGCAATACAAGTACTGTAGGTAAATTCTGTATGGCCAAAAATGGTGACCAAATGCTGTAGAAGTCGTTCTGATTTCTTTTTTGCTTTTTTTTCAACATACTCTGCTGCAAATCTGAAATGATGATGATATATGCGAGCCTTTAATGTCTAAATAACAGTGATCCATGCAGGATGATTGGTGCCCTTGTTGTGTACAACAAACTTGTTCCCTTGATGAACCTCAACTCCGCACAATTCCAAGTATTTATTCTGGTGTTTCGTTTTTCTGCTGACAGAATCTCAGAATCTGCCTACTTATTGCTTTGAATTCTCACATAGCCTGCGGTCGTTATCGTATTCCTCCTGCCTGTCTACTTTAGTACAGGCAGTCCCATAATTATCTCGAGTTAATGTTATAGGAGTTAAGAAGACGGATGGCAAGCTCACACAGTTACATTCGACACGCCTAAAGATGATGAATACAAGTGAATACAGGGCACGTAAAAATGTCAAAAAAATAGAACACTCACTGGCACTGGCATACATACATACATAACACAGCCCTGCATGGGTTTTGCAAATAAGATGGCTCCAAGTGTTTCCAGAGGCGTTTTGAGCGCTGAACGCTAATCTGAGTTCAAAAATTTCGAGAAAAAGGGGGTTGAAGCTCCTAAAAATAGCGTTTTTGGCCATTTTTGAAAATTGTAGAACTAAACACTGACGTGCTAGAACCATCGCTATTGTCAGAAATTGACAATCGATCTTTGCTCTTTAAAATGAGCCCGAAGCCAAATTGTTTGCATGCACCCTTAAAGCAGGGGGTGGGTTTATGTCAAGGAGTGCAAGAGAAAAAGAAACTCAAAAAACTTAAAAAATTCAAAATGGCAGATCCAATAAGGCGCAAAATGCCACCTGGAGCCATCTTATTTGTACAAAAAAGTCCAAATTGGCAGGGCTGTGTAATTGGTCATTAAAGCCTTTCAGTCAAGCTTACGACCTAGTTTCTCACACAACTTATGCTGAGTGTCTTAATTTTTATACATGAGTGGCGACACCTATAAGTTTAAAGTCGACTACGAACGACAGATTTTTGAAAAACTTTTCATGGCAATTTTTATTTCTTACCCTCAGAGATTTTGCCAGAAATCTGCTGAGAGGAAGTCGGCGAAGAAATATTTTTTCATATTTCGTTTTGTTGGAGATGTCTGACCTGGGGTTTGAACCTAATAAGCTAACACACTACCTACTATACTACGGTGACATTGATGCATAACATCACAATAATGTTACGTTTTTACCTTTTTAAAAATGTTTAAATATGAGTTCGTTAATTGCAAACAAAGTAAAAACAAACATGTGTTTAATTTCAGTTAAACTCTCTTTATTCTTAACACTACTTTTGTGTGCCACCGTATACAACTTAACGATACAACACTAATAATCTGTTTATTCACTTTACTAGTTCACACAACTATTCGCTTTAGAACAACGACTTGTTTTGTTCACACGCAAATTCACACAAGGCTGACTGAACTCTTAATGACTCGCTGCTGGCCCTGCTGCCCTTTTATATACGCCCGCAATCAGTATGATGAACGTTCTCGATGTGGAAGGTTCTAGCTCTCGCCGTCTCGAGAACTCTATTGCTAGTACATTATTCCCTTTTTGTCACATACATGTTGTTGTTGGTACCTGGCGCAACCAGATTCGTTGTACATATGTGTGTGTGCAGCTTTAGATAATCAACACGTTCATTGTATTCTTAATGTTAGTGTGTGTTTGTATCGTGTGGCTATTGTTTATCGTTTTTGTTGTTAAACGATATTAGGTCGTTTCGATTTGCGTAACAATATTATGCGAATGACACCGTATATCAGATTAGAGCCGTAGAGGAAATAAATTTGTGTAGTTTTTATATCTCGCAGTGACATTTATTCGGTTGTTCGCTCCTGCCTAATTGTTAGCAATTAATTTGATTAATTTGATAATAAATGGAAATCAATTGATTGATATTTTAGGTGTCAAAAAAAATACTTATTAATTGGGTCAAGTACGTCTAACAATTAACAATTAAATCTGCTAAGCCTTGTTCCTACATAAAGTCACAAAAAACGAAACCAGCAAAAATACTCTCCTTGACAGCAATCATAACTTGTCTAGCCTACAAACGTTTTCAATTAATTTTTCCTTCCCCTACACCTCGTTTTTATTAATTTTCAAACAATTTACGGAAGTTTTTTTAGCATAAACTGTCTGGTAATTTTATTTTTTTTCTAAAATAAAAGGCGGCATAACTTCTACTTTAAATACTGAAAAAAAGTAAAAGAAACGCCCAAAGTTTATTATTTAGATGGCCAGTCTAGTCATAAATATCAAACAAACGATGTGAACTCATCAACGTATTAATCAGCGATCATCAGCGAAAACATTTTTTGAAACATACACAAAAACCTCCTCTTCTTTTTCGGCTTCTCAATATTTAAACAAATAAAATGAAATAAAATGAAACAAAAAGAATTCATTTTGTATTGTTTTTTTATCTTTCAATAAAGTTATTAAATTGATAAATTGATGCCATCGTATACAGACAGATTTCTTTCTAAATATTGGCAGCTAATCACGTTTCATTTATGTATGGTTGGGGGAGACTGTTTGTTTGATCTGCTTTGTGTTCGTTAAACTAATTAAAAAATTCGTAGAAATTTCTTCTTTTTTTTTTGGAATGGCGGCATAAAATTCTTTTCATTGTTCCAGGAGTCTTGGTTAGGCATTTGTATTCTGGATTTATTTTTAATTGGCCTAAAGGCCAAACAAAATAATGAGCTTCTCATCCCCTTTTTATATACGCTGTACGGCATTATTTGTTTGTTTATTAAGAACAGAAATTTTGAAACAGTTTGACACGTTCTAAAATACGTGAGAGCTACTAAGAGAGCTAATATGGTTTCAATATTGAATCTCTTGGAATTCGCCGTAGTCTAGTATGTAGTGTGTTGGCTTATTAGACGTATACCCAGGGTTCGAGCCCCAGGCCAGACATCAAGACAAAATACAAAAAGTATTTCTTCGGCGACTTGCTCTCAGCAGATTTCTGGCAAAAACTCTGAGAGTAAATCAAAAATTGCCATGAAAAATTTTCTCAAAAATCTGTCGTTCGGAGTCGACTTTAAACTGTAGGTCCCCGGCACTCATGTAAAAAATTAACACACTTTACATAAGTGGTGTGAGAAACTAGGACGTTGTACAATGGGTCAATTCGATCTCCGGGTACTGTACTTGTCTTAATTGACAAGTACACGTCCTCTAACCTAACCTAACCTAACCTAGAATCTGTTCCTAGACACCACAGCTCTTAAATAACTAATGTTCGAAAGCGGAACAAGAGATCGTCAGCGAACAACTACACAGTCTTCAGAGGCTGCTGCCATTTAGGCCGCAATAGAGCTTAAACTCGCTGCACATATTTGTGTTTAAGTGTGCTAATAAGGTGTTTAGATATGCACCCTGTATTGCGTAAATCGCAATAAACGCCCTTATTGAGCACAATATTTCATATAAAGTTTCAATTAATAATTGCGCAATAAATACGCAAATTGTTATAATATTGAGTAAAACTTAAAACGTATTGCGTAAATCGCAATAAACGCTATTATTGAGCACAATATTTCATATAAAGTTTCAATTAATAATTGCGCAATAAATACGCAAATTGTTATAATATTGAGTAAAACTTAAAATGCAGGACTGTCATAAGTGTGTTTAGTGAACACTTTTTGTTGATAGTTGCCAACTCAAATGTCAACAACGACAAGCAAAAAATGGCAAGTCAGTCAAAAACAATGTTGTTTTGTTTACCCGCTGTCAAATGAATATTGAATAAGCAGCTGAATTGCGTATATTATTATGCCTGAACACTTAAAATATTGTACTCAATTAACAGAATATTGACTCAATAAAAGTGCATATCTGAACATAGTATAAGAGAGGATAGAATTTGTGTCAACAGCTCCGTGGCTTTTGTCTCTTGTATCTTGTGGAAAACATTCTCATGGCGTTTTTTTTTGAAAATGGCAATAAAATTTATAAAAAAAATGTTTTCTGAATTTCTTAGGGCTGTATTTAAAGACAGACTTGTCTCCAAAGCTCTGTCACTTTTTTGAAAGGTACCATTTGCTTCTTTCTTAAAAAGTACTTTTTTGGGACTTCATTAAAATGAAAATAGAATTAAAAAAATTTTCTGCAGACAGACTTGTCTCCATAGCCCTTTCACCTTTTTGAAAGGTACCATATGCTTCTTTCATAAAAAGTAATTTTTTGGGACATTTTTAAAATGACAATAAAATTAAAAAAAAAATGTTTTCTGAATTTCTTAGGCCAGTATTTAAAGACAGACTTGTCTCCATAGCTCTGTCACTTTTTTGAAAGGTACCATTTGGTACTTTCATAAAAAGTACTTTTTTGGGACTTTTTAGAATGGCAATAAAATTAAAAAAAATTTCTGAAGACAGACTTGTCTCCATAGCCCTTTTACCTTTTCGAAAGCGACCATTTAGTAGTTTCATAAAAAGTACTTTTTTGGGACTTTTTTTAAAATACCAAAAAATTTAAAAAAAATTTTCTGAGCTTCTAAATCCTAAACTTTGTGAAAATATTGAAACTAAATGGAACAATTACTTGAAATGCAATTTTTTTAAAAATATTTTGTTTAATTTCTATAGAACTACAGAAAATCAGCTTTAAAGCCCACCTGAATGATGTTTTTTTTTCTTTTTTTATATTGTATTTCTACTCCCATTTTACTTTTCATTCTAAAGTTCAGTGGAGCCAATTGAAATGTCGTTTTCGTTTAATGTCTCTGCTGTAATGTATTGTGTACGGTTGTTGTGTTAGAAAAACGTTGTCATTTTCTAACCTCTTGACAAAGGAGAAAAAAAATTAAAATTTTTATTCATTTCGGATTTTGCTTGTTTTGCCAAGCTAAGCGTAGGCTTTACTTGCAATAGATTTTTTCCATTTTATTTTTGCTTTTCTTTGCTTGTTTTTTTTTTGTATGAAATTGTTTACAAAGATAAAAAGATGATGTCATTGTGGTTTTTATTTCAATTCTTTAACATTTATTTGTTGTTGTTATTATTATTGTCATTGTTAGTTCAGAACAAAAAAAAAAAAACAAACAAAAAATTGGAAAACTTTACAAAACTTTAACTTGAACTTGGTATGTCGCTTAACATTGAAATCAACAACAATTCCACAAAAAAAAAAAGAGAAAACAAAAACAAATGCTGGCAGATTCGTTTGTTATTAAAAATAAATTGAAAAAAAAAAACAAAAAGAAAATAAGTTTTTGGCATACAATTACAATTAGCCACAGCAACAAAGTTTTGTTACAGAGAGACTCGTACCAAAGAATTGAATGCATAATGGCGCATGGTTCTTAAGTCTTTTGTTTTCAAACCACAATGCCTTTAAAAAAAAAAACAAGAGGAAAATTATTTCAAATTGTATTATTTCCAGTCAATAATTTATATCCGCAATAGCCTTGAGAACAATTAGTTCAACATTATGCTCATGCTTATATTGATGGCGCCAATAACCTTGACCATCTTTAACAATCAATTTCAATTCTCTTCTAACTATTCATAATGCCAAGTAATGTAATCTAAGAGGCCACACAAATCTGAAACGTTAAGGATATATGGACATCAAGATTTGCATTAAATCCTGCAATTCATCCATGCATCTTAGGAAACTTCTCTCAGGGTACAGAATCCCGGCCCTCTGTGTACTCGCCAAAAGATTAAAAAGAGCTTTTAAAGACTTCTACAGCAACTGGTCACTGTTTTTGGGTACCTAGAATTTATTCAAAGAAATTGTGTTGCTTGAGCCACACTTCCATAAAACTATCAGCGTGGTTAGGCATTACCAGCCAAATACTGTATTTAAGTGGGTTCCGAAGTAACCCAGAGACTAAGTAAGGTAGCTAGATAGGAAAAAGTGGCCGCAAAACCAAGTTGATAGGCCACCTGCGGTCTTTTGTGATACCACAGCCTTTCATTTTCCCTATAAAGAGAACCACAAAGCGGCCGTAGTCCAGTAGGAAGTATGTTGGCTTATTGGTCACAAAAAGTACTTTTTATGAAAGCAAATGGTACCTTTCAAAATGGTAGTGAGAACCACGGCTATGGAGACAAGACAGCTGTTTAAATACAGGCCTAAGAAATACAGAAATTTTTTAAAATTTTATTGCCATTTTAAAAAAGTTCCAAAAAAGTACTTTTTATGAAAGTACCAAATAGTAACTTTCAAAAATGTGAAAGGGCTATGGAAACAAGTCTGTCTTTAACATTTAACATTTTTTTTGAATTTATTGGCATTTTAAAAAAGTCCCAAAAAAGTACTTTTTATGAAAGAATTAAATGGTACCTTTCAAAAAGGTTGTGATTCGTACATACATAAGACAACATCATGAAGAGACCAATCGATTGGCTAAAAACTCCTTCCTTAAGTGTCCCCTGAGCAGAAACAGTAACTCCATTAATTGGGAATTTTTTTCGCAACAAGGCAAAGTAATAAGAGTGAAGGAACCCTTTGGAGGCTACATACTTATCTTTTTCTTACTTAATTGGATCTACACAACGGTGGTCAGACCTATCTTGACCAACGGATGCCTAGTTTGGTGGGAATCCCTTGAAAAGAGGACTAATTCGAAACTAATACAGCGACTGCAGAGATCTGCCTGTATTATCATTAGTGGTGCCTTGCGCCGGCACTGGAGATCATTTTGGGCCTCTTTCCGCTTGACCTTTTCTGTAGGGGAGTGGCTGCTAAAATAAGTAAACGTCTCTGGGCGACTGCACAGTGGCATCACTCGGATATAGGCCACGCAAGGATCCTGAGGGAAGTTGGAGCTGTCGGGAACAGTGACTACATGACACCGCGGTACACTTCACGAGGAGATTCAGGACATCGATTCCCGACAACGGGGCCTGGAAGGGTGGTGTGACCCACCTGTTTAAAGACTCCGTACAAATCTACACCGATGGCTCTAAGCTGAACGGAGCGGTTGGCAGTGGAATTTTTTCGGAATCGGTTGGAATAGCTCAGTCTATAAGACTACCAGACCACTGCAGTGTCTTTCAGGCGGAGGTGATGGACATACAAGCTGCGGCGAGTATTTTTGGGGATGGAAGGGTCTCCAAGCGGAGCGTTAGCATACTTTCTGATAGCCAGGCGGCTATCAAGGCTCTGAGTTCTAATGTGATGGACTCCAAGACGGTGTACGGCTGTCGCAGATATCTCGACGAGATAGCGGAACGATATGACATCCATATCGTATGGGTATAGGGACACAGTGGTATTCCGGGTAACTGTAGAGCTGATGAACTTACCAGGCGGGGCACGACCATCGAACTCACCGCTGAGTTCTCGAATCTGGGTATACCTTTGAGGACCTGCAAGCTCATAATTGATAATGCGATCGTCGATTCCGTCAACGACATGTGGGCGGCCTCGGACAAGGGTAGAACGGCTCCTAAAATCTGGCCAAGGCTGAATAAGGGGCGCACAATGAGTCTACTTAAACTCCAAAGAGGCGCGCTCAGTGTAGTTGTCGGTGTCATTACGGGGCATTGCATTATGGGTGCGCATGCGAGGCGCATTGGTCTTGGACACCTTGCTAACGACTTCTGCAGAGATGAGGAGGAAGAGAAGACTGTCCCTCATCTGCTGGGTACATGCCCGGCTCTATGCCAAAGGAGAAGGAAGTACTTGGGTACTTACTACATGGATGATCTGGAGGAATTGTCAGGAATTGACATTGGCAGCTTGAATCGCTTCATCTCCGAATTGTTTCGAGACTAGGGGATAACGGATGACTGTGGTAGCACAATGGGCCCAATGTGGCCTAAGTGTGTCCATCAAAAAATTTTTCTTGGACGGGCAGCCACCTCTACCTACCTACTTAATTGGTCATTAGAACCCTCTAGTCACGGTTACAACCTAGCTTCTCACACCACCTATGTTGTGTGTGTAAATTTTATATATGAGTGGCGGGACCTACAGTTTAAAGTCTACTCCGAACGACAGATTTTTGAGAAACTTTTCAATGCAATTTTATTTATTCTCAGAGCTGTTGCCCGGAATTTACTGAGAGGAAGTTCCCGAAGAAAAATGTCTTACATGGGGTTTGAGTCGTGGCCTCACATCTAATAAGCCAACACACTATCTACTAGACTACGGCGACTTCAGGGATACACGATGCTGTTCTTAATTACGTCACTCTCTGGCTATATGACAGAGAATTCCAATCCCTTAATGGTTCAGACAGACTTAACACTTGCAACGAGAACATACCTGGGACTATAACTCTATGCCTGTTGGTGATATAGTTCAGCTCATCAATTATATATATTTGTTGGTTGTTCTGAAGAAGAATTTTTCTTCTTCCCTTCTGATGCCAAACGTACTTTCAAGTGTTCATGACAGGAAAAAATATCTTTCATCTTTTGTGAATTTGTAATTACATGTTAGTGCACTGTAGCGGTTAGGACGTTGTTCATTACATACATACATACATAATTGGTCATTACAATACTTCAGTCAGGATTACAACCTAGCTTCTCACACCACTTATGTTGTGTGTATTAATTTTATACATGATTGGCGGGACCTAAAGTTTAAAGTCGACTCCGAACGACAAATTTTTGAGAAACTTTTCATGGCAATTTTTATTTCTTACCCTCAGAGTTTTTGCCAGAAATCTGCTGAGAGGAAGTGGGCGTAGAAATATTTTTCACATTTCGTTTTGATGTCTGAACTTGGTATTGATCCGTGGCCTTACGTCTAATAAGCCAACACACTACCTACATTGTTCATTGTTATCCTTTTTATTTGATTGATTTTTTTAGCATAACTTGTGCTACTTTTAAGATTTCTTAGTCAGAGAAGTCTCATGATATGCTCATGTTAATATTTCTTGGACGTTGATGTGGTTTTAAGAAACATTTCAAACAATTTTACTTTTCACTTCATCAAGCACTCCATCAAGCACTCCATCAAGCCACCTTCTGCAGTAATCGTGGAGAGGCAAACCGAACCTATCAGCTTAACTGCCGTTAGCGCAGTGTCCCGTTCTCTTGTCGATCTCGTGTTGTTCCCTGTGCACTGCTGGCCATAGCAGTTTTGAAATTCGTCAATCAGTTATGTCGCACCACCAACGGTTTTTTGAATTCCATGCGGCTTTTTCCAATTTAGAAAAGTATTCTCGTAGAGGGGCATTTATTTCCTCTATCGTCTCCTCCTTAGACATCTCCCATCCCTTTTGTGTCTGTTCATCCGCCTTTTCTTTTCGGTCTATGCCACAGTGGCCCAGACAACATTTCTTCAGAGTCAGAGAAGACTTATCACAAGCTACTAATGTTAATATTTCGTGAAGGATGAAGTGTTTTAAAGGGTGTTTTTTATAGAGGTATAGAACTTTAAGTTGGCATTACTTTTCAAGATGGCGACCGATTTAACAGCTGTCAAGTGATTTATTCTCAGTTTGGTTTGGCAATTCATCATGAATAGACTCACGCCTGAACAACGCTTGCAAATAGTGCAATTTTATTTCGAAAATAATGGTTCTGTGCGGAAAACGTATCGCGCACTACGTCCATTTTATCGTCGACAAAATCGCCCATCAGAGCAGTTAATTCGATTAACCATGGAACGTTTTCGCACCACGTTTACTCTTATTGATAACTCGCATCCCCAGAGATGCTGTACGGTGCGTACAGAAGAAGCTATTGCTGCTGTAGAGCGTAGCATTGAGGAAGACCCGAATGAGTCCATCCGCCATCGAGCACAGGAATTGGATCTGTATAGAGCCATGATTACAAACTTTTTCATTCCTGAATTGAATAACCATGATGTCCAGGAGATGTGGTTTCAACAAGACGGCGCAACATGTCACACAGCTCGTGCCACAATAGATTTATTGAAAGACACGTTTGGTGACCGCCTAATTTCACGTTTTGGTCCTGTGAATTGGCCTCCAAGATCTTGTGATTTAACACCGCTAGACTACTTTCTGTGGGGCTATGTAAAGTCATTGGTCTATGCGGTAAAGCCACAAACGCTTGACCATTTGGAAGACAACATTCGCCGTATTATTGCCGATATACGGCCACAAATGTTGGAAAAAGTCATCGAAAATTGGACGTCCAGATTGGACTACATCCGCGCCAGCCGTGACGGTCATATGCCAGAAATCATATTTAAAATGTAATGCCACAAGATTATCTTTCGGATAAATAAAATTCATGTCAATCGAATAATCCATCGTTGTTTTATTGCAACTTAAATTTCTATACCTCTATAAAAAACACCCTTTATTAAAGTTTTCTTTGAAATTTTTCCTTAAAGCCTGTTAACAAGCCAAAAGAGGCTGCCAGGAAGTTGTAACTCGTAAGTAAAGGATCACAAATCCAAAGGCAATCATGCCTTATTCTCCTTTGTGAACAGACTAGTGAGACTCATGCATTGTTGAATGCAAATGAAATGATTTTAGTGCAACGATTTAAATTTAAACGCATAGTAATCCAATCTATTTTAAATAATATGACAGCTATAAACACTTCCTTTATTATGTTATTATTGTTGTTGTTTTTTTGCATTTTTTTTTCTCAATCACCAATTCATAACACATATTAAACCAATATTTCTTGTTGTTTTTTTTTGTTGTTTTTTAAACAGAATTTCAATAATTTAAACAATTTTATTGCGATACGCAGAATAAAAACATTAAAAACAACTCAAAATCGTACAATACAACACCAACATAATTTATATTAAAACGTTGTAATAAGCAAAACAACAGCGTTTTTTTGTATTTCTTTCTTTCTTTTTCTTTCTCTCTTTCTTTCTGCCTTCTTCTTCTTCTTGTTAATGATCATGGTGGTCATTTGTTACGAGAGAAACAAAAAATACTCTTCAATGTTGTCTTTGGTTTTTAATTTCATATTACAACAACACAAGTAAAAAAATTATTGCATTTATAATAACAATAACAACAACAACAACGGCAATCACAAGGTTATAAAAAAGTTCTTAAATATAGTTTGTTGTTGCTGTTCGTCTGTCTTTCTGTTTGTCTGTCTTTATTTTTAATTTTTCATATGAATTGCATGAATTGTGTACGCCGATGATGATGGCAAACATGAAATGACGTTGTCAACACCTTAAAGTGTTTAAATTTATGCATAAAGTGTAGGTGGTGGTACAACAATGTTTGGGTTTTCTTGTTGTTGTTGTTGTTGTATAAAATGTAAAATAAAGTCATGAGGTTTTTTTTTTGATTTTTCTTTATATGGTTGGTTGTGTTTTATGGTGTAAAAAATAAATAAAAATTTCCATGACAACCTTTTCTTTTTGATTTGAATGAAATTAAAATTAAAAACAACGAAAGACTTAGGAAACAACAACAAAAAAAATTCAACAACACCAAATCATTATTTTCTTACTTATAAGTGCACAAGCACAAGCAAAACATTTGCTTTCATAGTAACAAGAGAAAACAAAAGACTTAAGAAACAAGCACTTTTTTCTTAATTAGAAATTTAATTTTTTTTTGTCATAGCTTCGCTGTCCTTAGGTTAGGTTAGATAAGCGGGTAGCTTGCCATTCACAGGCAAGTTCACTCGGTGGCCTATAAAGCCCATTGAGTCACCCCCTTGTCACGATCCGTTTGTGATGGGTTTGAACCACCCCGAGCTCCGGCTGAAACCGGCCAGTTGCCTTAGTGATACGTTCGCCATCATGCCTAGAAATTCAAACATTCTGTTACCCAAAAACTTGTCACGATCCGTTTGTGATGGGTTTGAACCACCCCAAGCTCCGGCTGAAACCGGCCAGTTGCCTTAGTGATACGTTCGCCATCATGCATAGATCTTCAAACGTTCTGTTACCCAAAAACCAATGACATCTGTACTGAAGTGTAGGGCACTAGCATAAAAGATTTTGCTCTGGTTCTGTTTTCTCCTCCTCATGGCAGATTCTACCATATTCCTAGGGGGTCAGATCGAGCTTGTCAGCTTAACTGCCAATAGCGCAGTGTCTCGTTAGAATTCCTGTTATAATGCGTATCGTTCTGTTGTTGAACTCAAGTAGTTCCCTGGTTCTTTCGCTGAGCACTGCTGGACATAGCAGTTTTGAAATTCTGCCATCAGGTATGTCCGGCCACCCACAGCTTTTGAATTCCATGCTGCTTCTTTCAATTTAGAAAAGTATTCCCATAGAGGCGTATATACCCCCATTATTGCCTCCTCCTCAGACATCACCGATCCCTTCCGTGCCACGTCATCCGCCTTTTCGTTTCCCTTTATACCACATTGGCCCAGAACCCAGTAAAGAAGGGTGTTGCGTCGACATATACGTTGTAGAGAGTCCATTAACTCCTGACGCCCTTTGACATTCGACGAAATGGTACTCCAACGAATTAATTGCTGCTTGACTGCGCACACATACTTATGATCAAGTTTGAAAGAGGCATGTTCCCGGTTTTAACCATGCGTGTGGGAAAAGTATTCCCTTGGAGGCATATATATCCCCTTTATCGTCATCCTCCTCAGACATCTCCCATCTCTTCCGTGTCAGTTCGTCCATCGTTTCGTTTCCCTCAATGCCACAGTGGCCTAGAACATAGTAGAGGCGGGTGTTGTGTCGACGTAACATGCAACTCCTGATGCCCTTTGATTTCACGGGATGAGATCCCAGCGCTTTTTTGGTACTTGACTGTCTACACATTAAATCGCGGGGAGAAACCAAGCTCGGTGCGGCGTTGCACTCTCAAGCGTTGGTAAAAAAGCAGAGTTTAAATAATCTCCCACCCCTAACCAAGAGGGGAAGTCTTGTCCAAAATACAAGGCTTCGAATTGCTACTCACGTATGGTGATGTAATAATGCATTGTGCAGAGTTGTATCATTGTGCGTGTGGGGCGCTGGTAGACGCATTGTTTCCACCAGTGCTTTGAGCACCGTGGGGAGTGCCATCATGGCGATACTCACGTTAAGCCCTGGACTAATATTCACACATATGTTCAAGTTCTAAGGAGGTAGATGTCACCGATTTCAACCATGCGTGCAGCTTGTTCAATAGCAAAAATCTCCACCTGAAATACTTTGACCTGGTTAGGTAATCTGAATGCCCAGAACCAGTTCCTTATTCCATTTTTGAGCCATCGGTGAAGATCGGTATATCACCGTCACCACCGATGACAGCTTCAGCAGGCCATTCATACCGTGTGGAAGTATAAGTCTTGTATGTTCGTCTTTGGTACCAGTTACTCTAAAATGTGAGTGATTCGGTTCTACTTCATGCAATATTGAAGCGTTGACCACCGTACATGGCCTAAACATACTTAAGAACTTAAGCTTCGGTGCAGTTCGGAGGAAGATATCCAATGCTTGTTGAGACAAGATGACCTCAAGATCAGCCTGCTGCATGGATCCCAGAGCAAATTCAAATTGTTTCTAATGCTTCTTAAGGGAATCTTCCTCACATATCACTCCCTGGGTTTAATTTTTTGAAACAAGCCGTAGTGCTTGTCATGATTTAGCATTTGATTAGCACAAGATTTTCTTTTTTCCAAAATTGCTGGCCACTATGAAAGAAGGCTATCCTGCTATACGAAATAAATCCGGGGGTTGGAAATGCCTTTGGTACAGCAATATTTGTTTAAGGGGAAGTAAAGAAGAAGATTGACAAAGGAGGTTTAAATATATTGTCTCTCGATTACCACAAAGTTTCTTCTGCTGGTCCAACAGTACTGGCATAATTTTGTATTGTAAGAGAGAGAAGGAAAAGTGGCATCAATCATACATACATACATGATGGGTGATTACAACCCTGTAGTCGAGATTACGACAGAGTTCCTCACACCTCTTATATAGTGTGTGTTAATTTTATACATGAGTGGTGGGACCTACAGTTTAAAGTCGACTCCGAACTAGAGATTTTGGAGACACTTTTCATGAAAATTTTATTTTATTCTGAGTTTTTGCCAGGAAGGAAGGAAGGAAGTTGCCAAAGAAATATTTTTTTCATATTTTCGTTTTGATGTCTAACCTGGGGTTTTGACCCGTGGCCTCACGTCTAATAAGCCAACATCCTACCTACTAGACTTCGAAGACTTCAATCATTGTGATTGACATCCATATTTCCTTTTGATTGAGATATCTGACGTAGGGTTTTGACCCGTGGATTTACGTCTAATAAACGAACATCCTACCTACTGGACTACGACGACTTCCTTCATTGTGATTGACATCCATATTTTCTTTTGATTGAGATGTCTGACGTAGGGTTTTGACCCGTCTAATAATCAAGCATTGTGATTGACATTAATCAATGTGATTGACATGAATGATTGATGTTATCATTAATCGTTTTTGACATCAATCATTATGATTGACATCAATCCTTGACTTTAATTGGGTCATTTCGACAACAAAAAAATGTGCTGGTAAGATATTGCATTTAAAACCATAAACAGTTTAAACTGTTATTGACAATATATTTGGCACATTGTGGTTAACACATGCTTAACAAGAGATTTCAAATTCCCATGAAATATTTCACAACTATTTTTCACTCTTTCCACACACACACACACACACACAGCCAAATAGTATTAGAGAAACGATTTTAATTTGAAATAAATTTTTTAAAAACTGCTTACAGTTTATCTGTAATCAACATGCAATACAACAATTTTTCCCCCGTCTATTAATACTCCAATTTCCCACATTTTTCGCAAATGAAAACTCCACAACAACATATTTATTAGCAAAAGAAATTTGTTTTTCTGTTTTTCTTATTTTTCTTTTTGATCTTAACAAAATGATTAAAAGCATACCCATTAAGTTGGCTTGGCTAAGCTAAGCTTAGCTTAAGCACTTAAAACCATCAAACATTATGACAACCTTTTCTTATTTTGGAGGATTACCATTTGCTTTCCTCTCGCTCCTCTTCCATATTTATTTATTCTTCTTCTGTTTTAATGGCTAAAAACAGGAAAAAGTTTTACGAGAAAACAAAACTTAAAACATGGATTACAACATGCAATTTGAAACGGCAACTCATCTTTTTCTTTTGAGCTGTAGTCAGTTACTTAAAATTGGTTTGAAAAGAAAATCTTTGGTTTTTGTTTTCGTTTTTCTTTGTCTTTTTTGAAGCTTCCTTAAAACTATTCAACTCTGACCCTTTTATTTCGTTGAGTTGTTGGGGTTTTCTTCTTCTTCTTCTCTTTTTTTTGACGAAATCATCATCATCAGTTGAATGAAGTTGGCGTAGGAAAATTATTTTTTTTTGTTTGAAGAAAATCGAATGCCCTACAACACTAGGCATTATCAACAAGAACAACAAATAGTTTTAAATGGGAGCTTAAGGAATTTAAAGGACTTCTCCTGGAATATAGGCCGCCAATAAAAATAAAAGTCGTATGATTTTCTAAGAAACTTTATCGATAAATTCTTTAAGGGCGGCGGTTCATGATCCTAGTGCCTGGCTTATCTAGGTTCCCCAGAGTCGGAGAAGAGAATATCAATATTCCTCTGGATAAATTACATGTTCATGGAGGAGTATCATGAGCTATCAGGATAGTAAGAACGAAGTATCTTCTTAGCGATATTGTGTCGTGTGTAAATTTCTAATCATTCGCTCATTCGAAACAAAGATATTTCTCAGGAGTGCGCTACTGTGAGGGCCCATCTCTTAGTTCATGCCCATGTAGGAGTATCAGTTCTAGTTCTAGTTCTATTGGTTCGATCAATGTTTTCAAGTCCTGGGTAGTAAGAACGAAGAGTCTTCTTAGCGATATTGTGTCGTATGAAAATTTCTAATCATTCGATCATACGAGTAGGGATGACTGGAATCCTAATACGATCGTCCCCCCGGAAGTATTGGATATATATTCCGACGGCTCTAAACTCGATAATGGGCTTGGAAGCAATATATACTCTGGGAAACTGGACCTAAATATTTCTCTCTGTCTACTGGATTGCTGTAGTGTGTTTCAGGCGGAGGAGATGGCAATTTACCGGGCCGCTCAGTGGATCCTCGTCACCGATGCCCACTCGCGTCTCGATCTTTTCTGATAGTCAGGCCGCGATAAGATCTCTATCGGGTTTCATGATTAGCTCTAGGATCGTTAGGGAAGGTCGCCGCTGTCTCGACCTTCTCTCGGGGCGCTTCACCAGTGTCTCCCTGGTGTGGGTCCCCGGGCACAGTGAAATTCCGGGAAACTGTAGGGCCGACGAGCTCGCCAGAGCTGGTGCGCTCCTTCCGGAATCCTCTTCTGTTGAATTGGGTATGCCACTTGCCTCGGTCAAGTTGACCATTGCGCGGAGGTTCTTTCGAGACGCCAACCTATCCTGGGTCAATGAGGACTCCTGCTCTACCGCTAGACGCACCTGGCCCATGATGGATAGAAGGCGTACCAACCGATTACTTGGTCTTGGTCGTGATGTCATCTCGACTACAGTGGCTGTGCTTACAGGTCGTTGCGTCATGGATAGACACGCGGAAAGAATGAGGCTCCCTTTCAAGGACTTCTGCCGTGGATGCAGGTCCACTGAGGAAGAGGAGACTGTTGTTCACTTTCTTTGCCAGTGCCCGTCTCTTGCTAGGTGTATAGATATAGGTTATTTGGCTCCCCATTCCTTGTTAGCTTAACGGAGCTATCATCTATTGATGTCAAGGATATAGCTTCGTTAATCAAACTTTCTGGCTGGTTTTCCATTGCGGGGTAGTCGTGCTTTTGTTGTGCAGCCCTTGCGCTGACCAACTTCTTCCTTTTCCCTGATTTTGGTGGAACTTGGTTAGTACAGGTACCTAGGACCTAGTTTCTCACACCACTTTATGTTGTGTGTGTTAGTTTTATACATGAGTGGTGGGACCTACAGTTTAAAGTCGACTACGAACGACAGATTTTTGAGAAACTTTCCATGGAAATTTTATTTACTCTCAGAGCTGTTTGCCAGAAATCGGCTGAGGGGAAGTCGCCAAAGGACTACTTTTTGTAGTTTGTTTTGATGTCTGGCCTGGGGCTCGAACCCTGGCTTTTCGTCTAATAAGCCAACACACTACCTACTAGACCACGGCCATTTCATACTTCTTTTTCATAGACTGTCTTAATCATATGCCACTGACAAATTTGGTCAATCTTGTAGGATTTGCCGATTGGCTCAAGGTGTTGGGTTATACGGTGTTC
This sequence comes from Sarcophaga variegata, assembly GCA_932273835.1. Taxonomy (NCBI): domain Eukaryota; kingdom Metazoa; phylum Arthropoda; class Insecta; order Diptera; family Sarcophagidae; genus Sarcophaga; species Sarcophaga variegata. The sequence goes on from OW026360.1 coordinate 115,262,722, forward strand.
CGATATGCACCCTGTATTGCGTAAATCGCAATAAACGCCATTATTGAGCTCAATATTTCAATAATATTAAGTTTCAATCAATAATTGCGCAATAAATACGCAAATTGTTATAATATTGATTAAAACTTAATAATATTGAGTAAATTAAGTGTGTTTAGTGAGCATATTGCAATTAACCGAACACTTTTTGTTGATATGTCAACAACGACAAACAAAAAATGACAAGTCAGGCAAAAACAAGGTGTTTTGTTTACCAGCTTTCAAATGAATATTGAATAAGCAGCTGAATTGCGTATATTGTGTTATGCCTGAACACTTAAAATATTGTACTCAATTAACAGAATATTGACTCAATAAAAGTGCATATCTGAACATAAAATAGGAAGTTTTAGCATGAGGTGATCTAATATTGCCACTTGCAGAGTACCTAACCTACTCAGGCGAGGAAAAGAACTAGAACGCTAGTAGTTCTTGTCACGAATTCGTTCAGGATTCGTATGTTCTACTGCGACCTTACTACCTATTGTACAGAGTGTATTTGGCTGCCTTCCAAAATGTATCAATACAAAGTTTGTATGCAGTTCTACTACTGTATAGAAACTATGTAGATATGCAAAGTAACCAAACAATGCATCAACTATAAACCCGATGCCTGATTGCTTTTTGACTGCGTTAAAAATACACATTGATGACGTTTTGAAATAGAATACATTGTATATATTTTGTACAGCGGCATTATGAAACACGATACTATGTTCAAATACAAAGCAACTAAGATTTTGGAAGGCATCCAATGTCTCTCCCTCTCTTCGATGTCCTGACTAACTTCAGGATGATGTTCGGTGTCAGTAAGTATAACTTCCTACCTCTACTACTTTATAAAGAGTCTCGTGTTATTTTCTAGAATACTTTAACACAGCAAATGATCCACGTATGTGTTCAGAGGATTTGTTTTCATCCCAAAATCTACATATTTGGCTTCAAGTGATTTTTATCTGTTCTGTTCTCGGGTTACTTTTAGATTTTCTAATACATATGCATACGAGTACATACATAATTGCCTATAACAACCATTTAGTTAGGATTACAACCTGGATTCTCATACCACTGAAGTTGTGTTTGTTAATTTTATACATGAGTGGCGGAATCTACAGTTTAAAGTCGACTCCGAACGACAGATTTTTCAGAAACTTTTCATGAAAATTTTCTATTTACGCTCAGAGCTTTTGTCGGAAATCTGCTGAGGGGAAGTCGCCGTAGAAATATTTGTTTATATTTTCGTTTTAATGTCTGACCCGGGATATCTTAAACCGGGGTCTCTCGTCTAATAAACCAACACTAGGCTACTGCGACTACTGAATTGTCTGCTGCCTACCTCAAATCTCATTCTATTTTATTTACACACAAAAAGCTCGGGCTATACGTTCCTCGTACATCTCCCTACCAAACTTCTGCCATCCCAAACAAAGGGTCGGACCCTTTCAGCTGCTTCGCAAGTTCATCTGTATGTTTAGTGTGATACAGTAGTACAGCAGTGTTCCATCCTTAGAGCATGTTCTTCAGCATATCTTTCAATGGTGTAGACTTATGCATGGGAGATACTCTGGAGTTTTTCCATTAATCCTGAATATTTCACACTTGGAGCGAACATGTCCGCTTCAGTCTCTATTTCTATGTGTACAGCAGATTTGTCCTGTACTGCTCTCTGTTCTTGAACTATTCGTACCCCAGAGAATGGTCACTCAAAAAAGTATTGTTGCGAAGCATTTTCCAAACTTGTAGAGTTTAACCGTAGATCGAGCTTTGTATCAAAAATGATACATTACAATTTTTGAGACGATATAACTTTAATACAGAAAAAGTTAGATGCCTGATATTTTTTGAATTCGTTAGTATTGTTATCGCCATTATTTTAAACCAAATAAAAAAGAAAATTTTGAGCAGGACAGGAAAAATTCCAAAACTTCATAATTCTATCTTATGTATCATTTTTGATACATGCGACTGTCCTAGGGATTCTTTGGTGTTGTGTATGTAATTTTTTTAAGTTTTCAAAAGATTTTGTGAATTTTTATCGGGAATAATACATTATTTATGATATCTGATAAGGAATTGAAGGTTAAGTGTTGGATGAAAGTGAAAAAGTTGAATTTTCTGTTCTTGATATTGATTGAAATAGTCGTAGTCTAGTATGTACTATGTTAGCTTATTAGAAGTCAGCCCAAGTTTCAAACCTCGGGTCAGACATTTCCAGTTTACAAAGAAAGGTTGTAATGACCGATTAAATATGTACATATATGTATATGTAATATTCCTGCTACTGAAGACTCTAAAGAAGAAGAAAACAGAAGCTCCTCTTATGAACTGACGCAAGTACTGACAGCTGCAATAGGACGTTAATGACAATAGGACGTTAATGGCAAAAGATGGTGCTGCTTGCAATAGAGAACCTTATTAGTAGTTTGGGAAGAAAAAATATTACCAATTTTCACGCAGATTGCTAGCAGCTGTCACAAGAAATCTTGTGGAATCTTTCTTACTGCTTTTCTCAGATTTATCTTCCGTGACAGACAAACATTAGAAAAAAGTGTTTCGTCCTATGTTTTATTTCAAAGATATTACAGATGATAGTATTTCGGTCAAATATGTACGTAAGATATAACAGAATCATTCGCTTTGATAATGTGCTACTCAGAAATGATGATAAATTTACACTTATTATGCCTTTTCAAAAAATGAGCTGAAAGTCTTTCAGCTTTTAATAATCCCAATAATTTTGTCGCCATAGATTAGTAAATTGAATTTTATGGTCGTTATAAATTTCGTGGTCCACCGAAATCTAATCGGCAGTTTTAGATTCAAGTATATGCTACACGAGTAGCAACTACTTATAGCCGTATTTGGGGAAACTTGTATCCGGGACACCAGAGAGGAATACAAGAGAGAACAGTGCTATTGACATAATCGATGTTCTATTGCAACAGGAAACTTTTTTACATCACATGACGTCAACAACAAATGTTTCTAGCGAAATGTAACAATGGTTTGGACTATCAGGTTTCAGCTAGCCCTCGATTGGCAGCGTTACTGATAGAAACTAGGAAACTTATAAATCCCCACAGAGCAAGGGAGCTAGATGTCAAATAGTTACCATTTAGAAAAAAAAAAAATAAAACCAAGCTCAAATGAAATGTTTAATTTTTACTTACAAATCCATGCTACAACGTACATCATGCCAAAAAATTTGGAGTAAATTTCATAAAAGTGATAATAAAATGTAATAATGTCAAATAGTTTTATTAAAATGAATTAAAATAAATAAAAATATTTAAATATTGTAACAAAATCTATTAATAATTGCGAAAATTCCATGAAATACAAGTATGTATCAAAAGTGATACATAGCTAGAATTATGAAGTTTTTTTAAGGCTCGATCTACGGTTAAAGAGGCAGCGGCCAGTTATTTGCTTAGACAGTTTCTGAAGCTTAAATATACCCCGATGTACAGTTGCCAACTGCTTTAGTTTCTTAGGAATTCTATTTGGCCAGCTTTTACTACACTTTGTATGCCTTCAATTATTGCCATCGCCTTTCTCATCCAAATGTTTCCATCTGTAGATTTTATAGCGCTAGGCAGGCAACTTAATTTCAAACAAAAGACTTAAGAATCAAACTTTACTTATAAATTGTAGCATAAAACTTAAGAAAACGAGAAAACGAAAAAAAAAATTTTTTGTTTAACAAATAAAAGAAAAACGAACATTTCCATGATGATTTTGGTAGCAAAAAAAAGCGAAGAAAAAATAAAAACCCAATAACAACAATAACAACAATAACAAATAATGAAAATTTAAAATTTTCAATATTAACTGACGCCATGTATTGAATTTTAAAATGGACAGCAACAGCAACATCAACATCCTGCAACAAGCGTCATCAGCAACATCGTTAACAGCATCTCAGATAGACTGCAGCTCATCAGTTGTCTTATGAAAACTGAAAATAACAGCCACAGAAAAAGGGTTTTTTTTCTTATTTTTTTTTATTGGAAAAACAAAAAAAGAAGAATTATGATAGAAAGGAGGAAGGGGGGAGGAGCAAGAGAGGAAAACTAAAATTAAATACGAGCATTACAGTTGTTTAACAATCGATTTTCTTGTTTTCTTGTTGGAATTGAAGTTTTTTTCGTTAATTTTTTTTTTGTTTTCTTCATTGTTAAACATTTTCATTTTGCAATATTACATGATTTGGCAATTAAAAGAAAAACAACAACAATAAAAAACAACAATAAAATGTTTAATGTTTGCATTGTATTTTGTTAAAGGAAATGCACATGAACAACAATTTAATTTTTTTATTGTTTTTGTTTTTGTTTTTTATTTTGAAATTATTTAAGCAAAACTGCAATTGACCTTTTTTTTGTAACATGAATGCATGTTTCGTTTTGGTTTTTGGTTTTTTGTTTGGAAGTTTATTTGAAACTTTTTTTCTTTCAATTTCTTATCATAAGAAATAAAAATTTGTTTAAAGAGTCCATAAAATTTAATTTTTATTAAATACAGGGGGTGGCCAGTATAATAATAACAGGGAAATATTTTATTTGAAAGCCCTTTAAGGTATTGAATGGACGCGAACGGTCGCCATAGTCTAGTAGGTAGAGTGTTGACCTATTAGACGTAAAGCCAGGGTTCGAGCCCCAGGCCAGACATCAAAACAAAATACAAAAAATATTTCTTCGGTGACATTCTCTCAGCAGATTTCTGGCAAAAACTCTGAGAGTAAATAAAATTGCCATGAAAAGTTTCTCAAAAAAATAGTGTCGTTCGGAGTCGACTTTAAACTGTAGGTCCCGCCACTCATGTATAAAATTAACACACACAACATAAGTGGTGTGAGAAACTAGGTCGTAATCCTGACTGAAGGGTTGTAATGGCCAATTATGTATGTATGTATGTATGTTTGATTGATGTCAATCACAATGATTGATGTCAATCACAATGATTGATGTCAATCGCAATGATTGAAGTCGCCGTAGTCTAGTAGGTAGTGTGTTGGCTTATTAGACGTAAAGCCAGGGTTCGAGTCCCAGGCCAGACATCAAAACAAAATACAAAAAGTATTTCTTCGGCAACTTCCTTTCAGCAGATTTATGGCAAAAAACTCTGAGAGTAAATAAACCTGACATGAAAAAGTTTCTGAAAAATCTATCATTCGGAGTCGGCGTTAAACTGTAGGTCCCGCCACTCACGTATAAAATTAATGCACACAACATGAGTGGTGTGAGAAGCTAGACCGTAATCCTGACTGAAGGGTTGTAATGACCAATTGTGTATGCATGTAATCGAAAAATCTACGACCTGTAACATGTCGGAGATTAAGAGCTCCATTCCAGCCCTGGCCTGCACGTCAGCAGTGCATTTTCCAATAAGTTCCAGAAACCATACACGAGTTACTTTTGAAAGAACCAAAATTTCCCTAAGAAAACCTCGGAATTCATGAACAAGGATGGACGTTAAAAATACATTCATTAGGAGCTTAATTGAAGAAGTCTTAAGAAGTACCCGTAGTCAAGTAGGTAGTGTGTTGGCTTATTAGACGTAAAGCCAGGGTTCGAGTCCCAGGCCAGACATCAAAACGAAATATGAAAAAAATATTTCTTCGGCGACGTTCTCTCAGCAAAGTTCTGGCAAAAACTCTGAGAGTAAATAAACCTGACATGAAAAAGTTTCTCAAAAATCTGTCGTTCGGAGTCGACGTTAAACTGTTCCGTATAAAATTAACACACACAACATGAGCGGTGTGAGAAGCTAGGCCGTAATCCTGACTGAAGGGTTGTAATGACCTATTGTGTATGCATGTAGGAGCTTAATTGTAGCCTGGCTGTGCTAGTAATTCAAGAGATTTTCAGGGAAAATACCGTCACCCAACAAGCATTGCACCGCGTTCAAAATGGCCATCAACTACGCTTGCAAAATACTTTAGTGGCCAGGCAGCCACAAACCATTCTTCCACGCCTTAAGCTTTATATTGAAAACCTTCGGAACTTTAAGCCAGAAGACCCAAGATAGTCAAAAAGTTATAAGTAACACTTTTGTATTTGATGTACAGTGGTCTTCTCTTCAAACTTGTCTCACAAGGGAGAGGCCAGCCACAAACCGTTCTGCCACGCCTTAATCATTATATTGAAAACCTTCGGATCTTTAAGCCAGAAGACCCAAGATAGTTAGAAAGTTATAAGGTATTTGATGTAATGTGGTCTTCTCTTCAAACTTGTCTTACAATGGAGAGGCTAGTATGCCATTATAACTGCTAAGAGGTTCTTAAGGCATTCTTAAATAGAATGCAAGGAAGTTCTTTCCTTTTTTTCTGTCTGTCTGTTTGCTACCAAATCATTGTGGAAATGTTCGTTTTTTTCTTTGGTTTTCTTAAGTTTTATGCTAAAATTCCTATGTAAAGTTTGTTTCTTAAGTCTTTTGTTTGAAATTAAGTTTCCTACCAGAGGTCAGCAATGAGTATTCAAAACGATGAGTAGATTCGAATCATACTGATAATTTCTGATACTTATACGCATTCATACTTATTTTAATGTCATACTCATACTACTCATACTCGAAGTTTAAAATACTCATGGTACTCATACTTAACAATACGCATGATGTTATTGATTTCGACTCTCCATGACTCATCGTATACACGAATCACAAAATAAGTATGATTCGCATACGAACACTACACAATACTCACAAGAAGGTTGTGTGTTTGCCTAGCTTGCTGTCTTTGTCTTTTAGTTTATGTGTCTTTCTTCTTTGTTTGTAAATGCAACAACAACTAAGACTGTAAATTTTGATGAATGATTCGAATCACTTGAATCATTTATGAGTATTATAAGTATTTTTCTAAATTTATGAATCTGAATGAGTAGGCAGGCGTATGAATCAAACATATTTCGAATCTTATGTGTTTAATGTCAACTTTGTACTCATACTCATTGCAACTTGTACTTATAAATCAATGTTGTTGTGAGTAGGAATGGATCAGAGTAGTTGGATTTAAATATTGTAGACTTACTCATACTCAAAATTTCATGAGTACTTATGAGTAGCGAAAAAGCGATTCATTGCTGATCTCTGGTTCCTACCTACCGATGTCTTTAATTTTTTAGAATTTTTTCAAATAATTTTAATTGCATTCTTTTTGTTTCTTTATTTGCAGGTAAATTTTACTTCTCAATCTTCAAAGGATTTTATTTAAAATCAGGTATTTGGGGTAAGAAATTTCGAAAAGAATTCTTTTGAAAAAACTCCATAAAAACTTTTCTTTCCTCCTTTTTTTGCGAGTTTTTCAAGCCTTAACAATTAAATTGAATTGCTGGCGATAAATTTTCATTAGTCTCGTTATTGAAGGCAATTTGTTTTTTGTGTCTTTTTTTTTTTAAATATTTATGGCTTAATTTGATTTGTAACTCTTACTTTAACAGGGATGGTGTTAATTAAACGGCTTAAGCATAACCCACTTTGAAAGCTTTAATACAGGAAAAACAAAAACAAAAGACTTAAGACACAAACACAATTTTTGTTTTATTTTTAAAGAAAATTTTTCAAATTTATTTAACATTAACAACGTATTGATGTTTTACAAGAAAAACCTGTAAGCAAAACGAAAAAAAGAAGAAATTTTTTTCGAAAATTTTTAAAATGGTTTTAACGTGATAATCTGGTTTACCGTATATTTTTGGTGGCATATGGACCACACTTACCACTTAATAATTATCGTTTAAATATTTAATTAACAAAAAAAAAACATGTTTTTTCTTTTTTTTCATTCTTTATTTTTGGGTACAATGCCTTACAAACGAGATGCTGTGAATCAAGTCGTCAACCTTAAACAGAAAAAAAATTTCTTTTTAAAAACCCGTAGTATTCAATCGGCTACTTGAGTAATTTGAATAATTTGACCATCATTACTTATGGCAACTCTTTATAAGTTTTTTTCCTTTTGATTTCAAACATTTCAAGTCTTCAGGCAACTGTTTAACACTTCAACACCCTCTTCTGGTATGGTGCTTGAAAGAAAAACCTGTACAAACCTGAGTAAAAAAAATTTACAATAAAATTTATGATGAATTTAAAAATGGAATACGAAAAATACAGAACTTCAGCGACTATAAGACACCCTATATACATATGTAGGGTATTAGCTTATGCATCTGCAAAGTTTGTGATTTTCTTACAGATATACTAGAGCATGTGATTTTTGAGAAAGTTAGTTTAACAGTTGTTACCAATGTCTTTGGTAACATTAATGGCATCCCTCAATATTATAAATATTGTTACGAAAATGGTAAAATCTACATACTAGATCTAAATAAAAACTACAAAAACAAAAACAATGAACTTGTTTACAAATTATCGCACTGCATAATATAATAACAAACATCAGCATCAAAAAAATGATAAACAAGTAAACAAAAATACAACAACAAACACCAGCATAAAAAAATTATAAACAAGTAAACAAAAATACAACATCGAACACTACATGAATGATTGTAATCAAAATACACAAACAACTACAAGGAATGAACGATATTTACATATATAAAGATCTCGAAAAGGCGAAGCCACGAACATTCGGCTTTAAGATCATTAATCAGACTGTTTACGTTGCCATAAAAAAGGCAAAGTAAAGCCGACAAAGAAGTTAGTAAAAGTTCAGTCAGTCTTGTTTGAAGACGCGGTATATTTGAAGAGAGTAATAGTAGTTTGAAGATCTCCGTTACAAAAATCAGTAATTTAATTTAATTGTTATTGTTTAATTTAATTAATTGTTATTGTTTATGCAAACGGTAGTCGCCGTAGTCTAGTAGGTAGTGTGTTGGCTTATTAGACGTAAAGCCAGGGTTCGAGCCCCAGGTCAGACATCAAAACAAAATACAAAAAATATTTCTTCGGCGACTTCCTCTCACCAGATTTCTGGCAAAAACTCTGAGAGTAAATAAAAATTGCCATGAAAAGTTTCTCAAAAATCTGTCGTTCGGAGTCGACTTTAAACTGTAGGTCCCGCCACTCATGTATAAAATTAACGCACACAACATAAGTGGTGTGAGAAACTAGGACGTTATACAATGGGTCAATTCGACCTCCGGGTACTGTACTTGTCTTAATTGATCATTGGCCATAAATTCTTGATTAATGAGGTCATAGTAAAGCTGGATATTTACGTGTTTAGGTGCACATAAACTTAATTATTTTAAAAAAATTTTTTCAAACGTTTTGATATTTTTGTGATAAAATTTTTAACATCCGAAAAAATTCCTTTCATTGTGAACGTCATCATTTAATGTGGCTGACATGTTGTTGATGAATTACCAGCAGCAAATAAAATTTGAATTTTTCATTGCATTCTCTGGAATGCTATTCACATGAATCATTTGAAATGCAATTCCTGGTCATAAATTAAATGAAACCTTTAAAGCCACAGCCACTATAATTAATACGAACGAAACAAACTTGTGAAGAATTTCAATTGCATCAAAGCAAAAATCTGGCATTTTAATTGCAAAAGGCAACGAATGCATAAAGGAAGAATTTATAGAAACTAACGGCAACAATTTCAATTAAATATGTACGTTTAATTGTTAAATGGAAATGCTAACGCAGTAGTTAATAACATTTTAACAATTTATTGTTAATCGATTTGAAAGTATTTCAAATGAAATTTATTTTCTCTTGCAAGAATCATTGGTAACTGATTTTCGCTGTGAATTCCAACACAATCCTCTTACTCTGGAAACGGAGAGGGGCAATGGGTTAAGGAAATTTGATCGCTCTATCAGCTTTCATAACTGCACACACAAATAAAGTGATTTTCAATTGACTTGGCTCAGAAAAAGAAAAAAATTTTGTGCTGGACTTCACTATCAACGGTAAGCCATATAGGTACAGCATAATTGGCCATTACAACCCTTCAGCTAGTATTACGACCTCGTTTCTCACACTACGTGGCCTAATAAGCCCACACACTACCTACTAGACTATGACGACTTCAATGGTCAATGATTGCCAACTTCTTTTAACCTGAATTGAACGATCTAGGCAATCACAATATGTAGTCTTAACGTGTTACACACAGCTTATGTACAAACGATTTGAGGGCATGGTCATCTCACTTAAAGGTGATTTAAACTCGTCACCGATATCAAGCGATTTGAGTCCTAAAGATTAATAAACGCCCCATATTCGCAATTGGTATACCTTTCAGTGAAGAAATTAAATTTTAACCTTGAAAAACCCTTGGTTTTAAAGCCACTAAATGGATAACCCTACATGATTGCGAAATGTGGTGCATTGCGATACATGACAGGGGAAAATGCTAACGTTTGAAAGCAATTATGTTCGCCAAAATTCTTTGAAAATATTGGCCATAAGATCTGCCGGAGGTCAAATCAACAGCCCTTATCCAAAGGAATATCCAAAGTACACATACAAGACAATCATACTCAAAATATAGATTGAAATCCTTAGACTTCCTCCTTACATATGGAGAAGATAAATTGATAAGGAACAGATCAATCGAAGTGCAGTCATTGGCACGACTGGCATCAGTTGGTATAACCATAACAATGAAAATCTTTTCTACAGTGTAGAGGGCATTTAAGATTTTCAACTACGGTAGTTAAGATCATAACTATGGACAATACGATCAGGTTAATGGTACAGAAATCTGACACGAGATTTCTAGCGACACGAGAAATAGAGTGCCAGACCGATCTCCCTGCTTAACAGTTCCCTGGACAGAACCTGAAACGATTTTGGTGAAGATTTGACAACGAGACTGAGTAAGGGAAGAGAAAAGAGCATTTTAAAGGCTGTTTACCCTTTAATAGAAGAAGCATTTTGTGATTTACGAATGAGCGGGCAGGTTAGCTTGTTACGATGGGAGCGAACACAACCCTGATTTGGAGTGTGGGAAGAGATATTTTGAACGGCGACTTCCATTTTTTTTTGACATACCTACTGATGCCAATATGTGTGGAATATAACATCCTTTAGAGATATTTTGAACGATATAATCTACGAGTAGTCTAGTTAGCAGTGTGTTGGCTTATTAGACATGAGGCCTCGATTCAAAACCCCAGGTCAGACATCTCCAATAGAAACGAATTATGAAAAAAATATTTCTTCAGCAACTACCTCTCAGCAGTTTTCTGGCAAAAACTCTGAGGGTAAATAAAAATTGCCGTGAAAAGTTTCTCAAAAATCTGTTGTTTAAAATCGGCTTTAAACCATCATGTAAAAAATTACCACCCGTAACATAAGTGGTTTGAGAAGCTAGGTTGTAATCTTGGCTAAAGGATTGTAATGACCAACTATTGTTCCGTCGTTGATTGCAAATAAAATAAAAATAAATCTGTGTTTAGTTTTAATTAAAAATCTTTATTATTCGCCCAATTCTGTGTGCCACTGTTCACAACTTGATGTAAACAACAACAATTTGCTTTGTTTGTTATTCTTAATTACACTCTTTTGCGTAAACGCCAACAATTGTTCGGCAGATCTTTATAACGGAGATCTTCAAACCACAATTATTCTGTTCACATGCAACGCGTCTCAACACAAGACTGGCTGAATTTTTACTGACCCCGTTGCCTGACCCCTGTTGTCTTGCCTTTTATATGCCAGCGTAAACAGTCTGATGAATGACCATGAAGAAGAATATTCGTGGCTTTGTCTTTTCGAGATCTTTATAAATCTAAACATCGTTGTTTCCTTATTGTTTTTTGTGTATTTTGTTTACATTTATTCTTGTAGTATTTGTTGTTGTATTTTTGTTTACTTGTTTGTCATTTTTTAAGCTGGTGTTTGTTGTTGTATTTTTTGTTTATTTGTTTATCATTTTTTTATGCTAATATTTGTTATTATATTACGCAGTGCGATAATTTGTAAACAAGTTCATTGTTTTTGTTTTTGTAGCATTTGTTTATTATTTTAATGTTAAACAATGTAACACCATATCCATTATGGATATGAAGAGCGATGACGATTCTTCTTTTCTTTCTTATTTCTTTGAGACAATCTTCAACATCGTTGGACAACAAGAATTAAAAGAGAGCTTTGTGTAGGGCATCACAGCATAAAAGTGTCATGAGGATGGTAACCGGACTTTTGATTATAAGTCTCATGACGAAATTAATCTTTCAAAAGATAAGTTTAATGAGTTTTATTTTCCCAAAAACTTATGTAATGATTGTTTCTGTTGGGTTATCTGTTGGGTTTTTTTGTTTTTTTTTGCTTTTTATTTACAATAAAAGACAACATTTTAATGGGAATTTATTTGATGTCTTTTTACATAATAAAAGCATAACTTTCACATTGAAATCATTAAAAGAAACAATTTATTTTAAATTTAGTACCATAAACAAAATTTTGTAGCCATAAACACAATCGCAAGTCAATAGCATTTCCTTAATAAAACTGATGCAGCTCCAGACAACAGCCACTGATAAGCCTGACACTTATTCGTGTAATTTAACTTCAGTCGTCGTCCCCTTTTATTTGAGCAAAAAAAAATCCAATTTTTTTTATGCAATTTTACAGCTTTTGAAAAAGGCAATGACGGTCGGTCATTAACACCTAAGCAGATAAGCGAGAAATATGAAGAAGTTATTGGAAACAAAAAAAAATATTTTTTTTTAATTTACATTTTTATGTTTTTTTAATTTCTTGTTTTTGTTGTTAATTAATTTTTAAATTATTTTTTATTGCGCTGCCGAAGACAAAAAAACATTAAAATCTGGGGTCAAATTACAGCATTCGATATCAAAATAATTTGCATGCAATTTTCATGCAATTTGGAAAACAATTGAACTCCTGAATCGTAAATTAAATTAAGTTCTTAGGCAACTATCTATAGGGTTCGCCAAATAACTCTTATTTTTTTGAAAATGCTTTAAAAAAAAACTACTGAATATTTTCTCAAATTTCTTTTTTTATTTGAAAGTACAATCCCCTTCCGGTTAATAATGGAAAATAATTTCATTCAAATGTCTGCCTCGGCTGGCCATTCAGTAGCCTACAAGATCGCTTCAATTTTTAAGCACATTATCGACTGTGTGCAGCTGTATTTCATCAATGGCTTCACGAATATTGTCCTTTAAAGCGTCAATTGTCTCTGGCTTGTCGGCGTGACACTTATCTTTGGCGGCACCCCACAAATAATAGTCCAATGGTGTCAAATTGCAGCTTCGAGGTGGCCAAACGACATCAGCTCTGCGGCTGATAATGCGATCTTCAAAAACAGGGCGCAAAACATCGAGTGTAGCTTCGGCTGTGTGGCACGTAGCGCCGTCCTGTTGAAACCAAATGTTGCCAATATCCTCCTCTTCAACATGACCCGATAACGATCGCCATTGACTGTAACGGCCACTGCTTGCTCATATTCGAAGAAAAATGGCCCAATTATGCTTCTGGACCAAAATCTGCACCAAACAGTGACTCGTTTTGTGTGCGTCGGCTTTTCAATGTATGCGTGCGGGTTTTCTGTGCCCCAAATGCGACAATTTTGCTTGCTTACATACCCGCCAAGATCAAAATGAGCTTCATCTGAAAACATGTTTTCTTTTTTTTTGCCAAAATCGGCATCTTCTGATGTAGGCTACTGCATGGCCAGCCGAGTCAGCCATTTGAATGAAATTATTTTCCATTATTAACCGGAAGGATTGTACTTTCACATAAAAAAAGAAATTTGAGAAAATATTCAGTAGTTTTTTTTAAAGTATTTAAAAAAATGGTTATTTGGCGGACCCTTTACTAGACCACGGCGACTTCAGTGCCAGTGATGGCCTGACCAATGCTTTTCTCAAGGAAATATGGACTTAATACGCCCCCTGCTTATAATGCACAGCAACTACTGGCTTTTTGCGAGATGCATTAGACGTTCTTGAATTCGAAATTTTGTTTGTTCAAGTATCCATTCCTTCAGAACTAAGCCTCATTGCCTTATAATGTTTGGTTGAACTTCACGTAAGCACCAATAGTAAGTACTAAGTCTAGTTTAATTTTTAATTTAAAATTGTTTTTGTTTTTGTTGTTGTTTTATTATTTATTTTTTTGTTATTGATTTTATGATGACTCTCGTTTTAAACTAAAAAGTCTCTAATGATGACTCATTTTTAATAAGCCATAGTCATGTGTAATATAATACCAGCGCCATTATTTGTAATAAAAACCTATTTTTCTATGCTTTTTTCTTATTTTTTTCTTTTTTTCTTAAAATATAATGTGAAAATAATATATTTTTCTTTTGTTTTTATTATTGTTGTACTTGAAATATAATAATAATTACAAAACAAAAACAAAAAGAGAAGAAAAAAATATTTGTTCAGCACAAGGCAAACAAAAAAAAAGTTTGTTGCTTAAGTCTTTTGTTTTTGGTTTTTTCTTCTTTCTGCCATTTGCCTCTGCTGTTTTCTAACACGGTGGTGTGCGTGTACGAAATAATACATTTCCTGTAATAATTAAAAATGGATTACAATTGTAAATGAGTAGAAAATAAAAATTCGTTTTTTTTCAATTTATTACAAAAACATAAAACAAAAGAGCAAACAAAATAAGATGAATTCGAAATATTTATTCATGTTTTCTTATGTTCTTCTTCTTACAATTTTAATATAAAAAAATTCAAAATAATTTGAAAAAAAAAATTAAATTATTTTTAATGGGCCAAAATCCAAGCTTCTTCTGCCGGTGGTATATTTGAAAAGAAAAATTAATTTTATCTACGCATTCATTCATCAAAACTATTAAAACTAATGAGTTTTGCTGTCTACTAATTTCAAAAAACTTTAGAATTTTTACAAAAACTGTGTTTGAAATTTTTTAAAATTTTTTTTTAATTTCCTCACGCATTACAGTCTTATTTATTTCTATATGGCTTCGATATTAAACTCTAAAACAAAATCAAATTTAAGAAAATCATAGTTTGATAAGGAATCTAAAATAATCTAATTTCTCTAATTGGCCATTAGACTCCTTTAGCCAGGACTACAACTTAGCTTCTCTTACCATCCATTTTAATTTTATTCATGAGTACCAAGATATACAGCTTAAAGCCGACTCTGAACAACAGAGTTTTGAGAAACATTTCATAGCAATTTTATTTTTACGCTCCGTCAGAAGACTGCTGAAAGAAAGCTATCGAAAGAACAATTTCTTCCATATTTCGTTTTGGTGGAGATGTTTGTGCTGGGATTGTTTATACCACAAGCTCGCGCCTAATAAGCCAACACACTACCTACTAGACCAAGATAATTGCAACCCTTCAGTCATGATTACGACCTAACTTCTCACACCACTTATGTATGTCCAAGAGAGTCCAATGTATCCCTAAAAGGTCTCTATTTGGTATCGATTTTGGATTGACTGTTTACGCCAGTCCATATTTCTTTGAGAACGATTTTGACCAGACCATCATTATCAATGGTGACGACTATAGGCCAATGATTGCCATCGTCTTTCGGCTTAAATTGAATGATCAGGACGCCAACGACGTATGATTTTAACTGAATGACGTCACATGTCACAAAGCTTATGTCACATTGCATATTAGGCACGTGCGATTTGATGGCATGATCATATCCCATGGATGCGTTTAAAGACGACTCCGAATAACAGATTTTTTGAGAAACTTTTCATGGCAATTTTATAGACTCTCAGAGTTTTCGCCAGAAATCTGCTGAGAGGAAGTCGCCGAAAGAAATGTTTTCTCCGTCTGTCTGCTAAATCACCATGGACGGGTAGACATGAACCATAGACAAAGACTTATTGTTCCGCTGAATTGGCTCTGAGACATTTGGCAACTGCCCTTAACGCTCACTGAAAAATCATCTTCAGCAATAAGGCCCATTTCTGAATAAATGGGCACGTGAGCAAACAAAATTGTCGAAAGATATGGTCTCCGCAAGAATCCCAAGAACTTCCAATGCATACCGAAAAAGTCACAGTTTCGTTTGGATTTTGTACTGGCAACGTAATTTCTTTGAAAAGAACGTTGGCCAGGCTATCAACGTTAATCGCGAGTACCATATGTCGTTGAATACCACCATCTTTGGGTTAGAATTGGATGACCTAAACAGCAACGATATGTGGTTTCAACAGAATGGTGGTACGTGCCACATAGCTTATGACATAGTGGATACTCTGCATGAACAATTTGAGGGCATTGTCATCTCACATGGGGTAAAGTGAACTCGCTACCGAGATCGTGGCATTTGACCCGTTAGACTCTTTCTTTTGGGGGTTTTCTTTACTCACGGGTGTATGCGAATAAGCCATAAACCACAGCAGTCCTCAAAGCCTGTTTTATGTGCCAGATTCATGAAAAATTTAACATTTCAAGTGCTTTCCACCCAGATAAAATGTTCACATTCAAAGGAATTACAATTTTCGATGCTAATTTGCAAGCACTCTGTTTTATTTAAATTTAGAAATAGAAAGCGCTTAATTAAAGACCCTATATGATACAATAAATGAAATTATGTTATATAATGGGTGATTTTTTAAGAGCTATAGGAAAATTTTTCAAAAAAAAAAAACATAAAATTCAGAAGAATGCATGAAATCTTTATTTGAATCGATAGCACGGTCCATATAATTTAATGTTTGAAGATTATTTCATGCAAATGTTGACCGCCACTGCGCCTCAAATGGTCCATCCGCTTAGTCCAATTTTGGCATACTCTTTCCAAGATTTCGGCCGGTATCTCACGAATAAATGCTTCAATGTTGTCTTCCAATGCGTCAATTGAAGCAGGCTTGTCTGTATAGACATGAGCTTTAATATAGCCCCACAAAAAATAGTCTAAAGGCGTTAAATCGCACGATCTAAGCTGCCAATTGACCGGTCCCGAACGTGAAATAAAATGTTCACCGAACTCGCTTCTCAATAAGTCCATTGTTACGCGTGCTGTGTGGCATGTGTCACCGTCTTGTTGAAACCACATGTCATGCAAGTCAACCTCTTGCATTTTGGGCAAAAAAAAAGTTGGATATCATCTCACGGTAGTGCTCACCATTAACAATTACGTTACGATTTGCAGCATCTTTGAAGAAGTACGGTCCAATGATGCCACCAGCCCATAAACCGCACCAAACTGTGACTCTTTCTGGATGCATTGGTAGCTTTAGCAATACTTCTGGCTGATCTTCACTCCAAAATCGACAATTCTGCTTATTTAGGTATCCATTGAGCCAAAAATGAGCTTCGTCGCTGAACACAATTTTTCGATAAAGAAGTGGATCTTCGGCCAACTTTCCAAAAGCCCATTCACCAAAAATTCTGCGTTGCGGTAGGTCGTTCGGTTTCAATTCTTGCACCAGCTGTATTTTGAAAGGCTTCACACCTAAATGCTTCCGCATAATTTTCCAGGCTGTTGAGTAACAGAGGCCCAATTGCTGCGAACGGCGACGAATCGATAATTGATGGTCATCATTAACACTGGCCGATACAGCTGCGATATTTTCTTCAGTTCGCACTCTACGTAAGCGTGTGGGTGGTTTAATGTCCAACAATGTAAATTTGGTGCGAAATTTAGTCACAATAGCCCGAATAGCCGCTTCAGTGGGTCGATTAAACTGACCATAAAATGAAAGAAGCGCGCGATAAGCTTTCTTAACAGAGGACGCATTTTGATAATAAAATTCCATGATTTGCAAGCGTTATTCGTTTGTAAGACGATTCATGGTTAAATTATTGACCAAACTGAAGATGTTTGACAGTGAAACAAAACACGAAACGTGCGTCAACTGTTTAAACCAGTGTTGCCAAAAAGAAAATAGCTAAACAATCAGTAGAACACGGGTATAAGCCACAAGGCCTTTAACTCAATTTCTTTGTAACTTTACAGTTAAATAACCTGAATCATGGATAAGAGCTTGGCATACACAGTGATGTGAGGCACATCAGTTTTGAAAAATAGACTTAGAAAGCTGTGTGGTACAAAAACATATTTTCTAAAGCCTTTGTGAAGCCTTCGTTATCGCCATTTCAAAGTTAATACGACAATCTTCTACCCGACTTTATTGATAATATTTCAATTTGTGTCTGTCCATGTTACAATTCATTCACTTCGAAATACGCCTTCAAACTGAATTTGAAATTGATCAGAAGTTAAATGAAATTTTTTATTTTCATTTCTAATTAAGACACACAATCTAATTTGCATAATAAAATTGAAAAAATATTTTTTTAACACAATATTTATTGAAAAATAAAAATCAATTGTCTTTCCATTTACACCCTCTTTCGATAATAAATTTAAGCCAACAAGTTAACAAAACTTTATTTCGATTTTTTTGTTTTTTTTTTTTGTTTTTAATTTCAACAACCCTTTTGCAGCACACACTCTTCAGTAATGTTAAGATTTTTTTGCATCAGAAAAGTTTGCAAAAATGAAAAAAAAATCATGAAATATATGGAGTGAGAGCAAAAAAATCGTTTGTCACGTTTGTTTAAATCGCATTAATTAAAATTCCATTTGTAAACTTTATAGTATAGAGGATAGAGGCAATAGAAAATAGACAAGAAACAACAACAACAATGACAACAACGATGAAAAAACTTATAATCTTGAGACATTTATAATTTAAAATAAACGCCCAAACAAGGATCTGATATAAATTTACACACTTGCCAAGCGAAATCAACAACAACAACCAACAATAACCAACAATAACAACAACAACAATAGAAATATAATACAATTTAAAATGAAAATATAAAACGCAAGGTCGTTTAGTAAAACGTTATATAATGACAGTGTTTATAAAGGGGAAGGAAACCTTATGATTGTAAATGTTGCAAAAGTTCCAAAATTTTTTTTTTAGAAAAATCACAAGGTAAAGGGTCCGCCAAATAACTTTTTTTTTTTGAAAATGCTTTAAAAAAAAACTACTGAATATTTTCTTAAATTTATTTTTTTATTTGAAAGTACAATCCTTCCGGTTAATAATGGAAAATAATTTCATTCAAATGGCTGCCTCGGATGGCCATGCAGTAGCCTACACGATCGGTCCAATTTTTAAGCACATTATCGATTGTGTGCAGCTGTATTCCACCAATGGCTTCACGAATATTGTCCTTTAAAGAGTCAATTGTCCCTGGCTTGTCGGCGTAACAATTATCTTTGACGGCACCCCACAAATAATAGTCCAACGGTGTCAAATCGCAGCTCCGAGGTGGCCAAACGATATCAGCTCTGCGGCTGATAATGCGATCTTCAAAAACAGGGCGCAAGACATCGAGTGTAGCTTCGGCTGTATGGCACGTAGCGCCGTCCTGTTGAAACCAAATGTTGCCAATATCCTCCTCTTCAATTTTTGTGAACAGAAATTCGTTCAACATGGCCCGATAACGATCGCCATTGACTGTAAAGGCCACTCCTTGCTCATTTTCGAAGAAAAATGGCCCAATTATGCCTCTGGACCAAAATCCGCACCAAACAGTGACTCGTTTTGGGTGCGTCGGCTTTTCAATGTATTTCCTGCGGGTTTTCTGTGCCCCAAATGCGACAATTTTTCTTGTTTACATACCCGCCAAGATCAAAATTAGCTTCATCTGAAAAGATGATTTTTTTTGTGCCAAAATTGGCATCTTCTGGTGTAGGCTACTGCATGCCCAGCCGAGGCAGCCATTTGAATGAAATTATTTTCCATTATTAACCGGAAGGGGATTGTACTTTCAAATAAAAAAAGAAATTTGAGACAATATTCAGTAGTTTTTTTTTAAAGCATTTTCAAAAAAATAAGTTATTTGGCGGACCCTTTATTAGCCATTGATACCTTGGGCTGCTAGCAAAGCTGCTGGCTTCTATAAAGAATCTATGATCCATGGCAACAACCTGCTGCTTCGGCCGGCCCACAGTGCAGTAACCTTAATTAATAATTGAATTAAAAGTGTACATATGGAAAAAGTGGTTCCTTATGTCTGTTGCCTTGATTATGGCATGTAGACCAATACGAACTTAAGAACTCCACACTAACTTTGTACATACATAACATAATTGGTCATTACAACCCTTTAGATAGGATTATGACGTAGTTTCTCACACCACTTATGCTGAGTGCGTTAATTTTTTTTCATACATGAGTGGCAGGACCTACAGTTTAAAGTCGTCTCCGAACGACAGATTTTTTGAGAAACTTTCCATGGCAATTTTATTTGACGCTCAGAGTTTTTGTCAGAAATCTGGTGAGAGTAAGTCACCAAAGAAATATTTCTTCATATTTCGCAGCTAAAGTTCCACTGACTGTACTGTGTGCATGTCATCAGTATATATCACCAGTTGTTAGGACCCAATTCACAATCTCAGTGCTGTATCAGGCATAGACCCCTATCTTGCTGTAAGAATTCCATATTTTTGCCGAAGTAAAATTGGGACCCACTAGGTACAAATGCATATGTCTGCGAATCATTGCCACAATGAGTCTAAGATGACTTTCATTTATCGAAGAGACACGCACATCAAAAAGCCTTATTAGACGCGAGGCCGAGGTTCAATCACTTGTTCAAAAATGGTGGCTTTCTGTCTGAAGTCTTCTGGCAAAATCTCTGAGAGTAAGAAATAAAATTACCAAAGAAAAGTTTATTTAAAGTCGACTCTAAATCGTAGGCCTCGCATCTCATGTTTATATATTCGTAATTCTGCCGAAAAGCTTGTAATGACCAAATTAGTAAAACACACGTACAACTCCTGACCTGTAGACTGAACAACCTACACTTTCACAGGTCGAAGTCGTTTTGTATTACAATGATGTATGATTTGTTATACAAGCTACGAATAGTTACAGGAATTATGTATACTTAGCCCACTGTGGCCCTAGCCTATACTCACTATACGTAAAATTTCTCTCTCTCTTTCTCTTATTGTCCCCATTAACATCAAGAATTTCATACTTTAAGTCACTAACAGGCCAAAGTCGCTTCATACAACAGAGTTACTCGTCTTGCAGCACAATCGGGGAATAATTCCTGTATATATTAGGTATGGCAAGCTTATTTTGATCGTAGTAACCTCTGAGAATGTGTCTAATTTCTCCTATATCTCCCTTTTATTTTTCCTTTTATTGTTTCCAAAAACAGCAAGAACTTCTGAGCCTCCGACAAATCATATCCGTTTTTGCATGATATTGATGCAAAATGTACTACATTTGAGACGTATAGTTTCAGTATAAAATACGTACAGAAAGCCCATTCAGACTCAAGTCACGACCCATTTTTTCTACCAAATTTTACATCTTCACTCTATTCCTCTAGCCCTTCTGTCTGAAGCATATAATTCACGCTCTAAGCCAATGAAATTCATACATATTTAACCCCGATAGCATATCTTAACTTAATTTCACCGGATCTGTTTAACGTATGTCAACTAATTGATTGGCTGACTGATTTACTAGCATTTCCTAAGGAGATAGGAAGTATAATAGAGACTGAACCAAGAGAGTTCTGAGTGTATGTGGTAGATTAAGGGCCATTATTACAACTTGCCGTGAAAGTTGGGTTTAGTTAAAGGTAACTTTAGCTAAAGTGAACTTTAAAGTCAACTTTAACTTCTTTTCGTTATTACAACCTTGTGATAAAATAAAGTTAACTTTTTTAAAAAAATGGTAGTGTCGAAGCAATTTCGGTGAAACTGCTTAATTAAACAAGTTTTTTTAAATGCAGTGGGGGAAGGGGGGTAAGGGCCTCTTTTTTTTGTTGTATTTGCTTATTTTGTTTATATTTGAAGTTACCATATTGAAAATAATACATATAATATGGCAAGTTCAAACATAAAGTGAACTTTAAAAGTTAAAGGTAGGATGATCCTCCCCTTAGCTTAACACTCACTTTTATCTTATTGTGTACTCATAATAATGAAAAACAATTTATCTGCCCGTTAAAATCCTCCCTTTAGTTAACGGCAAGTTGTAATAATGGCCGATAGTTGTACAGGGTTATACGGTTAGTTAATTAGACTCCATAGTCTAGTAGGTAGTGTGTTGGCTAATTAGACATAAAGCCAGAGTTCGAGCCCCAGGCCAGACATAGAAAAAAAATACAAAAATCGGCGACTTCCTCTCAGCAGATTTCTGGCAAAAACTCTACGCATAAATAAAAAATTGCCATGAAAAGTTCCTCAAACATCTGTCGTTCGGGATCGACTTAAAAAAACTGTAGGTCCCGCCACTCATGTATAAAATTAGCACACACAACATAAGTGGTGTGAGTAACTAGGTCCATAATCCTGACTGAAGGGTTGTAATGACCAATTATGTATATGTATGCAGTCGTACAGGGACACTGAGAAATGTGATCGATCTCCCATTAGTTATTGGCTCTTTTCTCAGTTACAAACTCTACAAAATATCGATTAGTGATGGTCTAAAGAAAGTTATGGTTTTTGTTGTTTTTCAAATTACCTTAACTATAATTGAATAGAGGCTATCCTTCCCCATTTAATGTGATTTAAGCGTCTGTGACATTTTTCGTTACATTTTTTTGTTTCGGTTTTCATTTAGAGGAACAAAAAAAAACTGAAACAATTTGTCTAACATGCACATTATGTGTGTTAAATGTATGTTTATAAATTGTATTTAAGCCATATACACGACATACATACATAGACATGATATACATACATATATAAACATATTTATAAAATATATTAAAAAGCCAAAGCATAGCTCTTCTAAACAATATATACGAGTGTGTAGTGTGTCTCTATTAGAGAGAGGCCCCCCACCCCTTGCAATAGAGGCAGTAGCAACAAAAACAAGAAAACGAAAGAAAAAAGGTTACATTTGAGCTATTTTTGTTGCTTTACAATTATTTGTTTTCATAGCTTTCAGGCTTAACAGCTATTATCTGGGTATCAGTGAGTGAGCGCAATACACAAACTGAACTGGTATACAATGAGGCTGCTTGGCTCATAGAAAACTTATGGTTTTTTTTCGTTAATTCAGGGCTTTTTTTCGTGTTCGCCTTTTTCTTTTTCTAGATCATAAATGTTAAACAAATTGAAAGAAAAAAAAACGGTTGTTGTTGTTGTTAGTTTGGTAGCTTGGTGGCGTTTTAATTTTGATGCGGAAACATGATGCAGCATTTCATTTCATTTCAAAACTAAGCTTAGAGACTACAAAGTAAAGGAAGGCTTTTCGAAATCTAACAAAAAAAAAAAAAAACAGACACATAAAGAAGCATATTTTAAATAAGACCATAAGCGTCGTCTCTCTCACAGACTGATAAATTAAAAGCAATTTTTTCTGCTTCTTCTTTATATTTTTTTTTATAAATGTTTGTCATTTATACGCCTTGCTAAACATCAACACGTTATACAGAAAATAAACTTTTTTTTGGTTTCTTTTTGATTTGCAGTTGGAACAAGGCAAGCTGAGCTTTGAAATAAATTCATAACATTGGTGCTGCTGCCTGCCTGCTGCCAGCTGCTGCTGCTGCTGCTGGTGTTAGAAGGTTAAGCAGTTTAAGTTGTGTTAATAGAAGTGTGCATATTAAAGCACTACATTAACGCCATAATTAATGGCTTTTTCAATCTCCACTTTAGTTGTGTTAATTGTTTAAGCCAAGTTAAATGGATTTAAGCCATCACATTTAATGGTTCTGTTTCAAAGAAATGGGTGTGCTTATATGGAATCAATAAATTGTAGGAATTCTTTCTATCATAGACAAGAACCAGTTTTTAAGACCTATTTCAGTGGACTTTGAAGTCCTCAATTGGCTTTTAATTGTCTGGGAATACCGGATAATTTCGTTGCTACTTAGTTCTACAGTTCGTAACATGTAACGTATGGCTACATGTATCAAAAATGCTTAAGGTTTGCGACTTCACTATGAACAGAATATGTTTCATATCGAAAAGTGTAGGGCTTAGCTGACAAGTGGTTTCATCAATAAGGTTCCATATGCCATAAGGCACACAATACAATCAATCTATTGAGAAGGGAATTTGATACTGCAGCAGTACATTGGCTTTCACGATGATGCAATTCGATTCCATTAAACAATGTTTTGTGTTGAAGATATGTGAAGTCTTTCATGTACTGGGGTATACAGTTAAACTCTATAATTTTGAGAAGTACTTGAATACGAGACTGAGTAATAAAAGTGAATGTAGCAATTTGAAAGTCGCCGCAGACTGGCAGGTAGTGAGGTCACGGTTCAAACCCCGTGTCAGACATCTCTAGGAAAACGAAATATGAAAATATATTTCTTTGGCGACTTTCTCTCAGCAGATTTCTGGCAAGAACTCTAAAAGTGAATCAAAAGTTGCCATGAAAAGTCTCTCAAAAAAAGTCTGCACCTTATTGTCTCTAAAAGGCAATATATTTTTCATTAACACTGTCTTCGTTAGATATTTTGGTTCTGTGAGATTATTTTCCTGCTTTTAAGTCGCATGGTGGTCACAAGCATCCTTGATATCCAAATCATTATTATTCAACACTATTCTGTAAGTAAGTAGGCTTTGTTGACTTAGATATTGTTACGAAAATGGAAATGGTGTTACATCGTTTAACATTAAAATGTTAAACAAAATCTACAAAAACATAAACAATGGACTTGTTTACATGATCAACAAGTAAATAAAAATATAACAACAACATCAGTATAAAAAGGGTTAAACAAGTAAACAAAAATACAACATCGAACACTACATGAATGATTGTAAACAAAATACACAAACAACAATTAAACAACGATGTTTACATTTATGGAGATCTCGAGAAGGCGAAGCTACAAACATTCGACTTCAAGATCATTCATCAGACTGTTTACGTCGCCATACAAAAGGCAAGGCAAAGCAGGCAACGGAGTTAGTAAAAATTCAGTCAGCCTTGTGTAGAGACACGTTGCGTGTGAAGAGAGTAATTGTGGTTTGAAGATCTCTGTTATAAAGATCTGCCGAACAATTGTTAGTGTTTACGTAGAAGAATGTAAAAAGAATAACAAACAAAGCAATTGTTGTTGTTTACATCAAGTTGTGAACAGTGGCACACAGAATTGGGCGAATAATAAAGAAATTAATTAAAACTGAACATAAATTTATTTTTATTTTTATTTTAAACGTTTGATTATCTGCATGCTAGCCAATGGTGAAGATATTTTGCGATCGTAAAGAAACTAGAAACTAGTAGTCGCCCGAGTCTAGTGGGTAGTGTGTTGACTTATGTAACATGAGGCCACGATTCAAACCATAAAAAAATATGAAAAAAATATTTCTTCAGCGTCTTACTCTCATACCCGTCCCGCCACTCTTGTATAAAAACTAACACCCGTAACATAAGTGGTGTGAGAAGGTAGGTCGTAAGCCTGACTGAAGGTTTGTAATAACCAATTATGTGTGTATGTGCATGTATATGTTTCCAATGCTGCATCACAGCAGCTTCCACGCCATCGTATTTAGTTTTATTTGACCTCCCAGTAACTCTTCTTTATTTAACTAGTCAAGTCTGAGATTATTTTACCGGGTCTTTGATTAAACGCTTTCTATCTTTACATTTAAATGAAACAAAATTTAAAAGACGTATTGATGCCATTCTGTGTGGAATATAAAACCGCTCAAGCGTTTGCCATTGCTTATCTGGCTAAAGCGCATCCAAAATACCCAATTTTCCATTACTATGACACAAACTGATTTTGACCGAAGGCATGAATTATGTTGGAAGACCATTATAGTTTGTGGTCTTGAATTAAGAAAACCCTACAAAAAAAAGCTAACAAGATCAAAAGCATAATTTTGGTAGCCAGTCTACATCACCCTAACATGACATGACCTCATCTCCACAAATCTCTCGTTCAATATATACAATGTAGCATGAGCTCTGCCTCACGTAGCTCCGTCCTGTTGAAACCACATATCGTTGGGATCCAGATTATCAAATTGGTGGGGATTTAATTATTTTTTTTTTATTATTTTTATTTTTATTACAATCTATGAGTTCATATTTTTGAAACGTTTTTAAAAGTTATAAAACGAAACAATATCTTTGACTTGCCTATTTGATTAAAGGTATTGAAATTGTTTCGATTGCTGCAATTGTATGATGAACATCAATATTCCGAAAAGATGAGGGTATGAAGACTTCTGACTGTTCACGAGAATACAATTCAAACCATAGGTTAAACCAGGGAATTCGTTTTCAAACTACTCGGGGCTCAATGTTTTTCTATGTGTGTTGCAGTTAGCTTGAGTACATTGCATTCGTCGAACAATCAAATCTCCATTGTGCCTTAGTAGAGGCTACTCATTGCTCTACAAATCGCTGTTCATATTAGCACTTAGTCTTCCTGGATTACTGGCTTGTTATGAATTGTTTACGAATTATGTGAGGCAAATTGTTGCAAAATCTTAAACAAAATTACTTGTTTTTTGTTTTTGCAATTTCTTTTTAGCCAATTAAGCCGTAATTAATTATGTTTTAATTATTTGAGGTTTTAATTTATTTTGGTGGTGGTGGTGGTGGTGAAACAATGTTTTGTTTTTGTTTTTGTTATCGTTTATTTTTAGGCCAAAACACAATATCTAATGCACACAAGATGTGTTAATCAATATTGGCAAATAGCCAGACAGACAGGCCAGCTTACAAAGACCGCCTCACTTACAAAAACATTCTTATTAAAGGCCTAAAAGCATATGCTGCTGCTGCTTTTGTTGCTGCTGCAGTTATTAACACTTGAATGATTTTAATACCATGTTGCTACTGTTGTTGTTGTTGTTGTTGTTGTTGTTGTTAGTGCTACTGTTAGTTGGTCAAAAATTTAAAACGAAATTTTGTATCAAAATCAGCCAAAGAAATAATTTTGTTTTTAAGAAACCACAACATATGTGTGTGGCTGCTACTGTAGGATTGTTAGTGCAACAGTTGCTGATACTTTTAATGCCTTAGCTTTTATTGTACCAGTTGCTGTTGTATTTGTTGTTGTTGTTGTTATATGGTATAATACAAAATTTTCTTAAGAAATCCGTTTATGCGGCATAAATATTTATGGGCTCTTACAAGTATTTCGTTGTTCTTCTTCTTTTTTTTTCGGTGTTTGTTACGATTTCTTTCATTTTTTTTTGGAATATAAGTTCGAGGGAGGGATGCAACTTTTAAATTTAATGATGCAACATGTGTTTTCACATGTTACTGTAACTGGCTGCTGTTGTTTGCAAAAAAAAGAAGCAAAAATTCCTGTATTTCATAGCCGCCAAAATTACAATTGCAACTGCAATTGCAACAACTGCAACTGCAACTGCAGTTGTTGTTGTTGCATTACTGTTGTAGCAAGATGAGTTAAACAAATTAAGTCAATAATCGGCCTTAAGCTGTATTAAGCAGGTTTGTTGTTTCTTAAGTCTCTTGAGTTTTCATTCTTTTTTTCGCTTTTTTTTTTTTGCAGCAACAAAGATTTTTATAAGGCGCTGTTGGCTGGTGGCCAAAGAAAAAAATAAGAAACTGTAGCTGTTAACAGATTCCATAGGTAGAAACATTTTTTTATGAATTTTTTAATCTTAAAGTTGCTAGACAAACAATAAAAACCCTTACCGGACAGTACCGAACCAAACGGGTGTTCTCGCAACACCTCTGGTCGTTTTTCTCTTCATACTTCAGTTCCATGAAATTGTAATGTAAATATCATTGCATGGCTAATATATCTTTCTTTTGTTGTTATTGTTGTTGTCAAAAAAAAAAAAAAATTATAAATCCACGCTTATGGTCTTGCACTGGAGTAGTACTACAAACAGGTTCTGTTTTTGTAGTTGTTGTTGTTGTTGTAATAATTTTTAAAGTTCTTTTTGAGATATTTTTGTTTTAAGGTGTTGCGCAAAACGTAACAAATGTATGTGGCAACACCTACAGCTGTATGTAAACAAATGCGAGGGTTGTTTCAGTTCAATAAATTGAATGGAAACATGTCTGTGGAAGGAGAATCTACAGATGTCCGGGAACAACAAACAACAAAAAATGAATGGTCTTCAGGGATGGATCTGAAGAGTTGGATAATGTTTGTCGCGTTTTAATTGGAAAGACTTAGGCACTTCAATATATATGTACTATGAGAGTCAAAAGTGAGTAAACACCAATGGACTATTTTCTTCTCTTAAGATAACGAAAATAATAGACTATATAAAACGTTTTATTTTGCATAAATAAAAGGGTTTATTCATTATTTATAACATTAAGATAGAAAAAACTTAAACAACAATTCTTTTCTTATATATTCTTCCAAAAAGGCTATAAAATTACGCGTTAAAAGTAAGTATACATACACCTCTGCTTAAATTAAGTAAAACTTCAGCAAATTTCGCAATATTAATATTTTGTTTGGCCTCCCTTTGCTTTTTTTGCACATTTTATTCGGTTTGGCATACATTCCACCAACTTTTTGGTGTACTCGGTCGATATGTTTGCCCATTCCTCTCTCAGAGCCACTTTCAGGGCTTCACGGCTGGTTATATTCTGTTTACGTACCTTGCGATCCAAATAATAACAAATGTTCTCAATGGGATTGAGATCTGGTGATTGTGGTGGATGAAAAAGTTTGTTTGGTGTTTGGGCATTCAGCCATTCTTTCGCCAAACGGGATGTGTGCTCGGGGTCATTGTCTTGTTGAAAGATCCAATGTCCAGACAAATCCAATTTGGCGACACTTAGTGGAACGTTTTTTTTTTCTAAAATTTGTACGTAGCTTTGCGCATTCATTGTAGTTTCAATGAAGTCAAGCTCTCCAACCCCAGACGCTGCGAAACATCCCCAAACCATAACGGAGCCACCACCGTGCTTAACGCTGCATTTGTTCAAAGAATTCCTTATTCCTTTTTCTCCAAATTTTTCTATGTTTTTCTCCACCAAAAATTTCAAACTTACTCTCATCGGTGGAGAGAACAGTTTTCCAAAAGTTATAGTCCTTCGTTTCATACATTTTAACGTAATCCAAACGCTTCTTTTTATTTAATTTTGAAATGAAAGGCTTTTTTCTTGGACGTCTGCCATGAAATCCATGGCTGTGTAACATGCGTCTTATGGTAAAGCTGCTAACTTGCTTCTCAGAGTCGGAACTGATATCTTTGGCAATTTGCACAGCACGAGAACTTGGATTATTCTTGACTAATGCAACAATCCTCCTTTCATCTCTTTCGCTTAATATTTTTGGACGACCTGTTCGCTGAAAATTGTCGATTTTTTTAAAATTTTTTGATTTGTCCACAATTTTTTTTACGGAAGTATGATGTCTTCCTACAATCATTGCAATTTCACGGTAAGATTTGCCTTTTTCTCTTAAATCTATTATAATTTTTCTGGTTTCTATTGAAATTTCGGTTCTCATCTTTGCAAAATAATTGGTGGAACTTTAATGACACTTTCACGATAAAGATCAATGACTAGTTAAACGAAATAATTCTTTTCTGATCGTTCTCGTTAAATTTATCACAAATTGAGCAGTAAATGTAACGGTTTTAGTAAATAACAAAACTGGGAAGGAGTGTGTATATTGACTTTTGCTGCGTAATTTTAAGAGATTTTTATTTATAATTACAATAAAATATATTGTTGTTGTAATTTAAAAAAAAAATTTGTTAGTGGTCAAGCTGCAATAAAGTATTCTCTTAAATTTGAATGGAAGTATTATTGAAGAACAAAAATTTTCCTCTAATATAAGAAACTATAAAAATATTTCCACTTTGACTCACTTTTGATTCTCATAGTATATCCACCCAGTATGTATAAGAAATACAAGAAATATGTATCATAAATACACTCAACTTGGACTGTATAGACTACCAGGGGCATTGAAGTTAATATAGTTGTCGGCAATCTGGCATAAGCGACAATCCAACTGCCGTTTTTTTTTTTTGTCGTAGATCACTTTGCTTTCATTCTATTTGTCTAAATTAAAGCGGAGGTTGACATAAACATGGCATATGATATGATGTTCCTCCATTTAATAAGGGCTTCCGAACTTTAACAGTTGATAACGGCTAACTTGTTGAAGCTACATCTGTCAAATTAGTTGGCATTTATCCACTCTATTTTGCCAAATCACCAGACAGTCTGACCACTGACAACGGCTTGAATTCGCTGAATGGGCTCTGGAACAGTTGGCAACCATGGCCACAATTTTTATCGAAGAATTATATTCAATGATTAAACCGATTTCTGTGTGAATGCACACATAATTGGTCATTACAACCCTTTAGTCAGGATTACGACCTAGTTTCTCACACCACTTATGTTAAGGGCGTTAATTTTTTTATACATGAGTGGCAAGACTTACAGTTTAAAGTCGACTCGGAATGACAGATTTTTGAGAAACTTTTCATGGCAATTTTATTTACTATCAGAGTTTTTGCCAAAAATATGCTGAGAGTAAGTCGCCAAAGAAATATTTTTTCATATTTCGTTTAGTTGGAGATGCCTGACCTGGGATTTGAACCGAGGCCTCACGTCTAATAAGCCAACACACTACCTACTAGACCATGGCGGCTTCTTTTTTTTCTGTATGAATAGAGACATGAACAAACAAAATTTTCGAATTTAGGACGATACCACACCACACGAGATCCAAGACCATTCAATGCATCCCGAAAAAGTTACTGTTTGATGTGGATTTTAAGCTGGCGGCGTCAATGGCCAATAATCCTTTGAGAACGACGTTACCAGTCCATCACTGTCAATGGCGAGCATTTCATGTCGTTAATTATCAACTTCTTTTGACCTGAATTGGATAATCTGGAAACCAACGATATGTAGTTTCAACAGGACGGAGCTATGTACGTGAGACAGAGATCATGCCACATTGTATATTTTGAACGAGAGATTTGTGGACATGAGGTCATGTCATGTTAGGGTGATGTAGACTGGCTACCGAAATTATGCTTTTGATTTTGTTAGATTTTTTCTAGTGAGATTTTCTCAATTTAAGACCGCAAACTACAATGGTTTTCCAACATAAATCATGCCTTCGGTCAAAATCAGTTTATGTCACAGTCATGGAAAATTGGGTATTTTGGATGCGCTTTAGCCGGTAAGCTAAACGCTTGAGCGGTTTTATATTCCACACAGAATGGCATCAATACGTCTTTTAAATTTTGTTTCATTTAAATGTAAAGATAGAAAGCGTTTAATCAAAGACCCGGTAAAATAATCTCAGACTTGACTAGTTAAATAAAGAAGAGTTACTGGGAGGTCAAATAAAATTAAATACGATGGCGTGGAAGCTGCTGTGATGTAGCATTGGAAACATATACATGCACATACACACATAATTGGTTATTACAAACCTTCAGTCAGGCTTACGACCTACCTTCTCACACCACTTATGTTATGTGTGTTAATTTTTATACAAGAGTGGTGGGACGGGGATGAGAGTAAGACGCTGAAGAAATTTTTTTTCATATTTCGTTGTGGTTTGAATCGTGGCCTCATGTTACATAAGTCAACACACTACCCACTAGACTCGGGCGACTACTAGTTTCTAGTTTCTTTACGATCGCAAAATATCTCCACCTTTGGCTAACATTCAGATAACCAAACGTTTAAAATAAAAATAAAAATAAAAATAAATTTGTGTTCAGTTTCAATTAAAATTCTTTATTGTTTGCCCAATTCTGTGTGCCACTGTTCACAACTTGATGTAAACAACAACAATTGGCTTTGTTTGCTATTCTTCTTTACACTTTTTTTCAATTGTTCGTTAGATCTTTGCAACGGAAATCTTCAAAACCATGATTATTCTCTTCATATGCAATGCGTCTTCACACAAGACTGACTGAATTTTTACTGATCCCGTTGCCTGCTTTGTCTTGCCTTTTATATTGCAGGGTAACCAGTCTGATGAATGCTCTTGAAGGAAAATGACTTTGCCTTTGCGAAATGTAAACATGTTGTTTACGTTATTGTTGTTTGTGTTGTTGTTGCTTCTTGTTTACTTGTTTATCCCCTTTTTTATACTGATGTTGTTGCTATATTTTTATTTACTTGTTGATCATGTAAACAAGTCCATTGTTTTTGTTTTTGTAGCTTTTGTTTATCATTTTAATATTCAACGATGTTACACCATTTCAATTTTCGTTACAATAGTTTTAATTGTTTAATCTCCCTTTCCTAAGCAGAATTTTACTTCATAGGCTGATCGATTTTTTATTTCTTAATTCCAGATGACTTTGTTAGTTTTTTGGGTACTTCTAATTAATTTAGTTTTAAAGCCTGGTGTATTTCTTTATTAACGTTTACATTGGTCATTTATGGTTACTACAGTGCAATCACTTTCCCCTTACCTTTCGCTTTCCCTTTTCCTTGATGTTATCTTTATGAAAACATTTTAAATTCACAGAAAACGTTTTTTTTTTCGTTTTATCTGGCATTTGTGTTGCCATTTATTTGTTGTTTGGTGATAACTGTCTGTTTGCCTGTTTGCATAATAAAAAAGAAACACAAATTTTTATCAGTTTTATAATCAAAAAATGGCAGATAAGTTTTATTTTACAAGGACGGCATACATTCATAAAAGGAAATAACTAAACAAGCAAGAGTCGCTAAGACTCTTAAATAAATATCAGATAAAAGTATTGATTGTAAAGTGGGTAGAATTAAATAAAATTAATTAAAAATAAAGATAAAATATACTAGTCTGGTAATGTTTGCTTTTTTAAACAAAAAATTGATTTTTTTCCCCTTGATTTTTAATAAAGGGTGTTTTTTACAGAGCTATAGAACTTTAAGTTGACATTACTTTTCAAGATGGCGACCGATTTAACAGCTGTCAAGTGATTTATTCTCAGTTTGGTTTGGCAATTCATCATGAATAGACTCACGCCTGAACAACGCTTGCAAATAGTGCAATTTTATTTCGAAAATAATAGTTCTGTGCGGAAAACGTATCGCGCACTACGTCCATTTTATCGTCGACAAAATCGTCCATCAGAGCAGTTAATTCGATTAACCATGGAACGTTTTCGCACCACGTTTACTCTTATTGATAACTCGCATCCCCAGAGACGCTGTACGGTGCGTACAGAAGAAGCTATTGCTGCTGTAGAGCGTAGCATTGAGGAAGACCCGAATCCGCCGTCCATCCGCCATCGAGCACAGGAATTGGATCTGTGTCCATCCACTTTATGGAAGATTTTGCGGAAGGATCTTGGTTTGCGTGCTTACAAAATCCAACTCGTGCAAGAATTGAAGCCAAACGATCATCAAGTAAGGCGTAGATTCGTCGAATGGGCCCAAAACGAGATTACTGTTGTTCCCGATTTTCATAAGCGAATTTTGTTTAGCGATGAAGCGCACTTCTGGTTGAATGGCTACGTCAACAAACAAAACTGCCGCATTTGGAGTGAAGGTAATCCTCAAGTGTATGTGGAAACACCGTTACATCCAGAAAAACTGACTGTTTGGTGCGCTTTATGGGCTGGTGGAATCATTGGTCCGTACTTTTTCAAAAACGATGGTGGCCAGAACGTTACAGTCAATGGTGATCGGTATAGAGCCATGATTACTAACTTTTTCATTCCTGAATTGAATAACCATGATGTCCAAGAGATGTGGTTTCAACAAGACGGCGCAACATGTCACACAGCTCGTGCCACAATAGATTTATTGAAAGACACGTTTGGTGACCGCCTAATTTCACGTTTTGGACCTGTGAATTGGCCTCCAAGATCTCGTGATTTAACACCGCTAGACTACTTTCTGTGGGGCTATGTAAAGTCATTGGTCTATGCTGTAAAGCCACAAACGCTTGACCATTTGGAAGACAACATTCGCCGTATTATTGCCGATATACGGCCACAAATGTTGGAAAAAGTCATCGAAAATTGGACGTCCAGATTGGACTACATCCGCGCCAGCCGTGGCGGTCATATGCCAGAAATCATATTTAAAATGTAATGCCACAAGATTAACTTTCGAATAAATAAAATTCATGTCAATCGAATAATCCATCGTTGTTTTATTGCAACTTAAAGTTCTATACCTCTATAAAAAAAACACCCTTTATTACAGTTTAAAACCTGCTGCTGCTACAGAGCAAACCCCATTTGTCTGTCATTTATTTTTCATATTTTTTGTTTTCTTTCTTTATTGCTTTTTTATTGTTGTTGTTATTGTTTACAAGAAGTTAAAAGGTTTTATTGTAAACAATTTAACACTTATTGTTGGTTGGTTGGTCTTTGGGGGTAAATTGTTTATTTTACCAGACCAAAATTATGGGTAATTTTCTTTAATTTGATATTGAAAGTGAATTTTTAAGTGCGTTTTTGCGTTTTCTTCGTCTTTTCTTATTGTTTTCCTTTGTTTATTGTACTGATCGTAGACGACAAAGCAAAAGATGATGATTGTTGAAAAGAGTTAATCATTATAATCAAAATCAAAATCGTCATCATCACCGTCATCATCGTCATAATGGTGGCAATGGTGCGTTAATAGAACTATGAAAATAAAAATGTATGTGTCTTAAGTCTTTTGTTTTCTGTGTGTAGAATAATGGCTAGTGATTGAAGTTTGTTTTCGAATTTTTAGTTTTATTTCAAATCTTTTTTGTTTGTATAAAATTTAATAGGGAAACATTGTATTGAGTTTTGAAAATTAGAGGTCTTTAATTAAGCGCTTGCTTTCTTGAAATTACTGCTGCCTTTCGTGCTATTAAATGGCTGTCTACTAAGATGGCTGTGGCAGTAAATGAGGGCAAAACAAAGTATGCAGTGGTAGCCTTATAATTAGAAACGATATTTCTGAAACAGAGTTCTCTGGAGTGACGAATCTAAGTTTAATTTGTCCAGATCTGATGGAAAAACGTATGTAAGACGTCCTCCAAACAAAGCCTTTGATCCCAGGTACACAGTGAAAACTGTAAAACAAATTAACAAACATACATGTTAATAAGTCGTTTCTAATTATAAGGCCACCACTGTATGTTATCTGACAAGTAGAGACGTGCAGCGTATTGATTCTCAGATTACGGCCGATAACTATACTTTTGGTACCAGTCAAGGAATTTATTTATTTTGGCTCCGCCATTACCAGCAAAAACGATGTCACTCTGGAGATCAAGCGCAGTATCACTCCGTCCAATAGGTGCTACTATGGTCTCAATAGGCAATTGAGTAGCAGAGATCTCTCTCGTACGACAAAACTAACGCTCTACAAGACGCTCATCCTACCCGTGCTTCTTTATGGCACAGAGGCATGGAACTTATTAAGCACTGATGCAGCAGCCTTGAGAGTGTTCGAGAGAAAAGTCCTACTTAAGATCTTCGGTCCAGTACGAGTTGGTGATGATTTCCACATCCGATCCAACAGTAAGCTGTATGAGTTCCTCAATGACATGGACGTTGTGCAGTGTATTAACATGCAGCCGTTGTGCTGGCTCAGCCATATCGTTCGAATGGAGAAGGATGCTCCAGCGAGATGGGTATTTGACGCGGGGATCTGCGCAAGTCGGCGAAGAGGACGACCTTGTTTATGTTGGAAGGACCAAATCAAGAAAGCCCTGGTGTGACTAACTGGCGTAAGCGAGCAAGAAGCAGCGGCGCATGGAAAGATGTGTTACTGCAGGCCGAAATCCGTTCAATCGGGTTGTTAATAGCCAATTAAGTAAGTAAGTAAGTTTCTTGAAGTTAAAAAAAACAAAGTGTGTTTTCTATCGCGTGGGTCATTTATCGGTTATTTCGGTTATTCTGGCAATACTTATGTCATGGTATTCTGTCACAAAATTCAGCGTATTTTCTCCACTTAAGCAACGTTGGAATTTATTTTAATTTTATTTCCAAAACAAAGACAACTGGTGGGAAATTGCAGGAAAATGTCGTACAAAATTTGGTCGCAGAAAAGGACCAACAGTGCTAAAGTTGGAGAAGCTGGTTTCATTGTTGATGCACCAAGACGTGAACATGCTCATACAGTGCGCCCGCCCGAAAATATTGAAACTGTGGCTGAGAGTGTGCATGAGAATCCATCAGAATCAACTTGTCATCGTTCTCAAGAGTTCAACATTTCACGCAGCAGTTCACGTCGAATTTTGCGAAAAGATCTCGGTATGACGCGTAGTCGCCTTTAAACTGTAGGCCCCGCCACTCATGTATATAATTAATACACAGAACATCAGTGTGGTGAGAAGCTAGGTCGTAATCCTGACTAAAGGGTTGTAATGCCACATTATGTATGTATGTGTGACGCCTTACAAAGTTCAATTGGTACAAGAATTGAAACCGCATGACCATCTGCTTCGTTTTCGCTTCGCTAGATGGGCTAACGAGAAACTGCACGATGATGTTGATTTTGCAAAAAAAAAATCTTCTTTTCGATTAAGCAGAGGCATCATTGGCCCATGTTTCTT
The DNA here is from genome assembly GCA_932273835.1 of Sarcophaga variegata. Taxonomy (NCBI): domain Eukaryota; kingdom Metazoa; phylum Arthropoda; class Insecta; order Diptera; family Sarcophagidae; genus Sarcophaga; species Sarcophaga variegata. The sequence continues at coordinate 115,299,092 of OW026360.1, forward strand.
CGAAAATGAAAACGACGCAACCATTACGGTCAATGGAGACATCTAACGCATCGTGATAAACAATTTTTTTGTACCTCCGTTCTTCATAGAATTGGTGTGAACGATGTTTGGCTTAACAGAATGGTGTAAATTGCCACACAACGTATGCCACACAACGATTTATTGCATCAAACGTTTGATAGCCGTTTAATTAGCCGAAATGGTGATGTGAATTGGCTGCCAAGAAGCTAAGATTTGACACCGTTGTACTATTTTCTGTAAAGTGCCATTAAAGAAAAGTTTTATGACGACAAACCAGAGACAATTGAGCATTTGAAGGCGAACATTCGTGATGCCATTGCCGAGATACGACACCATACACTCGAAAACCTACCTAATACCTAATTGACCATCACAACCCTTTAGTTAGGATTACGCCCTAGTTTCTCACATCACTTATGTTGACTGCGTTAATTTTTTGGTACATGAGTGGCGGGACCTACCGTTTAAACTCGATTCCGAACGACAGATTTTTTTTGAGAAACTTTTCATGGCAATTTTTTATTTATTCTCAGAGTTATTGCCAGAAATCGGATGAGAGTAAGACGCCAAATAAATTTTTTTTTTATATTTCGTTGTGGGATTTGAACAGTGGCCTCATGTTACATAAGCCAACACAGTGCCAACTAGACTCCGGCGAAATCTGCTGAGATGAGGTCGCCGAAGAAATATTTTTTCATACTTCGTTTTGATCGAGTCTGACCTGGGGTTTGAACTGTGGCCTTACGTCTAATAAGCCAACAAACTAGCTACTAGACTACGTCGTCCTCATACACTCGAAAAAGTGCACGAAAATTGGTCCGATCGAATGAGGTACTGTGAGACAACGACACTTTTTATTCGTTTGAAAGACCTATTGATGCCCTTATATATGGAATACAACATTGTTAAAATGTTCGCCACGGTTTCTTTAGGTGGGAAGCATTCGAAGTGTTAAATTTTTCATAATTTTGGCATATAAATCAAACTGAATTTGCGTGATGGCATGGATTGCTTTGAGTTTCTTGTTAATTTCATGAAAAATACTCTTTATTAACATCAAAATTTTTTTCTTTTATTTTCAGATTTTCTAATTCATCCATGCACGTTATATCATAGAAAGGTAAGTTTAAAATAAATTTTTTTTATTAAAATAATTTTAATTATTTTTTTGTGTAAATTTATCATTTTATCATCAAACTAAATGCTTATTAATCAAACGTTTTGTATCAATTTATCAACACAACACAATTAAATGAAACTCCATGTAATCAAAGCAAAAAATTCTTTATATTTCTCACAAAATCGTTGTAATTTGTAGATAAGCAACTGAATAACTAAAAACTCGATGATTAATACTCATAAAAAACAAGGAAAATAATAAAAATTAATAATTAAAGCTTTACTAAATAATTCTTCAAAAAAAATTGTAAATATTTTTGTGCTAGTTTTCCTTAACGTATATTGGATAAACATGGCAACTACCAACACTATTTTGCGTTTAGATGATCAGTTAGTTTTTTTACTTTCCCTTAGGAACTGTGCCACCATGTTATCATTAGGTTTTAAGAAGGTTTGTAATCAAGAATACAACCAATCATTGCCTCATTACTTACCAAATGGACGTATGATAACCTATTCGTCTTTAGTCTTGAGTAAGACCATCATTGAAGGTCATCTTTGGTAGGCGTTGCTTCAATATTTTCTATTACAAAATTTTGAAAGACTTCTTCGATTCTGCTCTTCTTTTCATCATAGTTTTGGCCTGCCTCTTCTGTAATTTTCCTTATGAAAACACTCGCCTTATACTATGTTCAGACATGCACTTTTATTGAGTCAATATTCGGTTAATTGAGTACAATGTTAATTTAAATGTTCAGGCATAATAATATGCGCAGTTCAGCTGCTTATTCAATATTCATTTGATGGCTGGTAAACAAAACAGCTGGTTGTTTCAACAACATTATTTTTATTTTGTTTTGATTTTTTGTGTGTCGTTGTTGACATTTGAATTGTCAAATATCACCAAAAAATTGTTCGATTAATTGTAATATACTCACTGAACGTACTTATCACAGTGCTGCATTTTAAGTTTTTCTCAATATTATATGAAATATTGGCGTTGGTGCATATCTGAACACCGTATTAACTTCATCTCATCATATGGCTCGCCCAGAGCAGTCTGCACTCTTATTAATCGAACTAAGAAATGTTTTTCTAATAGTTTAAGAACTTCAAATAATAATGGAAGGTATATAGGTAAAGGGGGGAGTCCATCTAACAGACTTGTATGGACACACTTAAGTCCCTTCGCGTTCATTGCGTTACCACAGTTTTCCGCTATCCCCTAAGAACCATCCAAAGCTCATAATGAAGCGATTTAGACTGCCTATGCCACTTCGAAACAATTGCTCCAGATCATCCATATAGTAAGGACCAAAGTACTTTTTTCTCCTTTGACAAAGTGTCGGGCATGTATCTAGCACGTGAAGGACAGTCTTCTCTTCTTCCTCCCCTCTTCAAATAGTTATAAAAAATCTATCTATTTAAGACATTTTCTTTATAAAACCGAAAATTTTTCTACAGAAAATAAAAGTTCTCTAAAAATTTTCTGTAGAAAATAAAAATTATCGAATAATTTTTTATAGAAATTTTTAGTTATCGAAAAGTTTTTTTATAGAAATTTTTAGTTATCAAAAAATTTTTTATAGAAATTTCTGGTTATCGAAAAATTTTCTATAGAAATTTGTGGTTATCGAAAAATTTTCCATAGAAATTTCTAGTTATCGAAGAATTTTGTATAGAAATTTCTGGTTATCGAAAAATTTTCTGCAGAAAATAAAAGTTATCGAAAAATTGTCTGTAGAAAATAAAAGTTATCAAAAAATTTTTTATAGGAAATAAAAATTATTGAGTAATTTTTTATAGAAATTTCTATTTATCAAAAATTTTTTTGTAGAAATTTCTGCTTATCGAAAAATTTTCTATAGAAATTTCTGCTTATCGAAAAATTTTCTATAGAAATTTCTGCATATCGAAAAATTTTCTATAGAAATTTTTAGTTATCGAAATTTTTTATAGACATGTTTAGTTGTCGAAAATTTTTCTATAGAAATTTTTAGTTATCGAAAAGTTGTTCATAGAAATTTCTACTTATCGAAAAATTTTCTATAGAAATTTCTGGTTATCGTATAATTTTCTATAGAAATTTCTACATATCGAAAAATTTTCTATAGAAATTTCTGGTTATCGAAAAATTTTCTATAGAAATTTCTGGTTATCAAAAAATTTTCTATAGAAATTTCGGGTTATAGAAAAATTTGTTGTACAAATTTCTGGTTATCGAAAAATTTTCTGAAGAAATTTTTAGTTATCGAAAAATTTTTTATAGAAATTTTTAGTTATCGAAAAATTTTCTATAGAAATTTCTGGTTATCGAAAAATTTTCTATAGAAATTTCTATAATCGAAGAACAAACACAAACAAGTTGAGAACGATGATGAAACGGCACTTTGTTCAATGCTTTGTTCAATGCTTTGTGCTTTAACGCTTTCTTGAATCAAGCTTGCTGCCTTATGCGATTAAGTTGATTGTAAAGTGACCAGATTTCTGTGTTTAGAAGTAAATTTCTATAATTTTAAAGCATTGTTCTGGTATTTAAACAATTCATGATGACTTGCCAAACTTTACTTACTTTTAAGGGATGAAACAGAAGCTAACTTTTCCTCAGAGAGGAATCACAACGCCTTACTTTCTTAAGTCATCCTTACATGAGTGATGATTTGATGGCAGTTAACCCTTTTCCTCACAATATTATTTGCTGGCAGAGTCTTTGACAGAAAACTCTTAATAGGAAGTCGAAATGTCTTACTTAATTGGCCATTACACTTTTTCTAACAATTTTATTTACTCTCAGAGTCTTTGACCGATAACTGCTGATAGGAAGTCGAAATGTCTGAGATGGGATGTAAATATGCCATAGTAAGACTAGATAACGTCAGACTTTATTGAACAGAAATGTCAAAACAGTTTGACAGTCCCTTCATTGATTATTTTTCTTTTCTTTATGAAGCTAACGAGCCACCACATGGTACCTGGTACCTTAACATATTTATTTTACAAGTTTACCATTTTTCATCAGGAGTTTATATCACAAGCCTTTAATCAGAGGCGTTTAATGAACAAGAATTTGTATCTTCCACTTGTGGAGGAACACAATCAATTAAAAACAATAAATTTTAGTATCGAAAATAAAGCCATAAAATCACTGGGATTGTCAATTCAAATAAATTTTAATGCGTATTTAAATTAAGGTTTTGATACTGTCGCATAAATTCAATGCAGTTGCTGCGAAACTTTATTGTTTCTAAAAAAAATGAATCGTTTTTAATGATTTCATTTCACTGATAAACCACCATGACCAAGCAGCCAATCAGTTGTGAAAATTAACGCTCTATGGCCTATTGAAGGCTAAAGACCAAAGAGGAGACACAGAGAAACTTTTGTTTTTGAATCACAAAAGTTCAATCTGTTCTAAAACAGACGAAAAGAGGAAAAAAAATCGCAATCATAATAATGATAATTTTCCTTTAATAATAATAGTGATGAGAAGTAAAGAAAAGGAAATCAAAAAAAAAAACAGATACGCGCTACAAATTTTATGTTTATTACACCCTTTAATAGCATGTGTTTACAAACAAACCACGTCCATAAAAGCTATGAAATTGCCTCTACAAGAGGCAATTTACTCTCATGCCCTGCTTACACACAGGCACTGGCTTTAAACTTTACTTCACTGTTTACCCAGTTTCTAGAGAATCAAAAAAACCAAAAAAAAGTCGGGAAAAAAATCACCGAAAATAAAAACAAATAACCCAAGCGAACGCAAAAAACTCTCAGGATAAAAGTAAGCATATAAACGTGTTTTTATTGGCCTTTTTTGTTGTTGTTGTTGTTATAGTTGTTAGCCAAATCCTAGACACATGTCTGTAATCAAAGTCCAAAAGAAAACAAACCAAACCAAATCATACGCATGGCATCAAGAGCCCATGCGCTTGCGCTTGCTTATACGCGTGAATATGGTAAATGGACCACAAATCTCCTGTGTGTGTGTGTGTGTAAAATATCCTCCAACAAACTTTTTAAATGAATGGTACACTGGCACAGCTATGCGTGCCGTACGTACGTACGTGCTTAGTCGTGAATGGAATAAAAAAAGTGAGTGAGTGCTTAAGTGACTAACTTCATGCCTTAATGGCCATCGGTGGCGGTATATAATGCGGCTCTGTTCCACGCAAAGTTAACCGCTTCAATGCAATTTTCACTGGCTGGACGTTTATAACATAATGAGTAGCCTGTCATGCATGTTTACCTGCAGGTGACTGGGAGTACGAAGGTGACTATGAAGGTGACTGAGTGTGTAGGTGATTATACTCACGAATAATCTTTTTCGAAATTATTTTCATTTTCGTAGAATTCAAACATTCCATCATCTTTCTCTCTCTCTTTAGGTTTAAAAATATTCTTGGTAACCGTATTAACTGATCTGATATATAGGTGGCGTGTGAAAAAAATAAATTCTTAAGGGAAAGTGACAAGCTCATTTAGCAAATGGGTTCAGTATTAAGGCGCCATCAGGGATATGGGTTTTGTTTCTTGTGTTGCTTTCCTTAATCTAATAAAGGGTGTTTTTTAGAGAGGTATAGAACTTTAAGTTGGCATTACTTTTCAAGATGGCGACCGATTTAACAGCTGTCAAGTGATTTATTCTCAGTTTGGTTTGGCAATTCATCATGAATAGACTCACGCCTGAACAACGCTTGCAAATAGTGCAATTTTATTTCGAAAATAATGGTTCTGTGCGGAAAACGTATCGCGCACTACGTCCATTTTATCGTCGACAAAATCGTCCATCAGAGCAGTTAATTCGATTAACCATGGAACGTTTTCGCAACACGTTTACTCTTATTGATAACTCGCATCCCCAGAGACGCTGTACGGTGCGTACAGAAGAAGCTATTGCTGCTGTAGAGCGTAGCATTGAGGAAGACCCGAATCCGCCGTCCATCCGCCATCGAGCACAGGAATTGGATCTGTGTCCATCCACTTTATGGAAGATTTTGCGGAAGGATCTTGGTTTGCGTGCTTACAAAATCCAACTCGTGCAAGAATTGAAGCCAAACGATCATCAAGTAAGGCGTAGATTCGTCGAATGGGCCCAAAACGAGATTACCGTTGTTCCCGATTTTCATAAGCGAATCTTGTTTAGCGATGAAGCGCACTTCTGGTTGAATGGCTACGTCAACAAAAAAAACTGCCGCATTTGGAGTGAAGGTAATCCTCAAGTGTATGTGGAAACACCGTTACATCCAGAAAAACTGACTGTTTGGTGCGCTTTATGGGCTGGTGTAATCATTGGTCCGTACTTTTTCAAAAACGATGGTGGTCAGAACGTTACAGTCAATGGTGATCGGTATAGAGCCATGATTACTAACTTTTTCATTCCTGAATTGAATAACCATGATGTCCAGGAGATGTGGTTTCAACAAGACGGCGCAACATGTCACACAGCTCGTGCCACAATAGATTTATTGAAAGACACGTTTGGTGACCGCCTAATTTCACGTTTTGGACCTGCGAATTGGCCTCCAAGATCTTGTGATTTATCACCGCTAGACTACTTTCTGTGGGGCTATGTAAACTCATTGGTCTATGCGGTAAAGCCACAAACGCTTGACCATTTGGAAGACAACATTCGCCGTATTATTGCCGATATACGGCCACAAATGTTGGAAGAAGTCATCGAAAATTGGACGTCCAGATTGGACTACATCCGCGCCAGCCGTGGCGGTCATATGCCAGAAATCATATTTAAAAGGTAATGCCACAAGATTATCTTTCGGATAAATAAAATTCATGTCAATCGAATAATCCATCGTTGTTTTATTGCAACTTAAAGTTCTATACCTCTATAAAAAACACCCTTTAGAAGGGCATGGTATGATATGGAATATGAAATGGGAGTTACCCTGATCTCTACTATATGTTTATCGTATCCACTACACTTCGCCTTCATCCACTAGGCCAGGGTTTTTAACACACTACTCCACAAGGATATTGGAGCTAACTTTCTGTCATTAAAGGTTTGAGTCTGCACTCAATAACCGTATCCTGAGCAACCTATTTAACGTAAATTGTGGATAACATTTCATTGTCGTTATTATGGACCTAACAATGTGCTCCTTAATGTCTTAGCTTTTTTGCTGGGAAAATGAACAGCATGGAAGGTGGACATATAAACTGATTCCCGAGTTGCAAGTGTGGAAAAACAGAAAAAACGGCGAAGTAGACTACTACGTAACCGAAATGCTGACCGGTCACGTCATTCTGTATCTATGAAGAGAAAGAAACGGTAGATGATTCCGAACACACTCTTTATCAGCTGTCGTCGATGGGCCGAAAGCCCACAGCGTCTCGAAGCTGAAATCGGCGTCATTAGCCCTACAAACGTCGTGCTGAAAATGATAAACAGTAGAGAGAAAGAGAGCTGGAACGCAGTAAAGCACTTTGTAGAGCACGTCCTGCGAAGGAAGAAATTTGACCTAGACGAAGCAGAATGAGAATAAAGCGAAGCCTGGACGCAGGCTGACAATGATGGAACTGGGACATATGCCAGAAAAGGGCTCCACCTCGAAGTAATACAACCGTGGTTCCGAGAATGAGTCTCCGGTGAGGAGACAAGGCGGCTTTTAGTCGGTATACCCAGTGGGAGAGTCCGACATATCATGTCTGGTGACGACCATCATGAATGCATAATGCATTTTCCGTCCTTCCCGCAAAAAAAAATTGTCTTAGTTTTTGCAATGAAAAGGCAACAGTTACTGAGCTGATGTGAAAGTGTTTTCTAGGGTCTACCATACTCTAGCGGAACAATGTTATCACAGAACACAAAAGACGGATAGTCCATAGGTCCATAAAAGCCTTGTAGTCGTCGTAGTCTAGTAGGTAGTGCTTATTAGACATAAGGCCGTGATTCAAATCCTAGGTCAGACATCAAAACGAAAATATGAAAAAAATTTCTTCGGCGACTTCCTCTCAGCAGATTTCTGGCAAAAACTCTGAGAATAAATAAAATTGCAATGAAGAGTTTCTCCAAAAAATCTGTCATTCGAAGTCGACTTTAAACTGTAGGTCCCACCACTCATGTATAAAATTAGCACACACAACATAAGTGGTGTGAGAAGTTAGGTCATAGTCCTGACTGAAGGATTGTAAAGACCAATTATGTATGCATAGAAGCCTCTAGTCAGGACTACAACCTAGCTTCTCACTTCAGCCGTGTTGTATTTTTTAATTTTATAATTGAGTGGCGTGACCTACTATTTAACGTTGACTCCGAACGACAGATTTTTTGAGAAACTTTTCATGGCAATTTTATTTCATTTTCAGTGTTTTTTTTGCCACAAACTATGGTTTGTGGCTTGAAGTCGCCGTAGTCTAGTAGGTAGTCTGTCTGCTTATTATACGTAAGGCCACGCTTCAAATCTCAGCTCAGATATCAAAACGAAAATATGAAAAAAATATTTCTGCGGCGACTTCCTCTCAGCAGATTTCTGGCAAAAACTCTGAGAGTAAATAAAAATTGCCATGAAAAGTTTTTCAAAAAATCTGTCGTTCGGAGTCGACTTTAAACTGTAGGTCCCACCACTCATGTATAAAACTAACACACACAACATAAGTGGTGTGAGAAACTAGAACGTTGTACAATTGGTCAATTCGACCTCCGGGTACTGTACTTGTCTTAATTGCCAAGTACACGTCCTCTAACCTAACCTAACCTATGATTTGTTGCTTATTAGAATACGCCTAGGAAAAGTTTAACGAGGTCAAAACGTACGATCCTGCAGGCCACCAGGATTACCTCCAAATGTGCTAACAATCCCCTGGAATATCTAAAATTGTATGAGTAGTCTTGCTGCAACCACATGTCGTTGGTGTTTAAATAATCCATCCAGTTCAGGCCAAAGGAAGTTGGTATTCATTAACCCATACTGCTTGGCATTAACAGTAATGAGGCCTGGTCAATATCAGCTCAAAATCTACACTAAACAGTGACTTTTTCGGGATGAATTAGATGCACTTGGATCTTATGAGGACTGGTATCCTCTTAAATTCGACAATTGTTTGTTTGTCCATGTAGCCATTCATTTAAATATGGTGCTCATCGCAGAAAATATTTCTTCCCTAAAAATAAGGATCCGTTGTCAACTGCTCCAGAGCCCATTTAGTAAACACCAGAGGTCAGCAATGAGTATTCAAAACGATGAGTTGATTCGAATCATACTTATAATTTCTGATACTTATACGCATTCATACTTATTTTAATGTCATACTCATTCTACTCATACCCAAAGTTTGAAATACTCATGGTACTCATACTTAACAATATGCATGATGTTATTGATTTCGACCCTCCATGACTCATCGTATACACGAATCACAAAATAAGTATGATTCGCGTACGAACACTACAAGACTCACAAGAAGGTTGTGTGTTTGCCTAGCTTGCTGTCTTTGTCTTTTTTGTTTATGTGTCTTTCTTCTCTCTTTGTAAATGCAACAACAACTAAGACGGTAAATTTTGATGAATGATTCGAATCACTCGAATCATTTATGAGTATTATAAGTATTTTTCTAAATTTATGAATCTGAATGAGTAGGCGTATGAATCAAAGATATTTCGAATGTTATGAGTTTGATGTCAACGTTGTACTCATACTCATTGCAACTTGTACTTATAAATCAATATTGTATTGAGTACGAATGAATCGGAGTAGTTGGATTTCAATACTGTTGACTCAATCATACTCAAAATTTCATGAGTACTTATGAGTAGCGAAAAAGCGATTCATTGCTGATCTCTGGTAAACACTCATCCTTTGTATTGTTGAATATGCGTCAATGTTGATTGATTAAGCAAAACAGATTGAATAAATGACAACTAATTTGACAGATGTAGCTTCAACAAGATGGCCGTTATTGTTGGCAGAACCATTATAAATTCAATAAGCATTCTAATGTTCTCTCTCTCTCTCTCTACTTGAGGGAATATTTATTGACCGAGTTTAGCTAACAACAACTGCAATATGTACATGGGTTTTCAAGGAAAAATGGGTCAATTTTATTACTCCCTTATCAGTGCATGTAATCAATGATGTTTAGAACGTTTTTAACATTGTTTTAAAATGCTTCAAGTATTTTTTTTTTGGTAAAATGCGTTATTTTTTCAATATTTCTGTTTGCAACGTTTTTTTTTTTAATCAGATTTCCAGAAATCAAAGGCGTTTCCTGAATTTCTTTTGTTGTTGTTTTGTTGTTTTTTTTTCTGTCTAGAACATTTAACTGTTGGCAGTTTTAGCAACAAGAAAATTATTTTATAATCTCCAATACAAAATATGGAATGCAAATATCAAGTGTATGCAGGCAGGCAGGCAGGTACTTGTGTGGGATTTTAGGCCAAATATTTATTGTGATTATTTGTTTTCGTATGGAAAGACGCTTTCAATGAAGCAGCAACAAACTGAAATTTTCAAATTTCAATTGTATTTGAAAATAACAAATCTTCAGTTAATTGAATTTCTCTCCTTCTCCTTCTCAATATTCCTTCACATTTTACTGGCATAAATGATGGCAGTTCTGTAGAGAAATTATCGTGAAAACTAGTCAAAGAGGTAGGAGGTGAAATTCAGTAAAATTTTGAGAGTTTCCAGTTTTAATTGTGATACTGAAAGAGCTCTGTATAGAGTGAAGAGTATCACTATCCTGGTATTTGATGTGTCAGGTTATAAGTTCTATATGCTCCTTATGTTTAGGTCTTGTACCACAATATTGATTAGAGCAAGTGTACAGAAGTGAACAAGAGAATTACGTCACTTCCCCTTATCTATTTAGATCATCACTTATTTGTGTGAATTTATTGAACTCATTACCACCTAACGAGATGCTTATCAATGACAGGAGAGCATCCAACTCCATAGATATACTGACCTAGCGTAGCCACTGTTTCATTACTTTAACGACGCTACTAAAGGGTCCGCCAAACTTTTTTTTTTGAAAATGCTTTAAAAAAAATTACTACTGAATATTTTCTCAAATTTTTTTGAGAATTATTTTGTTTGAAAGTACAATCCTTCCTGGTCATGCAGTAGCCTACACCAGAAGATGCCGATTTTGGCAAAAAAAAATCATCTTTTCAGATGAAGCTCATTTTGATCTTGGCGGGTATGTAAACAAGCAAAATTGTCGCATTTGGGGCACAGAAAACCCGCACGCATACATTGAAAGGCCGACGCACCCAAAATGAGTCACTGTTTGGTGCGGATTTTGGTCCAGAGGCATAATTGGGCCATTTTTCTTAGAAAATGAGCAAGGAGTGGCCATTACAGTCAATGGCGATCGTTTTCGAGCCATGTTGAACGAATTTTTGTTCACAAAAATTGAAGAGGAGGATATTGGCAACATTTGGCTTCAACAGGACCGCGCTACGTGCCACACAGCCGAAGCTACACTCGATGTTTTGCGCCCTGTTTTTGAAGATCGCGTTATCAGCTGATGTCGTTTGGCCACCTCGGAGCTGCGATTTGACACCATTGGACTATTATTTGTGGAGCGCCGTCAAAGATAAGTTTTACGCCGACAAGCCAGAGGCAATTGACGCTTTAAAGGGCAATATTCGTGAAGCCATTGGTGAAATACAGCTGCACACAATCGATAATGTGCTTAAAAATTGAAGCGATCGTGTAGGCTACTGCATGGCCAGCCGAGGCAGCCATTTGAATGAAATTATTTTCCATTATTAAGCGGAAGGATTGTACTTTCAAATAAAAAAAGCAATTTGAGAAAATATTCAGTTGGTTTTTTTTTTAAAGCATTTTCAAAATAAAAAAAGTTATTTGGCGGACCCTTTACAAAAGCTTTGTGACTAAACTAATCGAGTGGCTGACAATTCACTTAACTTAACTTAATCGCTGGACAAAATCCGTAAGAAATATTGTGCAACAAAACTTAGTAACAAAAGTAAAAGGGGCTCCTTAAATAAGAGAGACCATTAGACATACAAAATCGCACATTTTGCCCGGCATGAAATCGCTTGCCAAGCCCAGATTTTTCTCAATTACCAGGTTTATTAACAGATCTAGACAACGTAAACTCTAGAAAGTTAACGGATTTGAAAACTTGAGCCATATTTAAACGTTAAAAGTTTTCTTTGGAAAAAATTCTTGTTGAAATGCGTTTTTCTTTTCTTTTGATTTTGTGAAGCAAAATGTCTTCTTCTTCTACAAAATAATTGTTAAATGGTGAATGACAACAACAATTTAGTGTTTTTAAAACAACAACAATAGCAGCAATATACATACAAAAACAAACAAAAAAAGAGAAAAAACTCGAGTATTTTTATAGAAATTCCCACCTTAAGCTGTGTTGTGTTGTTTTGTGGCAACAATTAGTCGTTTTCTGTGTAAACACAATAACAACAGCAACAAAATTTTTTGTTGTTGTTGCAACAAGAAAAGAAAAAAATCGATTTTCATTTGGTTTCTCTAACAATGCCGCCTACTGCAAATATTTGTTCAATTCTTAGTTGATCATCATCGGTCGATTGGTTGGCCGTTTGGCCGGTAGTTGCTGGCATTCAATGCTGCTCGTACAATGCGTACAAAAGTCACTGTGTGGTGGTTGCATGGTTTTAAGGTTACTTTGTAAAACATATTCAGCCTAGATTGGTTAAAGAACTTAAAAATGTTGTTGTTTTTTTATTGTTGTTGTTGTTGTTGTTGTTGTTGTTACCATCTATAGACCAAATGGCCGGACAGACAGACAGGCACACAGAAATTAATGGCCAAGTTTTGTGTTTTTTTTTGTTGTGTTTTTGTGGCATTTAAACGAATTGGGGGCTTTCAAAGGAAATGTGTCGGGTCTTATAGATGTGTGATGCCTAAGCATAGATATCGAAATACAATTAAAGCACATTTTTACAACAACAACAACAAAAATTTATAACAATAACAACATTATCATGTTTATAGAGCCACTTTTAGCCATGTGGCATAGTGTAGTGTAGCATAGTGTAGTGTGGTGTTGTGTGCTGTTTACCATCAAATATATTTCAGACACAATTTCCCAGCGGCCATATTTTCCATTCAAATATCATTAAAGAAACGTTGTATTATGCCGTGGACATACACCATTGAACAGGTCCATTTCAACGATTTAAGCTGTGTGAAAGACGTTAGTTTAAATACTTCATACTTGGCATTGTCGCCACATGCCACATGAAGCATACATTGTTGCATTCAAATTAAATAATAACTCCCGAGGCTGATGTCTTGTTCGTTATGAGGGGAAGTAACTACGTGTCTGATTAAAAGTACACAAGAATGAAAGTGACTTAAGGAAGAAGGAAAGAAAAATGTAGAAAAAGGAAGAGGAGATGTTACTAGGTATGTTGGTTTCTTAATGGCAATAGTGTCTTAAGGCTCTAATGTATGTACAGTCAACTTAAGTTAGACGACCTCTTGTCTGCTCTAACAGCTAGCTGTTCACCAATATATGCTTCCCTCACATGTTCAGCTCTCTCCCTTAACAGCTAAACTTCTCAGACAGCTGCAGCATTACCTCCATATTTGCAAGCTTCGAATCTGAACGACAGATTTGAGCAAACTTTTCATAACAATTTTATTTACTCTCTCTGAGTTTGTGCCTCAAATGTAAATGTTTGCTGGGTTATGTTTGTAAAGCGCATACCTAAAATCAAATATCTCAACAATTTTCTTCAATGACTCTGCCACAACTTATTTTTATTTTTTTCTCCCAATTTTTCCCCCCTCATTTTGTCCATAAAATTCAGACACACAAACGAAAAGTTGCCAAAGAATAGGAAAAAAATTCTGTTAAAAAAGAAGAAAAAGAAGAAGAAGAAGCTTCAAGAAATAGTCTCTTTGAAAATGAAAGCTTTTGAAGGTATGCAGACGGCGCTAAAGATACTTTAGAATAATACAACAAAAAAAAAGAGGAAGAAAGGTAATGGAAACGCAGGAGTAAAAAGTGCTTCTTTTTGTTTATGGAGTTTTTTCTTTTAGTTGCCACATTTTGTTTTCGTTGTCGTTTTTTCTTTTTTCTTCTACTAAAAAATAAAAAGGGCTTGTCGTTTAGAGGTTTAATCGTTGTTAAGCTAGACAGTGTTTTAAAGGAGTGAAACGTTGTATTAAAGGACTGAGTGTCTTATTAAGTAAGTTCAACAACCTGAATTCCAGAACTAGTGTTTTAATCATTACAACCCTACGACCAAGCTTCCTACAGCTCTTATACTTTGTGCGTTAATTTTATATATGAGTGGCGGAACCTACAGTTTAAAGTCGACTTTCATGGCAATCAATATTTACTTTCAATTTTTGCCAGAAACCTGCTCAGAGGAAGTCGCCGAAGATATATTTTTTTATATTTCATTTTGATTGAGAGGTCCGACCTGGTGTTTGATCCAAGGCCTCAGATCTAATAAACCAACACACTATCCACTAGACTACGACGACTTCGAAAAACTCACAGAACATTGGAAAACTCACACAATTGCAATCTTTTGGCTCCGGTAAGCGCTAACTATTATTGGGTCAACGTGAATTCAATTCGGGGATTAAAAATTGTCTTTTTAGGAACCAACAGAAAATGAGAAGCTAAGAACCTTCGCCTCTTTAATTCCACTGAAACATCAGATGAAAGATAGTGTCTTCCTCCTGTTCAGACCCTTAGCTCTCATTCAAGGAGTCATTCAAGAGAATAACAAATCTATTGATATGCCTTCCAGTATAACAGTGGCCTGAAAGAATCGTAGTTATCCTATATGTGGCTATTCAATTTAATCACATAACATAACCAGTGCTCTTCTTTACCAGTGCTCTTCTTTATCAGAGTCAACAGAGTCTGGCAGTACTGCACGTATCTTCCTCATTTTTTACATGCAGTGCCAGATTCTGCTTTACTTGCATGGGTAAGGATTGACTCCCTTCTGTCCTAAAATCATATGGCTATTCGTATGATTTTTACGGGCCGCTGTACTTTTGGTTGACATGCCAGCAAATTACTCCTGAAGAGAGGAAGAGACTGCCTATTACCTTAATAGTCAGTGACCTGTTCTTGTTGTGAAAAATCGGAAGTTTTTGTTCTCTCAATTGATTGCTACAAAAGCAAGATTTAGTTCTGCTAGGGAATGTTTAATCACCGGGTTTAATATATGATTGTATTAAATAAGGGCCTAAGTGGGATCTCATTGATCACATTGTCTAACCTAATGAAACTTTCTTTTTGCTTACATATACAATGGGTCAATTCGACTTCCGGGTACTGTACTTGTCTTAATTGACAAGTACACGTCCTCTAACCTAACCTAACCTACGAAATTGAGCCGCACCATAAAATAAGCGTGGAAGACCTAGAGTCTAATTGAGGCAATTGAAACAACTATGCCCTATAACATGTCGGAGCTTGTTAGCTTTGTACCAGCAATGATAATTTCATTAGCAAAGCAATTTTCAACGACATCCGTACGACCTGAAATCCATATACAAGTTATCATTAAATAATTCTAAAACTTCCTGAGGAATACATGGTGTTTATGGACTAGGACGAGCGTCAAGGTGACGTTCGATAATTGTAGCTCAGCTATACGAGTAAATTAAAAGTGTTTCAAGGAAAACCCCACCAGCCATATGAGCAAATATACCATAAGATCATAGCTTCACGAGAGCTCATGCTCTGTCAAGTATAATAAACGACTGACTTTCAATAATTTCTGATATTTATAGAGTCGTAAATATAGTTTCATGGATCTTTGTTACTCTACAAAATTTTAGAACATAGTTAAAGAATGCATTCCTTTAAATATCTGTCTAGATTGGTTACTTACAGCAACTTGTACTCGAGTACTTCGTTGTAATACATCGAATGCCATTTAAAACAAATTGTAATTTTTCTTAACATTTTTTTGGTGTTGTTGTAGTTGTTGTTGCTGTTGTTTTTGTAAAAAAAATTTAATGGCTGTCTCATGGTGGTCACTTTGTTTAGTTGTTATTTTGTTGTTGTTGTTGTTCTTATTCGTATTATTCTTTAGTTTTGTGTCGATTTTAACAAATTGAGCCTCGATTGTATTTTACACAAGTTTAATACACCTTTCAAGTGCTCAATGTTTGTTTTTTATTTTGTTGTTGTTGCAGTTGTTGAAATACAAAAAATGTTGTTTTCATTTTCATTTGAACATACAACTTACGGAAACAGTATCACAAAATAGCAAAAAAAAAGAACGCTTTGGCCCTTATGGCGGCAGCATTTTCATAAGCGCCCACCTTATTTTCATTCTCCATTTTTTTGTTGTTTTTTCTGTTTGCAATTCTTTTGTTTGTTACATTTTGGGATTCTTTCTAAGTGTGTATGTGCATTTTATTTATTTGTCTATGACCTTAAAGGTCATCATTAAGTAGCCACACGCCTTTTGTTGCATGGTGTTCTGTGTGTGTGTGTTCTGATCAGAAAAGTTTTGAATTCAAAACTCACCACACACATTGCTTAGTTCAATTCTTTAATCCTGTAGAATTTTTTCATTTTTTTTGTGTCTTCAGGGCTCTTGGTAATAAACAATTATTGAAAGGCTTTAAACTGATAAATTATGTTGGCACTTTGGCTGACTGGGTGGTCAAAAGGAATGCTAGTTTAACCCGGCTGTTAAAATGAATTGTTATACCAGAAGCAATTAAAATTACTCAAATATTAGATGGACATACTCATACTTAGTAGTTAAAGGAAACTGGCAACATAAAACTCTACACTTCCATCCATAGAGCTCTTGCAGTCTATAAGAAATAGCTTAAGGCCGGTGTAAGCTAAATTATAAGTTAAATTGGAAGTAGCTTTCTTGGGCTCGATACGGTTCCGTTGTAACATGAATTAAAGCTCTTCTGTCACACAATTATAATTCTTAATGGGCATCTCTCCACCATTCCTATAATTTAACGAAGGCGTAGATTCTGTAGAAAAAATGTTTGATTAGACATGTTCTGTCTGTGAAATCTGGGTAGCAAAAAGTCGCCGTGGTATAGTAGGTAGTGTGTTGGCTTATAGGCGCAAAGCCCGGGTTCGTATCCCAGGTCAGGCATCAAAACGAAATATGAAAAAAAATAAACCTTCGGTGATTTCCTCTCAGCAGATTTCTGGCAAAAACTCTGAGAGTAAATAAACCGGACATGAAAAAGTTTCTCAAAAACTCCCGCCACTCACGTACAAAATTAACGCACACAACATGAGTGGTGTGAGAAGCTAGGCCGTAATCCTGACTGAAGGTTTGTAATGGCCAATTATGTATGTAAGAAGTTTTCGTCTCAGGTCCTTAAGTGCAGATAAGAATCACAGAGCAAATGTTCTGAAGTCTACTCTTCCTCCTGTTTATTACAGCTTCTCCAGAAATCATTGTGAGATAATACCGCCTTCCGTATGTGTGTCACTGAGTCACTTCGCTCATGCAAATTGAATATTCTGCACGAGCGATTTAAGGGCGCATGGTCATCTCATGTAGAAGTGATGTGAACTGGCCAGCGAGATCATGCATTTTAAGTACGTAACATTTTTTTCTTGCAGGATTTTCTTACGTAGCAGGTGTATATGAATAAGACACAAACCATAGCCCCAAGCCTCAAATCTAGCATAACCCATGACAGCGTTTACATTCAGTCTGATTTATGCAACAGAATCATGAAAAATTGAAAATTATCCGTGGCGGATATTTACAAGAATTTATATTCGACATAAATGGCAAAGTCGCCTTAGTCTAGTAGGTAGTGTGTTGGCTTATTAGACGTAAGGCCACGGTTCAAATTCCAGCTCAGACATCAAAACGAAAATATGAAAAAATATTTCTTCGGCGACTTCCTCTCAGCAGATTTCTGGCAAAAACTCTGAGAGTGAAAAATAAAATTGCCATGAAAAGTTGCTCAAAAATCTGTAGTTCGGAGTCGACTTTAAACTATAGGTCCCGCCGACACTCATGTATAATATTAACACAAACAATATGAGTGGTATGGAAAGCTAGGCCGTAATCCTGACTTGGTCATTACAACCCTTCAGTCAGGATTACAACCTAACTTCTCACACCACCCGTGTTGTGCATGTTCATTTTATACTAAGTGTCAGGACCTACAGTTTAAAGTCGACTTCAAATGACAGATTTTTGAGAAACTTTTCATTGTAATTTTATTTTAACTCTCAGAGTGTTTGCCAGAAATCTGCTGAGAGGAAGTCGCCGTAAGAAATAGATATCAGAGATTTTGTCAGGAGACTGCGTACAGAAAGTCGCCGCGTGACACGCAAACAGTGCTTATGGGCATATGATGTGTTTCATATGTGACTTGGTCCATTGATTACATACGAATACGATGTACGAGAAAGATAGCAAGTCTCCTTATTTTATTCGGACACATGCCACATGTCCAACGGTGTCAAATTGCAGCTTCGAGGTGGCCAAACGACATCAGCTCTGCGGCTGATAATGGGATCTTCAAAAACAGGACGCAAAACATCGAGTGTAGCTTCGGCTGTGTTGCACGTAGCGCCGTCCTGTTGAAACCAAATGTTGCCAATAACCTCCACTTCAATTTTTGTGAACAAAAATTCATTCAACATGGCCCGATAACGATTGCCATTGATTGTAACGGCCACTCCTTGCTCATTTTCGAAGAAAAATGGCCCAATTATGCTTCTGAACCAAAATCCGCACCAAACAGTGACTCATTTTGGGTGCGTCGGCCTTTCAATGTATGCGTGCGGGTTTTCTGTGCCCCAAATGCGACAATTTTGCTTGTTTACATACCCGCCAAGATCAAAATGAGCTTTATCTGAAAAGATGAAGCTAAAACGCATTGGATGATCAATTGGCTTCAACTCCTGAACCAATTGGACTTTGTATGGCGTCATACCAAGATCTTTATGCAAAATTCGTCTCAATGATGTCTCCGAAATGTTCAATTATTGAGAACGACGGTGAATTGATGTTGATGGCGCTTCACGCACACTTTCTGCCACAGCAGCAATATTCTCGGATGTACGCACTGTTTTTGGCTTTTCACGCTTTGGTTTAATTTTTGTTCACAAAAAATTGAAGAGGAGGATATTGGCAACATTTGGTTTCAATAGGACGGCGCTACGTGCCACACAGCCGAAGCTACACTCGATGTTTTGTGCCCTGTTTTTGAAGATCGCATTATCAGCCGCAGAGCTGATGTCGTTTGGCCACCTCGGAGCTGCAATTTGACACCGTTGGACTATTATTTGTGGGGTGCCGTCAAAGATAAGTGCTACGCCTATCGAGTCGAAAAGCAATAAGTTTTAGCAACAGCTCTCCACGTTACATTAAACACTAATTCCCACTAGTAGTGTGAGCTTGGACGGATAAAATAGTTGGATACACCATTACATAAGCCACTAGATGCTAGGTGGAGTCGCATTGGAAAGTATAGATTACATTGCTATTGGACGGTAGTTTTCTAGATTATAAGCTAGCCCTCCTTTAAAGTAGACTAGACACTGACCGATTGCTGGCTATGCATGTTGAATATAAATACGGCATAAAGCTGTGCCGTATCCGTGAGGATGCGAAAGACAAGAACGCAATCGCACATTTCCTATGAAGTTCTCTTGCTGTGCTATTGGACGGTAGTTCTCTAGGTTATAAGCTGCATGTTCTTAAGGCACCTCTAGTTCTTTTTGAGTAATTTCTTGCGAAATCAAGTTTCGATTTCAGTTTCATTAAATTTTCAAAAGCTTTTGCCGCTTCTGTTGAAAAACAGAAAACATGACTTTGTCAAAAAGAAAAAAAAAATTTTAAAAAAAATTTTAAAAATAAATAAACATGACTACTGTTGTCGTGATTTGAATATATTTTTTACTTGATTTGATTATTTTTTTTTGTATTTCTTTTGATTAATTATTTACCGGGACACCTACAATTGTTAAGCAAATCATGGCAATATTTTATTTATTTTTTTTGAGATTTTTTTTTCGTCATTTCATATGTTGAAATATGGCGGCCTTTTGTTAAATTCTATTCTTTTGTAAAATAATACGTATCAAGATAAAAAACGGTTAATAAATTGGATTTTTTTATTAATAAAACAGACTCTTATCGCTTTATCGTTTCGTTTAAATACAATAACTTAACTTAAGCTAAGCTAAGCATAAGCCAAGTGTACGTTATTGATCTTGAGAACATTATGGTGGAAACATTTCTTAGAAACTAAATAATGAATTAAAAAACAAATAAATATAAAAAATTAATCAGAAAACATTCGAAATATCAACTTGAATAAATTAATTTTAAATAATTTTTATTAATTTTCAATAATAAATTATGTTAACAAGCTTGATGCGGAAAAAAAGCAATAAATTTACGACGTCTTTTTCAGATGGTTGAACTTTTATCGGAATTATTAAATATCTTAGATTAGAATAGAACATCAGGTTTTTAATAGTAAAACTGGTCATTACAACCCTTTAGCCAAGATTATAATCTAGCTTTTCACACCACTTATGTTGTGTGTTAATTTTATCCATGAGTGACAGCAACTACAGTTTAATGGAGCGGCATACTTTTGAGA
This sequence comes from Sarcophaga variegata, assembly GCA_932273835.1. NCBI lineage: Eukaryota > Metazoa > Arthropoda > Insecta > Diptera > Sarcophagidae > Sarcophaga > Sarcophaga variegata. The sequence goes on from OW026360.1 coordinate 115,319,800, forward strand.
AACTTTTCATATTAATTAATTGTTAATTAATTATTAAGTCAATATTTGGTTAATTGAGTACAATATTTTAAATGTTCTGGCATAATAATATACGCAGTTCAGCTGCTTATTCAATATTCATTTGACAGCTGGTAAAGAAAACAGCTGGTAAACAAAACAGCTGGTTGTTTCAACAACATTGCTTTTATTCTGTTTTTTTGTTTTGTTTTTTGAGTTGTCATATATCAACAAAAAGTGTTCGATTAATTGTAATATGCTCACTAAACATACTTATGACAGTGCTGCATTTTAAGTTTTACTCAATATTATAACAATTTGCGTATTTATTGCGCAATTATTAATTGAAACTTTAGGAAATATTGAGCTCAATAATGACGTTTATTGCGATTTACGCCATAAAGATAAATATCTGAACACCGTATTACTCTCAGAGTTTTAGTCAAAAGACTGTTGAGAAGAAGCCATCGAAAGTTATATTTTGTTCATATTTAGTTTTGCTTGAGATGTCTGAGTTCAACTTTTTTAAACATGGACTCGTGTCTTCAAACGGCCCTTCTTCCGTTTTAATTAAGCACGACTAACTCCCGAAGGTAAGAAAATGGAAAAGTAAATTGACCACTCAAACTCCCTTGTCTAGAACGAACCTTGTTCGGTTGCCTGAACGTTGTAGGTTCTATGAAAATTAACAAATGAACGAACTGGTTTGTAGGGAAACTGTTTCAAATAGGCTTTATCGGCCCTTAATAAAGGGTCCGCCAAATAACTTTTTTTATTTTGAAAATGCTTTAAAAAAAACTACTGAATATTTTCTTTTTTCTTTTTTCTTTTTTTATTTGAAAGTACAATCCTTCCGATTAATAATGGAAAATAATTTCATTCAAATGGCTGCCTCGGCTGGCCATGCCTACACGATTGGTCCAATTTTTAAGCACGTTATCGAATGTGTGCAGCTGTATTTCACCAATGGCTTCACGAATATTGTCCTTTAAAGCGGCAATTGTCTCTGGCTTGTCGACGTAACACTTATCTTTGACCGCACCCCACAAATAATAGTCCAACGGTGTCAAATTGCAGCTTCGAGGTGGCCAAACGACATCAGCTCTACGGCTGATAATGCGATCTTCAAAAGCAGGGCGCAAAAAATCGAGTGTAGCTTCGGCTGTGTGGCACGTAGCGCCGTCCTGTTGAAACCAAATGTTGCTAATATCCTCCTCTTCAATTTTTGTGAACAAAAATTCGTTCAACATGGCCCGATAACGATCGCCATTGACTGTAACGGCCACTCCTTGCTCATTTTCGAAGAAAGATGGCTCAATTATGCCTCTTAGACCAAAATCTGCACCAAACAGTGACTCGTTTTGGGTGCGTCGGCTTTTCAATGTATGCGTGCGGGTTTTTTGTGCCCCAAATGCGACAATTTTGCTTGTTTACATACCCGCCAAGATCAAAATGAGCCTCATCTGAAAAGATGATTTTTTGCCAAAATCGGCATCTTCTGGTGTAGGCTACTGCATGGCTAGCCGAGGCAGCCATTTGAATGAAATTATTTTCCATTATTAACCGGAAGGGGATTGTACTTTCAAATAAAAAAAGAAATTTGAGAAAATATTCAGTAGTTTTTTTTAAAGCATTTTCAAAAAAAAAAGTTATTTGGCAGACCCTTTAGCATCTCTATTGGACTCTATTAAAAAAAAGTCATCCTCATTGTATTTCGTTTTCTTCGAATTGCCAGAGCTGGGGTTTTTGAGCCGAGGGCTATTGTCTAAAAAGCCAATATACTGTTAACTTCTCCAAATCCAAAACCAAAATACTAACTCAAGATTGCTGCTTAAATTCATTGGCACTGAGACAGCTCTTGTTGTTTGTTTGTTTTTTTTTTTTGTATGATTTCATCGCTTTATGTCTGGCTGTTATATTTTATTCACTTTTAATCAGAATCTAATTTAATTTACTTGCATTGGCAAGCAATAAACAATATCAACTTGACGAATATAAAACATTTCAATTGATTGCACAATAACCTTGAATTAAATTCGATTTAATTTGTTTGATTTTATTTCATTTTTTTAAGTAATGTTGTGTGATTGTTAAAAATTAATTTTTTATTGAATTAATTTCTTTGTAATAATTGCTCCACACAATTATTTAATTCAAATCTTTAATAAAGAACACAGTGAATCATTCTTCATCCACATATTGATGTCAGGTGGCATTTAAGCAGAATTAATTTTGTTAAAACATAAACTTTCTTGAAGGTATCTCTGGCTTCGATGATAGATATTTACATGGCAGGGAGGTATTCGAAATGATGCTTTGATTGATACAGAAAATGTTCCACATTTCCGCATAAAATTATTTCTCCTTCACATGTTACTCATTCAATGCATTTGTCTTAGAAAAAAAGGTGGGTGGGTGTTGTATTGTTTATTTAGGGTGTTACAAATATCAGCACGTACTTAATGTAAATGCTATCTATCACTCACTCATACACACACATCGTGTTAAAGATTACAAAATTTAAATTAGTTTCTATGCAAATAAATAACAAATGTATGTGGGTGGGGTTCAACAAATAAATTATTTTTCAAAAACAAAAAAAAATTCAACCTGAACAATTATATCATCAGGTACTTTGGAGCAGCAGCAGCTAATCAAATTGTAAAAATTATTTAAAAAACAAAAACAAAAAACAAAAACAAAAAACAAAACAATTCATAAATAAGGAAAGCATTTGTTATGCCGCATGTGTAATAAAATTGTAACAAGTTTGTTGCTTAAGTCTTTTGTTTTTTATCAGAAATTTTTGGGGTGTAACAGAAGTGTTTAAAGCTTTAAATATTTGTTGTTAAAACAAAATGATTATTTTCTTTTTAATTTTTTGTTAATTATTTGTTATTATTTATACTCAAGCAACATGACTTAACGAAAATGTTTTTTTAAAAAAAATTTTAATTTTATTGGAGAAATAAAGCAGCAGGTTCAATAAAATTTCTCATTTCAAATATCAAAAGGCTAAATAAAGCATTCTGACTGTAATGCATTGTGCGCTCCACTGGCCAACTGGCCGCAAACGGATGTGCTCTGCGAGAAAGACAAGTATTACGCAGGAATCTATGGTTTTCGGGAAAAGGAACCTTTATTTCGCTAGAGCAGAATGCGTTGCAGTAACGATAGAACAGTGAAACACAGGTCATATTGCGATGGTGCTCCAATGAAGCAATATAGTTGAATACCCTATACCCGTCTTGAGAATGAGAACATTCATCCTTTCCTGCATGCTGTCGAGAAGCCTTAAAACAGACTTTGAAGCCTATTCATGGGAGTTGTATTCCATTTTTGGTTGTTTATAAGTGATGTAAATAGTAAGGAGACTTGAATGCTTCTTTCGACACTTGAAAATATGCCGGTTGTAGCGAACATCACATTGAATTTTCATTCCCAGAACATTGTATTGAATATATTCTTTTTTATGTAGCCATGCTTTCAGAATACCACAATGTTTTCTAAGCTTCGCAATAGTTTCGCTTGTGATAGGTAGTTATTCTTGCTATCTAATCAACCTAAGCTTTGGAGAAACACCGCCAAACACTCTATTGAAATATTTCAAATATCAAAAGGGATTGAAATTTCTCCATCTCAATGAAATTTAACCAATTGAAGTGCAGAAATCGTTGATAACTTACTTGCCTTTCTGCTGTTATTTAGGGATCTTCACTTGTAAGATTGCTTTGTTTTATTTCTTGGAGTACTGAGTGTCTCCAAGTGTCTCTCACTCGTCGGCGGCTTCTAGAGCCTTAAGGATTTTATTGTAACACAATTCTTGTTTTATGCAATCTGTCTTCTTGTAAATTGAATTTGGCATACCTTTTTGTGGGTAGAAATAAGGCCTTTGGTTAGGCCTATTGTGATACCTCCAGTCAATACTCAATCAGCATATAATCAGCAATAAAACACTTCCTGTAAGAAATCTTCCTGACTCTAAAATAAATCCTGGTATTGACATACCTTGGAGTCGCCGTATTCCAGACAGTAGTGTGTTGAGAGTCCCAGGTGCAAAACCCACAAATGGAAATATGAAAAAATACTGCTTCGACGACGCCGTAGTCTAGTAGGTAGTGTGTTGGCTTATTAGACGTAAAGCCAGGGTTCAAACCCCAGGCCAGACATCAAACAGAATACAAAAAGTATTTCTTCGGCGACTTCCTCTCAGCAGATTTCTGGCAAAAACTCATGGAGTAAAAATAAAAATTGCCATGAAAAGTTTCTCAAAAAAAAGTTGTCTTTCGGAGTCGACTTTAAACTGTAGGTCCCGCCACTCATGTATAAAATTAACACACACAACATAAGTGGTGTGAGAAACTAGGTCGTAATCCTGACTAAAGGGTTGTAATGACTAATTCTGTATGTATGTAATGCTTCGACGACTTGCTCTCAGCAGATTTCTGGCAAAAACTCTCTAAGAGTAAGTAAAATTGTCATGCAAAACTTTTTCATAAATCTGTTGATCGCAGTCGACTTTAAAGTGTAGGCCCCTCCCCTCATGTGTAAAATTAACATGAATTTCATTCGAATTTAAAAACGAAAAGGTATCGAAAAGAACTTCGTTATTCTAGTAAACCAGCAGAATTTCTGGCAAAACATACCGCTTAACAATCGCCCCACATCTGTTAAAGCATCAGGTTTTAATTCGTTTTATTTGCCTTAAAAGAACTCCACAGAAACTCCAGAGCAACTTCACAGTTACAGCAGAAGAGCTCCTTGCATTCTCTTCTTCTGCATCCTCTTCTTCTGCATCCTCTCAGCTACGGTACAGCTTTATGCTGTACTTATTTTCAAGGGGCATAGTCACCAATCAGTCAGGGTTTATATTTCTTACGGCGATTTCCCTCCCATTAGAAGTTTTTAAAAAACAATCAACAATCATTTGCAGATCTCACAAAACCTGATGGTCAATACGTTTTATTTGGCTTAAAAGAATTCCACAGGAACTCAAGAAGAATTCCACAGCCGAAGAACTCCATAGGAAGCATACGATTGCGTTCTCGTCTTCTTTTTCCTCACAGCTAAGGCACAGCTTTATGCCGTATTTATATTTAACGGGCATAGTCGTCAAACCGCCAGTTTCTAAACCACTCCACAGAAAGGGCGCAAATGCCTTTGTTTCCTTTATCGCATAGTCTTAGTAATGGCACAGCTTCGTGCCGCATTTATATTCAACGGGCATAGTCACCTATCGGCCAGTGTCTAGTCTACTTCACAAGAAAGTCGCAAATGTGTTATCTTTTTCCGCATCATCTTAGCAACGATACAGTTTCATAATGTATTTCTAACCAGCACACATCGTCACCAATCGGCTAGGTTCTAGTCAAAATAGCCACTATTTCGGATACGTTTCTTCAATTGTAACTTATGAGCGACTTTGTAGATCCATTGCGATCCTCTAGGAGTTGATTGCTTCCAACTTGAATTCGCCTTTCTGAAGCAGATCTAGACAATGACTTTTTTTAATAGACTCCAATAGAGATGCTCTTTAGGAGCGATAAAGCCCAAACAGTTTCCCTACAAGCCAATTCGTTCATTTGTTAATTTCCATAGAAATTACGATAACCAGGCAACCGAATAAGGTTCGTTCTAGAGAATAGTCAATTTACGTTTGTGCACTTTCTTACCTTCAGAAGGCACAACAAGTCCACGAGATGAGGGGGGGATTTAGTGGGTGAGGGCCCCACACACGGAGGATGTGACGAGTTCCACTCTGGTGCGGTTAGGTACATTTACCCCTCTTCGGCGGAAAAAAACCTTCGAAAGGTAGTCGTGCATACTCAAAGCTGATGGAGGATCGTTTGAACTCACCATAGTATAGTAGATAGTTGGTTTATTAGAAATGAGCCCATTAGTTCAATGCTCAGCTTAGCTCAGACATCTCGAACAAAATCAAGTATGAAAAGAATATTTCTTACGGCTCAGCAGTCATCAGGCAATAATGCTGAGAGTAAAATAAAATTGCCATGAGAAGTTTCTCAAAAATCTTGCGTTCAGAATCGACTTTAAACTTGTAGGTCATGACGCTCATGTATAAAATTAACACACACAACAGGAATGGTGTAAGAAACTAGGTTGTAGTCCTGACTAAAAGGGGAGTGACACCTCTAATGCAGATAATAAGCCCATACTGCTGTATGAATCAGAAGGTCAGCAATGAGTATTTAAAACGTTGAGTAAATTTGAATCATACTCATAATATCTGATATTTATACGCATTCATACTTATTTTAATGTCATACTTATACTACTCATATTCAAAGTTTGAAATACTCATGGTACTCGTACTTAACAATACGCATGATGTTATTGATTTCGACTCTCCATGACTCATCGTATACACGAATCACAAAATAAGTATAATTCGCGTACGAACACTACAAGACTCACAAGAAGGTTGTGTGTTTGCCTAGCTTGCTGTCTTTGTCTTTTTTGGTTATGTGTCTTTCTTCTCTCTTTGTAAATGCAACAACAACAACTAAGACTGTAAATTTAGATGTATGATTCGAATCACTCGAATCATTTATGAGTAAGTATAAGTATTTTTCTAAATTTATGAATCTGAATAAGTAGGCACATGAATCAAACATATTTCGAATGTTATGAGTTTGATGTCAACGTTGTACTCATACTCATTCCAAACTGTACTTATAAATGGTGTATTGAGTACGAAGGAATCAGCGTAGTTGAATTTCAATACTGTTGACTCACTCATACTCAAAATTTCATGAGTACTTATGAGTAGCGAAAAAGCGATTCATTGCTGATCTCTGGTATGAATGTGAGCATCAGAATGTCTCGCAAAAGAACAAAAATTTTACGTTAAGTGATGCCAATGCAGAATATTTTTGAATCTGTTGACCTGAGTATAATAAAAAATTGAGTACTTAAGATGGCGATATTCTAGAACTTAGAAGAACTGGCCAAGATTGTAACATCTGGACTGAAAACGTGTTGAAAACCCTGTGATATTGTATGGTGTTAAGCAGGGTATTTCCTCTTCAGCTACTGTAATAAGGATCAGGTTGCCTTTACTTGGTAAATTTGTCTTTCTGTCAAGTTGCCGGCAGTTTTTCTTCCTTCCATACAGATGTCAGATGTAATCTTGACTAAGGGGTGGTAATGACCAATGCAGTCAGTAGGTAAGGCCCGTTTGAATGACCCCACTAATGCAGATAATAAGCCCATACTGCTGCATGAATGTGAAGTTGTATGATAAAAAAAATGGGGTGCTTTGGTTGGCGATATCCTAGAATTGGGCAAGATTGCAACATTTGGTTTGAAAACGTGTTAGGAGACTCGTGAGAAACAGAAACAGCTGCTGCAATCAGGTTCAGATCGCCTTTGTTTGACGAGATTCTAGAACTGGCCAAGAATGCAACTTTTGGTTCGAAAACGTGTTAGAAGACTCGTGATAAGCAGAGTATTTTCTCTTCAGCTGCTGCAATTAGGATCAGGTTGCCTTTACTTGGTAAATTGGTTTTTCTGTGAAGTTGTAGGCAGTTTTTCTTCCTTCCACGCAGATGTGATAATAGATTGTAGAAGTTCTAGTGTGATATCGTTTTAAATCCATAGAATTTTAATTGTTATTCCTTTAAACTATTCCCTCTCCACTAAATAAATTGTAATTTTTCTTCTGTTTAAATTTAAAAAAATTTTAAAACTTTTTGCCTTGTTTTTTGGTTCAATTTGTTGCAAAACACGACATTTAAAACGTGCCTGTGTAATTAAAGAATAACGAAAGAAAAACTCACGCTTGACCATAAAAAACCTTCAAAAATATACGCTCGCATATTACTTTTTTTATTTGTTTCTTTTCTTATATAAATTAACACAAAATGAAATGAAATCAAATCAAATAAACAAAAAAAAAACAGTTCTTGTCCCAACATTCTTAAAACTTGAAGCCGAACCACACCCAAAAGAATGTCAACCATTTCGTAGGGGCTGCACGATTAATATTTTAATAAAGAAAACGTAAAACGAAAAACGTAAACCGTTGAGACAGGTTTATGGACATTTCGTCAAAAATGAAATATTCTTACGTAAATTAAAACCCTGCAGGGTTCTTCGGGTTCTTTTACAAATTCGTTGACTTTTAAACAAATAAATTAAAGAACAATTTGAAAAATTGCTAAACATGTCTCATGTCTCATGGCTCAACGAAAATTAATGATTTTTTTGAATTGTAAATAAAACTTTCGGAAATAAAAAAAACGATTTTTAAACATAAAATTTGTTTCAAAAAGAAGGAAAATATTTTGACACACAGTCAGAGTAATGACTGTTAATGAATTTTGTTTGTTTTTTTTTCAAAATTAAAGGGGCTGCTAAGCCAAACAGGAGAGAGAAAAAATATTTGACAGCTTAAACACGAATCTGGCTTAATTGGAATTGAGTCCATTAAAATATTGGTATTAATATGGGCTGTTATTGGGCAATTCGTTTCAATAGGGGTCTGATTATTTAAAACTACGATTGTAGACTCATTACCTAATTTCGATTGCCACTAATTTTGATTGCCACTAGCACACTAGAATCGCAATCTGACGATAATAAATCTGGAACCTGTTAGTAGATGAGAAAAGCTTGTCTTGCTTTTTAGTATTGCAAATGCATAGTCAGTCGAAAATTGTACTTGAGATGGGCAATATAGTTGTGCTGCAAATACTTATTTATGGTTGTCTGGTGTAGTGTAAGGCTCTTTGTAAATTCCTTATTGAAACTAAGCTGTTAAATGAGTGCAAAGTCGCCGTAGTCTAGTAGGTATTGTGTGTTGACTTATTAAACGTAAAGCCAGGGTTCAAATCAGAGGTCAGCAATGAGTATTCAAAACGATGAGTACTTACACGCATTCATACTTATTTTAATGTCATACTCATATTACTCATATTCAAAGTTTGAAATACTCATGGTACTCATACTGAACAATACACATGATGTTATTGATTTCGACTCTCCATGGCTCGTCTTATACACGAATCACAAAATAAGTATGATTCGCGTACGAACACTAGAATACTCACTAGATGGTTGTGTGTCTTTCTTCTTTCTTTGTAAATGCAACAACAACTAAGACTGTAAATTTTGATGAATGATTCGAATCACTCGAATCATTTATGAGTAAGTATAAGTATTTTTCTAAATTTATGAATCTAAATGAGTAGGCAGGCGTATGAATCAAACATATTTCGAATGTTATGAGTTTGATGTCAACATTGTACACTTATTAATTGCAATGTGCACTTATAAATCAATGTTGTAGTGAGGACGAATGAATCAAAGTAGTTGGATTCCAATACTGTTGACTCACTCATACTCAAAATTTCATGAGTACTTATGAGTAGCGAAAAAGCGATTCATTGCTGATCTCTGGTTCAAACCCCAGGCGACTTCCTCTCAGTAAATTTCTGGCAAACAGCTTTGAGAGTAAAAATAAAATTGCCATGAAAAGTTTCTCAAAAATCTGTCGTTCGGAGTCAACTTTAAACTGTAGGTCCCCCGCCACTCATGTACAAAATTAACACACACAACATAAGTGGTGCGAGAAACTAGGCCGTAATCCTGACTGAAGGGTTGTAATGACTGCAGTGCCTGTACGACTTCTTCCAATGCTGGATTAAACGTCATTTTGAATTTACTACCTATTAATCTTCACATTTTGTAATTTTCAGTACAGATCAGAAAGAAAACACTGAGGTGTTGGATATACTAAAGCGTCATAATCTATCTATTGAAGTCGCCGTAGTCTAGTAGGTAGTAGTCTATTGGCTTACTAGACGTGAGGCCATGGTTCAACACCTGGCTCAGACCTCTCGAACAAAAAAAAAAAATATAAAAAATATTTCTTCGGTGACTTCCTCTCAGTATTGCCATGAAAACTTTCTTAGAAATCTATCCTTAGGGGTCGGCATTAAAATGTAGGCCCCTGCCACTCATGGATCAAATTAACACCTACAACATGAGAGGTAAGATAAGCTAGGTTGTAGTCCCAACTAAAAGGGTTGTAATGAATAATTAAGTCATACTCTATCTCTAGGGAAATTGATAATAAACCTAGGACCAGGCCAACTGAATTTTAATTGTTAATCAACCAATTAAATTCAATCTTTTCGTTGAGAAAGAGGTTCTGGTACGAGTGTTTTTTGTTTGGAATCTACTAAGTTTAGTCCACCGCAGATTTCTGGCATTTTCCAGGCCAAATTCTTTACTCCTACTATAGAAGAGCAAGATACTAAGGGAAGTGCAAGATACTGCTGGTAGACTTCATATTTTTCATGATAATCAAGCTGCTATTAGAACCGTGTTATTGCTTAGTAGCAACTCGGACTTAATTGTATGATTTTCCCATGTAAGGAGGAAATGAAACTCTTTAGTAATCTATGAATCATTTTTTTAAACTGAATCTGTGATCACGGAGGCATCGTTGGAAATAAGGGAGCTGATGAAGAATTGAATAGAATTTGTCATGTTCTAATCGGACATTGGGCATTGTGACGTTGGAAATTTTGGAGCTGATAAATTTATTAGCAGGACCTGAACGGATATGAAATTTGTCGTCTTCTACTCCCACATTTGATGTCCTGTGACAGTCATCAAGGGAAGATCACAGAACAGTTAAACTACGATCTCCTTAGCGAATTTTCGTTTTCTATCATTTTTTATTCCCAAACTCATAGCGATACACATAAGCCATTACAGAAAGGGTACACTCGTGATAAAGGGATTCAACCTTTACGTTTTAGGAATACTGGTGAGGGCATGTGGGATATTTTCCCTGTGAATATTAAAGCCTTGAGGCAAACAATTAAGGTTCCTTTGAGCTACCTTCACTAACACTATTTTAGAGTAGGGGTTCAAGTAAATAATTGGCTACAGACTGTGGTGGCTCAAGCAAAAAATATGGCTCATGTACAACAAGCTGATAACTTATTACGCTATTGCGTTGGGCTATCATTTCTGGTAAAAAAAACTATTGTGATTGGATTCGGGATATAGTGTTAGTTGACACCAAATAATGACTTTTTATTGCCAAAAAAGCTAGAAAATGTGTTTCAATTTTAAACTCAAGAAACATCCTTAAAGAAACATGCGACTGTCTTATAACAGCTCCATCATCTTATCATTATTTTTTCGATTTGCTTTGTTTGAGTTTCATATCCAATTAAACAAGTGGTTGGTGTACTGCAAGAGGCCTTCACATGAATAGGTCTTTCATCTAACAATGCCCTTTGTAAACGTGTATTGGTTGAAGTAATCACGATTTTTTGATTCTCTAAGAGTAGTGAAGTTCGTTGTTGATGTAATCTTAGGGATTGCAGAAGTCCAGCAAAGGTTAGAAGGTTTGCATGATAGATTATTTGAAGAGATTGAAGGCTCTTAAAACTCAAAGACCTTGATAAAAATTTTTCTCCTTTTTCGGTGATGGAAGCTGGGTTTGATTGAGTTTATAATCGAGTACTTATTCTACCTAAGGGCGTTTCAGAAGTCTGTAGCCAAAGTTTAAGGGTTTGCTTGATAGATTATGTGGAGGGATTGAAGGCTCTTAAAACTTAGAAACCATGATAAAAATTGTTGGCCTTTTTCGCTGGTTGACGCTGGGTTTGATTGAGTTTATAATCGAGCAATTTGAAACACTAGGTCACATCACCTAATATATTGTAAATTCCAATAAACGCCATTATTGAGCTCAATATTTCATATAAAGTTTCAATTAATAATTGCGCAATAAATACGCAAATTGTTACAATATTGAGTAAAACTTAAAATGCAGCACTGTCATAAGTGTGTTTAGTGAGCATATTACAATTAATTGAACACTTTTTGTTGATATTTGACAACTTAAATGTCAACAACGACAAACAAAAAAAAAAAAACAAAAACAATGTTGTTGAAAGAAGCAGCTGTTTTGTGTATCAGCTGCCAAATGAATATTGAATAAGCAACTGAAATGCGCATATTATTATGCCTGAACACTACAAAATATTGTACTCAATAAATCGAATATGGTAATATAACACTTTTTAAATCTCATGCTGCTGTAATGTTAGATGGATTTTAGATACAAGAGACCATTCTCTAGTTAATAATAGTTTATGATGTTTGTATCTAAACATGGAACGGTTTTTATTCAATTGGTGGAGAATATTATGAAGAACTTTCTTTAGAAATTTACCGGGTTTTTGTAAATTTTTGAAGAAAAATTCATTTGCTACGTTGAATATTATTGATCTGGGTTAAATTGCTTTGTATCACATATAATTCTATACAGTTGAAGTGCTAAATTTATTTAACCAAGAGTCTCCATACCATTGTGAATGCAGTAGTATTCTGATATTAATGACAGAAATTTATCTTAAAGCTTAAACATTTGCTATTAAAATATGTATTTTACAACATCTTATAAAATGTGTGAATAAATATAACATTCAATGACTATTTTATAGAGCAACAAATCACCTTCAGTCAGTTGTTATTCAATAAGGAAGTTTACCACCAGTTTTCAACCAGTGAACCATATGCATCAACAACATGACCTTTACAAGACATTAAAACTGCCACTCAATCGTTAAAATTCAATTCAAAAAATGTTCAACAAAAGTTAAAGCATTTGAAATAAATATCACACAATGGACATATAAATCATGACAGACATCATTCACACCATTCACACAGTAGTTGGTGATCAAATTCAAACATTTGTTTCAACATTTAAAAATTAAAAATAGAATCTTGGCCCATACTCATCAAGATGTATTATTTGAAATAAATCCATGAATTTTCTGATTGTTATGCAATCACAATCACGCTGTAGAATTGCTTCTCTTCTCATTGTTTTTTTTTTTTTTTGTTATTGTTTTTCTAATAAATCATTGCGAACAATAAGGAAATCTTAAATGTTAACAGGAAACCATATGCCATAGTCATCGAGAGTATTTCAATTTAATAATGCATTTTAAACAAAAGACTTAAGACACATACTTGACTTTTATTTTAATAGTCTTCACTCAAACAAACTTTTTTATTAATTATGGTTGGATTATTAAGAATTCTGACTGCTTTTTAATTGATTTTATGATTCTCTTAAGCAACATCCGCCCTGAAATAAAATATTTTATTAGGATTTTGTATTTGGTGTGCAGATATTTGAAAAATAAAGGTTGAGGCAACAATCCATTATTAAATCCAACATCTTGTACTCAGCGCTCCCCCTTAGGTTTTGAGCAGTTGGCAATTGACACTAATTTTTATCGAAGTCGATGTAGAGCGCTATAGGTTGATGATCCGCTTTAATTCTTTTTCCCAGAGTGACGAAAGATCCAGGCACCAACTACAACTGTGGCTTTAGCTGAACGGCAAAACTGTCACGAGTGTCCACCAAGGGAGTCGTGGCGTATGCCAATAAGTTTAGACCTGAAGATTGAACCTTAAAAGAGATCTGATTGCCGCCTGCTTATTGTTGAGGATAGTCCCTTACACAGTATTAGTCCCACAAAGTGAATGTTAGCCATTAACTCGGTCTGAATGACACTACAGTAGCCGAAGAGATGATTCAATCCTTCCACGATTAATCAACAGCCTATCTAATTCTTGAATTTAGTACAGAGTTTACATATTTACACAGCAGACCATATCAAAGGACCAGACATACCTGCTTAAAACTCTAGTATACAATTTTTTATCAAAGCTGGATGCAATTTTACTTAGAGCCTGAGGATTCAATAGTCACCGTAGTCTAGTAAATAATGTGTTGGCTTATTAGACGTGAGTCCATGATGGTTCAAACCCCAGCTCACGCATCTCTGAGAGTAAAATGAAAAATTGCCATGAAAAAGTTTCTCAAAAATCTGTCTTTCGGAGTCGATTTTAAACTTGTAGTCTAAGTATAGTAGACAGTTTTGTAGCCCATTTATTCTGTGATCCTATAGTCTCCTTATTACGCGATCTTGTAGTCTCCTTATTAGGCGTTCTCGTAGCCTCCTGGTTAGGTGATCTTGTAGTCTCCTTAGGCAATCTTGTAGTCTCTGATTAGGCGATCTTATAGTCTCCTTAGGAGATCTTTTAGTCTCCTTAGGTGGTGTTGAATTCTCCTTATTAAGCGATCTTGTAGTGTCATTATTGCTCGATTTTGTTGTTTCCTTATTAGACGATCTTATAGTTTCCTTAGGCGATCGTGTAATCTCCTTATTAGGCGATCTTGTAGTCCCCTTATTGCTCAATTTTGGAGTCTCCTTATAAGACGATCTTATAATTTCCCGAGGCGATTTGCTCAATGTTGTAGTCTATTTATAAGACGATCTTGTCGTCTCCTGATCTTGTAGTCTCGTTATTAGGCGATCCTGTGGTCTCCTTATTAGGCGATCTTGTAGCCTCCTAATTAGCCGATCTTGTATTTTCGTTATTGGGTGATATTGTAGTCTCCTTAGGCGATCTTGTAGTCTCCTTATTAGCCGATCTTGTAGTCTCGTTATTGGGTAATCTTGTAGTCTGCTTAGTAGGTGATCTTTTAGTCTCCTCATTAGGCGATAGCATAGTCTCCTTAGGAGATCTTTTAGTCTCCTTATTAAACTATCTTGCAGTCTTCTTATTAAGTGATCTTGTAGTCTCCTTATTAGCCGATCTTGCAGTCTCGTTATTAGGTAATCTTGTAGTTTGCTTAGTAGGTGATCTTTTAGTCTCCTCATTAGGCGATCGTATAGTCTCCTTAGGAGATCTTGTAGTCTTCTTATTAGGTGATCTTGTAGTCTCGTTAGTCTCGTAGTCGCCGTGGTCTAGTAGGTAGTGTGTTGGCTTATTAGACGAAAAGCCAGGGTTCGAGCCCCAGGCCAGATATCAAGACATAAAATACAAAAAAGTATTTCTTCGGCGTCTTCCTCTCAGCAGATTTCTGGCAAAAACTCTGAGAGTAAATAAAATTGCCATGAAAAGTTTCTCGAAAATCTGTCGTTCGGAGTCGACTTTAAACTGTAGGTCCCGCCACTCATGCATAAAATTAACACACACAACATAAGTGGTGTGAGAAACTAGGTCGTGATCCTGACTGAAGGGTTGTAATGACCAATTATGTATGTATGTATGTAGTCTCGTTATTGGGTAATCTTGTAGTCTGCTTAGTAGGTGATCTTCAGTCTCCTCATTAGGCGATCGCATAGTCTCCTTAGGAGATCTCCTTATTAGGTGATCTTGTAGTCTCCTTATTTAGTGATCTTGTAGTCTCCTTGTTAGGTGATCTTGTAGTCTCCTTATTAGGCGATCTTTTAGTCTCCTTTGGTGATCTTGTCGTCTCCTTATTATACTTCTGACAATGTGAAGTATGCTTTTTTAGGGCCTGTAACTTACTTCCTTTAGATCCACATTATAAGGGCGGGCTTAAGTACAATATTTGGTTTTCCAAATGAAATATTTTTTTTTGTTTTTGTTTTTTTTTTAATTTATTGTAACGCATCAATTAAATCATCAATAATTTCCATAACATTTCATTTTGCAAATTGTAAATAAAATTAACGAGTAAAACAATTTCAAATTCATTGAGTAACCGTTTTGTGTGACTATTTTGGCTTAAACGATTAATCACAAACTAAATAAATCATGGCTTTAATAAAAGAAACATATTCTTTGACAATTAATGACGTTGGTCTTGTTGTAGACTCTTTTAAGACAACAGCTGTTTAACATGAAACCTCTGTTTCAAATCCGTAGATAACTTTCTCTCACATTTTTGCTAACATTTCAATTAATAATGGCTTTTTTCTTAATTTGGCTTTAATAGCAAAAAAATAACCCTCCATGCATTCATTACTCACTCTCTTCTGTTTTCCATAATTTTTACAAAAAATTTCTAAAAAGAAAATTTTTTCTTGTTTTTTTTTCTCCAAAATTTTCAGCGAAATTAAAGCCAACATTTCAAAACTATTTTCCATACCCAAAAACAAAAACAAGAAAACACATACAAACCGAACAACGAACGAACAAAAAGCCTTAATGAAGCCAAAATTAAACGAGAAATTATAAACAAAACTTGCCATTGAAAAAAAAACATGAATTTGAATTAGAATTGAATTTTAAAATTCAAAAACAAAATTTTTCTTTCCTTCTAAACATCGCGCTAAGCCATTGAAATGCCATTTTCCCCATGATGGCTGAAATATTTTTATAAAAATTTGTCAGAAACAGACAAACCAACAGCAGCATATTTGTTGAAAAGCAAAACAAATTGTTTGTTTTCTTTTCTTTCCTTTATTTTTTTAATAAAAATCCTACAAAATTTTGAAATTTTGCAAAACAATGGCTGTACAAAACCAAAGATTACCAAAAGATACTAAACAATCCGCACAGGCAATTTCATCAACAACAGCAGCCGCCGCAGCAGCATCATCAACATTGTCATCGTCATCGGTAGCACCAGCTAATTTATCAATGCCTACTACATCATCAACCACAACACTGCCAGCAGCAAGATCTACTCAACATCAACAGCAACAGCAACAGCAAAATCATCAACAATCACCAGCACCGGGGACAGCAGCTGCAGCAGCATCCACAGCACAACAGCAAACCACAACGAATGCAAATGGTGGTGGACCCCGTGTGTCATTTAATCGAGATGTACATGTCAAACGAATTGGTTAGTGTTTGTCTTTTATTATTTCTCTCTCTCTCTCTCTCTCTCTTTCTAACTTCATATTCATAGTTAATTTACTAATTGCGCAAATATTTTGAAATATTTTTTTTCAAAAATTCATCAAAAAATTTAAATTTATTGACGTAACAAAAAAAGGGATCCGGAATTGGCTTGTAAAAGTACAAAAGTACGGCAATCAAATGCTTTACAATTCTCTTATAATGTGTTCTAAAAGCTCTGCAGTAAGGAAGCGTCTTTCATTCTGCACACAAACATTTTTTTGAGTGTACAATGAACGAACAGAAGGCCAATTGATTTTCTCAGATCATTTCTATATAGCCTGTAAGAAACTTAAATCTTTTCACAGTATAATCAATGTAGATATTTGTAGATATCGGGTCCGCCATTTTTTTTCTTCAAATAGTGCTTATTTCGTGAATGGTAACACTTAGCTCATGTCTGATTTGACCGATAATTAGTTTTCTTCTTCCGCTGAACGAATATGGTTGATCCAATGCGTTTTCGCTTCGCTAAGTGGGCCTGCGATCGACTTACAGAAGATGCCGATTTTGGCAAAAAAAATCATCTTTTCAGATGAAGCTCATTTTGATCTTGGCGGGTATGTAAACAAGCACAATTGTCGCATTTGGGTCACAGAAAACCCGCACGCATACATTGAAAAGCCGACGCACCCAAAACGAGTCACTGTTTGGTGCGGATTTTGGTCCAGAGGCATAATTGGGCCATTTTTCTTCGAAAATGAGCAAGGAGTGGCCGTTACAGTCAATGGCGATCGTTATCGGGCCATGTTGAACGAATTTTTGTTCACAAAAATTGAAGAGGAGAATATTGGCAATATTTGGTTTCAACAGGACGGCGCTACGTGCCGCACAGCCGAAGCTACACTCGATGTTTTGCGCCCTGTTTTTGAAGATCGCATTATCAGCCGCAGAGCTGATGTCGTTTGGCCACCTCGGAGCTGTGATTTGTCACCGTTGGTCTATTATTTGTGGGGTGCCCGTCAAAGATAAGTGTTACGCCGACAAGCCAGAGACAATTGACGCTTTAAAGGAAAATATTCGTGAAGCCATTAGTGAAATACAGCTGCACACAATCGATAATGTGCTTAAAAATTTAACCGATCGTGTAGGCTACATGGCATGGCCAGCCGAGGCAGCAATTTGAATGAAATTATTTTCCATTATTAACCGAAAGGATTGTACTTTCAAATAAAAAAAGAAATTTGAGAAAATATTCGGTAGTTTTTTTTTAAAGCATTTTCAAAATAAAAAAAAGTTATTTGGCGGACCCTATATGTTCAATCTTTAATTCCTTTCGCTAATTGTATGTGCCTTTTTAAACTTCTCTTCCCATTTCAAAGAAATATTTTAGCCCTATCAGTGTCCGAATGCCATTCTCTTACTCTGCTTGTAAGTTCTTGCTCGGCTTAATGATTTTGCCTGCCTTACTGATTCCCATACTAATCAGGAATTACCCTTTTTGGGGTTAAATGCTGACTGCCAGATGGTATTGATATGCCCCGTCCAAAATGTGAATGAAATGTGCTGTAAAGAGAGCTCTAAATCCGCTAAATTCTTCAGAAGTTTGGAAAATTCCATTCCGTTCTTCTATAACCCCACTCCATAACAAATCCGTATATCATCACCGAATAGTGTCTCTCTTAAGAGAATCCTTAGCTTCATAATTGTCCCATTACTTGTATTACACAGTTTCATTGCAAGACATTACCCAGAGGACATACATATAAGCCAGGTCATGATGCCAGCTGACGAATCTCTCTAATTACAGTCTAAGCTTCATGGACTTACGTTAATAGTTCCATACTTCCGCTCTTTCTGAAGCTTCCCTCCATGTTCTCTCCTCTGCCAATTTTTGAAAGCAGTTGTGGCCGAATAGGTTGTGGTGCATTTGTTAAGGGTTCTGATATAAAACTTTCTTATAGGCTAAGCTGAGCAGAGGTCATGCCTAGTTTAAAAGCAGGGCAATGTTGGTTGGGTGGCGGAGTACTTTGTGAAAATCGTTTCATTTACATGGACAGTCAGATTGCGTTTAAGTCCCTAACGAACGTGGTTTCACCGTCTTGCTTTATCTTTGAATGTCGAGGATATCTCAAGGAAATTTCGGATCATTTCAAGGTAACTTTTACATAGGTTGCGAGACCGAAGACTATCGTTGGAAATTGCTAGCCATTGCTGTGTTAAGCTAGCCAGGGCCGGTCGGTGCTTGCAATCTTCGACATGTTACGAGGCATAAGTATTTCGATTGCATTATTTTATTTGGAAACTCAATGTCGTTGCAGCAGCAGGGTTGTTAGAATCTGCTGAACAAATGTGGATAAGAAGAGGACCGACACTCTTGTGTTCTTAATTCGCGGGGCTCTCTATCGCACACAAGCGATTCTCTCGAGCACGCCAAAGGACCAGGCAATCCAGCAAATTGGTTCTTCAAAAGCGAGTGCTTGCGGAGAAGGACGTTTGTATTTAACCTCATGCGTTAATGTCCTGTTCTCGCCATGAAAATGCGAAGGTTTTCGACTTCTCACATCCTAGACCGTGCTCACAAAACTATAAAGACTGCTGCAATTGCAAAATTTATTATGGACTCGTTTGGGTCTACTCTAGGGAATGTGTGATCCTTGGGTTGAATAATGATTGAAGTATCACAATGACCTCAGTGGGATTTCTTCCTTTAAGTAGGGGTCAGACATATCAGCATTGTCCTGCAAGCGTACTGCAAATCATTATGACAACACATCTGATCTGTTTCTAAGCAGATTTCCGATTTGTTTTATTTGCCCAGACAAAGGCCCCATAGATCCAGATTAGCCTGACCATCATAGTAAACTTTCAATGCGTATTTCTTGATTTGAACGAAAGTTTTCTTAGGTAGGTAGGTAGAAGTGGCTGTCCCCTTGATGGAGTCATGAGCGGACACACTTAGACCGCACACAGGGCCAATTCTGATACCACAGTTCCTCATTTCCCCTATTCCAGGAATCATTCGGAGCTTCCGATGCCAATATCCATACATGATAGTCCATCCATATCCTCCATGTAGTAGGTACCTCTTTCTCCTCCGACTAAGTGCCGGACATGTGCACAATAGGTGAAGAATAGTCTCGTCTTCCTCTTTATCTCCAAAGCTTCGGCAGAAATCGTTTGCAAGGTGTCCAAGACCAATGCGCCTCGCATGCGCTCGTATAATGCAATGCCACGTAATAACGCCAATAACAGTGCTGAGCCTACTTTCTTGGAGTTTAAGTAGAGTGGCCGTGCGCCTTCTATTCAGCCTCGGCCAGATCTTCTGCGCCGCTCTGCCCTATCCGAAGTTGCCTACATTCCCACATTGATGAGATCTACGGTTGTATTTGCAATTATAAGTTTGCAGGTCCCCAAAGGGATCCCCAACGTAGAGAATTCATCAGAGAGTTCGATGGTCGTGGCCCTTCTGGCCAGTTCATCCGGCCATTATCATTATGTCCCGTTTACCCACGTGATACAAACATCATATTCGGTTCTCATTGAGTTATCTGCGACAGTTGTACACCATCTTGGCGTTTATTAGACTGGAATCCAATGCCTTGATAGCCGCTTGGCTATCAAAAGTACGATGATTTTCCATCCGTGAACATTTTTGTCCACAATAATTTTCACCGCAGCCTGAATTGCTGACACCTCCGCCTGAAAGACGCTGCAATGATCTGGTAGCCGTATAGACTTGGATATTCTGATTGATAAATGTTTTCTTGCTTCTCATAAAAAGAAAAAATAAAGGAGGGAGAGAGAAAGGTTTTGAAAAAGTTTCAATAAATTTCTTAAAAATTTTAAATAAAAACTACAGCCTTTTTACCCGTCCCCCCTTAGTGTTGTTTGCTTGTTTGTAAGCTATACGTACAGCAATCATTATAATTTTACGATTGTGTGTGCAGTGCAGTCTTAAATGTATACGTAGGCCTAAATGTAACGTAATGATATGGAATTGAAATATTTTTTTAAAAATTCAATTCAAGGTGAACAGCTCTGTCATTTGTTGTGTGGCTCGATTATAACATTTTTGAAAATAACAATTCAAATGGATTTTTACTCTTTTTTTTAATTTTTTTCGTTCAAATAAAAGCAATACGAGTTAATTTTTAAATACAATTAAAAACCAAAAGACACATTTTTGTTGTTGTTGTTGTTGTTTAAACTAATTAAAGGAATTAAATGTTTAATTTAAATCAACAAAAAAATTAATCTTAAAATGAGAGTTTCAAACACAGGCAGACAGTAGTAATTAAATCATTATAATTAATGTGTATTAAAATAAATAAAAACAAAAATTAATTTAAAGACATTTTTTTCTAACTTTAATTCAGCAGCTTGCTTTAGTTTGTAGTTTTTTTCTGATTTTTTTTCATTTAAAAAAAAACCACAAACTGGCTTCATTTCGTTGAAAGCCAAAGCATATTTGCCATGTAAAAGGCCATTAAATTAACGGAATCTCCTCTCTCTTTCTATACAAAATATGTTTTTATTTTCGTTTATTTTTTTGGTTGCTCTCTTAAAGCATCATTAGCTAAAACCGTTAACAAATCTGGTTCAGGTATTTTCCATGGAACACAGGTCTCTTATTTTAATTGGTTGTTGTTTGGTTGTTTTTTAAATAATCTCTGCTTTATATTGTTGTTGTTTTTTGCTTCTTTTATCACAAAATTTTTTGATAAATGCAATACAAGTTTAATGTTTACGAATAAAAGAAAAAAAAAACAAAAAAAATTGTCAAGCATAGCGTATGGAAAACAAAAGACTTAAGAAACATGCTTTCAAATGCTACTGAATTTTTAATTTTTTTTTATTTTTTTTTAACGAAAAAAAAATTATTTAATTACAGTGAGTTATAAGCGAATTTATCCAACAAAAGTTTACATAATTTTAATAGACAAACATTTTTTTAATACAATAATCCCTCGATTTAATGTCGCAGTTGGTTCCAAAAAAAAAAAAAACGACGTAAATCGAAACGACGTAAATCGAATTTCATATTGCTCATACTACAAAGTAGTATGTTTTTAACAAGGAACATAAAAAAGTTACAGTAATCCCTCGATTTACGTCACGGTTGGTTCCAAAAAAAGGCGACATAAATCGAATGACGACGCAAATTGAAATTAGAGGGAACAAAAAATTTGACGACGTAAATTGAAACAACGTTAATCGAGGCGACGTAAATCGAAGGATTACTGTATAACATGCCAGGCATGGTTGTCTGTCGTTATGGAGACAGCATTATAAAGTCGCCGTAGTTTAGTAGGTAGTGTGTTGTTCAAACCCAAAATCAAAGGTCAGACATCTCCACCAAAAACCGAAATGTGAAAAAATATTTCTTCGGCTGCTTCTCAGCAGATTTCTAGCAAAAATTCTGCGACGAAATGAAAAAATGCCATGAAAAGTTTCTCAAAAAAAAAAAAAAAAAAAAAAAAAAAACTCATTCGGAGTCGATTTTAAGCTGTAGGCCTGCCACTTATGTATAAAATTGACACACTGAACGTAAGTGGTGTGAGAAGAAAGGTCGTAATTCTAACTGTAGGGTTGTAATGACCAATTATGTATGTACAGTGGTGGCCTTATAATTAGAAACGACTTAGCACCATTTATGTTTGTTAATATGTTTTACAGTTTTCACTGTGTACCTGGGATCAAAGGCTTTGGAGGACTTACATACGTTTTTCCATCAGATTGGGACAAATTAAACTTGGATTCGTCATTCCAGAGAACTCTGTTCCAGAAACATCGTTTCTAATTATAAGGCCACTACTGTATGTGTGTATGTGAGAGGAGAGCAATTCTATAGGTAGAAGTGTAGTTGTGCCCGGCCAGGAAGTTGGACGGTCACACTTAGATCACAAATAGGGTGATACCACAGCTATTATCCCCATGTTATCCCCATGTCGTGAAACAACTTGGAGTTTCTAATGAAATGACTCAGACTGCTAATCTCAATGCTCCAGATCACCAAGTTTACTTTTTCTTCTACGACATAAGGCCGGGTCTGTACCAGAGATCAGCAATGAATCGCTTTTTCGCTACTCATAAGTACTCATGACATTTCGAGTATGAGTAAGTCAACATTATTGTAATTCAACTACACTCTGATTCATTCGTACTCACTACAACATTGATTTATAAGTACAGATTGGAATAAGTATGAGTACAACGTTGACATCAAACTCATAACATTCGAAATATGTTTGATTCATAAGCCTCATACTCATTTAGATTTATAAATTTCGAAAAATACTTATAATACTCATTTACAAAAAAAAGACGAAAGAAAAAGATAAAGACAGCAAGCAGAGCAGACACACTACCTTCTTGTGAGTATTGTAGTGTTCGTATGCGAATCATACTTATTTTGTGTATCGTGTATACGATGAGTCATGGAAAGTCGAAATCAATAACATCATGCGTATTGTTAAGTATGAGTACGATGAGTATTTCAAACTTTGAATATGAGTAGTATGAGTATGACATTAAAATAAGTATGAATGCGTATAAGTATCAGAAATTATGAGTATGATTCGAATCTACTCATCGCTTTGAATACTCATTGCTGACCTCTGGTCTGTACCCTGTACTCCTCTGTAGGTGAAAAACAGTTCCCATTTCTTCCTTATCTCTGCAGCTTTTGCAGAAAATCATTTGCTAAGTGTCCAAGACCAATACTTTACATTTCATTATTTGCCATTACAACCTTTCAGTCAGGATTACGACCTAGTTTCTCGAACCAGTTATGTTGTGTATGTTAATTTTATCCATAAGTGGCGAGACCTACAGTTTAAAGTCAACTCCGAATGACAGATTTTTTTGGAGAAACTTTTCATGGCAATTTTGTTATTTATTCTCAGAGTTTTTGCCAAATGACTGCTGAGAGGAAGTTGCCGAAGAAATATTTTTTCATATTTCGTTTTTGGTGGAGATGCCTGACCTGGAGATTGAACTGTGGTCTCACGTGGCCTCACACTACCTATTAGACTATGACGGCGATTGTAATACCACAGCTTTCTGTTATTTTCTAGTTTCGAAACCACTGATGAATTGGCTCAAACTGCTAATATCAATGCGTGACAAATCCTCCAGATCAGCAAAGTTTGCTTTTTCTTCTACGGTATAGTGCTGGGCTTGTAACTGGTACTTGCTTACTTACTTAATTGGTCATTACAACCCTTCAGTCAGCATTACGACCTAGTTCCTCAAACCACTTATGTTGTGTGTGTTAATTTTTATACATGAGTGGCGGGACCTACAGTTTAAAGTCGACTCCGACCGACAGATTTTTGAGAAACTTTTCATGGCAATTTTGTTATTTATACTCAAAGTTTTTGCTCGAAGACTGCCTTGAGAGGAAGTCGCCGAAGAAATACTTTTTGTATTTTGTTTTGTTGTCTGGCCTGGATCTCGAACCCTGGCTTTACGTCTCATAAGCCAACACACTACCTACTAGACTACGGCGACTTCGAAACCAAACCATAGGTCTCTATACTATAGGACTCATTAATCTGTGACTCTAGAGGACCTAGTCTTCGTTATTTGAGCGATATGCTCTTCCTGTTACTTGAAGTGACAGTATTTGCCGAAGAGGCGGAGCTTTTGCCCAAACTATCCTATCTGCCGTAGTCATCTTTGGTCATAGGCTGGGGATAGGTAGGTAGGTTGGAATGATAGCGTCCAGATACCAAAGCTCACTAGAGCACGAATAGCGACCCACTGTGATGATACAGATAAGCGCAGTCCCTGTACTGGCCGAATTCCATCAGACTCATTGAAAAAGTTGGTCAAGGCTGGAGCTAAGGCTGAGGATAAGTGGCGACAAATTCTGTAATGCTTCGGAACGATTTGCTCATCCCACGTTGCTATAGGTGGCCAAGACCAATGTAAAGGTTCATAATTATCCCGACAATCGTACTCAACATCTTTCTTTAGAGTTTAGGCAGACTTATCGAGCGCCCTCCATTCAGCTTTGGACAGATTTTCTGCACAGTTGTATACGTGTAAGAAGTCGTAATCCGAATCAATAATCCTGACAATTTTATGCTTGCAGGTCCATAGAAGAATTCCAAAAGCCATCGGAAAGCTTCGATGATTGTGCCATGCCTGGCCTGGAATTTTTCAAGAAAAATTTTAAATTTTTTATTACAATTTTGATTTCCAGTTTTATTTGTTTTTTATTCTCTTCTTTTTATTAATGTTTACCTTGTTTAGTTGATTTTTTACTATTTTTTATGGCGGCCATTCACTCCATTCTGCTTACAACTTACCGTGAGGAATTTTAAGATTTTTTTTCCATAAATTTTCTTGAATTCAAACTGAAGGTAGTAGTGGCAGTGTATCCCCATGAGCATTGTATGGCGATTATTTGTTGCATGTTGTTGTAATGTTGTAAATATATAAAATTGTATTGTATGTATGTGTTGCCGGCATCTTTGTGTTTGTGTAAGTATAGTTTATGGCATAGAATTGTTTTGTAGACTTTTTTTTAAAGCCGTTTTTAATTGTGGTGATAAGATTTATTTCATTGTTGCATTGAATTTATTGTTGTTTTTCATTGTTGTTGTTGTTGTTATATTTATTTCTACATATATATAAATCGGTGTATACCTTGAATTTTATTACAGTTTCTTTAAAGCCTACTACCAGTGTTGTTATTGTTATTATGTGGATGTGGCCGAGCCGGGCTTGTGTTGCAACACAGCAGCCATTCACAAAGTCCCAAGAACATGGACACACATTGTCTGGCGAAGCTATAGACAGACAGACAGACAGACAGACAACATCAAGGGACCTTAAAATAAAGCCATTAAAACTATGAAAAGCGTAAAAAAAGCACAGAAAAAAAAGCTTAACGCGCTGTTTGTGAAAATGACAAACGTTTTGTAATAAAAATTATTTAAATTGTCTTTAATGTCTGTTGTCTGGAGTTATTTTGTTTTATCTTTTCACCATATTTTTATTGTTTCATCTTGCTTTTATTTCTTTTTTTGTTTTTGTTTTGTTTTGTTTGTAAAATTACGTTTTTATGCAGCATCTCCTCACCAAAAGAATTTTGTTAAACTTAGGACGCATTGAAAGCCTATCTTAAAGAATCGTTTAATTGTGTTTGAAGATTTCAAAATTCTGATTAGAATTTATAAGCAAAATAGCAGACTGACAACAACTAATAAAATACAAAGGAAATAAAGGATAATAGCTTCTGATTTCCGAAGAACCTATTAAAATGCTATTGAGTTGTCTCATATTCGAAAAACACTTTCAACAGACAGTGTGCTACAGAAAATGAAACATTCATAATGTATGCTAAGTATTATAAGGTCTAGGATGATATGTGATAGTTTGGGTATGCAATCAGATCGATTAAAGCCTTTATGAAGGGTTCTATCAATTCTTTCGTGGACCCTTGAAGAATATGAAATCTTCTACAAGCTAAAGAAGCTGGGCTGTGAGAAACTAGGTCGTAATCCTGACTAAAGGGTTGTAATGACCAATTATGTATGTAAAGAAGCTGGCCTTCTACACTCGAGGCTATGCCGGTGTTCTTGTAGCATATGTAAGGTGCTCGCATGTGGATGTAACTGCAGTAGCGGCTCCTAAATCTAATATACGAATGGTGTGCGCATAGACGTTTTTGATCCTTTCATACGATACCATTCTAGACCATTTTCACAAAGGAGTTCAGATAGTCTCCGACCTGTAACCAAGAGGGAAATCATGTTCAAATGCCTGGCTTCGAATTAGTACTCACGTACGTTGATGCAATCCATGATATGCTTATAATGAGGCTGCATCATTATGCGTCGGGGTGCGGGTAGATGCATTGTTTCCATCCATGGCGATACTTACGTTAAGCCCTGGACTAATACCATTCTAGTGCCGTCCACTACCAAAATTCAAATTCAATCTGGAATGCCCCTTTTTAAGCGGAAGGATGTTTTAATTTTCCATTGAATCGAAATATTCTGCTTGACAAAATGTTAACTTAGAGTACAGATCTACAGAAGGTTATTAAAAAGGCGACCTATTTGGCCAAGCAGTGTGAAACCCAGACTGATGTTTTTGACATTCACTGCAGTTGCTGAGGCTTTGGCATGGTGGCCAAATGTTAGGAAAAAGCAACCTATGAATGTTTCGTGTAAACTGTTACGAAGTATTTCTATTGCCATCACGGAGACAAAGGCATGATGGAATATTGGCACTGTTAGGTGACCCACTGCTTCCGATAGTAATCAAGAAATAAGTTGTTTGTAGTGTACCAAGGTTAAGGGGTCTATTTGAACTGGAAAAAAGAAGCAAATTTCGCTGAGATTTCCACAACATCACCAAGAATACTACTCTTCTTCTAAGTAATTATCAATGACCATAAAAACATTAAAACCAGTTGTATCAAGTTCGAGCTATGTACGCTCTCAAGTATAGTATACCAACAGATACAGGCTAGGAAATGGTAGCACAAAGACTGGAATCAATAGACTTAAAGAAAAGAAAACCTATTGTAATGGGTATGTATAAGACAAATTTCCTTGTAGATATCCTTCCCATTGTCCGTTACACTATGGTGAGAAAAGGTGAGTCAAATGAGATAAATCTATACATAGGAACTGAGATGTCCCATTGAACCAATTTCAATAGTCGATTGGTAGTAAGTAGTGCGTTGTTGGCTTATTAGACGTGAAGCCTTGGTTTAAGCCCCAGGTCACACATCTGGAATAAAACGAAATATCTCTCATTAAAAACTCTGAGATTGCCTTTCATCGAGAGGTTTACATCAAGAATGAACATCAAAGATCTGGAAATATCTGGCACACCTACTTCCACAGAAAGGTTAGAACAGAAAAAAGATATGAGTTTCCGATTCCCTCCAAGTAATCCTTGAGAGAGATCGCCGTAGTCCAGTAGGTAGTGTGTTGGCCCTCAACAGATGTCTGGCAAAAGCTCTGAGGGTAGAAATAAAATTACCATGAAAGGTTTCTCAAAAGTCTAACGTTCGGAGACGACTTTAAACTGTAGGTCTCACCGCCACTCATGTATAAAATTAACGCACACAACATAAGTGGTGTGAGAAACTAGGTCGTAATCCTGTCTGAATTGTTGTAATGACCAATTATGTATGTATGTATGTATCATTGGTAAACATTCTATGCAATTTAAGAAAAGTGAGTTCAGTAGTGCAATGAAATTTATCCACAGCCCAGGTTTTCTCAGTATTCAACAGAAACCTTTGCCTGATGGACACTTTAATGGAGGTAAATGGTTTGCGGTCCTATGCTTCCTAGATGAGTAAAAGGAACATATATAAGTGGTTTGGAGATTGGGTGCTGCTTTAATTAGTTCCTCTAACCAGTAATCTTTATGAGTTTGACACAAAACTGGGGGATCGGGTGCTGCTTTATTTAGTTCCTCTAACCAGTAATCTTTATGAGATTGACACAAAACTTCCAACATCTTACGTGATAGATGTTGAAAGAGATATGACTGCCGTTGGGCTATCAGCAAAAATGGATTCTCTAGTAAAAGGGTTTTGTTTTAAACCAACACTCTAGAGATCACTCCTATTCATGCTGTGCATTGAACAGGAAGATAGGAAATATAGTTTATTGGAGAAAGGAAAGAGGGGTAGTGAGCGATCCTTACTCAGGATGAATATCACAACGTGATTAGTTGGTATTATTTAGGTCTGTATTACACTATAGTATGACGGGAGGCGGAGAGAGAGATTAATTTCACAATATTTTCTGGCTTTATCATTCCACTTCAACTTTTAGTTCATATTGATAACAGACTGGTTATCATTCTAAGGGCCATTATTACAACTTATCGTTAACTAAAGGGAAGATTTTAACAGGCAGATAAATTGTTTTTCATCATTATAAGTGGGCGATATGATAAAAGTGATCGTTAAGCTAAAGGAAAGATCATCCTACCTTTAACTTTTAAAGTTCACTTTATCTTCGAACTTGCCATATTATATATTAATTTCAATATGGCAACTTCAAATATAAACAAAGTAAACAAATACACTGCGTTGCCACTGCGTTTAAAAAAAACTTGTTTAATTTGAGCAGTGTTATCAACATTGCTGTGGCACTGCCATATTTTTGAAAAAGTTAACTTTATTTTATCTGTAGGTTGTAATAAAGAAAATAAGTTAAAGGTGACTCTAAAGTTCAATTTAGCTAAAGTTACCTTTAACTAAACCCAACTTTAACGGAAAGTTGTAATAATGGCCCTAAGTCCATATTGGGTTCGCGATATCTTGACGTCTGCAGTTTAAATAATGTGTAGTTTCAAGAAAGAAAATATGCTAATGCAACAAGGGTTCAATGAGCCTCTATGATGTTTTAATTTGTCATAATTTTTCTTTTAAGTTGCCACAAACGGATCCAGGTAATGCAACAAAGCCGAATAAGGCATCCTTTTGGAGCAATTGAATGTTAAATTATACCTTGGATTCGTCTATTACTTTGGTACGTTGAAATACAGTAATCCTTCGATTTACGTCGCCTCGATTAACGTTGTTTCGATTTACGTCGTCAAATTTTTTGTTTTCTCTAACTTCAATTTGCGTCGTTTCGATTTACGTCGCCTTTTTTTTTTAGAACCAACTGCGACGTAAATCGAGGGATTACTGTAATGGTTATAAAGCCTAACGCTATGTGGTAGTGAGTAGAGTCGTGTGCATATTTGCTGGGAATAATGAATCTATTTGTATGGAGACATTTGATCAGATTATTAATGAATACATGCGGGATTGCTCTTCTAAGAACACTCTCCAGATGTTATTTAAGTGTCTAGTATAGGGACTTGGTTAACAGCAGCTGGATGTACAAAAGACGATACATAACAATACCAGCCAGAAAACTCTCCATGTACTCTGCTAATATAAGATCGTCTTGTGAATAGCATGGGGCTGACAGAGCAAAGTGTATCAGAAAGGCAAAGTACCTGCTAGATCTTAGATTTGTATGCGAATATTTGGCAATAAGCAGGCAGAAAAATTTCAAAGGAACTTGGTTAACAGCTGTTCTTTAGTTAGCTCAGACAGATGATGCCAAGTCGCTATGTTCAAATATGCTTCCCCAAGTGGGAAAGTGATTCGATTCAAGTTTAATACTTAAAATTCTTAAATAAGTTTCCACTGGCCTAGTGCTAAAGCTGCTTTAAATTTGAACTGGGGTCAACTGGAGGCCATTTAAAGTCCTCATAACATTTCTGCATACAAAATACAGGGAGGCGCATCGTATTGTTGATCTCACTCAGCTGTCTAAAGGCAAGAATGTAATTAATTTGTATTCATTATAATGCATGTGTGTGCGATTGATACTGTGTGCGATTGATACTGTGTGCGATTGACACTGTGTGCGATTGATACTGTATATGTGTGTGATTGATACTGGTCTTAACCAAATATATGCGTTTTAATTAATCGATAAACAAGTTGAATTTGATTGAAAATAATAATTCAATCACAGTTAAAATGAAACAACATTTCAATGCTAAAATATGCCAGCATATGTACATGCATACATACACACAGCCTACACATAATTTCTAAATTTTACAAACAGAAATTAATTACATTCTAAGACAATCCAAAGTAGATGACCACCATAAGCCAATTAACATTTGAAAAAATAAAACTCGCAACTAAATTTGTGATACCTGCTGTATGTATAGAGCTACACAGTGTAATACAATGTTAGCAATGAACGCAAAAAAAACTACAACCTACACAAACAGTATTTCATCGTGACAAGTTAAAGCCAAAAATGAGCAGCAGCAGCCATAAAAAAAATTCAATTTTTTTTGAAAAATTGTGCTTAAAAAATGAATGAAGACTCATTGGCAAATAACATCATCAATGAATGAATGAACGAATGAATGAATGAATGACTGATAATGATTGTGTACAACTGAACTGAATTGAATTGAGTGGACTAAAATTGATTGGCTATGAATGAAACATACACACAAAAACTGTATATAGACTAACTTGTTCAATAAAAAAAGTAACGAAAAGCAACAAAAAAAAACAAGCGATTACCGTAAAACAAATCTTTCATATTAAATATGGAATCTTTGCAATACACATGAGCAGATCAACAATTGTTCACATAAAATCCGGTCTTATAAAGGCTTTCGTATATCTTTGATGGCATGAAGCATTTAACAAAATGGCCGCCATGCCTTTGATGTCAAAGCATTACTCTTATCATGAAATTTTCCATGACTTTTCTATAGAGTAGCAACTGTACCACACCGAAGATGCATTGGATTTCACATTTAAGCTCCGGAATGACTTCTCATTCATTCTCTTCAACCTTAGCTTTCACTACACCCCCAGGAAAAAACTGCAGAACGCCAAATTGCATAATCATGGTAAACAGTTAGGTTAGGTTAGATTAGGTTAGAGGACGTCTACTCAATTAAGGCAAGTAAAGTACCCGGAGGTTGATTTGACCCATTGTACAACGTCCTAGTTTCTCACACCACTTATGGTGTGTGTGTTAATTTTTATACATGAGTGGTGGGACCTACAGTTTAAAGTCGATTCCGAACGATAGATTTTTGAGAAGCTTTTTCATGGCAATTTTATTTACTCTCAGAGTTTTTGCCAGAAATCTGCTGAGAGGAAGTCGCCGAAGAAAAATTTTTTGTATTTTGTTTTGATGTCTGGCCTGGGGCTCGAACCCTGGCTTTACGTCTAATAAGCCAATACACTACCTACTAGACTACGGCCACTTCAAGTCATTGCCTTTCTTTATCATTCTATTTCACTGAGTATAGCTTTCCATATGTTTCTTCCCATTTCACTGAAAGGTTCTGACCCTTCCTCGAGCTCTCCTCCTTTTAAATTTTTCTGCCTACAAATTGCCGAAAGTGCTGAAATTAATCTCAGATCCAGCAGATCACAGGCTTTTCTGCTCTCAAATTTTTCTGCCTGCTTATTGCCAAATATTCGCATAAAAACCTAAGATCTAGCAAGTACTTTGCCTTTCTGATACAATTTGCAATTTGTCAGCCCCATGCTATTCACAAGACGATCTTATATTAGCAGATTACTTGCATAGTTTTCTGATCGTATTGCTATGTATCGTCTTCTGTACTTCCTGTTCAAGTTGTGCTATGTTTAATTTTCGATGGCGAAGACTTTCAAGTTTCCTTATGGGTTCTGAATATTTTACTTTAAGATCGAAAACCACGCTCCTATTACAGCAGCTGTCGTTGACCTATGCATATAGCATAGAATGACTCTTCTCTTAAAAGTGTGATTCGTAACATTTACTATACGGTGTTGCTTTCTGGTGGACTGCTCTGGACAAACAACACAACGTCAGACTTCTTGACAAGGTCAGAAGGTCTGACGCCATTTATATAACTGACGCTGTACGCACCACCCCCACAAAAGCCTTGTTCGCAATGCTAAACTGGCTTTCTACTGTGCTTCTCGCTAAACAGGTAGCCAAGTTTGCTGCGACTAGACTTAATGCTCTCTCCCGTTGGCACATTGTACCTTCTGGTCACTCCACTATTCTGGAGGTTGATTCAGTGGCCCCTGTGAACATGAACTATTTCCCTGCTGAATATTGTCTTGACAGATGTTTCCACTCTTTGATTCCAAGTAGGGATGACTGGAATCCTAATACGGTCTTCCATCCGGAAGTCCCGGATATATATACCGACTGCGCTAAACTTGATAATGGGGTTGGAAGCGGTGTCTCCTGTGGGAACCTGGACCTAAATATTTCTCTCCGTCTGCCGCACTACTGCAGTGTGTTTCAGGCGGAGGTGATGGCAATTTACCGGGCCGCTCAATAGATCCTCGTCAACGATGCTCCTTTCACTCGCGTCTCTATCTTTTCTGATAGTCAGGCCGCGATAAGACCTCTATCGGCTTTCGTGATTAACTCTAGGATTGTTAGGGAATGTCGCCGCTGTCTCGACCTTCTCTCGGGGCGCTTCACCAGTGTCTCTCTGGTGTGGCTCCTCGGGCACAGTGAAATCCAGGAAATTGTACAGCCGACGAGCTCGCCAGAGCTGGTGCGCTCCTTCCGGAATCCTCTTCTGTTGAATTGTGGGAATGCCACTTGCCTCGGTCAAGTTGACCATTGAGCAGAGGTTCTTTCGGGATGCCAACCTATCCTGGGTCAATGAGGAGTCCTGCTCCACAGCTAGACTCACCTGGCCCAAGTTGGATAGAAGGCGTACCAACCGATTACTTGGTCTTGATCGTGATGTCATCTTGACTACAGTAGCCGTGCTTACAGGTCATTGCGTCATGGGTAGACACGCGGAAAGAATGAGGCTCCGTTTCAACGACTTCTGCCGTGGATGCAGGTCCACTGAGGAAGAGGAGACTGTTGTTTACTTTCTTTGCCAGTGCCCGTCTCTTGCTAGGTGTAGATATACAAGGTTATTTGGCTCCCCATTCCTTGTTAGCTTAACGGAGCTATCATCTATTGACATCAAGGATATAGCTTCGTTCATCAAACTTTCTGGCTGGTTTTCCAGTGCGGGGTAGTCGTGCTTTTGTTGTGCAGCCTTTTCGCTGACCAAGCTCTTCCTTTTCCCTGATTTTGGTGGAACTTGGTTAGTACAGGGACTGCGATCACCCGTGGCATCACAACGGGCCGCTATGCGTGCTTATGTGAGCTTTGTAACATCAGAGCTACCACTCCGACCTAACCTAACCTAACATTTACTAGCAAAAAAAAAAAAATAATTTCGGGCTAGATTTTAATGAAATGTTTGTGGAAGAGTAGCCGGATTTTGTATGAACAATGCTTTTTATAAATAAGCTATGAAGTGTATATGAATGATGGAACGTGTATGTTTTGTTTTTTTTTGTGTTGCCAAAATTGCTTTTCTTAACTAATTTGTTATTAAGTTACGTTTAAATAAAGTCAAGACCATAATTTTGTTGGCGTTTTTTTTTGGTTACTCGTAGACACATTAAAAAAACAAAATCTGTTGTTTACCGAAATGGCCATCCAGGTGTTTTAAATATTATAATAAAGCCATAATAATAGCGAAATCATATTTAATTTAACTTTTTTTTCATTTCAATTTGAATTTGTATTAAAAAATATTTTTTTTATTGATTTAAACCGTATAACCTTGATAATGCCACAATAAGTTGTATTTGTTTAGAACAACTTTTATTTGAATTAGAAATAGAATACCAAGTCGTTTCTTTCCTCCTCTTTCAAATGCTAAAAAGACATAAAGAATACCTAAAGAATACATACAAAAATCAGAACAGAACAGAACAGAAATTATATTTTAAAACAAAAGAGATTTTTTATGAAAAAAAAAAATTAATTGTTTATGTAGGTTGATGAGTTGCAAAAAAGGGGAAGTTAAAGATTAAAAATAAAATAGGCCGAATCAAACATCACTTCAAAGCCTTAATTTGTTTAATTGAAACTCTATTTTGTATAGCAATTTAAGCATCTTCAATTAAAACCTTGGAAATGGCGGTGTATAGAGTGTTTGACTATAAAACCCTTAAACATACATACATTCAGCAACAAAAGTATACATACTGTTAACAAATTTCAGAAATTTTTTAAGCAATCCGTTATCGTTGAAAATCTTTATAATTGTCTGACAACTTTCCTCGATTTTAAGACGGTCTTCTGCATTGGTTCAGAAATTTGTGAAATTTGTTAATCGTATGTATACTTTTGTGGGCCTGTATACATACATACATAATTGGTCATTGCAACCCTTCAGTCAGGATTACGACCTAGCTTCTCATATCACTACTGTTGTGTGTGTTAATTTTATCCATAAATGGTGGGACCTACAGCAAAAAGTCGACTCCGAACGACAGATTGTTACGAAACTTTTCATAGCAATTTCCTATTTACTCTGAGCTGTTTGCCAAAAATCTGCTCAGAGGAAGTTAACTAAGAGATATTTTTCCATATTTTCATTTTGATGTCTGCCGTGGCCTTACTATACTTACGGCGACTTCAAACACCAGATTCAAATGTAGCAGAAGACACATTGTTTTCATACGATTTATTTTTTTTTAAATTTGAATAAAAGTAAGAGCTTCCGCCGTTTCTCATAC
The DNA here is from genome assembly GCA_932273835.1 of Sarcophaga variegata. Lineage (NCBI taxonomy): Eukaryota > Metazoa > Arthropoda > Insecta > Diptera > Sarcophagidae > Sarcophaga > Sarcophaga variegata. Next base: position 115,354,592 of record OW026360.1, read on the forward strand.
CAAATGACCCAATCCAGAATCACTACTGGATACCCCATCAAGAAATAAAGTCTGGAAAGGATAAGATTCAGTAAGCACGGCTCCTTACCACTCATCCCAACAAAACAACACTTTTATTGAAGGAGATCCTATCATCCTAGTCATTGTTGCCACAGTAAACCAATTCTCTTCTGAAAAATATTTGATTAATGAGACTAAAATACTTACATATGTACATACATAATTGGCCATTACAACCCTTTAGTTAGGATTACAACCTAGCTTCTCACACAACTCATATGGTGTTCTTTAATTTATATACATCAGTGACGGAATTTACAGTTTAATGTTGACTCCGAACAATGAGATGAACAGAGGAGACTTAAATTAGGCCAGAAACTAAATGAGAAGTTAAAGATGTGTTCCATACTCCCTTAAACACATAAATGAACTGATAATGGTTTATACGGTTTTCGTTTTCAAAAGTAAAATCTAATACAACACCCTTAAACACGCTTTTGTTTCATTATAATCCTTGGATCTTGCCATTCGGCATTATATACGTAATACAATGTCATTTATTGCCTCGCCATTGCTTCAAGCAGTCTATAGTTTTGAGGTTAGTTTTCCACCATTTTGTTTTCGCATTTCGGGCGGTATCTTAGCTATAAGTTGACGAATATTGGGTTTTCAAATTCTCTAACGTTAGAAGAATATTCGCACAAGCACGGTCTTTCTGACAACTTGTCATGCAATAAAGCCTAAATCGATTGCAATGTGTGGCTCTTGTTGAAACCATATGCCTTCCAGTTCACAATCTTCAACTGCAGACTATAAAATTTCATAATCACACGGCTATAGGGCTCTAAATTGATGGTAAAATTTTTTTCGGAATCGTACCTGAAAAAAATTCAGATCATAATGCGCTTCATACAGTCTCAGCAATCACTCTTTTAGAATCGTTTCAAGATCCTTCGCGCCCCGTATGTGACAATTTCAATTGGTCATCTAACAACCTCAATGCCTCAATGCTAAAAAAATTTTTTTTTAGATCTGATTGAAAGTCCGTTGCTCAAGCATTCAATTAGCATAGCCATCAGTCAGCATGCTTTAGTTGTTGCGCTTGATGGACAGAAGTGCAAAATACACTGCCATCACATAGATTCAGTTGCTGCTAACACCATGGAATCGATGAATTCGTATTATCCGTCATAGATTCTCTAATCGAAACAATATTTTCACTAGAGAGTGCATTGAGCATTGTAATGCTTGATTAAGGTATCGTCAAGCATGTCTTTTTTTACTTCAAAAATGAACAGAGACCTTTTGCCAAGTAACCCATCAAAAAAGCTGAATGATAAACTAGGCTAGCGATTTCTTATTCATTTTTGGGCCTTTAAAGAGCTTTGAATAGTGCGACTAAAGAACAAATTCTGCTTGTAATGTATGATGCGATTCAGTGGTCAATCGCTTATGAGCAGATATGCTTGACGTGACAGAAATTCGTAAAACTTCTCAAATTTTGTTGAAGTAGTGATAAAACTGCGAAACACTATTACAATTAATCAATAGGGTTTGGATATCAAATGCTTGACTAGGGTATCGTCAAGCAAGTCTTTTTTTTACTTTAAAAATTAGCACAATCCTTTTGCCAAGTAACCCTTCAAAAAGGCTGGATTATAAAAGAGGCCAGCGTTTTTTATCTATCCATTTTTGGGCCTTTAAAGAACTATGGATAGTGCGACTAAAGAACAAATTCTGCTTGTAATGCATGATGCGATTCAGTGGTCAATCGCCTATGAAGGGATATGCTTGACGTGACTAAAATTTGTAAAATTCTCAAATTTTTTTGAAGTACCGATGTTTTCACTAGAGAGTACATTGAGCATTGCAATGCTTGATTACAGTAATGCGATTCAGTGGTCAATCGCCTATTAACGGATATGATTGATGTCATATAAATTCGTAAAAATTCTCAAATTTTGTTGAAGTAAGCAATAGAGATGGATATCAAATTGTTGTAGGTAGGTAGGTAGGTCGGAGTGATAGCTTTGATACCAAAAGCTTACTTTTGTGATGCCACGGGTAAGCGCAGTCCCCGTACTAACCAAATTCCAACGAACTCATAGAATAAATTGGTCAGCTAGAGAGCTCCTTGAAATCAATGGATGATAGCTCCGTTAAGCTGACAAAGGATGGAGAACCAAATAAACTAAATCTGTGCCTTCTGAGAGATAGGCATTGGAAACGAAAGTGGATAACAGTTTTCTCCTCTTTAGCAGACCCACAACCTCGGTAGTAGTCCGCATGTCTTCACATAATGCAGTGATTTGTGAGCGTGGCCACTGTGATCGAGATGACCTTACGATCAAGTTTATGTGGTTGGTTTGGTACGTCTCCTATACATCTTGGGCCAATAAAATTCACAAATTGTCATTCATAACCAAATTTGCGCTTTTAAAATAGACTTCAAGGCACTGGCCTGTTTCTAAGAGTTCAGAAAATTGAACGAAAAGCTGAGTGATACTGTAGAGAAGGGTGTTACAAAGAGACCTATGGTAGGAACTTAATTAAGTTTAAAGCGACTGCCTATGCCTAACCTAATCTAACCTAAGTTATACAGCCAATTTCTAAATTTTAAATCAATTTTGTTTAAAGAAATATTTTTTTAACTAAAATAAAAGTTCGTTTCTTAAGTCTTTCGATTTACAAAACCATACTCATTTAATTTGCAATTAAACAGTGAATATTGAATTAATTTTTTGTTTTTATTTTTCTAATTCTCATTACAGGTATGTGTTACATAATCACCCACAGCCCCCCATTCTTATTCAATTGTTAATAGGAAAGGAAATCACGTATGAATTATTTGAATTATTATTCACCCAATATGGCTGAACAAATTGATTTTCATTCAAACAAAAATTTATTTTTATTTTGCTACTAAGGATACCTATAAGTAGGTAAGGGAAAGGGACAGAATAAAAACAATTTTAAAACCAAAAAGACGCAAAAGTTTAACAAAAAAAGAAAGAAAAATGTCTTGCCAAGGCAAGCCAAGCTCAGTTGAACGGTGTTGTTGGCGGCGTTTTGTGTGTTTTGTAACGACAATTAAATGTTTTCGATTAAGTAATTACAATATTGTTGTAAATCATCACAAATCATGTTTAATGATGATGTTCAGTCGTTGATTACACGATTGCCAACCGTCTGACAAATCAAATCAGCCAGCCAGCAACAAGGCAACGTATTAAGCAGCACACCAAGCCATCAACCAGCCAAGCAATTGTATGTTAATGATTACCAAAATCAACTTTAAATCACAAGAAATGTTTGTGTGAAACACTTAACGATAACACCGACTTTAGAAAACCCTACAATACTCTGCAGCCTTCTTAAAACCCTTGATTCCTTTCAATTTCAAATTCAATCACAACAAACCCTTACCCTCTGTAGCATTCTAAGGCATCTGAAGAAAAAATTTTTTTTTTTTAATTTACTAAAGATTAGCAATAACAACAACAACAACAACTACAATTCAAAATATAAAAACACCAAATCATCATTAAATTACTTTTTTAACACTATTAACATACACACGCGTTCATTACCTCCTTGTCTTAGAGACTTTCAACGTTAAGAAGTCGAAAATTACAAGCAAAAAACTAAAAACATTGTAAAAGAATTCCGTTTAAAAGCAAGAGCTCATCACATTAAAATTAAGCGAAGAGATCTACGCGAATATAAAGATGTGGTTCACTTTGCCGGTTGCCTGTTGCCTGCTGCCTAGTTGCCCCGATTGTTGTGTTGGCTGGTTGTTAACAAAACGTTGTTGCATGTAAGCAACAAACTATGCATCATTAAATAAATCACCCATGCTGCAGCTCAACAGCATCAGCATCAGCAGCAGCAGCACAAAAAAAAACGAATTAAAATATATTTACAGGGTGACCGATTAGATAAGGTACAGGAGGAGAACTTATGAAAGTGATTTGAATTTCTTTGAAAGTTAAAAGATCTGTTTGTCACTTTTTTAAGCAAAAGTAAGACAATAACATCACGTTTAAGTTATTCAGAAGCCTTAGAAATCACGATCACGAGGCTTTAGTGCAAAAACTGTTTCAGAAAAACCTAGAAATGCTAGCGTATTCCTAGCAACCATTAGTATGGTCTTTGGTTCTTACTTACTTACTTAATTGGCCATTAAAAACCTGATTAACGGATTTCGTGCTGCCTTAACACATCTTTCCAGTCGCCGCTGCTCCTTGTCAGCCGCCAGTTGGTCACACCAATCGATGACCGGGCTTCCTCGATTTGGTTCTTCCAAAGCATAACATAAGTAGCCATAGTCTAGTAGGTAGTGCGTTGGCTTATTAGACGTAAAGCCAGGGTTCGAGCCGCAGGCCAGACATCAAAACAAAATACAACAAATATTTCTTCGGCGACTTCCTCTCAACAGATTTCCGGCAAAAACTCTGAGAGTAATTCAAAATTGCCATGAAAAATCTGTCGTTCGGAGTCGACTTTAAACTGTAGGTCCCACCACTCATGTATAAAATTAACACACGCAACACGACTGAAGTGTTGTAATGACCAATTATGTATGTATGTAACGCATACAAGGTCGTCCTCATCGTCGACTTACGCAGATCCCCGCGTCAAATACCCGTCTCGCCGAAGCATCCTCCTCCATTCGAACGACATGGCCGAGCCAGCCATAGGCTGCACAACGTCTATGTCGTTGAGGAGCTCATACAGCTTACTGTTGGATCGAATGTGGAAATCATCGCCAACTCGTAGGACTTTTCTCTCGAATACTCTCAAGGCTGCTGCATCAGTGCTTAATAGTGTCCATGCCTCTGCACCATAAAGAAGCAAGGGTAGGATGAGCGTCTTGTAGAGTATTAGTTTTATCGTACGAGAAAGGTCTCTGCTACTCAATTGCCTATTGAGACCATAGTAGCACCTGTTGGCGGGAGTGAGCCTGCGCTTGATCTCCAGGTTGACATCATTTTTGGGGGTAACGGCGGAGCCAAAATATATAAATTCCTTGACTATATGAAAAGTATAGTCATCGGCCGTAATCTGAGCATCAATACGCCGCACGTCTCTACTTGTCGATAACATATACTTTGTTTTGCCCTCATTTACTGCCAGACCCATCTTAGTAGACTCCCGTTTAATAGCTCGGGTCCTTGGTTCTCAGTGTATAGTAATTCAAATCAGTTACCAGTTATGTCCTGTGGATAGCGTTTAAACTGAGCTACACTGTAATAAGTTTATATGGACACTAAAGAAGTCTGGTGTAGATACCTGAACATGTAGACATTCATGGCAAGAGATGGATATGATAGGTGATGGCTATTTCCCTCATAGAAATTTCAAATATTATACAAAAGAATGACCCATAAAAGTGATGGAATCTGCAGTTTTTTGTGTCCTTCTTAGATTTTATTTTCCTTCGTTTCCTTAAACTCAAGTCTCCAAACTCCTTATAATCTTTCAGTTCCATTAATCAAGTTTTCCCCACTAAATTGGTAATTCGTCGGCGTCAGTAAATTCTTTAAAAAGGGGCGTAATTTCTGCTAATTGTGCTCTACTCTTTCTCTATTTCATGGAGGTCAAGGGATTAAGAGGCTTTCTAAACAGATTATTTAGTGAATAATTTTATAAGTTCCTGATGAAAATTTTTTTTGCCTTGTATTGCGCTTGTAGAGCTCTTCTATGCAATGGCAAGCTCACTTAATCAAATGTCTTCATAAGACCTCTTTGTAGCAGGCATTTTTAGGATAACTTTTCATATAAAAAATTGGGTTTGTTTACAGCCCATTAGTCCTCTTTCAAGCCTTAGTAAATAATACTTCTAAGCAATCCTTTTTTTCTGAAACATGTTATTCCGTCTGATATAACCGATGCAGCTTGCTAAGGCCACCCTTGCAATATATTAGAAATTTTCAAAGAAGTAATATTTAAACCTTCATAGGCTTAGCTTCATGTCCATTAAGTCACACAAGGTTTTCTTTTGTTTTTCCTTACTAAGGCAGCCCCGTTATATGTCGGAAACTCTGTCCGTTTCCAAAGTGTCGTAGCCATATAATGCAGCTATAAATACCACATTTACTTAGTATTCCTCGCTTGAAGCCAAGGTTTTGATTAAAAACTCTGCAATGCTAGCCTCTCCAATGAATCAACCTTCAATTACTAACTGCCACTTACAGCAACGTGGGATGAGCAGATCGTTCCAAAGCATTTCAGAATTTGTCGCCACTTATCCTAAGCCTTAGCTCTTGCCTTGACCAACTTATTCAATGAATCTGCTGGAATTTGGTCAGTATGGGGACTGCGCTGTATCACCACAGTGGCTCGCTATGGGTGCTCTAGTGAGCTTTGGTATCTGAAAACTAACATTCCAACCTACCTACCAATCCAGAGCCTATGACCAAAGATGTGTAAGGCAGGATAGTTTGGACAAAAGCTCAAGTCAACAAACATCCCCCACCTCTTCGGCACATACTATCACTTCAGGTAACAGGCAGAGCATACCGCTCAAATAACGAAGGCTAGGTCCTCTAGAGTCAGAGATTAATGAGTCCTATAGTATGGTTAGATATATGTGTATAAGAACGTATAGAAGGAATTGAGAGGAATACCTTCATTATAACTACCTTGCCATACGTCTGTTTAAACTTCATTATATTGTAGACGCCGTAGTCTAATAGGTAGTGTGTTAATTTATTAGACGTGAGACCACGGGTCAAACCCCAGCTCAAATATCTCGAACTGAACAAAATGTGAAAAAATATTTCTCTCAGCAGTCTTCTGGCAAAAATTTTGAGAGTCAAATAAAGTGCCATGAAAAGTTTCTCAAATAATTCTGTCGTTCGGTGTCGAATTCAAACTGTAGGTCCTGCCACTTATGGATACAATTAACACACACATGAGAAACTAGGTCGTCATTGTGACTGAAGGGTTGTAATGACCATTTATGTATGTATGTATGTATGTTGTATGTTGTATGTCACTTCTATGATCTAACAAAGCGTAGACAATTTCATTGGGGTTCCGGTTGCATTTTGTATGGACTTGAGTTGCACTTTCCGGTTTAAAATTCTCGCGCAGGGAAAACTAAACGAAAGTTTTTGATGTCGTCACCAGAGTAGATTCGATGAGTAGATTCGAATCATACTCATAATTTCTGATACTTATACGCATTCATACTTATTTTAATGTCATACTCATACTACTCATATTCAAAGTTTGAAATACTCATGGTATTCATACTTAACAATACGCATGATATTGTTGATTTCGACTCTCCACGACTCATCGTATACACGAATTACAAAATAAGTATGATTTGCGTACGAACACTACAATACTTACAAGAAGGTTGTGTGTTTGCTCTGCTTGCTGTCTTTGTCTTTTTTGTTTATGTGTCTTTCTTCTTTCTTTGTAAACGCAACAACAGCTAAGACTATAAATTTTGACGAATGATTCGAATCACTCGAATCATTTATGAGTATAATAAGTATTTTTCTCAAGTTATGAATCTGAATGAGTCGGCAGGCGTATGAATCAAACATATTTCGAATGTTATGAGTTTGATGTCAACGTTGTACTCATACTCATTGCAACCTGTACTTATAAATCATTGTTGCAATGAGTATGAATGAATCAGAGTAGTTGGATTTCAATACTGTTGACTCACTCATACTCAAAATTTCATGAGTACTTATGAGTAGCGAAAAAAAAATTCATTGCTGATTTCTGATAGCCACTTGCAGAATTTGGATGATTGTTTGGCTATCAATTTAAAAGCAAGCCGAGCAACTTAACCTAAAAACCTAACTAAAAACCTGACCTGTTTTTAGTTCTGAAAATCATTCTTTTTGATGCAGAACTTTATCTCCTGCAATTTTGAGCTGTTCGTCTTTGTGGGTGTTTCATAGCCTTTTTTTTAATCCAAAAACAAAAATAAATTTTTTCTGCGCTCATTTATTAAGTCTTTTGTTTGTTTCTCATTGTAATTCAATTTTAATTCCATGCAAACATTGAGGCTTAAACTTTTTGTTACTCGTTAGCATTTACTGGATATTTAAAATAAATTAAGCCCTGTTTGGAAGTTTTTTTTAAAGAAGAATAAGAAAATCTAAGTTCTAAGACTACAAAAGTTTTTTTGTGGCTCATCAGCAAAATTAATCACATGCTGACTGACGCTTATGGCTTATAAGGCCATGAGTTTTCCTAATGAAATAATGCTTCTGACAGAGAGAGAGAGAGAGAGAAAAAAATGAAACTAAATTAAATAATGTTAGGCAAGCATCTTTTAAAAATCTGTGTTAAATTTAAAATACCTTCGCGGTATTTTTTGTTTTGTTTTTTGATTTTTATTTCCTGTGTCTTGCATTTGATTTAGTTTTTCCTCAAAATTTTTTTTGGCCAAATTTTTTTTATAAAAAAATTGTTTTTTTTTTGCTTTTCTTGTCTTATTTAAATTGCAGCAGCATGCAATAAGAGTTTCTTCTTTTTTTTGTACTATTTTTTTTTGCTACTGTCATTGTCTTTTCATGAACGATTTTGAAATTAAAAAAAAACAATTTTTTTTCGTATTTCTTATGAGACCTTGTAGTGAAGCATGAGATTTTTGCCATATGAATTGTAAATTTAAAAAAAAAAATAAAAAAATAATACGCCTTGAAGTTTTTCTCTTTAACTGTGTTATTATTTTAATAGTAGTGGGGTTTTTTGATGTGAATTTTGAAAAATGTGGTGAAAAATAATGAAACCCGGTAACCTTTTCTTTTCTCTTTTAACAACAAAATTATGCCTTATAATGCATCCGCAGATTTTCTAATTACAATCAGCTGAGGTTAAGAGTTTTATCTTCAAAGTTGCTACAATTAAAGATCACACTTAAGTCAAGTGAAAGTTGTCAACATTCACTTTTAATTTGAAAAATGAATTTTGAAAATTCCAAACGGAGTGGACTTCGGATCTCTGCATAATTAGCCAAACCTACAGGAAATTTTTTAAAGAAACTTATATTCCAGGTTGACATAAATGCTTGAGAAGTCGCCGCATTCTAGTAAGTAGCGTGTTGGCTTATTAGACGTAAGGCCTCGGTTCAAACCCCAGGTCAGACATCTTCAAAAAAACCAAACATGAAAAAATATATCTTTGGTGACTTTCTCTCAGCAGATTTCTGGCTAAAACTATGAGAGTAAGAATTAAAAATTGCCATGGAATTTTTGTGTTGCCTTATTAAACGTAAAGCCGTGGTACAAACCCCAGCTCAGACATTAACGAATTATAAAAAAATATTTCTCTGCCGACTTCCTCTCAGCAGACTTTTGGTAAAAACTCTGAAAGCAAAAATAAAATTGCCTTGAAAAGTTTCTCAGAAATTTGCCGTTCGAAGTCGACTTTAGACTGTAGGTCCAACCACTCATGTATTCAAATTAAATTAGGTTAGGTTTGGCCTGGCCTTCACGAACAAATTCACTCAGTCGACCATATTACCCTTTGTCTTACCCAGTGTGAGATAAGCCCTCTTGTCATGTTACGTTAGTGGTGAGTTTGAACCACCCCGAGCTACGGATGAAATCGTTCAGTTCTCTTAGTGTCATGTTCGCCACCATGTCGCGACTTTCAAACGTTCAGAAAAAGTTACTGTTTGGTGTGCATTGTGAAGTAGAGGTGTTATTGGACTGTATTGTACGCCTTAGCCCAGTATGTAGTGTGTTGCCTTATTAGACGTAAAGCAGTGTTTCAAACCTTAGCGTAGACATCAACAATATAAGGAATATTTCTGCGGCGTCATCCTCTCAGCAGACTTTTGCCAAAAACTTTGAAAGTAAAAATAAAATTCCATGTAAAGTTTCTCAAAAATTTGTCGTTCGCACACGATCTTAGATTGTAGGATCCGCCATTCATGTGTTAAATTAACACACACAACATAAGTGGTTTGAGGAGCTAGGTTGTAATCCTGGATAAAGGGTTGCGATGACCAATGTAGTTAATTAAGTTAAGATTCTGTGAGCATTATGGCTGTATGATAATCGACTTCTTTTCGGCCGGCAAAGGTAACAGTGCTAACAGCTATAAAACACAATCGATTTTGGCTTTATTATATGAGAAGTTTTCTGGAGGCTAATTTCACGTTTTTCCAACGTTATTTGCGCATTAAAAATCGCGGGTTTTAATGCCGTTACACTTATTTTGTGGGGCTCTTTCAAAGACATATAATCCTTTAACGTGAAGCATTTGAAAGCCTGCCTTGGCCATGTTATTATCGAGATAAGGTCAGAAATGTATGAAAAAGTATACAAAAACTACCTCAAAAGGGTGAAGTGCTGCATTCAATCCAAAGGCACTTTATTAAATGACATTCTATAGGTATTGCGTATCAGAGATCAGCAAGGAGCATTCAAAAAGATGAGTAGATTCGAATCATACTCATAATTTCTGATGCTTATACGCATTCATACTTATTTTAATGTCATGCTCATACTACTCATATTCAAAGTTTGAAATGCTCATGGTACTCGTACTTAACAATACTCATGATGTTGATTTTGACTCTCCATGGCTCATCGTATACACGAATCACAAAATAAGTATGATTCGCATACGAACACTACAATACTCACAAGAAGGTTGTGTGCTTGCTCTGTTTGCTTTTATTATCTTTTTCTTTCTTCTTTTTTTTGTAAATGCAACAACAACTAAGACTGTAAATTTTGATGAATGATTCGAAACACTCGACTCATTTATGAGTATTATAAGTAGTTTTCTAAATTTATGAATCTGAATAAGTAGGCAGGCGTATGAATCCAATATATTTCGAATGTTATGAGTTTGATGTCAACGTTGTACTCATCAGAGATCAGTAATGAATCGTTTTTTCGCTACTCATAAGTACTCATGACATTTTGAATATAAGTGAGTCAACAGTATTGAAATTCAACTACATACTCTGATTCATTCGTACTCAGTACAACATTGATTTATAAGTACAAGTTGCAATGAGTATGAGTTCAACGTTGACATTAAACTCATAACATTCGAAATATGTTTGATTCATACGCCTTCTCATACTTATAATACTCATAAATGATTCGAGTGTTTAAAATTATTCATCAAAATTTACAGTCTTAGTTGTTGTTGCATTTACAAAAAAAAAAGAAGAAAGAAAAATATAAAGACAGCAAGCAAAGCAAACACACAACCTTCTTATGAGTATTGTAGTGTTCGAATGCAAATCATACTTATTTTGTGATTCGTGTATACGATGAGTCGGGGAGAGTCGAAATCAATAACATCATGCGTATTGTTAAGTACGAGTACCATGAGTTTTTCATACTTTGAATATGAGTAGTATGAGTATGACATTAAAATAAGTATGAATGCGTACGAGTATAAGTATTATTCGAATCTACTGATCGTTTTGAATACTCATTGCTGACCTGTGGTACTCATACTCATTCCGAACTGTACTTATAAATCAATATTGTAGTGAGTAGGAATGAATCAGAGTATGTAGTTGAATTTCAATACTGTTGACTCACTTATATTCAAAATTTTATGAGTACTTATGAGTAGCGAAAAACGATTTATTTCTGATCTCTGTTGCGTACCTAATTCAAGAAGTTTAATTGAATTTATGGATCTATGAAGCGAATCTTTTGAAACCGTAATATGGTTAACTCTTTACATTTTCTATACGAGATGCATTGGACAATTTGCTTTTAAAAGTCATTATAAACAGAAAGGTGTTACACTAAATACAGATCACAGATAAAGTGCTAAACACTAAAGCAAATATGCCGCTTAAATAGGCTGTTTGCTGTAATGAACTGACAGACAGCCAGTCTAGTAAGAAGCAAGAAGCATTTGTTAATTGTTTGAAAAGAGAATCACAAATGGATGATGATTATGAATAAAATTATAAGAAATACAATTTGCATTTACAGTTATTTAAATGTTAAAACGTTTGTTGCTTAAGTCTTTTGTTTGCAAAAAATGCTTACAGCGCACACACAATTATTGAAGCAGCGCTTAGACAGTTGCTTTTATTACAGAAACTTCCTGTTCACATTTTTTTCTTTAAACAGAAAATTATGTAAGCGCTGTCAAGTTAAGATCGCTCTACAAAGCAAATATTTGTTCTTTCTTTATTTCATTCGTGTTTTTGTGAAAAGAAGTTCGTTAAAGTCTTCAAAATCATTTGGAATCTTGAGTTACTTTCAAAAGAAGAAGAAAATTAAATAATTTCTCTCTCTTTACAACATATTATTTAAATTGACTACTACTTGCCCAGCTGTGTTAAACAATTAAATTTAAACATCAAGACCATAAACGTTAAACATGTTGCCTAGAAAACACAGTTTTAAACTAATTTTTCCATTCCAAAAACAAATTCGTTTCTTTTTAATTTTTAATAGAAAAAATTCATTTTTTTTCTTTCCTCTACAGCTGCATTCAATTAAAGGAAGTTTTCATATTTAAATGTTTAACAGACAGAAAGCAGGTTAAAATAGAAAACACATACAAACATACACGTCTCTTGCCTTGCTGGCAACACATGTTCTTAGTTTTTTATGTTCAATGCAAGTGTTTAGGTTTTTCCTTTTTTATCAGACAACATAAGCGTTGTTAGCTGCGGGCCAGAAATTAAAAAGTGCAAACGACACTAATTTAGAGACACTTTTTTAGTATTTCAGTCACAGTTTTAGCATTACCGGTTAATATTTCAATGTAAACTGCAAGTGCTTAGAGTATTGCTTAAAAAATTTCTTTGACCCAGCAATACTTTGAGCAACCAACACCATTTGGTCGACAGTTTTGAATGTTTAAGGGCCTTTAATAAAACTTGCCATTAACTAAAGGGAGGATTTTAACGGGAAGATAAATTGTTTTAGAAGTCGCCGTAGCCTAGTAGGTAGTGTGTTGGCTTATTAGACGTAAAGCCAGGGTTCAAACATCAGGCCAGACATCAAAACAAAATACAAAAAATATGTCTTCGTTGACTGCCTCTCAGCAAATTTCTGAAAAAAACTCTGATAGTAAAATAAAATTGCCATGAAAAGTTTCTCAAAAATCTGTCATTCGGAGTCGACATTAAACTGTTAGTTCCGCCACTCATGTATAAAATTAACACACACAACATGAGTGGTGTGAGAAACTAGGTCATAATCCTGAATGAAGGGTTATAATTACCAATTATGTATGTATGATAAGTTGTTTTTCATTATTATAAGTAGACAATATGGTTGAAGTGAGCGTTAAGCTAAAGCGAAAGATCATCCTACCTTTAACTTTTAAAGTTCACTTTATCTTTGAACTTGCCATATTATATATGGGGAATTTCGTGTCAAGTGACCCAATTTTTAAAATCGATGTCTTCCGATTTGTATAAAAATGAACGAGAAGAAGGGAAAAACTTTAGCGTGCGAAACTGAAGCTCTAGTAACTCAATTTTATCATAAAATATTGAAATAATATTGAAAAATCTTATTCTTGAATTAAAAAATAATTTTTTTGATAGATATCCCACTCGCATCCCATTAAGCGATTATAAAGGCCTTATAGGCCATTTACACTACAGCGAAATCTAGTACTTATGAGATTTCGAGCCAAATCTAGTTGATTTTAACTAGATTTCCCATACAAAACAAAATCTACTTATTTAGTAGATTTCGGCAAAATCTACTCAAAATCTAGTAAAAATAGAAATGCAACTATGTGTTTTGGCAAATAGTACTTAAAAATACAACGCTGAGCAGGAAAAAAAATGACATTTCAATTTAACCCTAATCAAGTCAACATGTGCCTCTCCGACACATATTTCACTTGGTCATGTTGTAACTTCCTTAAATATAGGTTCTAGTTCTTACTGCTTCTTGAATTCCTACTTTCAGTTGTTTTATTTAGAATTTACAAATTTCAAGTAATAAATTAATTTATTTTTTATTTTGTTTTAATCAAAAATATTCTTAATGATGTCAAAATGTGTCTATGAGGCACATATGGGAACGCTAACTATTACTTCTATTGTTGGTGAACAACAAAATAAAATATAATAATGAGTTATAATGAGGTATAATGAGTTACGAAGAGTTCTGACACCCATTATTTGCCGTAGTCTTCTAAAATTAAATAAAAATAATTTGTCCAATGTTCGGTCCATACAACACGAGGATGAATTCTCAAACCAGCCAAGGCAGGCAGATATGCGACGTATATGTTATATGTGCCCACCGAAGATATGCAGAATGTGTAAGCAGTCTTGCAGTATTTACCACAAAAATACTTGCAACGAGCATTATTCAAAAGTTCTAGTTTGCTTAAAATGGGAAAATAAATAAATAATATTTCATTTATGTAACTGAGAAGAAAAAATTTAATAAAATAAAAATAAGCCAACAAAATTAATACGTAAATTCTTTGTATGTGCCTCTGAGACATTTTGACTGGATTTGTAAAAAATTTTCCTGACTTGATTAGGGTTAAACTAAAATATTATTATTTTATTTTAAATTTCAGTCAGCTGTTTTTGTTATTAAAATGAAATCTTGCTACTGTCAAATAAATCCAGTGTAAACGATGTAGATTTTGAGCAAGATTTGAAATCTAATCTACTAGATTTCGCTGTAGTGTAAATGGCCTATTAATGGAAATTGTATAATCTTTCTTTTTTTAAAAAAAAGGCCCATTTTGAAAAAAAATTTTAAAAAAAATAATTAAAAAAAATAAAAATTTTTTTTAAAATTAAAAAAATTATTTTTGGATAGATTGAAATAGCTATCTAATATCCTTTGGAAAATTTTTGCTAGGACCAATAGGTGAAAAGTACACACATTTTTAAAAAAAACCTGTATGACCAAAATGTCCAACTTTGACCCCCTCTAACTCCGGCAGTTCTTGACTAATAGAGCTGAAAATTGGTGTCTGGCCTACTATCCAATAGTACTAACCTTGGTGCAAATTTCATCCAAATCGGAAAACATCGATTTTAAAAATTGTGTCACTTGACATGAAATTCCCCATATTATATATTATTTTCAATATGGCAACTTCAAATATAAACAAAATGAGCAAATACAATAAAAAAAGAAGCCTATCGTTGCCACTGCGTTTAAATAAAACTTGATTAATTTGAGCAGTATTATCGACATTGCTGCGGCACTGCCATATTTTTGAAAAAGTTAACTTTATCTGCAGGTTGTAATAACGAAAAGAAGTTAAAGTTGACTTTAAAGTTCACTTTAGCTAAAGTGCCACTACAATGCCCTGTAAGTTATTAAAGACACAAACCCGCTATAAACTGTAGTGTGTTTAGTATAAGTAGCGCTTTTTTTTATACACCCAAGAGTAAGTGTTGGATGCTGGCAGCAAGTTCCTATGAGTGCTAAAATTCTACTCAAAAGCCACCACAATGTCCTCTACATTATTAAAGACACAAACCAGCTATAAAATATACTGTTTTTATTATAATTCACACACTTTTTAAATTTATATTTGATATACAGTGGTGGCCACGAATTTAAGAAACGACATTTTACTTTTATATTTGTGATAATTTTTACATCTTATCGAAAAAAATGTGGGTCCATGATATTTTTCCTAAGATTTTAGTAATATTATGAAGAAAAATTAATAATATTTTGCTACCTATATTTGGTTAAAAATTTTTATTTACATATTATAAATATATACATATACATATTATTACACAAATTTTATCCTGGTCAGTTTATCCTCATCATGATAAGACATAGGCAAAATAAAACTTAATTCACTAAAGTAAAGCTCAGCTTCATAAAAAAAATTCTAGTATTTGGTTGGAAATCCTTTATTTTGGATCACAGCAGCACATCTCCTGGGTAAACTTTCGACTAATGCCGTATAAAGTTGCGTTGGAATCGCATACCAAGCTTCTTGGATTTCTTCCCACAAATCGTTTAATTTTTTTGGTTTTACTGCTCGTACATGTTCCTCAGCATCATTCCACAAGTTCTCAATTGGATTGAGGTCCGGGGATTGAGCTGGCCACTTTAAAACAGTGATATTAATTTTCTCTAAGCAACTCTTCCCTAGACGTGAAGTGTGCTTAGGGTCATTATCAGGCATAAATTTCAATATTAGGGGCATGTTGTCTTCAGCGAATGGTATCATCGTGTCTGTTAGAATGTTTTTATAAACGTGCTGGTTCATTTTAGTATTAATCTTGTAAATGGGACCTACACCATGCCAAGGAAAATGCTGCCCACATCATCACATTTCCACCACCATGTTTGATCGTTTTAAGGGTGTACTTTGGGTGATGCTCCAGGTTGAGAGGGCGCCATACATACTGCTTTCCATCAGCTCCGAAGCGGCAATACTTCGACTCGTAGCTCCAAAGCATATTTTTCGAAAATATCATCGTTTTGTTGGGATGTTCTCTCGAAAACGCTAGTCGGGATTTGATATTTTTTTTGACATAAGTGGTTTTCGTTGCACAATACACCCACGCAAGTTTTTCTCATTTAGACGTCTTCTTATTGTCGTAGACGAAATATCAATACCAAAATCTTGATGTTTGAGCACGTGAAAGGTTTATTAGCAGCTACTTTATAAATTAAACTATCCTCCCTGGGTGTAGTTTTTCGGGCTTTAGGTTGCTGTTTGACATTTTTGGTGGCACCATGTTACTGGATGTGTTCCAGCGCGTTGTAAATCTTGTATCTAGACCATTTAAGCAGCTTGGATATCTCCATTACTGTTTTTCCATCAGATTTTAGTTGTTGGATCAGTTTTCGCTCGGCATCGGAACTCCAAATACCTCTGGCCATTTCTAATTAAATATTTCAATGTATTCCAACGTAAAATAAAATAAAACATTCGTTACACACCATTTGGCTTCAAAAAACACTAAAAAATCACTTAAAAAACAGATATTTCTGAAATGTCTTAAATTCGTGGCCAGTTTCAAACACACGTTTTTACAATAATATAATCAAAAAGCAACAAAATGTAAAAAGATACAAAATCAAATGACGGTACTTTCTCTAAATATTACAGGGTACATAGAACAATAAAGAATATCTAATTTGATATTACAGAGTTGTAAAAATTACCACAACTAAGTCAGTCATATGTCCTGTCTTAAATTCGTGGCCACCACTGTATATTGTGGCGTCAAGTGTTTACTTTGAGCTGAAATATGTCTCTATTACCACGAAATTTTAATATCAATTTAATCCCACCATTTATTGATAAAATTAACACACTCAACATAAATGGTGTGAGAAGCTAGATCGTAATCCTGACTAAAAGGGTTTTAAAGGCCAATTAGGTTAGGTAGGGACCCCAACTACCCAGTATGCACTTTTTCCCCATCGGTTTCTTGTCATCACCAAGTAACCTACAACAATTCTCTTCGCCGTAGTTGATGCTAATTGTTATGTTTACTTAACAGACTGCAAACCGTGTCTTCTTATTTTTTCTGCTCTCAGGTGTTCGTTTTTTTAGGTTATAAAATATCGTTTCGCTTCCTCTTACACAAATTATGATATCCTTACATCAAATACAATTTTATAGGCTTTGAAATGTACTCGTAAGTAAAATTATTTAAAAAGTCTTCCTTCATTTTTTTCTCTTTTTTCCTGTTTCGCAATTAAAATCAAAAAAGTTTTCATGCATGCTTGGCGCTTTTACCATATAAGGCATCAGTTTTTATGATTTTATTATTACAATCCAGATGCAGTGAATGCCTTTTTAATTCATTCATCCCCCATTCTTTTTTTTGGCTTCTACTGTAGTTTTGCCAATTTATTCTAAGGTAGACGGGTTTTTTTTTATTTGAAAACATCATAAAAACTTATACGGAATTCGCAGCAGTAGTAGACGATAATAGAAATAAAAGTAAATAGAATTAGAATATTAGAGAGAGAGAGAGAGAGAGAGGAATATATACCAGGTAGGTGTTTAGAATGATTAGAATGAAAAAACAAACAAGAAATAAACGAAAAACATGAATGGCAAGCTGGCTGTTGCTGTATTACAAACTTCAACACTTGCAATGTTATGCAGTTGTTATGCAGTCTTATTGTGCTTCTGGCTGCCTGCCTGCCTGCCTCCTAGTCTGTCTATCTGTATGTCTGTTGATCTACAAAATTTATTTGCATATCGTATTAGATTTTATGCTTCAATTGTGGCATTATTACACATGTTGTTCTAAATGTTTTCAGTAGAGCAGAGGATTTAAATGATGATGTTTTACTGTCTACCTTCTAACAGGTTTTTCTTTTGCAATCAAAATCTATTAAAAGAAAAACCAGAAATAATGTTAGGAAACTGGCTTAAGCTAACTGCCTCTCAGAGAGAGGTTTCATTGTAGGCATCAAATTGTCATTAAAATTTCGTGGTAATAGAGACATATTTCAGCTTAAAGTAAACACTTGACGCCACAATTGATTGCAACCGTACTCTCTGTGGCTTTAGATTAAACGAAATGCTATGCTAAGCTGTTACTATTAGGTGTATAAATTTAAAAATTCGAGATTTACACTAAAAACAGTATATTTTATATCTGGTTTGTGTCTTTAATAACTTAGAGGACATTGTGGTGGCTTTTGAATAAAATATTTGCATTCATAAGAACTTACTGCCAGCATCCAACAGTTACTTATTCGGGGTATAAATTAAAAATGTGTAATGAACAATAAACACAGTACATGTGACAGTTGGTTTGTGTCTTTAATAATTCTCTAGTTTGGTAGAACTTGATCAGAACAGGGACTGCGTTCACCTGTGGCGTCACAACGGGCCGCTTTGCGTGCTCAAGTGAGCTTTAGATATTAAAGCTACCACTCCCACCTAACCTAACCTAACTTTTTAAGATTGTGGTGGCTACATACATACATAAGTGGTCATTACAACCCTTCAATTAGGATTACAATCTGTCTTCTCACGCCACTTATGTTGTGTGTGTTAATTTTTATACATGAGTGGCGGGATCTACAGCTTCAAGTCGACTCCGAATGACAGATTTTTAAGAAACTTTTCATGGCAATTTTATTTCTAACTCTCAGAATTTTAGCCAGAAATCTTCTGAGTGGCAGTCGCTGAAGAAATATATGTTCATATTTCGTTTTGTTGGAGGTGTTTGATCAGGGGTTTGAACCATGGCTTCACGTTTAATAAAACAACACACTACCTACCTAAACTACGGCGACTTTTATTTATCACTGGCAATGAAAATGGTTTTATTATGATAAGTCCAAGCGAAAGAAATTATGTGCAAAACGAGGGAAATCAGCAAAATCTACAGCCATGCAGGATATCCATTGTATCATGGTAATGCTCTCTACCGGCTGTAAACCGGACCACACTATTACAGGAGACTTAGACAGACAACAATTGGTTAAAAAAGAAGCGCCCAGAACATGAAATCAGACTCGAGGCCATAATTTTTCATTATGACAACGCTCGATCGCTTATAGCTGGGGAGGTCAGAAACTCTTTGGAAAAGAATGAATGGAAAATTTTACCTCACCCGCCGTACATCCCAGATCTTGCTGCTGCTGACTACCATTTATTTCGATGGATGTAGAAGGCTCTCATTGGGAAATGCTTCACTTCAGAGCAGGATATCAAAAATTGTTTCAAATCAATTCGTGGTCTTAAAAGACAACAGATTTTTTGAGGGATGAAAGCCATAAATTGCCAAAAGGATGGGAAAATTTCATAGCTTCCGGTGGATAATAAAATTTTCATTTTTATTTCTAACTCTCAGAGTTTTTGCCAGATATCTGCTGCTGAGAGGAAGTCGCCGACAAAATATTTTTTCATATTTCGTTTCGTTCGAGATGTCTGTCCTGGATTATGAACTGTGGCCTCACGCCCAATTGTCAACCAGACAGCGGCTGCTAGTAGACTTGCGGTGGCTTTTGAAGAGAATTTTAATACTTGTGGGAAACCCCTTGGCAGTGTGGACATATTTTAGAAAATTTTTTCTCCACATTGTTTTATTCTTACATCCAATAGTTGTAAGATTATTTTTTTTTTTTGACTTAAAATTGATTCATATTTTATATGCTGGCCTCTATGAATAATTCAATTGCGTCATGCTAAAAAGGAAATTGAGCCTCATTGCTACAATCAAATGCAGTCAATAGAATTTAGATAAGAGGCAAATAAAAATCCTTCTATTTAACTTTCAAGCAACAATCAAGTGCGAAATTATATTGTACGGCTAAATACCATTTCATTCTATTTGTCAAACACTAAGTGACTAACGACGTTAAACGTTTTTGCTTGTACGATAAGCTTAAGATAAGGTATTCTTTTTCAACGGAATCTAATACTAATACCGTGACATTAAATGGCAACAAATATGGTCATATTATAAATAAAATTTTATTTTAAGTAAAGCTGACTCATTTTGTAAAACAAATACTGGCGTTGAAATCAAAAATTCTTTTTAAAGTTCTCGTCATTCTTTTTCTCGTTAAAAAAAAATACAAACAAAAAAAAATACAAAATAATTTGATTGATTAGTGTAGGTGTTGTTTATTTCTCAACGACATAGAATGGCAGAAGAATAATTGCTTCGAAATTATTTAAAATATTCCTTTGATGCGCTTGCGACAAATTATAAAAACCACAAGCAAATTTTAATAATTTTTATTGAAAATAAAAACTTTTTTACGCCAACAATTCCGTTTATTCACGTAGCCATTCATCCAGAAATGTGGCTCATCGTTGTAGAAGATATGTTCAATTAAAATTAGAGTCACTTGCCAATTGGCTACACAGCCCTACATGGGTTTTGCAAATAAGATGGCTCCAGGTTTTTCCGAAGGCATTTTGCGCGCTGAACATGAATCTGGGTTCAAAAGCTTTCCATCAGAAAAAGGGAGTTTAAACCCCTAAAAATAGCATTTTTGGCCATTTTTGAAACATTTTAGAGCTAAACACGGACGTGCTAGAACCATCGCTATTGTCAGAATTTGACAATTGATCTTTGCTCTTTAAAATGAGCCCAAAGCCAAATTGTTTGCATGTACCCTTAAAGTAGGACTTGGGTTTATGTCAAGGAGTGCAAGAGAAAAAGGAACACACTACAGAGGTCCTTAAAAATTAATCAGAGTTACTTGAAAATTGTTACTCAGGGGTTTTTGGGGTCGCTGATTACAGATCTTCATTCAGATTTAAAAAATTCAAAATGGCGGATCCAATATGGCGGTCAAGTAAATCTGGTTAATTTTTATAAACCTCGACCGCCATATTGGATCCGGTTTTCTCGAAAACCTGACGCGATGGAAAGTTTTTGAAACCAGATTAGTGTTCCGCGCGCAAAATGTCTTCGGAAACACCTGGAGCCATCTTATGTGCACAAAAAAACCAAATTTGCAGGACTGTGTTATCTATGATCGTCTATGGGGCCTTAACAAAATAGACTGAATAAATAGAAACTAATTTGACATGCAATGTAGACATCAATAAGATGGCTGTCATTAACTGCCATAGTTTGGAAATATTTGGTGGAAGTCCTCATATTTTATACAGACTAACTCGGTAATCTTGCGTTTCGTAAGCTCAAAATTCTCTTTTTTTTCAACGAATGTCTAGGCAGTCTATATACTTGCCTATTGATTCAGACAAGTAAGTAGAAGTATACAACTTTGGCTGTTTTATCCCTTTGTTATCCCCGAGTGCCTTCATATCACTTTTCTTAAGAGCAAGTTGCTGCAATGTTTGGTGAACAAATCAGGTCTTGTTTTCAAAAACATCTTCAGTACCGGGCTGGGGTTACAAATGTCATTTTTATTGAAAATAAAAACTTCATTACGCCAGCTTTTTTCAAACAGCAAGTCATTCGAAATAATGGCCAGCGGAAGCTATGAAATTTTCCCATCCTTTTGGCAATTTATGGCTTTCATCCCGCAAAAAATCTGTTGTCTTTTAAGACCACGAATTGATTTGAAACAATTTTTGATATCCTGCTCTGAAGTGAAGCATTTTCCAATGCCAGCCTTCTGCATCCATCGAAAGAAATGGTAGTCAGCAGCAGCAAGATCTGGGATGTACGGCGGGTGAGGTAAAACTTCCCATTCTTTCTTTTCCAAATAGTTTTTGAACTGCGCAGCAATAAGTGATCGAGCATTGTCATAATGAAATATTATGGCATCGAGTCTGATTTCATATTCTGGGCGCTTTTTTTAGCCAATTGTTGTCTATCTAGGTCTCCTGTAATAGTCTGGCCCGTTTTACAGCCGGTAGAGAACATTACATTGGCATAATGATTATCCTGCATGGCAGTAGATTTTGCTCGTTGCCCTCGCTTTACATATAATTTCTTTCGCTTGGATTTATCATAATGAAACCATACATACATACATAATTGGCCATCACAACCGTTTAGTCAGGATTACGACCTAGTTTCTCACACCACTTATGTTGTGTGCGTTAATTTTTATACATGAGTGGCGGGACCTACAGTTTAAAGTCGACTCCGAACGACAGATTTTTGAGAAACTTTTCATGGAAATTTTATTTATTTACTCTCAGAATTTTTGCCAGAAATCTGCTGCAGAGAGGAAGTCGCCGAAGAAATATTTTTTCATATTTCGTTCAGTTGGAGATGCCTGACCTGGGGTTTGAAACGAGGCCTCACGTCTAATAAGCCAACACACTACCTACCTAGACCATTGCAACTTCTTTATTTGCTCGTTACCCTCGCTTTACATATAATTTCTTTCGCTTGGATTTATCATAATGAAGCCATTCTCGTCGGCAGTGATAATTCAAAGTCGATATAGTCTAGGTAGCTAGTGTGTTGACTTATTAAACGTGAAGCCACGGTTCAAACCCCAGGTCAGACATCTCGAAATATAAAAATATATTTCTTCGGTAACTTCCTCTCACCAAATTTCTGACAAAAATTCTGAGAATAAATAAAAATTGCCATGAAAAGTTTCTTAAAAATATGTCGTTCGTATTCAACTTTAAACTGTAGGTCTCAGCCCCTAACACACGCAACATAAGTGGTGCGAGAAGCTAGGTTGTAATCCTGACTGAAGGATTGTAATGATGATGCAATGCTGGTTTCAAACGAAATAATTGTTGTCTGTCTAGGTCTCTTGTAATAGTCTGGCTCGGTTTCAGCAGTTCATAATGGAGCACAGCCTTCCGATCCCCCCACCACTCTACAGCAATAGATATTCTACTTGACTGTAGATATTGCTTGTTGTCCTCGCTTTACATATGATCCTTTGCCCTTGTGGTTATCACAATAAAAACAATTTTTCGTCGCCAGTGACAATTCGATACAAAAATGATTTCCTCTTAAAGTGTGCGAACAGCATTTCGTCGTTTAAACGCTTTAAAATGTCTGCTGGAGGCATGTCTAATGGTTAGGCAAGTTTTTCTTGCGTCTGATACGAGTCTTTAACGAATCATGTTTCCAATTTATGATCTTCAAACTTTATTGGCTGTACCGGACACTCTTTGCTTCTTGATGTCAAAAACTTGATTTTTGAAACACGTAAACTACTCGATACACTGTGTGTTTGATAGAGCGTGCCCACTAAATAATTCCACAAGTAAATTATAACTCACGTGTGCAATTTTCTCAACAAAACTGCTCGCAAATGATATTTTTTTTGGGTTTGCAGAGTTTTCCATCGTGACAAATAATTATGGGGTGCACAATCAAATCAAACAATATTGATTGGCGTATCCCCTGCATAATTCAACAAGCAAACTATGACTCGGGCGTTTAGTTTTCTTTGTCAAATAGTGAGTGTCCCAACAAAACTCCTCGCAAATGCTATTTTTTCGGCAAGATTTTCAAACGTGAAAAATAATTATAGGAGGGTGCACAGTCAAACCACTCAGTGACTGAGTTTGAAAGCTCAAGTTCTTTCAAATGACGTGGACATCAGAGATCAGCAGTGAATCGCTTTTTCGCTACTCATAAGTACTCATGAAATTTTGAGTATGAGTGAGTCAACAGTATTGAAATCCAACTAATCTGATTCCTTCGTACTCAGTACAACATTAATTTATGAGTACAACGTTGACATTAAACTCATAACATTCGAAATATGTTTGATTCATAAGCCTCATACATTCTGATTCATAAATTTTGAAAAATACTTATAATACTCATAAATGATTCGAGTGATTCGAATCATTCATCAAAATTACCAGTCTTAGTTGTTGTTGCATTTACAAAACAAGGCGATAGAAAAAGACAAAGACAAAGACAGCAAGCAAAGCAAACACACAACCTTCTAGTGAGTATAGTAGTGTTCATAAGCGAATCATTATTATTTTGTGTTTCGTGTATACGATGAGTCATGGAGGGTCGAAATCACTCTCAATGCGTATTGTTAAGTATGAGTACCATGAGTATTTCAAACTTTGAATATGAGTAGTATGAGTATGACATTAAAATAAGTATGAATGCGTATAAGTATCAGAAATTATAAGTATGATTCGAATCTACTCATCGTTTTAAATGCTCATTGTTGACCTCTGGTGGACATTATCGATATAAAGCGACGTATGTATAAGCAGGGGTGTCATCTAACGTAATTGGCAGGTTTTTAAGTTATACCTGCAAGCCATTAGTCAGGTTTACAATTTAGCCTCCTCACACCTTCCGGTGTGAGTGTGTTTTAATTTTATCCATCAATGGCGGGACCTACTGTTTAATGTCGACTACGAATGACAGATTTAGAAAACAGTTTCATGGCAATTTTATTTTTTACTCTCAGAGAAGGCTCTCTGCCAGAAGACTGCTAACAGGACATGTGTTTATGTAGCTGAGAGGTCTGAACTGGGGCTCTTGTCTAATAAGTCTACTAGACTAAGTTAGGTTAGGTCTGAGTGGCAGCTCTGATTTCACAAAGCTCACTTGAGCACGCATAGCGGCCCGTTGTGATGCCACGGGTGAACGCAGTCCCTGTACTGACCACCAAAATCAGGGAAGAGGAAGTAGTTGGTCAGCGCATGGGCTGCAGAAGTCTACTAGACCTCTATGACTCCAATTATAAAATTGAACGCTTTAAGGCCATCTAGTGTGAAATTTAAGTTATTTATCCCCACGTTTTAAAATTGAAATAAAATTTTATGGCTTTTGCTATGCCCTTTTCGATTTTCTGTGATGCAGCAAACTGTAATCAAACTGGTGCAGTTTCCATTGCCTAATTTAGTTATGGCCATAAATGCTCTCGTTTTTTTGTGGAGGGGGAGATTAAAATCAATTCAAATTCAAATCCAAATTCAACTTTCGAATCTCTATAATTGACCTGCACTACCAAATACAGATGAAATCAAATTAAAATTTTAAAGTCTTGTCCCATAGAAAATATGGTCAAAATGTTAAGAAAATGACTCAATCTTAAGAAGATTTATGCAAATGCAAATCAACCACAACAATAACAACAACAATCAACACAATTCATTTGAAATTTCAAATTCAATACAAGAAAAGAAAAGAGAAAAAAACAAATATTGTATGGGGCCCCATAATCAAATGCAGAGCCCGAGTATTTGCACAATTCTTAAATGACGACATTAACAAGTCTTTGGCTTGTTAAATAAACAAAAACAAACGGAGGAATAAAACAACAAAAAATTTTTTTTAAATTTTGTTTGAAACGACTTCCCCTCTTGAAAGTAGTATGTGTATCAAGTACTTCATTTGATGAATTGCCTTTGAGTGCCTGAGAAATATAAACAAAAACAGAGAAGAGCTTCTTTTGTAGCCTGGTTTTAAGACCCGGTTCTAAATTTTTATTTGCTTAATCAAATTCGGTTTTTATTGCCGTAATTGTGTTACGGTTTTAGCCGCTTTGTGAGTCTATTTTAATATTTAAACAACGTGCGTTGACTGTATTTTTATTTTTTCGAATTTTATTTGTCGGTCAAATCGTTTTAGTGCCTTGGTTTATGGTTTGTTTATTGAACTAAAAAAAAACGTAAATTGTTGTTGAAAATTCAAATCAATTCAATGAATGTGTGTATGTGTGTGTATCTGTGTGACATTTTGTGCAGAAATAAAAACATATCAAAACCATAACAACAAATGAGTTAAACAGTCTGTTTTTAAAAGCATGACGTTATGTTTTTGCACTTTTTTTCTTTTTCTGTCGCCCTCTTCTTGCCACAGTTTAAGCCATAAAAGCATAAGCAGTTTAACCATAAGAACAACTTTCATTATTTATTTTATTAAATTTTATTGCAACAACAAAAATAAAGAAATAAAATATTACAAGAGGTGTCGTAGAGACACCCGGCTGTTTTTTACATGGTTTCGTATCCACAACCATACAACACTGTTTGAATATTTTGTCATCGGATTGCAGTTGAGCATTCAAATGGCCAGTTGGCATTTCTACAAGTTGGTATCTCTCTCTAATGATTGAAGAATTCTACTATGATTTGGAAGACAGTGGTCTTCACTCAAATAAAATATTACGGGAACGGTCTTATAATGGGTCCTCCAAATAACTTTTTTGTTTTTGAAATTGCTTTAAAAGAAAAACTACTGAATATTTTCTCAAATTTCTTTTTTTATTTGAAAGTACAATCCTTCCGGTTAATAATGGAAAATAATTTCATTCAAATGGCTGCCTCGGCTGGCCATGCAGTAGCCTACACAATCGGTCCAATTTTTAAGCACATTATCGATTGTGTGCAGCTGTATTTCACCAATGGCTTCACGAATATTGTCCTTTAAAGCGTCAATTGTCTCTGGTTTGTCGGCGTAACACTTATCTTTGACGGCACCCCACAAATAATAGTCCAACGGTATCAAATCGCAGCTCCGAGGTGGCCAAACGACATCAGTTCTGCGGCTGATAATGCGATCTCCAAAAATAGGGCGCAAAACATCGAGTGTAGCTTCGGCTGTGTGGCACGTACCGCCGTCCTGTTGAAATCAAATATTGCCAATACCTTCCTCTTCAATTTTTGTGAACAAAAATTCGTTCAACATGGCCCGATAATGATCGCCATTGACTGTAACGGCCACTCCTTGCTCATTTTCGAAGAAAAATGGCCCAATTATGCCTCTGGACCAAAATCCGCACCAAACAGTGACTCGTTTTGGGTGCGTCGGCTTTTCAATGTATGCGTGCGGGTTTTCTGTGCCCCAAATGCGATAATTTTGCTTGTTTACATACCCGCCAAGATCAAAATGAGTTTCATCTGAAAAGATGATTTTTTTGCCAAAATCGGCATCTTCTGGTGTAGGCTACTGCATGGCCAGCCGAGGTAGCCATTTGAATGAAATTATTTTCCATTATTAACCGGAAGGATTGTACTTTCAAATAAAAAAAGAAATTTGAGAAAATATTCAGTAGTTTTTTTTTTAAAGCATTTTTAAAAACAAATGTTATTTGGCGGACCCTTAAATACCCGGCTGAAAAAAAGAAAAAATTATTTTACCGGCCGTCGTATCCACAAACGTACGACACTGTTTGAATTTTTTGCCCCCGGTTTCCAGTTGAGCATTCAAATGGCATTCGTATCCACAACCATATGACACTGTTTGAATTTTTTGTTACCGGGTTTCAGTGGAGCATTCAAATGACCAGTCTAGGAGCCTCTACAAGGCGTAACTACTTATGACTGAAGAATTCTCCTATGTTTTAAAAGACAGTTTCCTTTAATCCTTCACATCCATTAAAATATTACGAGGCGTGTCTTATAGGTCGCCAGCTGGTTAAGGGTAACATTATTTTACCCGCCTACGCATCCACAACCGCGTGATACTGTTTTGAGTTTTTTATCGTCCGATTCCAGTTGATCATTCAAATGACCAGTTAATATCTCTACAAAGCCGTATTTACTTATTACTGAAGAGTTCTATTTTGCTTTGGAAGACAGTCTTCTTCACTCCTATACCCCATTTCCTTAACATCCATTAAAATATTACGAGAGGTGTCTTAGAGACATACATACATAATTGGTCATTACAACCCTTCAGTCAGGATTACGACCTAGTTTCTCACACCACTTATGTTGTGTGTGTTAATTTTATACATGAGTGGCGGGACCTACAGTTTAAAGTCGACTCCGAACGACAGATTTTTTGAGAAACTTTTCAAGGCAATTTTATTTATTTACTCTCAGAGTTTTTGCCAGAAATCTGCTGAGAGGAAGACGCCGAAAAAATACTTTTTGTATTTTATTTTGATGTCTGGCCTGGGGCTCGAACCCTGGCTTTTCGTCTAATAAGCCAACACACTACCTACTAGACCACGGCGACTTCTTAGAGACACCCGGCTGATTAAAAGAAAAACTTGTTTTACAGGCCTTCGTATCCACAACCATACCATACTGTTTTGAATTTTTTGCCATCGGATTCCAGTAAAGCATTCAAATGACCAAGGCGTACCTACTTATGACTGAAGAATTCTACTTTGATATGGTAGGCAGCTTCCTTCACTTCATTACTCCATTTCCTTTAAGTCCATTAAAATATTACGAGAGGTACCTCATCCTATCTCAGACGTAGCATAAATTTGTATTGAACCTGGTTCCGCTGTACACCAAAACAATTCTACTGGATTGAATCAAGGGAACACAACTGAACTACAAAATCAGGGCCTTCAAATCTATCAGACAAAAAGCGAATTTTCGCATGAGGTTGCATAACTGAGTGCTGTAGTCTTCAAGCCGCCATAGTCTATTAGGTAATGTGTTGGATTATTAGGCATGAGGCCACGGTTTAAACACCAGGTCAGACATCAATCCGAAATACTATGCCAGCAAAAGTAGCTGGCCAGTCAGCTAAAGTAGCTAGCCAGCCAGCTATAGTAGCTAGCCAGTCAGCTAAAGTAGCTAGCCAGCCAGCTATAGTAGCTAGCCAGTCAGCTAAAGTAGCTGGCCAGTCAGCTAAAGTAGCTAGCCAGTCAGCTAAAGTAGCTAGCCAGCCAGCTATAGTAGCTAGCCAGCCAGCTATAGTAGCTAGCCAGCCAGCTATAGTAGCTAGCCAGCCAGCTATAGTAGCTAGCCAGCCAGCTATAGTAGCTAGCCAGCCAGCTATAGTAGCTAGCCAGCCAGCTATAGTAGCTAGCCAGCCAGCTATAGTAGCTAGCCAGCCAGCTATAGTAGCTAGCCATCCCGCTGTACTAGCTAGCCATCCCGCTGTACTAGCTAGCCATCCCGCTGTACTAGCTAGCCATCCCGCTGTACTAGCTAGCCATCCCGCCATACTAGCTAGCCATCCCGCTTCACTAGCTAGCCACCTAGCTATGCTATCTAGCCAGCCAGCCAGGTATGCTAGCTATACTAGCCTGCTATCTAGTTAGCCAGCTATAGTAGCTGGCCAGCCAGCTGTAGGAGCAATATTTCTGCTCAGCGGATTTCTTGCAAAAGCTCTGAGAAAAATGAATTCCACTTTAATTTGAACGAAAGTTTCCTTCACTCCATAACACTATTTGGTGTAATGCGCGCGATTATATAGAAAAATTATAGCAATTCAACATAAATAGGTATTCGAGGCCCATTGGGATTGGTATTGAGAATGCCATTATCAGACTAGCTTGACTCGGATAGACAAGCGAAGATGAGGTTGTATTTCCTGAATTCCCTGCGTATTTGGACTAATTTGGGAGCCACAAATTCCAAATTTTTATTCCACCCGTAATATAGTCTAGTATAGATTGCCTTAGCTATGTTCTCTAAAATTTCCTTCACTTATTTTTGATCTTAAGGGAGTTAGAGGCATGAAAAAGTATTTTAAGATGGTGTCCATAACCTCAAATTTTGATGATCCCTACTTTGAATGAAGTACACATATTTTCATTGCTTTGAAGTGGAGAATAACGTGCCAATCAAAAAAAAAATAGTGGACTTTATTATAAGTGCTTGACACCTCTGTTAAATCATGTTGGTTGCTCTACTCTAATTTCTAGCCGTCTGCCAACAACACATCAAATGAAACTTCGTTTTTTTTAAGTAACGAGAATAAGAGAATCAAAGGAATATTTTAAATAATCTAAGCGTTCTATTAAGTTTTTATTGTCTTGATTTTGTCTTGTTTAAATATAAATAAGTGACACCTACGTAATCAATCAAATTATTTTTTATTTTTATTTTTTTATTTACCTTTTTAGTCAGAATATGATGAGTGACTAGAACTTTTTTTTTTTTTTTTTTTTTTTTTTTTTAATTCATTTATTTACAATCTGTTTTTACAACAATAAGCAAATTTTATAATCTTATTTTAACTTAACCTAGTCTGGATCTTTATCCAGTAAAATATCTACAAATTAAATAAATTGTAGGAGATTATTTTCTGTAAGGTAAATCTAATATATGAAACCTTTTAAGTCTATTGACTTCTTCGGTTTCATCTAACAAGCATATTGCTAAAGGATTACTATGAGTACTGAGTCTGTCTAAGTATCTAGAAGTATGTTTGTTTATCTCATCTTTAACTGTTGGAATCTGTAAGTCTTTGTGAATATTGTTATTTGTTATGAACCAAGGAGCGTTTGCTATTAATCTTAGTGTTTTAGATTGGTATCTTTGAAGGATTTCAATATTTGAATTACTAGCGGTGCCCCAAAGCTGTATTCCGTAAGTCCAAACAGGTTTCAATATTGTTTTGTAAAGCAAGAGCTTATTTTCTAGTGATAGTTCAGATTTAGAACCTAGTAGCCAATACATTTTTCTCGTTTTTATCTTTAATTGTTCTCTTTTAGACTGTATATGTTTTTTCCATGTGTTTCGTCGGTCGAGATGGAGACCAAGATATTTGACAGTTGTTCGTTTAGGAATAACTGTACCATTTAAAGCAACAGCTGGACAATCTTGTCTTCTTAGAGTAAAAGTAATATGTGTGGATTTGTCGGTATTTACTTTAATATTCCATTTTCTCAACCACCCTTCGATATCATTAAGTTGCTGTTGAATAATTTCTGACGCAATGGTAGGTGAATCATTCGCTGCTACTAATGCAGTGTCATCAGCATATGTTGCGACAGTTACATTTTCATTTGTAGGCATATCATATGTAAATATGGTGTAAAGAACAGGTCCTAGAACACTGCCTTGAGGAATACCCGCTTTTATAGAACATATATCTGACATTTCGCTGTTAACTTTCACGTAAAAGAATCTTTTTTCTAAATAGGATTTAAAAAACAAATAATATGGAGCTGGAAGCAACTTCTTTAGTTTAAATAGAATTCCCTGGTGCCATACTCGATCAAAGGCCTGCTGAATGTCGAGAATTACAGCTGAACAGTATTGTTTACGTTCTAAAGAGTCTCTTATCACGTTGAGTATACGATGACATTGCTCGGGAGTACCATGATGTTGTCGAAATCCGAACTGATGTTCTGGAATTATGCTTTTTCTTTCTAGTATTGGAATTAACCTCCGTAAGAATATTCTTTCAAATAGTTTTGAGAAAGTGGTTAAAAGACTAATAGGTCGGTAAGATGAAACAACATTTTCTGGCTTGCTTGGTTTGGGTACCATAATAACTTCAGCGTATTTCCATTGATTTGGGAAGTTTTGTAACCTTAAAATTGAGTTGAAAATTAAAGTCAGAAAAAGTATACCCTTTTTTGGCAGACTTTTAGCAACTGTTGCTGTTATTCGGTCATATCCAGGTGTTTTTTTGTTATTAAGCATTACAATTTCTTTTTGCACTTCTTGCGGAGGAATATGAGGGATAGGGAAATCCATTTGACAAGGACAACATAAAAACTCTTCTATTTCTTTAACATCGGCATCACTATTAAAATTGAACGACTGAAAAATATTTTCTAGATAATTAGAGTACGCATCTGCCTTATTTTTATCTGATCTACACCAGCTACCGTTTATATCTTTAATAGGTATGTTTCTTTTAATTGGCCGCTTTATATATTTTGTTGCATTCCAAAGGCAGTGCTCATCATTTTTAGATACATTAATATTAAGGCTTTTTAGAAAGTTAGCAGTTTCTTCGTTTTTAAATTCTCGGATTCGAGTTTTTACTTGACTTGAGGCTCGGTTAAAAATTTGTTTGTCAATTGGACTTCTGGAAGACTGCCAAATTCTTCGCAATCTCCTTCTGTTTCTTATTAATGCTTGAATTTCAGCAGATATCACAACTCTATTACGATCATTTCCAGCAGTTTCAACCACAGGGGTTGATAATGCTCCCGCTTCGTGGATTAAATTTGTAAAATTTTCAACCGCCGAATCAAGTTCTGTACCATTGTTTATTGGATAATTTAAATTAACGTTTTTATCTATCCAGTATTTAAAAGCTTCCAAGTCTGTTTTTGGAGATAAAATATTTATTGTTTTTTGTATTGTTTGTAATACAGTGCAAAAATTTAAAATTATTGGAGAATGATCTGAGCTCAATTCATCACTATCCCTTATATTCAAACATCTTGTTGATATCCCTTTATAAACCACGAAATCAAGTAGATCCGGAATTTTATTGATATCACTTGGCCAATAAGTTGGTCTTCCTGTTGACAAAACTGAATAATGATATTTTTGAACACACTTGTATAACTCTCTTCCTTTAGGATTTAGAATCCGAGAACCCCACCATGTATGTTTGGCATTATAATCGCCACCAACAATAAATCGCGTACCTAAATTTTTGAAAAAGTTAAAATAATCCTGACATTCGATGTTATGTCTAGGAGGAGAGTATATGGAATATATAGATATTGCATCATTATCGCAATTTATTTTTATACCTGCAGCTTGAATAGTGGGTAGGTTAAATTCTTCAAGAACTTCATATTTAATAGACGATTTTATAAGTATTGCGGCACCAGCATGCGCACGATTACCTGGGTGATTTGCAGTAATTAAGTCATAACCTCTTATTCGAAAATAGCTCCTCGAAGTGAAGTGCGTTTCAGATATTAAAAAAATATCTATATAATTTGTATGTAGAAAAATTTCAGCTTCCTGTGTGTGATTTGAAAGGCCGTTGGCGTTCCATATTGCAATTCTTAAGTTTATTTGCATAATTTTTCTATTAAAACGCTCATCATACCGATGAGTTTATCAATTTTTGTCATTAAGTTGGTGTTAAAATTGTCAACATTGTTTATGTTATTATTTTGAGCAACTCTTGCGTAAGATTGCTGATTAAAATTTGTATCTCTTTGAGAATTAAAGTTTTGATGATTTGGTAATTGCGGATAATCCTGTGGACGATACGAAAAATTAGGATTTTGGTTTTGTTGTCTAAGGGAATAATTATAGTTTCTCCTTTCAATAAGATGTTTATAAACTCTACATCCTCTATAGTTGGCAGTATGGTTCTGCAAGCAATGAACGCAGACAGGTGGGACATTTTGATCCTTGGTACATTCGGCTGTTGAATGGCCAAGACCACATTTCACACATCTAAATGGTCTCTTACAATAAGACTTAGTGTGACCATACAATTGGCAGCGATAGCATTGAACTAATTCATTAGTTTTACGTGGAGGTTCGATTTTAACTAAAGCATTGCATATGTATCGCAAGTTATAAATATCTTTGTTGTTTGCTTTTGGATCAAGATCAATAAAGAACATTGATAAGCTTTCCTTATTCACACGACTTTTGACATTTATTATGCTTCTAACTTGATGGCCTAGCACTAGTAACTCAGCTTTTATGTCAGTTTCTGGAGTTGAAGGGTGAATACCTTTCATTACTACTCTAAATGCACGTTCTTGCCTGATTTGAAAAGTATTGTAGCTAATGTTTGAACTATCTAATGATTTTACTAGCATTCTATATGAATCTACAGAACCTATCTTAAGCATAACCTGGTTTCTTAAGGATTTATAACTAATTTCACTCTTAGGAATTACTTTTGTTAAATTAGTAATCATTTTATTCACATCTGTAACATCTGGTATAAATATTGGCGGTGGCTTTATTGTTGATTGATTTACTTCTGGCATATCCTCTTCATTCGTTTCAAGTTCTGCAAACATGTTCGATGATGTTGATGGTTCATTGTTGTTATTTATATTTGAGTTTAAATTTGAATTTAAAACATTGTTGTTATTATTGATATTTTGTTTTTTATGTTCATGTTTATTAGGCAAATTTTGTTGTTTTCTTTTCACAGCTCTAGTTGTTGGTACTTGCTGCCAACTAGCATCATCTCCATCACTATCCCCTGTCATTATAATAACAACAAGGCTTTTAATGCAGTTAAATTGTAATTGTCGCTCGCTTTGAGTGTTAGTCGATGACTCAATTCCGGATGCTTCTGCAATTAGAATCAGTTTTTTTTTTTTTTTTTGGTTTTTTTAATTTGAACAGGGACAAAAGAAAAGTTCTCAACACAAATTCAACAAGAATTGTCACGAAATATTTAAAAATTTTAATATTTTTTGAAAATTTATAAAAACAAATTTTTTTTCTATATTTTTTTTTTTTTTTTTTATTCCGTTTCACTTGACAGTTAAATCGAAACTATTGCAATAACTAGAACTTAATAAGAATTTTATATTTTTTTTAATGGCTCGGGTAGGTTGGCAAAATTAGCAAGTTTTGCTTACTTTTGCAAATTCATGACATAAATATTTCAGCTATAAAGGATTTAATATGTCCTGACATTTCTTTTGGGATGATAGTTAGTAAGAAGACATATTTGAGTTGATTTTTGAACATAACTTAAGCAAATGATTTATGATTGGATTGGTTACTATTTCCAGCTATCTTTTCAAGTTCTAAGATATAAAATAATGCTAAGAAGTTAAATTTTGATGAACTTTGTCTTCAGCTAAAACTGTCATTAGCTTCTTAAGACACGATTCCGTCCATCCGATCCAATGCTTTGATTGATCGTTTGTTTTGGTCGTAAGGTAATAGACCGACGAAAACACTCCATTAAAATGTCTTTACGATGTAGCCTAGTAGGTAGTGTATTGGCTTATTAGACGTACGACCAGGGTTCAAACCCCAGGTCAGACATCAAAACGAAATATGAAAAAAAAATATTCCTTCGGCGACTTCCTCTCAGCAGATTTCTGACAAAAACTCTGAGAGCAAATAAAATTGTCATGGAAACTTTCTCAAAAATCTGTCGTTCGGAGTCGACTTTAAACTGTAGGTCCAGCCACTCATGCATAAAAATTAACGCACACAACATAAGTGGTGTGAGAAACTAGGTCATAATCCTGACTGAAAGGTTGTAATGACCAATTAAGGTATGCATGTATGTACGATGCTATAGAGGATAGTGTTGTTACCCATCCAACTTACTTGTGTTATAAAATTTCCATTCAATATGTGATGCATAAAGATGCAGCTCCACAGCCTCCAGCTCCACACCTACCGTCAGACGCTGATCATTCATTTGGTGAAGTTCCTTAACCCTTACTGACGCGGGTAACTTAAATGGTTTACGACTATGGTGTCCATGTTAGCCTCATTGAAATTCTGCCAAACAATATTTCATATCGGGTCTAAGTGCTTCCTATCCTTAAATTTAAATAAAACAAAGTATGTGTGAGATATCATCGACAGCTTTTAACTTTGAAAGACACCTGTTCTGCCCCTCGGATGTCCATCATGTCTTCATTTAATCTCTGCCAATCAATATTTCAGATCGGTTCTTCAATTAAATGCTTCCTACCTTTAAATTTAAATAAAAAAAAGTCAAGACATATCAATTCCATACTTCTGGCGCATAAATCAGGTTGAATTTGACGATGTCGTAGGTTATATTAGCTATGGGGACTGCTTTGATTTATGTGTGTGATTCTCATATGTGACCATAGACCATGCCCTTAAATAGTTTTATGCAGAATATCCATGAGTTAAAACAATGTGTCGTTGGAATTCAAATCATACAATTCAGATCAAAAGAAGCTGTTTTACTCACTCGATGACAATGATGGCTTATCCAGCATTGTCCTCAAAGAAATATGAACCACCAGCCTAAAATCCATACCAAACAGCGACGACTTTGGGTCAGTTCTGTTCATTTAAGTACCAGAAATGGGCCTCACCGCTGAATTTGATTTTTCAATCGAAATTGATTGCAGTTGCCTACTTCTCCAGATGCCAAGCAACGAACGCTTGTTGTTGTCTATGGTCTATGTCTGTCCGACCATTGTGATGAGGAGAAATATATTGAATAAATGCCAGTTAATTTACCAAATGTAGCTTCAATAAAATGGTCGTTATCAACTGTCAAAGTTCGGAATTCCCTGTCGTAAAAAGAATTTCAAAAATAAACTGTGTCACACATTACCCCTCTTTCCTTGCTCCTATAACTATCTTTCTGTTATTCCAATATCATGTACCGCACGAGTAGGACTTATCTCCTGAATGTTGATCTTAAAAAAAAGAAAAAAAAACTTAGACACTATTGCTCGGCTTTAATATTAGTTGGCCTGAGACCTTTTAAGTGAAAATATTGAATTACATAACGGTGGTGTTCACACGACGAATGGTTTTCGAGGTTATCATTTCCCAGCAAACAGCATAAGCTTTTTTAAACCAATGCCGTATGTTTTGCCCGCTAATTTGAAGCGCCTCTTGTAACATTGGGACATTGGAAATTCCTCAAATCTTTTAACGAAATTAACTGATAGTAATCTGTCAATCATAAGTACATACATACAGGGTGGCTGATATATAATGCAACAAAGTAAAGCGCTATATTTTTTTAATTTTATTGTTCAAAAGCAAAAAGTTTTGGAAATAACATCGAATTTTAGGATCAGTTTAGATTTGTTCGAATTGGCCACCTTTGGTACGAATTATGGCCTTCAAACGGCCGACAAAGCCATCACAGGCTGCACGAAAGTGGCTCTGCGGTATTTTGGCCCATTCCCGGCGAAGCGCCGTCTTGAGATGATCGACACTTTGGTATTTTTTAGTGAGAACCTTACTCTCTAAAATGCCCCAGGAGCAAAAGTCCAACGGATTGAGATCCGGAGATTTTGGTGGCCATTGTGCGGTAGAAATGAAGCGTGCTGAGTGCGGTGGTGTTTGAGTCCTGTTGGAATGTCCATGGGTCTGCGGCCGAAATGTTTGTCTGCCCAGGGCTTCAATACTGTCTTTAAGACATTTTCCCGATAATATTCGGCATTTATTTTGACCCCACGGTCGATGAATACGAGCGGGGAGCGACCATCACCACACCATTACCATCGGTGGCGCTTGAGTTCTGGTGGCCAATCGTAAAGGTGTAAATTTTCAGCTGACCTCTTTGGCAAGTAAACCCGATCATTTTGTTTGTTCACAAACTGCTCAATTTGGAATGGCTTCTCATCGGAGAACACCAAATTCGGTAACTGGCCGCTTTCGTGCAAGCGAAGTAACACCTTGGCTCTTTCCAGTCTAACTTTTTTTGTCCATCGGTGAGCTCTTGCACTTTTTGGAACTTCAATGGCTTTAGTCCAAGCTCATTTTTCAATATGTGTTGCATCCGTTCTCGCGATATGTTCAGCTCACGAGCAATTTTTCTACCACTGCGGCGTGGATTTCGATTAAATCTGGCCTTCACTTTTCGGATCATTTCTGGTGTTGTTACCGTTTTTTTTTCGTCCACTTTTTGGACACGATACAACACTGCCAGTATCACGGTAACGAGCAATGGTACGAGAAACAAAAGATTTATTCACATATAAATGCTGGAGGGCTCTAACGATAGCCACCTGTGGTTTTCCGGCCAAATATAAAGCAATCACACTATCACGCTTGAATTCCATCACGAATAACTTTTTTTCTGAATGCAATCGATCACAATGCCTTTGTAAGCTTGTAAATAATAAAATGAACTGTCACTGGAATAAATCTGTCAGCTGTCAGACGAGCGGTTTACAAATGATAACAACCTGAGGTTGGTTGCAATACATATCAGCCACCCTGTAATTGGTCATTACAAGTCTCCAGTCAGGATTACAACCAAGCTTCTCACACTACTTAAGTTGTGTGCGTTAATTTTTATACATAAGTGGCGGGACTTACAGTTTAAAGTCGACTCAGAAGGACAGATTTTTGAGAAACTTTTTCATGGCAATTTTATTTACCAGATCAGCCAGAAATCTGCTTCGAGGAAGTCGCCGAAGAAATATATTTTCATATTTTCGTTTTGATATCTGACCTGGTGTTTGAACCATGGCTACCTACTAGACTATGGCGACTGTCATTCACATTCCTCTAATCATAGTCCAAATTCTGTATATCGGCTTAGTTGTCATTCTAAATCAAATATTTCGCAGCTTTAAAGCAAATCTAATGTAAAAACCTGCTGTTTATGTTTTAAGCTCATTAAGGTGAATCTTCTTAACTTTCTTTTATTGTTTTTCAATAGTTGTGTTCTAGATATGCAAATGAAACCTTAACTTAGAACTTTCACCACCACTTTCAGATGAAATATAATCGCGCTATTTTAGTTTTATTGTTTATAAAAACGATACATAAAGCAAATTGTTATAAAAATAAAAATTATTTAAATTTAATAATCAATACAGAGAGAGAGAGATAAAAAGGAATCGAATAATTCTAAAAAAAATAAAATTAAAAAAAAGCTAAAACAGAACAAAATTCTTAATTTCATGTGGAAATATTAAAATTAAATTAAATGATGACAGATTTTTTTTTTTTGATAACAAAATTAAAAAACAATTAAAAGCTTACACACACACACAAAATCTCTAATAAATATTCCGTAAATAATATGCAAAACAACAACCAGCTGATGATG
This sequence comes from Sarcophaga variegata, assembly GCA_932273835.1. Classification (NCBI taxonomy): domain Eukaryota; kingdom Metazoa; phylum Arthropoda; class Insecta; order Diptera; family Sarcophagidae; genus Sarcophaga; species Sarcophaga variegata. Next base: position 115,393,269 of record OW026360.1, read on the forward strand.
GCAAAAAAATACTCAACGAAATGAGAGTATAAATGGCTTAATAATGTTATGAGTAGTGGTCGTCTGAGCCAGGTTAGGCAATTAGTTTGGCTGAGTATCGTTGCTGAATTCGGTTTTGCCTCTTAGTAGCTGAAATAATTTGTACCTGTAGCTGTAGTTGTGGTTGTAGTGGTTGTTTAAGCATCTTATTTTTATTAAATTTTTTTTTACTCTCTTCAAAGCAAAAAAACGAAAAAATTATAATAAAAGCCACACAAAAACAATAACAATAAGAAGAGATTCGGCGTAAATATGTGGTGCTTGGCGTTTAAGAGCACAGCATTTTATTTAGTCAGTGGCTAAAGGCGGTTTAACAAGCTACGCAAACGTTACGGTGCAAATTTATTTACATTTTTTCATCACATTCTAAACGTAAAGTTAAAGAAACTTGAACTGAGGCGTAAAAATTTATTGAAAAAGAAAAAACGTAAAAAAAGTGTGGGTTTTCTCAAAAGAAAAAATTTTTTATAAAAAATAATAAAAAAAAAATAAAATAAAAAAATTTAAATCTTTAAAGAGATTTTTTACAAGAGTTGCTCTTTGAAATAATTATGAAATCCTCAAGAAATTTTGAATAAAAAAAATTCACAATTTTGAAAGTGTTTTAATATTAAAAAAAAAATAATAAATCAAGTGCCGTTTGTTTTAAATATTAATGATGAGAAAAAATATTTAAAAACAAGAGGAAAAATAAATCTAACAAATATATTAAACGACCTTGAAACAATACTTCAACAAAAAATTATTTAAAAAAAGTTTTAAAAATTTAAAAAGAAGAAAAATTAAAATAAATAAAAGAAAAATTAAAGAAAAAATTATTTATAATTACTACCAATTAACAATCTTCATTAAAAAAGTATTGTTTTAAATAAAAAAAACAAAAAGTGTAAAAGAAAAAAACTTTATTTTTAGCCATACATTAGAATATCATCTAAGCATGATACTGCGTATTACAAATATTATTAAATAAAAAAATATACTTCCTTTTTTTGAAATTTCTTTCTATATTAGAAAATTCGAACTTAAGTTTAAAAATATTTTAAGACTCTCAAACATTTGTTAAGATGTTTGAAAGGAAAATACTTTAAAATTTCTATTAATTTCCTTTACTTTCTACCTGAAACGAATTTTCGAAGTTAGAAATTTTTAATAAATCGTAAAAATTGTTTTTAAAGTGGTTTTAAAATGATTAAAGAAACTGAAAAATCATATTTCGGGTCATGTTCGAAAATTCGAACTTAAGTTCGAAAATTTTTTAAACATACCAAAATACTTCTTAAGAACTTTACATAACGTATCCATACAATTTTCCTTTATATTCTGTTGTTTTTTTGGAAAATCAAGTTTTCGAACATTGAAATTATATAAAAATATAACAAATTTTATTTAGAATTATTTTAAAATCAATAATTATATCGAAGAATTACAAATTTGACGATTTTCGAAAATTCGAATTTAAGTTCGAAAATTATTTGAAACCATAAAATTTATTTTTAGGAACTTTAGTTTACAAATATAAGAACATTTCTTAAATATTTCATTATTTTAAAGCAATTTCGAATTTTCGAACATTTAAATTTTAGTTCAAACATTTTTCAAGCACCTCAAAATATTTTGCAAGGCTTATAAAACAATAATATGTGGACATTATTAAGCTTATATTTTTTTTATTAAGCTTATATTTTTTATTTACGCATATTTCGACTTTTCGAATATACGCACATTATTAAGCTTATATTTTTTATTTATGCATATTTCGACTTTTCGAATATACGCACATTATTAAGCTTATATTTTTTATTTATGCATATTTCGACTTTTCGAACATAGAATTTTTTTTAATTTGTAGACGAATTTATTAAGTTCGGTAGCCATTAGTTTCTTATTGTTTTAATGACAATAGAATACCAAGAATTTCAATAAGACGTGGTTTCCCCCCCAATAGGTTATAAAAATTACAGAAAAAATAAATATAAAGAATATAAAAAAAGTGTTGAGAGCAAAAAAAAAAGTGAAAGAAAGAACTGCGCATTTGTTTAAAGAAGAAAACAAAATACAATTTAAGTGTCTAACAGCAGCAATAAATATTACAACTGAATTATAAATTGCCAAAACAGGTATTTTTGTTTAAATTTTTTATTTTTTAATTTAATTTTAATGATTCTAATAACAGTTAATTTATTATAATCATAAAATAATAAATCCTACAACTGAAATTATTTCATTTAATTTCAGTTCATTTAATTTCGTTTCATTAAATGAAATTAAAAGTCGTAGCTCCTTTGTTTTTTTTTACTTTTTCATTAAGCAGCGTACACTTGAAAAATTCTTTCTTCCGGCATTATTAAGACACTAGCATATTTCGTTTATGATTTAAGAAATGAAAAAATGAAAAAACAGCAGAGAAATATATTTCAAAATCATTTGGATTTTTTTCTGTTTTCGTTTTTTTTTTCTCTCTCTCAACACAATTAATTTATTGTTGCGTTTTATTTTTGCAAAATGTTTTGTTCATTTCATTTCACAGCTTTTGTATCAATTTGAAAACAAGTTTGTCACTTAAGTCATTCGTTTTTGTCTGCGTCTGCTGATCTTAAATGCGAAATACATTTTATTTTTGCAATGTGTGTGTGTGTGTTTCATTGATTTTTGTTTTTATTTTTTTTATTCAAATGATGGCGTCATATTATAAAACATAGTTTTCTTACGATTAATTAATTAATAAAACAGTTTTAATCGTTTTTTTTCTCTTTAAAAATTATAACAGAAAGTTGTAGAATTTCAAAATGAAATTCAATTTAATGACTTCAACTTTGTAAAACTAAAAATATTACTTTCCCAAGTAATAAAAATGCAATAAGGAAAAATTATTAAAATTGAAATTGCTTGATAAAGTTCTAATTTCCTCTTTTAAAAGTGGCTGTAGCAAAATAGTTATTACAGCGACAGAGAAGCAGTCATTCGATATCCGTCTTTAATGTTTGAAAAAGATACGTTCAACTATTATTTTTATAGTGGAAAGCATTCATAAGTTATGTAAGGACTGAGAAGTGTATGTGAAATGTCACTCTGAAGCATGTGAACCATTGTAATGGTAATATTACAACCCTCTAGTCAGGTTAACGACCTAGTTTCTTACGCCACTTATGTTGTTACGTGTTAATTTTATACATGATTACGCGGCATCTACAGTTTAAAGTTGTCTCCGAATGACAGTTTTTTTTACATGGCAACTTTATTTACTTTCAGAGTTTTTTTGCCAGAAATCTGCTGAGATTTTATTAACGAGATGTCTTACGTGCGGTTTTGACCCGTGGCCTTACTTCTAATAAGCTAACACCCTACCTACTAGACTATGACGACATCAATCATTGTGATTAACATCAATCATTGTGATTGACATCAATCATTGACTTCAACTGGGTCAACTCAAATAGTTTTTGTCAGAAATCTGCTGAGAGGAAGTTTCCGAAGAAATATATTATTCATATTTCGTTTGGGTGAAGATGCGTGACCTGAGGCTTGACCCGAAGCCTCATGTCTAATAAGCCAAAACACTATCTACTTGATTACGGCGACTACATTAGCATTTCCCACGCATCCTTATAGTTTTATGAGGATGTAGATTTTATCCAAATCGCCCTTGGCTAGACACATTCTGTGAACAAATTCTGGGTGTTCAATAATGGTTTGTCACTGGTTCCCAATTGGGAAATGATTTGTGGTCTCCTCTTCTTACTCTTTTTCACAGCTTATACAGAAACTGTCTGAAGTATTCCCTGGAACCAAAAGCCCCATTATAACTGCAATGAAATTTCTAAGATTTTGATTTTGTCTGATCTCTGAACAAGTTCATCATGCCATATTTCTTTTGCAAATATTTAAAATCATCGAAAACGATCATCAATTTGTCCCTCTACAATGGAACACCACTTTCAAGTATGAATTCATTTAAATTTTGATTTGAATTCTCTGCAAGTAAGTCAGTTCCTGAATAATATGACTGCGTCTAAATACAACAGAAATTCTTGGAATGTCTTCTATTCACTTAATCGGTTATCATAACCCTTTGTCATGATTATAACCTACCTTCTCAAATCACCTAAGTTTTATAGCTTGACTTGCATTCGACAAGTTTTGACAAACTTTTCATTGCAATTTTGTTTACTCTCAGAGTTTTTGCCAGAAGACTACTGAAAGAAAATTGCTGTCGTATTTCATTTTGTTTGAACTATCTGAGCTGGTGTTTGAAGCACATGCTCTTGTCTAATAAGCCAAAACACTACCAAATAATGAGCCACTGTTGCCTTAATGGCTTTGGTTTATGTAGTCATGTTTCAGTGGATAACTACACGATTCATAAGTCCCAGTCCATATTCATTGTATCATTTCGATTGTAATCTCAGCGTAGATTCCAGAATTCGTGAAAATAATTTTAGGCTTTTACCCGTTGCTACTCCCACTTCGTCTACGTAGGCAATCGTCATGCAACAAGTTTTTTTTATGTCTCTTCAGTACAGTGTTAAGGCTAAACTGTATGGTTTTCCTTGAATCACTCCTTGCGTTCGTTGCACAAAATGGATGCCTTATGTCAGTATCTTAACAGTTTTTCAACAAAAGCGTTGATCACTGGAATTAACATTCATTTGTGTTTAGTTTAACTTTATTGATTTATTTATTAGCGCTCTAGTAATATATTCCTTGTAGTACAGGGTTTTCTCTGTGTAACACCTAATGAGCTGGATGCTATTTTTGATTTTCGATTAAAATTCTTGCCCTTCCTTAAGGAAGTGGAACAAACTGAACTTCACTCATGGTGTACATGGCTAGAGTTATGTCGAATGAGAAGGAAGCACCAGGGGTTCTACCATGTACTTGATTTCACTGATCAATTCATGGTCGAACAACACAGGCCAGGGAAAAAGCAAGAGCAGGAGCTACGGATGGTTTTAGTTTTGATAGAAGATAATCTCTCTGATATATTCTGTATCCAATCGATCAATATGGCTCCTCGTCTTGAATTCTTTCGCTCGATAGACTTGATTTAAGCTTTATATGGCTTAAATTATTTGTATTATTTCCGGGATAAACTATATTGGAGGCGTAAGTAAAAATTAAGTGGAATCATTCATCATGTGCTCCATGTACATACATACATACATACATATATACATACATACATACATACATACATAATTGGTCATTACAACACTTCAATCAGGATTACTAACCAGCTTCTCTCGCCACTTATGTTGTGTGTATTAATTTTATACATGAGTGGCTGAGACCTACAATTTAATTAGAGACCTACAATTAATTTTTATTTACTCTCAGAGTTTTTGCCAGAAATATGCTGAGAGGAAGTTAACGAAGAAAATTTATTTTTCATATTTCGTTACGTTTTTGATGTCTGACCAGGGGTTTGAATCGTAAGCCAACACACTGCCAACTAGACTACGGCGACTTCTCATGACTACTCTGTCATTGGTGGTGAGAGTATTGGAGGTGAGAGAAAAAATTAAATGGAATCGTACTTCGCCAGTTACATACATTTCTTTGCGCTTCCATATTCAAGCGTTAAGTTCTTTAAAAGTCTGCCGTTTTTTGGGGGAGTTTAAAAAGCCTTAGAAGTCGCCGTAGTCCAGTAGGTAGTGTGTTCGCTTATTAGACGTAAAGCCAGGGTTCGAGCCCCAGGCCAGACATCAAAACAAAATACAAAAAGTATTTCTTCGGCGTCTTCCTCTCAGCAGATTTCCGGCAAAAACTCTGAGAGTAAATAAAAATTGCCATGAAAAAGTTTCTCAAAAATCTGTCGTTCGGAGTTGACTTTAAACTGTAGGTCCCACCACTCATGTATAAAAAATTAAAACACACAACACAAGTGGTGTGGGAAACTAGGACGTTTGTACAAAGGGTCAATTTGACCTCCGGGTACTGTACTTGTCTTAATAGACAAGTACATGTCCTCTAACCTAACCTAAGCTTAAAAAGTCTTTTCGGAAATTATAAATGATTTGTATAACCTTAAGAGAACTACACAAATATATAAACAATAATGAGTCGTTCATAATACAATCTTCTGCTTGGATTGGCCCAGTGATTTATCATCAAGTCTGTTAGAAGCAAAAAAACCCTCCAATTTTTTGTTTGTACTTTTTGTACATGACCTTGTATTTTCTATTTTTTTTTTCTGTTATATTTCTTACCGAAAAACTATAAATAAATCTGCCGGTGTGTGTGTGTGTGCATCAATATTATAGAACAGGTTCGTGTCTTAAGTCTTTTGATTTGTAACATTGTTGGCAATTAATTTATTGTTAATTTTCGTGAACATTATTGTTGCATGTTCTAATTAATTAAACATTTACACACAACAAGCCCTATAAATAAATAAATTTTGATTTTAGTTTTTTTTCGTTTTGGTTGTTGTTGTTGTTGTTGTAAAAATCACTACATCCTTTGACTTGTCAAGTTAAATTAAATAATTTATCCATATTAACATTAACAAACAAATCAACAACAGCTCAAGAGACCAACAGACCAACAGCCCAACAGTCAACCGTGTGATATTATTCATAAAAAATATTTTTCTTTAGCATTCCGGCCTGAGAGAAAAATACGAAAAAAAGCCTATGAAAACAAGACACAGTAGTTGTTATTGATTTAACAACAACACAAACAACAGCAGCAACAGCAAGTCAGACTGAAAGTCTTCCCTTTTAACACCAAATGTCAACTGAAAAGTTTGACAGTGTGCATATTATGTATTTATTACGTAGTGTTGACAGCTACTCTTTTATAAGACTGAATACAACAACAACAACAACAACAACAACAGAAACAACAATTTGTGTGTGTCTCTGCTTGGCTAACTGACTGTCTAGTTGGTTAACTGGTTGGTTTGGCTTTTGTTCACAGAGGAATATTACCCGGGCATTAAGCTGCTGCTATGTGCTAAACATTGTCAACTCAACAAACTGTGTAAACAAATCAACACATGACTTCTTCTTCTTCATCATCTCATTCTTCTTCTTTTTTTTTTTTGCTGCTTCTGCTTTAAGATTAATTCTGTTTCGTTGTCTTCATTTTTTTTTTATTTTTTCGCAAGACAGACTAAATGTCTAGTTTTGTTGTTTCTGTCTCCTTTGCAGTCTTAACTAAAGGGCCTGTAAGTTGCTTTAAGCCTCTTTATGTTGATGCATTTATAAATGCTTTATTATAGCCTATGCAAGAATTAAGCTTGAGACAGGACTACATAAAGAATGAAATGATAAACCCTCAGTAACAACAAATAATTCAAGTCAAGTCAAGTGTGTCATTTGGCTTTGGTAGTTGATTTTATGGTTGAAAATTGTTTTTTTTTTCTCAAGTAACTCAAGCTTAAGTTTTAAGTTAACTACCATAAGAAATTATGTTTTAAGTCATGGCTTATTTAAAAAAGGATTTCAAAATTTTAAAATTCTAACACAATGTAATAATATTTTAAAAGTTTGTTGCTTAAGTCTTTTGTATTTTTTTTATTTAAAATCAGAAATCAATAGAGATTTAAGAGGTCTATGGTCCAGAAAGCATTTGGCATAATGCAATAAAAATCAAGATCCATCAAAGATTCTGAAAATTTTTGAACTAAAAATTCATTTGAAAAAATATGGATATGAAAAATATAACTCGACTGTTAGACTCTTTAAGTAATAACTACGGTAATTTTTGTCCGATTTAATCAAACGAAGTATCAATCTCTTCACAAGATAATGCACTTTCAGAATGTCATCACTTATTTCATATTTTTTAACTAAAGTTTGCTACTATGAACGGTCAAACTTGAAAAAATATGAAAAAAAATTCCATTTTTCAAGTTTACCTCATCAAACCCCATAGCATATTAAATCAAATAACAAATATGTGTATATCGTTTTAAAGGCCCATCCCCCTCCTTTATAATAAGGTTTAAATTTTGGACATCGGTTCAAAAATGTTTGTGTAATCAATAAATTTGTGTGTTAAGTCCAAAAAAAAAACAGTTTTTGTCAAATAAAACAAATTTGGAGGGAGCAAGAAATGTAAACAAAAAAAAATTACTTTTGAGTTTTTTATTTTGTCGCATAGTGTTATTGGTCCACGTTCAAACCTTTGATCTGAAATTTTGAAAAACAGAAGAAAAATACAAAAAAATTTCTTTCGATGCCTTCCTTCTTAGCAGTCACCTTTGAGGTTATTTATGTGTCTTCAATTCAAAATAATGCCCCCAATTTATTCCATTTGAATCAATCATTATTACTAACGTATAGAGAGGCTAGAGCACTGTAAACATACGCTCTATTGCCCTCAATGTATTGAGTATCCCTGTAAAATTTCTCCCAATTCTGTACTTAAGTGTAAGTGTAACTCAATTACAATGGGTCCCATATCGCCTAAGTAAGTCCATCTGAATTCCTAGGATGGACAGCCAACTCTATTTAACTCTATGCCTAGTTATTGATAATATTGTACGGATTTCATGCAAGTGTTCTGATGTTTCATTCTGCTCAACACATAGCCGACATGTTATAGACCGTACACTGAAAAAGTTTTCTTTGTGTTCATAGTACCATTTAAAAGGCCATTTACTGCTCTAATGCTACTATATAGGTGTCTAATACATGACTTACAGCTCTACTCCTTCTACTTATCCAACAAAGGTCTCGAAGTTCAGCCAAAAATTTTTTTTACGCTGAGGAGGAGTAAATGTACCTAACCGCACCATAGAGGAAGTCGTCACATCCTCCGTGTGTGGCGCCCTAACCCACTAAATCCCCCCTCGTCTCGTGGACTTGTTGTGCCCACTCCGGAACTACGGTGGTATTACTTCGGAGTGGAGTCCCTTTGGCCTCTACGTGTTCATATCCGCGTCCGGATTGCGTATCGAAAGTTGAAGAGACATCTAAGTGTCTCCACTATTCCTTTCGTCCAGGTCCCTGCTTCGAATTTCGCTGGACACCTGTGCCAGTTTCATCTATTCCGGCGTGCCCACATGTTCCGCAGCCTCAAGATCCCTCTTCTTCAGTCTTAGAATGCTCTCCACGTAATTCGCCACTGAGGTTCAATTTTCTCTACTCGCGATCATAACCTCGACAATGTTACCGGCCGTGACCATCCCAACTATCGACGTCAGTGCAGAGCGATAGCTCTGCCAGCGTGCACACTCGAAAACGGTGTGCTCTGCGTCATCAATTATCTCCCCTTCCTCGTAAAGGGAAGCCGGTCTTGCCCATTCTGTGCAGATATTTCCTAAAATATCCGTGACCCGTTAGCATCTGTGTAACGTAGTAATTTACCTCTCCAAATTTCCGACCAATCCATGGCCTTATGTCTGGAATAAGTCTCACCGTCCATCTTCCTCTGTCTTCCTCGTTCCATCGTTGTTGCCATTGCGAAATGGTGTTTTCCCATTCGCTCCGCTGCCAGCAGATCCATAGGGATCATACCTGCTATCACCAGCGCGGCTGGAGCGGACACTGTACGATATGTCGACGCGTTACGCCATGCAGCCGTTCTCTGTACCGATACAAGAGAGTTTGCCCGCTTCTTAACATCTAGTGTTTGGCCCAAATTTCGCTCCCATAAAGCATAATGCTATTTCCAACCTCCATCAGGAGTCTCCGTCTTGCCGGTAGCGGGCCTCCAATATATGTTCAGCCAAATGGATTTGGCTTGAGAAGTATTGGCTTCCAAATATCTCTTCTCTATTGACATAAAAGTTCTGGCCTCTGAAAGGGCCACATGACCTGCACTCCATGACCTGCACAATGCCGTCTGCATTAGATACAGCGGTAAGGAACTCCTCTGATTGTGCCCTACTTTCCTTAAAAGTTGGGGGTCCCGGATTTAACAAGCCTTCTGAGTGTATTATTAAAAAGGTTCCTACTTAAATACATATATAATTGGTCATTACAACCCTTCAGTCAGGGTTACGATCTAGTTTCGCACACCACTTATGTTGTGTGTTTTAAATTTTATACGTGAGTGGTGGAACCTACAGTTTAAAGTCGACTCCGAACGACAGATTTTTTGAGAAACTTTTTCATGGCAATTTTCTATTGACTCGCAGAGTTTTAGCCAGAAATCTGCTGAGAGGAAGTCGCCGAAGAAATACTTTTTGTATTTTGTTTTGATGTCTGGCCTGATGCTCGAACCCTGGCTTTACGTCTAATAAGTCAACACACTACCTATTAGACTACGGCGACTTCAAAAATAACTAAATCTGTAGACATTAATGAACCATGCAGGATAAGGAATTTTGTCATGTAAATACAATGAATTCTTGGGAAACCGCTTCACCTATGAAGTCAGAACGGGCCGCTTTTGGTATCAAAGCCACCACTCCAACCAACCTATGTGAGAGACCACTGGATACACGCTCAAAGCTAATTCAAAGCTGTTTTCCTGAAACGAACTTAAAACCCCTACTTTTTGCACGTGATATTCTATTAAAACTCGCATTAGTTCGTGTATTTACGCTTTCAATCTGGTAAAAAATTAAAATGAAAGGAATTTAATTTATTTTTCTTTATTTCCAATACTTTAAGCACAGCTGCCTTATAAAAATTTCAAGGCCATATGGCTGTTCTATTTACCAATGGCGTTTAATGGTGGCGCCATAAAACCAAACAACTAAACACCAATGCTGTCAATACTTGGCGTAATTTGTTTAACCTCTTTAGCAATTCTTTTTTTATTTTTTATTCATTGTAAATAGCCCGCATGCATTGATTAACTAATGAGACCAGCTCTCTCTCTCCATCTCCCTCTCGCTCTCTCTTTCTATCCCTAAATACAATATTGGAACCTCGTTAACGTTATCATTTTAAGCGGTCCTTAAGACTTGTTATTTTTATGTATGTTTTATGGTATTATTAGTCATTATAAAATAACAACAACTACAACATCGACAACAACAACAATAAATATTTATTTATTCTCTTTGTATGTAAATAAATACTGCGTACCACCAACACCATCGCTTAGTTATCTTACACAGCAGCAGCAGCAACAGCAGCATCGGCGAAAATAATCCTCCTGCTCTAGTAGCTGCTGTTCAATAAATAATTTTTTAAGCCGGCAACAAAAAAGTGTTTTTGTGTCTCCCTTTATTTTTTTTTTGCCTTAGTTGTACGCACATATTGTGCACACATAAATACTTATTGTCTTATAAATAAAAATAAACAGCAGAAGTAGAAGAAGAAGAAGAAAAATAACGATAAAGTCATTGCTGCTGTCCCAAAACACCGATAATCCTAATCACAACGGGTGTACTTTAATAATAAGAACAGCCTGCTGGCCAGCAGCCATCACAGCTACCAGCTCAAGCCATAATAAAGAGCCTTAAGAGACAAATACTGTTTGTTAAAGGGCCTCTTAAGTTATAAAAAAAAAACCGGGGGGGTTATTGCAATTGAAATATAAGCGGCATAGTTTTTACAAAAAAAATCATACAAAAAAATCTATGAATGTACTTAAGTTTGAAGAACAGACTGTACACGAAAGAAAATTTAGAAAGAAAAAAAATTATGCAGGACTTCGCGGCAGAAAGATATTAATTAGCTTAGTTATGGTGTGGCATAGTTTTGTTATTTATGGATAAGCATATGACCATAATGCTTCGAACAAAATAAAGGGTGTTTTTTTATAGAGGTATAGAACTTTAAGTTGCAATAAAACAACGATGGATTATTCGATTGACATGAATTTTATTTATCCGAAAGATAATCTTGTGGCATTACATTTTAAATATGATTTCTGGCATATGACCGCCACGGCTGGCGCGGATGTAGTCCAATCTGGACGTCCATTTTTCGATGAATTTTTCCAACATTTGTGGCGGTATATCGGCGAATGTTGTCTTCCAAATGGTCAAGCATTTGTGGCTTTACCGCATAGACCAGACCAATGACTTTACATAGCCCCACAGAAAGTAGTCTAGCGGTGTTAAATCACAACATCTTGGAGGCCAATTCACAGGTCCAAAACGTGACATTAGGCGGTCACCAAACGTGGCTTTCAATAAATCTATTGTGGCACGAGCTGTGTGACATGTTGCGCCGTCTTGTTGAAACTACATCTCCTGCACATCATGGTTATTCAATTCAGGAATGAAAAAGTTTGTAATCATGGCTCTATACCGATCACCATTGACTGTAACGTTCTGGCCACCATCGTTTTTGAAAAAGTACGGACCAATGATTCCACCAACCCATAAAGCGCACCAAACAGTCAGTTTTTCTGGATGTAACGGTGTTTCCACATACACTTGAGGATTACCTTCACTCCAAATGCGGCAGTTTTGTTTGTTGACGTAGCCATTCAACCAGAAGTGCGCTTCATCGCTAAACAAAATTCGTTTATGAAAATCGGGAACAACGGTAATCTCGTTTTGGGCCCATTCGACGAATCTACGCCTTACTTGATGATTGTTTGGCTTCAAATCTTGCACGAGTTGGATTTTGTAAGCACGCAAACCAAGATCCTTCCACAAAATCTTCCATAAAGTAGATGGACACAGATCCAATTCCTGTGCTCGATGGCGGATGGACCCATTCGGGTCTTCCTCAATGCTATGCTCTACAGCAGCAATAGCTTCTTCTGTACGCACCGTACAGCGTCTCTGGGGATGCGAGTTATCAATAAGAGTAAACGTGGTGCGAAAACGTTCCATGGTTAATCGAATTAACTGCTCTGATGGACGATTTTGTCGACGATAAAATGGACGTAGTGCGCGATACGTTTTCCGCACAGAACCATTATTTTCGAAATAAAATTGCACTATTTGCAAGCGTTGTTCAGGCGTGAGTCTATTCATGATGAATTGCCAAACCAAACTGAGAATAAATCACTTGACAGCTGTTAAATCGGTCGCCATCTTGAAAAGTAATGTCAACTTAAAGTTCTATACCTCTATAAAAAAACACCCTTTACAACCTAATGCCACCCCTAGACCATAATAGGCATCACTTAGTCGCAGTTACCGACAAGGAAAGGCTTTCCATTACTGAAGAAAATGTTGTTTGAAAAATGGTCAGCCGACTTTAATTGTTGCGAGAGTTGGAGGTGCACATATCTGGCAAAAACTCTGACTGAAGGATTGTAATGACCAGGTATGTACGTATGTATTTAGGAGTACATAACATACATACATACATAATTGGTCACTACAACCTTTCAGTCAGGATTACGACCAAGCTTCTTACGCCACTTATGTTGTGTGTGTTAATTTTATACATGAGTGCCCGAGACCTACAGTTGATTCCGAAATGCAGAAGGCTTTCATGGCAATTTTTATTTTCTCTGGGAGTTTTTGCCAGAAATTTGCTTAGAGCAAGTCACCGAAGGTCTTAAGTCTAATAAGCCAACACACAGCCTACTAGACTACAGTGACTTCAAATCCATACACCAAATGCAGTCAGAAGGTTGACCAAATTCCTAAGAACGATTTTTTTTTACGTTGAGGAGGAGTAAATGTACCTAATCGCACCATAGGGGAACTCGTCACTATCCGCCGTGTGTGGGGCCCTCGCCCACTAAATCTCCCCCTCTTCTTTTGGACTCTTTGTGCCCACTCCGGAACTACTGTGGTATTACTTCAAAGTGGAGTCCGTCTGGCCATTTGTTCCCTTTATATCCATAACCGAGTCCGGATTGCGCAACAAAATCCGAGAAGGTGTCTAAACATCCACTCTATTTCTCTCATCCAAGTCAAACTTCTTTGATTTCAGTAAGGCCTCAGTGTAACTAGCTATGCTGTTCCAATTCTCCTCGCTATTCAGAATTACATCGCAGAAGTTCGCGACAGTACAGACGCCGAGTTTGGCCTCAAGATTCCTTATTTCCAATCTCCATTTCTCACAATGAAAGAAAGTGTGTTCCGCATCATCAATCGACGCATCGTCATAGATCCAATTTGGTCGTGTCATCTTCCCCATTTTAAACAGGTACTTACAAAAGTAACCATGTCCGGCTAACAGTTGGGTTAAATAGTAGTTAACCTCACCAAATTTCCTCTCTATCCAGCGGGTAATAGCTGGGAGAAGTTTTGCCGTCCAGTTGAATACCAAGATAGTTGACTACTTGCCGCGTCGTCAGAGTGGTGTCGCATATCGTAACGTCGATTTCCAGCGGTATACGCTTCCTCGTAAGAAGTATCAACTCTGTCTTCTCCGTTGCGAGTTTGAGTCCTCTGTCCTCGAGGCAGTGCGTACACTGCGTTGCCGCACAGGCCTTATCTGTTGTGCTTCCCGGCTCATTAAATTTCTTTATAATCGTGCCAATATTTTCCGGACCTCTACAATATTTTCAAGATCGTGGTCATGGCCATTTAGAAAGTGTCACAATGCTTATTGGATGCCGTCATTTTCCCTGACTATCTCTCGATTTATTTCAGCAAGAAGGCTGGGATTTAGTGCCTAACGAATGGCAGTTCGATGTCTATGCTCGTGTATGAATTCCGGGGATTTCTCAGGGAAATTTTGTGTCATAAAAATGTTACTCTTTTATAAGTTTTAGGACATAGTGATACTGGAGAAGGAAGTTATTTTGCTAATGAACTGGCATGGGCCCGACATATTACAGGGAATAGTTATTCCGATTGCTTCAGTTAAACTATGTATTCTCCTGTTAAACTTCTCTTTAGTTAAACTTCGTATTCTCCTGTTAAAGTTTTCCTTAGTTAAACTTCGTATTCTCCTTCTTATTCTCTTCGTATTCTCTTCAGTTAAACTTCGTATTCTCCTGTTAAACTTCTCTTTAGTTAAACTTCGTATTCCCCTTCTTATTCTCTTCGTATTCTCTTCAGTTAAACTTCGTATTCTCCTGTTAAACTTCTCTTTAGTTAAACTTCGTATTCTCCTTCTTATTCTCTTCGTATTCTCTTCAGTTCAACTTCGTATTCTCCTGTTAAACTTTTCTTCAGTTGAACTTTGTATTCTCCTGTTAAACTTCTCTTTAGTTAAACTTCGTATTCTCCTGTTAAACTTCTCTTCAGTTAAACTTCGTATTCTCCTGTTAAACTTTTCTTCAGTTGAACTTCGTATTCTGCTGTTAAACTTCGTATTCTCATGTTAAACTTCTCTTCAGTTGAACTTCGTATTATTCAGTTAAACTTTGTATTCTCCTGTTAAACTTCTCTTCAGTTAAACTTCGTATTCTCCAGCTAAACTTTGTATTCTCCTGTTAAACTTCTCTTCAGTTGAACTTCGTATTCTCCTGTTAAATTTCTCTTCAGTTGAACTTCGTATTCTGCTGTTAAACTTTACTTCAGTAGAACTTCGTATTCTCCTTCTTATTCTCTTCGTATTCTCCAGCTAAACTTCGTATTCTCCTGTTAAACTTTTCTTCAGTTGAACTTCGTATTCTCCTGTTAAACTTTACTTCAGTAGAACTTCGTATTCTCCTTCTTATTCTCTTCGTATTCTCCAGCTAAACTGCGTATTCTCCTGTTCAACTCTTCTTCACTAGAACTTCGTATTTTCCAGTCGTCCTAGGAGGTCTAAATAGCAATATTACTAGGCTTTGCTGGACTTGCATGGCGTGATTGTTTTTGTTAAAGCGCAACACCATCCATTGTACCAGGCTCCACTGCGGTTTTTAAAGGCCAATTTACATTCTTAAGAGATGCCGACAGACTTAAAAGACTTCTGCAGGAGCTTTGGGTCTGTGGTAACCGTCTCTTGCCATGAAGAGATGATGGTTAACTAATTTTACCTCATGTAAACAATGTAATCCATTGTACTATGCTCCACTATGGTTTTTAAAGGTCAATTTACGTTTTGAAGAGATGTCGATAGACTGCAAGAGCTGTGGGTGGTTAACTTATTTTACCTCATGTAAACAATGTAAACTTAAGGTCTTATAATTAAAATTTGTATTAACTGCTTAGTTTACATCATGTAAACAAACGAAAAAATTAGAAAAAATCGTTTGTTATGGCTTTCGTAAACACTTTTTCGTTTACATTCTTTACATTTCCATTTACTTGTAGTAGTTGCCGCTTTAAATCCAAACAAGCTTTTAAACTTTATTTAAATAAGAATTATTCTCTTCGGTTTTTTTTGTTTTTGTTCTTCTGCACTATTTTTCAATTACTCCCTGACTTCAAACCATCCTTTATGAACCAGATAAGTTATGAACTTAGCCTGAGTGGTGCGTATGTATGTCTTCCTTTTTTTCTATCTTCTTGGCCTTTAAGCCCAAACTGCCATGAACGTTTAAATGCTAGAATGAGAAAAGGGTCCTTGAGACTTAAGTCAATATGTAGAATTTTCAAGGCTATTAACTATTTGTTGTTTGTTTTTCTTTTTTGTGCATGTACCAGCATGTTCATGTATTTAGCATAATGCTTGGCTATGATGGGAAAAAAATTTTCCTCTTTAAAGTTTGAATTTGTTTTGCGTAATTTGTTGGCGGCTTAGCTATTACGGTGACATTAAAGAAGAGGCCAAGAGACAAATAGTCTTTGAAAAATATGCGAAAAAGCCATAAAAAACAAACAGACTAACAGCAGCAGCAACAACAGCAAATTAAAGATCAGTGTCAATGTCATTAAAGCATTTTTAATTTTAAAAGGTTTTTAAATGCCTTTTTAACTCTGGTTTCTGATTTCTGTTGTTGGTTTTTTTCTTTTTTCTTCAGAAATATTTTCTATTTTTTTCATCTTTTTTTGTTTGCAATTTGAGGCCAGTGAGAGATAACAATAAATCAATTAAAATATTCTGCGGCCTATGCAATAATGATGATTTGTTTTAAAAATATTTAACAAAATATTTAAATGAATCGATTTGATGATGCATTATTAAGCAAATTAAAGCCATTAGAGACCACAAACTATTTACACACACACAGAATCAGAATGAAAGCAAATGTCCACATTATATTACAGAATATGGGAAAGGCTTAGCTTAAGTGAATTGTTTACATTTCTTACAAAGCCTAACTAAAAACAAGAAATTTTTTCTATTAACACATGAACACATGGCCCTTACAAATGCCGAGGAAAATTAGTTGCAAAAGTCAATAAAAAAAAGGTTTTTTTATGTAAATTTCTACAAAAAATGATTTTTTACATATTTTACATTATGTAAACAAAAAATATTTTACCATTTCCTTTCTAATTTTTTAACTTTTTATGGAAATTTAATAGTTAAATAATTCTTTACATTTTTTACGCCATGTAAAAATTAGGAAAATTAATTGCTGAAGTCAACAAAAAAGATTTTTTCATGCTAATTTCTATGTAAAATGATTTTTTACATATTTTACTTAATGTAAACAAAAATATTTTAACATTTCCTTTCTAATTTTATAACTTTTTATGAAAATTTGTTTGCTAAACATTTCTTTACATTTTTTACGCCATGTAAAAATTAGGAAAATCAATTGTTGAAGTCAACAAAAAAGTTTTTTTATATAAATTTCTATGTAAAATGATTTTTTACATATTTTACATCATGTAAACAAAACATATTTTACCATTTTCTTCCTAATTTTTTAACTTTTTATGTAAATTCAATAGTTAAACAATTCTTTACATTTTTTACACCAAGTAAAAATTAGGAAAATCAATTGCTGAAGACAACAAAAAAAATTTTTTATGCAAATTTCTGTGTAAAATGAGTTTTTACATATTCTACACAATTTAAATAAAACGTATTTTATGATTTCCGTTCTAATTTTTTAACTTTTTAAGTAAATTTGATGGCTAAACAATTCTTTACATTTTTACACCATGTAAAATTAGGCAAATTAATTGCTGAAGTCAATAAAAAAGTTTTTTCATGCAAATTTCTATGTAAAAAGATTTTTTACATATTTTACACAATGTAAACAAAACATATTTTAACATTTCCATTCTAATTTTTTAACTTTTTATGGAAATTTGTTAGTTAAACAATTCTTTACATTTTTTACACCATGTAAAAATTAGGAAAATTAATTGCTGAAGTAAAAAAAAAAAAGTTTTTTTATGTAAATTTCTATAAAAAATGATTTTTTACATTATGTAAACAAAAAATATTTTACCATTTCCTTCCTAATTTTTTAACTTTTTATGGAAATTTAATAGTTAAACAATTCTTTACATTTTTTACACCATGTAAAAATTAGGAAAATCAATTGCTGAAGTCAACAAAAAAGATTTTTTTTTTTGCAAATTTCTATGTAAAATGATTTTTTACATATTTTACATAATGTAAACAAAACATGTTTTAATTTTTCCGTTCTAATTTTTAGTTTTTTTATATTAATTTGTTAGAGAATCAATTGTTGACATTTTTTACACCATGTAAATAATAGTAAATTTTTGATATTTTATACTTTAAAGATATTACAACGTTTGTTTTTTAGATAATTGATGTAGATTTCGTAGCAAATAAATTCTTTACATTTTTTACATCGCGTAAACAATTCTATATTCTTTTGAATTTAATGTATAAGAAAATTTGCAATATTTCCTTTTGTTTTCCTTCAGTTTCTGATGTAAACTTCAAAGTATAACAATTGTTTACAATTTTTACACAAAGTAAACAATGCAGAATTTCTCAAATATATAATATTTCTCTTAATTTTCATTTAGTTTCACGCATAAATTATCGGGTGAAACAATTATTCGCATTTTTTACACCATGTAAACAATCATTTTTATTTGGAAATTAAATAATCAAAGATAAGTTATGATATTTTTTTTTTGTCTTTTGTTTAGTTTTTAGAGTAAATGAAGTTGTAAACCAATTATTTACATTTTTACAGTATGTAAACAGCAAATTTTTTTATATATCAAATAATTATTGATTTTATTTAGTTATCATGTAAATGAGTATGTAATAAATTTTTTACATTATTTACGCCATATAGACAATGCTTTTTTTGTTCGAAATTAAATAGTCGGGAAAAAATTTTCAGCGTTTCTTTCTTTTTTAGTTTGATTTTTGACGTCAATCAATTCTTTATATTTTCAACACCATGTAAATAATGAAGAATTTCTGTATAAATTTAATTGTTAAAAATTTAATAACATCTCAATTTGCTTTCATTTGGAATTTTGTTTTGAATTTCCTAGTGAAATAATTATTTACATTGTTTACACAAGGTAAACAATGTTTCTTTCTTTCAAGTAAAATAATTATAAAATATGTTTGTAGCTTTACTTCTTTTTTTGTTGAGTATTTAGTGTAAATTCAGGTGTAAAAATATTTTTTATATTTTTTACACCATGTAAACAATGAAGAGTTTCTTATAAATTTAGTATTTCTTCGTTCTTTCAGTTAGATTTTCGTTTTAATTTCCGAACCGAACAATTATTTACATTTTTACACGATGTAAAAAAGCTTTTTTCTCCCGTCTTTAAGTTATTTTTTCGTTTTTCAGAGTAAAACAATTATTTACATTTTTTACACGATGTAAACAATACTTTTTAGGCTTTAAATCAAATATTAAAAGAAAAATTATATACCATTACCTTATGTTTTTGCTTAGTTTTTAGTATAGTTTAAGGTATAATTGATTTCTTTACATTACCCATTAAATTCTTTACATTATTCCACATATTTTTCAATAAAATGTAATTCTTTACATAGATTACTTTGGGTAAACAGCTGATTCTTTTTTTTGTATAAATTTATTTTACAACACGAAAATGTATTATTACTCATGGAATTTTTGTTTTCCATTCTAATGCAAGTGTAATTTAATTTTTTACATTCTTTACATTTCTTACTTTAGGTAAACAATTGACTATTTTACAAACTTTAATCTTGTGTCATTAATAACGTAATAAGTTTCCACATTAAATTTCAGTAAAATTCTTCAATTCAATTCTTTACATGTATTTTACTTTAAGTAAACAATTGTAAAATTTTACATACTCAATTAGGGAAGTAAATTTTTATATTTACTACATAACTTTGAGAATATTTCAATTCTTTACATTGTTTACCTTAGGTAAACAATTGTAAAATTTTACATACACAATTAGGAATGTAAATTTTTATATTTACTACGTTACTTTGAGAATATTTCAGTTCTTTACATATTTTACTTTGGGTAAACAATAAGAAAACAATATAATACCTTGCATGTTTTACTCTGAAATATTGTCACTTGAAATAAAAACGAAACAAATTGGTTTTTAAAACGCAAAGATTATGGCAAAAATCATAATTTCGTTTGATTTGTGGATAAAACAGCAGGTTACTGGGAAAGACAAAATATTTTACCAAAAACTACCAAAATTAAACTGTAACTGTAACAGTGTTTGGTTATTTCAAATATCGTTTAAATAAAACAAAATTCGCTAAAAACAACAGCAAAAACTTAATGTAAATATTTCAATTTCTTCTACACCAAGGGGGGTCGGCATGGCATGATGTTGGCAAAATGTAGATGATCTTTCAAAAGGCCAAATTAATAATACGAATAGACCCTAAAGGGCTTTAAAAATTAACAAATTAATCATAATATTTTATATATGTTAATAACTGTAACTAAAAAAAAAAATACCAACAAATCTTCAGCGTCATTTTCGTTCAGCTTAATTTGTATATTTTTCTGGGTCAAAAAAACAAACCAAAAAACAAACGAAGAAACGAAATATGTTTGTGGTAGAAAAGTTCGTATAACATTATCAGCATAATACCTGCTGTTCGAAGCAAAAATTTCATTCATTTGCCAGGTTGCTTTAATTTCTTTCCTTACTTTCTCTCTATTTTTTTTCGTAGAAAAAAATTTTTTTCTTTTTTGGGAGAAAAAAATAAAAAAAATTTTTAATTTAATTGCCACAAATTAAGAGAAAATTAATGAAGAAAATAATTAATTAACAGCAGACAAAAACACTTGTTTCACATTGTTTTTTATTATAAGGACTTGATTTAATAACAGCCCATCAACCACAGATAACCTAAGAGAGGTAAGAGGCGTACATAAGGTCCATGTATGGTTTGCTTTCGCTAAGAAAGTTCCTTGCAAGGCAAATTCATCAGTTATACAATTACTCGGGAATATTCTTAAGGCCAGGAACCCATACTACATTGACACAAAACTAACGCGAAACTCCATCATGTCCATCTATGGCATACGCCAACCATTTGATTCAATAACAGCCCATAACCACAGATAATCTAACAGAGGTAAACGGCGTAAGGTCATGTATGGTTTGCCTTTCGGTAGGAAAATGCCTTGCCAAGCATATTCAACAGTTAAACAATTACTCGGGAATATTCTTAAGGCCAGGAACCCATACTATATTGGCACAAAACTAAAACGCGAAAGTCCATCATGTCCATCCATGGCATACGCCAACCATTTTAGACCTAAAGACTGCACGCGAAAGGGATATGATTGCCTCTTTATAGTCAAATAGGACACAAACGTTATTAATTGAAGATTTTTAGGGTCTTTCTTAAGGGTTTCCTTTCTTTAAATTTAAATTAAAATGTTTCCTAGATATTATCGAATTTTTTCTTTGCTTGAAAACCTTTTGACACCATTATGTGGCGCCTTTATTATTCTAATATCTTCCATGGGGTCTCTTGGTGGAATGCATCCAATTTTCAATGACTCTGCCAGATAAACTCGGTCGAAATAGACCAATGACATGGGTTAGGTTGGCTTTGAGAACCGCTGTGACCACGTGCAACTTAAAAAAATCCCACAAGAAAACAGTCCAACGGGGTCAAATCACATTATGTGGCGCCTTTATTATTCTAATGTCTTCCCTGGGGTCTCTGGATGGAATGCAGCCAATACTTATGTTCAATTTTCAATGACTCTGGCGTATAAATCCGGTAGAAATAGATCAATGACATGGGTTAGGTTAACTTTGAGGACCACTGTGACCACTTGCGACTTAAAAAAAATCTCACAAGAAAAAGTCTAACTGGGTCAAATAACATGATTTCAATGCCTAGTATACATCACCTCCATATGAGATAACCATGCCTTCAAATCGCTAGTGCCAAATAATCAATGTGGCATGAGTTGTGTGGTACGTAAAGTCGTCCTGTTGAAACTACATGGCTTTGGTATTGAGGTCATCTGAGAACTGTGATAAGGTGGTCAATGTTGTTTTCAAAGAAATCAGAATCAAACAATAACTTTTCTGCGATAGATTGGACGTCCTTGGGTTTCATTTGAGTTAGTATCGTCTCAAATTCAGGTACCCATTGTTTCATAAACGGGCCTCAAACAATAGCTTTTCTGCGATACATTGTACGCCCTTAGATCTTATTTGAGTTAGTATCGTCCCAGATTCAACAATTTAGTGCGTCCCATTCTTCCATGAATAGGCCTCACTGTTAAAGACAATTTTTCAATAGTTTTTCGGGTCAGTTGCCAGCTGCTTTAGAGTCCAATCAGCAAACACATGTTGTTGTCTGTGGTCCATGTCTATG
Source organism: Sarcophaga variegata (assembly GCA_932273835.1). Lineage (NCBI taxonomy): Eukaryota > Metazoa > Arthropoda > Insecta > Diptera > Sarcophagidae > Sarcophaga > Sarcophaga variegata. Next base: position 115,415,717 of record OW026360.1, read on the forward strand.
GTCATCCATTATGTTTTGGCAAAACAAACTGAATAAATGACAACTAATTTGACAGATGTAGCTTCCACAAGATGACCGTTACACACATATATACATACATAATTGGTTATTACAAGCCTTCAGTCAGGATTACAAACTAGCTTCTCACACCACTTACGTTGTGTGCGATAATTTTATCCATACGTGGTGGGATTTACGGTTTAAAGTCGACTCCGAACGACAGATTTTTTCTGGGAAACTTTTTTATGTTAATTTTATTTACTCTCAGAGTTTTTGCTAGAAGTCAGGTGAGAGGAAGTCGCCTAGGAAATATTTTTTCATACTTCGTTTTGTTGGAGATGGTTGACCTGGGTTTTTAACCGTGGCCTCACTTCTAATAAGCCAACACACTACTAAATAGACTATGGCCACTTCATAAAGTGGTAATCTCAAGGAAATATGGACTGATAATGCTATCAGCTTAAAAGCGCCCCCTCCCCAAACAGTGAATAATATGAATTGCTTGGATGCTCTTCGATCTTATATGGAGTGGCATCATCTCAAATTCGAAAAATGTTTTTGTTCATTCATAGCGAAATTTACCTCATCGCTGTCTCTAATCCATGTTAATCTGTCCATGACATACATACATACATACATACATAATTGGCCATTATAACCCTTCAGTCAGGATTAAAGCCTAGCTTCTCACACCATTCGTGTTGTGTGCATTAATTTTTTTATACGTGAGTGGCGGGACCTACAGTTTAACGTCGACTCCGAACGACAGATTTGTTGTGAAATTATTCGTGGCAGTTTTATTTACTCTCAGAGTTTTTGCCAAAAATCCACTGAGAGGAAGTCGCCGAAGAAATATTTTTTTCATATTTCGTTTTGATTTTTGACCTGGGATACGAACCCTGGGTTTACGTCTAATAAGCCAACACACTACCTACTACAATACGGACTTCTATCCGTGATGATTTGACAAAGCAGACTGAATAAATGACAGTTAATTTGATAGATGAAATCACCCTAGTCTAGTAGATAGTGTGTTGGCTTATTAGACGTAAAACCAGGTTTCAAACCAAAGATCAGACATTGAAACGAAATACAAAAAGTATTTCCTCGGCGTCTTGCTCTCAGTAGATTTTTGGCAAAAACTCTGAGGGTGAATTAAAAATCGCCATGAAAAGTTTTATCAAAAAAATCTGTCATTCGGAGAAGGCTTTAAACTGTAGGTCCCGGGCACTCATGTATAAAATGAACACACTTTACATAAGTGGTGTGAGAAACTAGGTTGTAATCGTGACTAAAGGGTTGTAATGACCAATTATGTATGCATCAGAGGTCAGCAATGAGTATTCAAAACGATAAGTAGATTCGTATCATACTCAGAATATCTGATACTTATATGCATTCATACTTATTTTAATGTCATACTCATGCTACTCATATTCAAATTTTGAACTACTCATGGTACTCATACTTAACAATACGCATGATGTTATTGATTTCGACTCTCCATGACTCATCGTATACACGAATCACAAAATAAGTATGATTCGCATACGAACACTACAAGACTCACAAGAAGGTTGTGTGTTTGCTCTGCTTGCTGTGTTTGTCTTTTTTGTTTGTGTCGTTCTTCTTTCTTTGTAAATGCAACAACAACTAAGACTGTAAATTTTGACGAATGACTCGAATCACTCGAATCATTTATGAGTATTATAAGTATTTTTTTAAATTTATGAATCTGAATGAGTAGGCAGGCGTATGAATCAAACATATTTCGTATGGTATGAGTTTGATGTCAACGTTGTACTCATACCCATTGCAACTTGTACTTATAAATCAATGTTGTACTGAGTACGAATGAATCAGAGTAGTGGGATTTCAATACTGTTGACTTACTCATACTCAAAATTTCATGAGTACTTATGAGTGGCGAAAAAGCGATTCATTGCTGATCTCTGGTATGCATGTATGTAATTTGACAGATGTAGCTTCAACAGACGGTCCTTATCAACTGAATTCAATCGAAATTCAAAAGTTCCTGTTGGGAGACCTCTAAGTCTCTTTTAAGCAGTGATGAGTCCTTAAACTATTTACCAGGAGTAGAAGTGGGGCTGCTTGTTCTATTGTTAAGAGAAGAGCATGTTTCACAAACCTTAAGGAGAAAAAAACTTCCTTGTTTTTTGGCTTTTGTCTAATAAATAAATTATCTAATCAACTGCTCTCCCCTTGTGGAGGGGAATATGCAAATTACAACGTTTGTTTCTGTTTTACAGTTACTTTTTCGTAATTATTTTTACAAAATAAAAATTTTTTTCTCCAATTTGTAAATGGAAACTGCAAAAAATGTTAGCTACGAGTGATGTTTAATAATTTTTTATATAATTTTTTAAATCATAATAACAATAACAACAACAATAATAATAATAAATTTAAAGGTTAAATCAAATTAATGCCACAATTTAAGTTGCCACTTAAAGTCAAAAAAATTTTTTTTTTAAAAAGATGAGCTCATGTCGTGTTTCGAACAATAAAATTGAAATGAAACTGAAACAACAAAACGAAACTAAAAAGCAAATCATTATGAGAAGAAAATCTACGAATTAAATAGAAAATAAAAAAAAACTTAAAAAAAGCAAAACTTTGCTTTGCTTTCTTTGTTAATAAAAAAACAATGAGAAAAAAACTCTGCAACAAACTAACAAAATGACTTTAATTGTCTGTCTTGAGTGATGTTTGGTAATGATTTGGTTTTAAATTTGAAATGACTGGCTGACTAGCTGACTAGCTGACTGAACTTAACCGAATGAATGTTAAATAGCACGCGCATTTGCACAATTTCCTGTGTAAATGCAAAATGTGCACAACAAACAAACAAAAAAAATAATTTCAAACCTCAAACAATAAAAAAAAACTTTTTATGGTAACATCATCATCAACATCATCGTTTGATGATGGTTCAACAATTTTTTTGATAAAAAAAAAACAAAAAAACGTTTTAATTTTTTTTCCTGTCTTGGGCAAACACCTGCCAAAAATTATTTTAAAAAAGAAATAAAAATTTCAAATAATTTTTAAAGAATTGACAACAAAAATTGCAAACAAAAATTTAAAACTGAACAAAAAACATCATTTCCAGTAGGCTCTTGATTTTGGTTATATAACCCAACTTTTTTTAAGCATCCAAAAGGATTTTTTTTATTTTTTATTGGTCATCCATCTTACGTTTTCCTGATCGATTTTTGTTTTGAGTAAAAGGTATGCTACTTACGAATATCGTGCGTTTAACAATCGAAGAAGACCCAAAAACGTTGGTTGAAACAAAACCTTATTGATGGTCATATATATATATATATATATATATATACTATACTTGTTTTGACTGACAAGTGCACGTCCTCTAACCTAATCTAACCGAATAATGTCGGTTGATTATGATATATATATATATATATATATATATATATATATATATAGACGTTTAGATTAAGTGGCGTATATTTTTCAAATGGTAAAGTCCCACTTAGACTTGATTTTAGACCCTTTAAAATGCCACAATTTAGTACAGGGTGGCTGATATATAAGGCAACAAAGTAAAGCGCTATATTTTTTAATTTTTTTTTTAATTTTATTGTTCAAAAGCAAAAAATGTTGGAAATAACATCAAATTTTAGAATCAGTTTAGATTTGTTCGAATTGGCCACCTTTGGTACGAATTATGGCCTTCAAACGGCCGACAAAGCCATCACAGGCTGCACGAAAGTGCTTTGTAAATACTTTGGTATTTTTTAGTGAGAACCTTACTCACCACAATGCCCCAGGCGCAAAAGTCCAACGGATTGAGATCCGGAGATTTTGGTGGCCATTGTGTAGTAGAAATGAAGCGAGGAACCTCCTTTTTAAGCCATTCTTGGTTGACGCGTGCTTAGTGCGGTGGTGTTTGAGTCCTGTTGGAATGTCCATGGTCTGCGACCGATATGTTTGTCTGCCCAGGGCTTCAATACTGTCTTTAAGACATTTTCCCGATGAATACGAGCGGGGAGCGACCATCGGCCGTTACGGCGGCCCACACCATTACCATCGGCGGCGCTTGAGTTCTGGTGGCCAATCGCAGGTGTAAATTTTCAGCTGACCTCTTTGGCAAGTAAACCCGATCATTTTGTTTGTTCACAAACTGCTCAATTTGGAATGGCTTCTCATCTAACTTTTTTTTGTCCATCGGTGAGCTCTTGCACTTTTTGGAACTTCAATGGCTTTAGTCCAAGATCATTTTTCAATATGTGTTGCATCCGTTCTCGCGATATGTTTAGCTCACGAGCAATTTTTCTACCACTGCGGCGTAGATTTCGATCAAATCTGGCCTTCACTTTTCGGATCATTTCTGGTGTTGTTACCGTTTTTTTTCGTCCACTTTTTCGACGCGATGCAACACTGCCAGTACCGCGGTAACGAGCAATGGTACGAGAAACAAAAGATTTATTCACATTTAAATGCTGGAGGGCTCTAACGATAGCCACTTGTGGTTTTCCAGCCAAATATAAAGCAATCACACTATCACGCTTGTATTCCATCACGAATAACTTTTTTTCTGAATGCAATCGATCAAAATGCTTTTGAAAAAAACCTTGTAAATAATAAAATGAACTGTCACTGGAATAAATCTGTCAGCTGTCAGACGAGCGGTTTACAAATGATAACAACCTGAAGTTGGTTGCAATACATATCAGCCACCCTGTATATCTAGCTTGGGGATCAAACATTACATACATACATACATAACACAGCCCTTCAAATTTGTACTTTTTTATGCAAATAAGACGGCTCCAGGAGTTTCCCAAGGCATTTTGCGCATCTGGGTTCAAAAACTTTCCATCAGAAAAAGGGGGGTTGAAACCCCTAAAAATAACGTTTTTTGCCATTTTTGAAATTTTGTAGAGCTTAACACTGACGTGCTAGAACCATTGCTATTGTCAGAAATTGACAATTGATTTTTGCTCTTTAAAATGAGCCCAAAGCCAAACTGTTTGCATGCACCCTTAAAGTAGGGGGTAGATTTATGTCAAAGGGTGCAGAGAAAAAGGAACACATTACGGAGGTCCTTAAAAATTAATCAGATTTACTTGAAAATTGTTACTCTGGGGTTTTTGGGGTCGCTGATTACAGATCTTCATTCAGATTTAAAAACATCAAAATGGCGGATCCAATATGGCGGTCGAGGTTTATAAAAACTAATTAGATTTACTTGACCGCCATATTGGATCCGCCATTTTGAATTTTTTAAATCTGAATGAATTCCAGGTCACACATCAAAATTGAATTTGAAAAAATATTTCTTCGGCGACTTCCTCTCAGTATATAACTGGCACAAACTCTGAGAGTAAATAAAATTGCAATGAAAAGTTTCTCACACATTTGTAGTTCGGAATGGACTTTAAACTGTAGGTCCGGTCACTTATGTATGAAATTAAAGCACACAATATAAGTGATACGAGAAGCTAGGTCATAAACCTGACTAAAGGGTTGTAATGACCAATTATGTATGTATGGATTGACAAGAAATGCTATCTGCTGACTAAACTAGAATTTTAAGCTTGAATTTTAAGTTGATGAATGATTTTTAAAATTTTATTTCTTTATTTAGTTTATATCATGTTTTTATTGAGTTTAAATACAAAAAAAGAAAAACAACAGAATTTTTACTTTTCAATTAAAATGAAAAAAAAAAAGTTTTTTAAAGTTTTACTTTCAAAATCATAAAGTCACGTTTCTTGCATGGACTTATGCTATGCGATACAATGATCACTATCACTACAAAAACAATAAAAACAAAATACAAGTAAATTATAAAGAAAACAATAATAAAAACAAAGAAGAAAAAAAAGAAATTCAAGGTCAATTATAAGAACATTTTATATAAAAAAGAGGGGGGACAAGAAAAGAAAAACACAACACGATTTAAAGTCTTTAAAATTAAAACTAAGGAGTGTTTAAGAGCAGGCAAGAAGGAGAAGAAGAAGAAGGAAAAAAATGCTTTAAAGATTGTGGTCACTTAATTACGGTTGTAATGATTAAATCTTTAAGATAAGCTCGGCTCTAAAAAAAAAAGAATTTAAAACAAATTTTGTTTTAAAAAAATTTTATTTCAAAACATTTTTTACAAAAAAAAAACTGATGAGTAAGATTTTACATGCATTGGCATTGGCAGATAGGATAAGAATTTCCTGTATTTTAAGCCTTTAAAGATTTTTCTTTATCGTCATAATATTTGATGAACAAATTACGTCACTTTTGCTTATTAAAAATCATTTTTCATTTTGCATTTAAGTGTTGAAATAATATACTTTGCCCCTGTCGATAAGGGGAGTATATTTGTTTGTTTTGTGGTCTTTGTGGAAAGGTGTTAATTGTTTAGGATTTCTTTTGCCAAAAATTGGATGAAGAAAAAAAAATTATTTTTCAATTCAATTTTTTTTTTCTTAAAAAGAGAAACACACTTCGCACTGCTAAAAAGCTTATATTTTTTAAATTTATTCTGATTTCTTGTTTTTAAAAAAGTTCAAAACAAAGTAAAAAAAGAAAAATAAATGAAATAAAACCAGCCTTGAGGTCATTGTTTTATAAAGAGGGCTTTTTAGCTACAGTAGCTTAAGCTACTATCAAAACAGAGACAGATAGAGAGAGCGAGAGAGAGAGTGAGAGAGCTTGGCATTAATAAACTAAATTTATTTATTTGTTTTTCTATTTCAATAATTAATTTGGTTTTTTATCGATTTTTAATTGTAATCGACGAACAGAGCTTGTATTTCTTGGTATTGCTATAAACAAGTTTGTGTCTTAAGTCTTTTGTTTAGTATAGCACTTACTTACAGCTGCTAATAATGAGTTCATTAATTTTATTATTTAAATAATTTATTATTCAAACAATTATAATGTTAAACTAAAAACCACTTAATTTGAGTTAAGTAAACAAACACACAAGTATTGTAAATGAAAAAATTCATACAAATTTTATAACAAACAGTTCATATTAAAGGCACAAACTAGTTAACCATTTATAGGTTTCTTAAGTAAAAATAAATACATACATATATAAATCTATGTTTACGATGAGATTTGTATTACATTATAATGGCTGGACCAGCGGCCATAGTCTTAGTAGACATCAGGCCACCGGTTCTAAAAAAATATTCCTCCGGCAACTTTCTCTCAGCAGATTTCTGGCAAAAGCTTTCGAGAGTAAATACGAAATTGCCATGAAAAAATTTCTCTAAAAATCTGCTGTTCGGAGTCGACTTTAAACTGTAGATCCCACCACTCATGTATTGGATCCGCCATTTTGAATTTTTTAAATCTGAATGAAAATCTGTAACCAGCGACCCCTAAAACCCCTGAGTAACAATTTTCAAGAAAGTCTGATTAATTTTTAAGGACCTCTGTAATGTGTTTCTTTTTCTCTTGCACTCCTTTACATAAACCCACGCCCTACTTTAAGGGTGCATGCAACCAATTTGGCTTTGGGCTCATTTTAAAGAGCAAAGATCAATTGTCAATTTCTGACAATGGCGATGGTTCTAGCACGTCAGTGTTTTGCTCTACAATTTTTCAAAAATGGCCAAAAACACCTGAAGCCATCTTAATTTGCAGGGCTGTGTAATAAATGTAAACAACAATGTTTAAATTTATAACAACGATGTTTACATTTATAGAAATTTCACCAAGGCGAAGTCAGGAACATTCGCCTTTAAGAACATTCATCAGACTGTTTACTCTGACATATACAAGGCAAAGCAGCCGACTGAGTGAGTGCAGTTCAGTCAGTCTTGTGTGAACACGCGGTGTGTTTGAAGATCTCCGTTAGAAAGATTTGTCGAATAATTGTCTAGTAATTGTTGTTGTTTACATAAAGATGTGAGCAGTGGCACACAGAATTTTGCAAATAATAAAGAATTTTAATTAAAACTAAATACAAAATTTATTTTTATTTCATTTGCAATCAACGAGCTCATATTTTAAACGTGTTTAAAAGCTATAAAACGTAACAATATTGACGCCGAATGATAGATTTTTAAGAAACTTTTCATGGCAATGTTATTTACTCTTAGAGGTTTTGGGACTACTAGGCTAGCAGAGATGAATGCCTCCTTCGAAAAGGCATTAACCCTGTACGGATGGGTATCCAGTGTGAGCCTCTGGTGCTTTGTTTTCCCCTTCAGTACGTTGGACTTGAAAAGATTTCTCTTCTGGATAGATAACCAATTAGAATACAGATTCAAATCTATTCTGTTGAAAAACTGATAAGAGCACAGATAGATGCCTCCTTCGGAAAGGCATTAACCCTGTACGGGTGGGTACCAGAGATCGGCAATGAATCGCTTTTTCGCTACTCATAAGTACTCATGAAATTTTGAGTATGAGTGAGTCAACAGTATTGAAATCCAACTACTCTGATTCATTCGTACTCACTACAACATTGATTTATAAATACAAGTTGCAATGAGTATGAGTACAACGTTGACAAAAAACTCATAACATTCGAAATATGTTTGATTCATGCGCCTGCCTACTCATTCAGATTCATAACTTGAGAAAAATACTTATAATACTCATAAATGATTCGAGTGATTTGAATCATTCATCAAAATTTATAGTCTTAGTTGTTGTTGCATTTACGAAAAAAGAAGAAAGACACATAAACAAACAAGACAAAAACAGCAAGGAGAGCAAGCACACAACCTTCATGTGAGTATATTGTGGTGTCCGTACGCGAATCATACTTATTTTGTGATTCGTGTATACGATGAGTCGTGGAGAATCGAAATCAATAACACGATGCGTATTGTTAAGTACGAGTATCATGAGTATTTTAAACTTTGAATATGAGTAGTATGAGTATGACATTAAAATAAGTATGAATGCGTATAAGTATCAGAAATTATAAGTATGATTCGAATCTACTCATCGTTTTAAATACTCATTGCTGACGTCTGGTGGGTACCTAGTGTGAGCCTCTGGTGCTTTAGTGTCCTTTGCATATAATCAGTACATTTGACTTGAAAAGATTTCTATTCTGGAAAGATAACTAATTAGAACACAGTCTGAAATATATTCCTACCCCCTTCAAATTAGATTCAAAAGGTACTGATCTTCTCAGTAGCAAGGAAGCTTATCTACATTTTCGTTTACTTGTGGCAGCAGAAGGTGACTGTACATACTAATTCTGAGAACGTCTAGTTCTTAAAATTTAAAAGAAAACTTAAATAGAGGAGTAGCATGTCTTGCGGTTAATAAAAAATCAAATCAAAAGTTTATTTTTTATAACTCAATAAACCTTACTTAAAAAAACATTGACTGGCATTTTATAAATCTTGAAAAACTTTTTAAGGAAATATGTGTCAAGGTAACTTGTGTAAAAAATCCTTAAGCCCGGCTTATTTATTTCATTAAGATTTCTGTGCCTAGTTTTTTTTTCTCTTCCAGTTGTTGATTCTTATTTTTGCCAAATAAGGCTGCATCATGTTGTCTTTTTTTTTTGCCTTGTAAAACGTGCCACATGTTTTACACACACACACACACAGACAGTGATAAGCCACAATAAAAGACAGGCTACAATAAATCTGTCTTCAAAAAAAAAACAAAAAAACGCAAAACCAACTGACAAGTGTTTCCTTTTGTGTAAAAAAAAGTGTCACTTCAGTTGATGTGTATGAGATGATGAGTGATTGTAAAAGAAGAAGCAAAAAAGCATTCAGGGTAATATTGCATGTAACTGGCGGCAATAAAGTTGATTGGTAGCTAAACGAAAGACTTAAGAAAGAAACTTGTTTCTTTTTTGTTCTTTTCTTTAAACTTCTACTGAAAGCAGTGATTAATTGGAAGGATCAATGAGTGTTGGAAAACAGTAAGAAAAAACCATAAAATTCGATTGATTACACTGTCCTACAAAAGATAAATTTATAAATATTGCATCGTATCTCCTACCAAAGCTGCTCTTACTGCACTCACGCATGCCATACCAAACGAATTGATTATTCTGAGCAGGGACTGTTGGGCACTAGGACTATTGTCATCTGGAGTAAGTAAGGTTAGGTTATACGGAAATAGCTGTGGTCTATCAGGCAGTGTGTTCTGAACGGACCGTAGGGCACTAGGACTATTGTCCTCTGGAGTAAGTAACGTTAGCTTATACGGAAATCGCCGTAGTCTGGTAGGTAGTGTGTTGGCTTATTAGACGTGAGGCCTCAGTTCAAACCTCCGGCTCAGGCATCTTCAGCTAAACGAAATATGTTAAAATATTTCTTAGGCGACTTCCTCTCAGCATATTTCTGGCAAAAACTCTGAGAGTAAAGAAAAAATTTTCCATGAAAAAGTTTCTGAAAAAAATCTGTATTTCGGAATCGATTTTAAGCTGCAGGTCCTCGGTCACTCATGTATAAAAATTAACACACACATTATAAGGGGGTGGAGTTAGGTTGTAATCTTAACTGAAAGGTACCAATTATGTACATATGTATGCATGTATGTTAATTGAATGCTCTTTGAACGATAGCACTGATTTGATTTGGGAGTTGGTTCTTATTTGTAGGCTGCATGAGAGATCATACGGTTGATTTTTGGGATTTTTTTAAAAATTATTTATGTAGATGAAAAGGACTCAAAGGATAAAAGCAAATAAAATGGATGCAGTTATATGGAGTCATTATTAAACTGCTGCAATCACATAAGCTCAACTGCTATGGTGCTGATGCCATTTTAAAAAATGTATAGAATAAATTAAAGTTTATTGCTTAAGTCTTTTGTTTTTTATCAAAATCAAAAATATTATTGCCAATTAAATTAATTAAATTTTGTTTAATAAATTAAACATTAAAAACGTTTTGTTTAATTTCCAAACAAAACACAGAATTATTTCATAAGCTCGGCTTAGCATTTAAACTTTGTGTGAAATCCAAAGCGTTAAAGTTCAATTATTTAATTTCAATTTTATTGAATTTATTATTAAACAATAGAAGTAAAACAACAAAACTTATAATATTATTTACAACAAAGTAAATATCACTGCATAGTTATTAAATTTATCGCCGTTTTATTATGGTAAAGTATACTTGTTGTTGTTGTATTATGAGAACTAAACTGGTAACAATTAAACAAAGATTTGTTTATAAAACAAAAACAAAAACAAAACAAAATTTATTAATATTTCTTAAAGAAAATATAGAATACCGAGGTACTCTTAACAAATTATAAGGCGTGTTAAATTTGAAATTTTTTTGCCAAAATTTTTTCCTCAATATTCACTTATTTTGTGTTGTTTTTTTTTTTGTTTTTGAAAATTTGAAAACCAAAAAAATTTTAATGATTGTGTTCTAAATTTTTGCTTTGTTTTCAATTTATTATTTTTGTATACCGTAATTGTTGTTGTTGTTGTTTAGTATTTTTGCTTTTGCCACTTGAGTAGTTGTTGTGTGATTTGGCATTGTTTGAAAAGTTTCTTTCTTAAGTCTTTCATTCCTCGTTCATCACCCATCATTTGCTGTGTCTGTTTAAACGCCTCTATATGGGATATCCATTTAAAGTTTTTTGTTTTCTTTTTTTTCTTTGGTTTTTAATTTGATTAATGATTGTTGCTTTAATTTATAACATTTTCCTTTTTTTAAATGTTGCTGTTGTTGTTGTTGTTGTTGAGTTTAGAAACTTTAGAAAAAGTTTTTAAATTTTTTTTTATCAACGAATTCTTTTGATTTTGTTGAAGGAAAAACCACATGCACATACAGAAGATAAGATTTTAAAATTATTGCTAATATAGGGCGTTGCTTTTACACAAATTTAATTTAAATATTTAAAGTATTCTCAGCGTTAAGTTAACTTTAAAAAGTATTGACATTTTGCAATTTTTGTTTGGATATTTCTGTCAAGATCTCTTTCCTGTTCACATTTGTTCTTATAGACTGGATATGCAAAAAATCCAGTTGATAACATTGCAGAGCTTTCCCACAAAAATTATTCTAATGCTAGAGATAAATGCATAAGAATCTCCCAGCTAAACTAACAGAAATTCATGCATTCAGAGTTGTTCTGATTACCCGTTAGAGGCGTGTTCATTTGTTGGACAGTATTGATAAGAATTTGAGCTTAATCATAAGCAAATTCCATTAAACTATATACAGTAGACTAGCTGTACCCAGCGCGTGTTGCTGCGCCACCAACTAAAATAAATTTGCAGGAAAGACATTACGCGAATGTCCAATTAGTTTTGAATCATGTTATTGATTTTGTTTACCGTTGTCCTGATGATTCAGATGAACGGCTCTCAGCGGCATATACTCGAAGATTTTCCAGTCTCAATGCTCGTCTGATCCTGAGGCTCGTAGTGCTTTTTTCTTCCGTGCTTAAGGTGTAGGTCGGCCAATAGCTTGTCATTCATTTTGAATAATTTTCAGTGACACCTTCCATCGGAAATTAATCGCACCAACCTTTGTCGACTCATGCGCAACAACTTTGTTAAACTTGTTGCACAGTTTACGATTTAATTCATTTTGAGTAATTTTCGATGGCACCTCCTGTCGGAAATTGGGCATTCCAACTTAGAAACCTTCGTCGGCTCATGAGCAACAACTTTTCTAAAGATGCACAGTTTACGATTTAATTAATTTTAAGTAATTTTCAGTGGCGCCACCTATCGTATATTGGTCACACCAACCTAGAAACCTTCGTTGGCTCATGCGCAACAATTTTGCTAAAGATCATAACATGATCAAATGCATAGTTTACGATTCTATAAGGTACATACAAACAAACATTCATTTTTATATATGTAGACTATGGGAGGTGACACGCCCACTATAGCCAATCTGCCCGTTTTGTTCATATATACTTCAAAGTCGTCCATATAAAATGTGAGGACTCTAGCTATTGCATTTTATGAGATATGCGACATTAAATACTTTTTGGGTATGTGGGCGTGGCACCTCGCCTACTTGAAATTTAATAGTTCCTTCCAGACATACAGGAAGATACTTGAAAATCGGTCCAGCCGTTTAGCCGTCTATAGACTTTAAACAAACCCACAAACAAATAAACGCACATTCATTTTTATATATAAGAAGATGGCAGAATGGCACATTAATGACAGTTTTATGCTAAAAAGGAAACTTTTTTGTAGAATATACACGTTACACATGCCATCCATGAGGTTCAATGGAACCAGTAATCTATCAGACGCTGGTAATATTTCTTTGCCTGTATGCATGATCAGACAGACATTAGAGGTTAAAGATGGGTAAGCATATACCCCCATATAATAGTTTATGGTCTCTAACGGCACAAGCTTAGACCAGAAGATCTGAAGAAAATGTCATTATTTTAATATGATGCCAGCACTATGCACATGCGTGAAGTTTAGCTCTTATATTTCATGATAACAAATCAATACTCACATCTACCGCCATTACCTCGCCTTTTATAAACCATCTGGGATGTAATCTCCTGATCAAAAGTGTTTTAAAGTCCAATAATGTGAAAAAGAAGTTTAACTCGAGCTTAGGATTAAATTTGATTACATACATACATACGTACATACATACATAATTGGCCATTACAACCCTTTAGTCAGGATTACTGCCTAGCTTCTCACACCACTTATGTTCATTGAGTTAATTTTATACATGAGTGGCAGGACCTACAGTTAAAAATCGACAACCAACGTTAGATTTTTTGAAAAACTTTTTCATGGCAATTTGTTATTTACTCTCAGAGTTTTTGCCAGAAATCTGCTGAGAAGAAGTCGTCGAAGAAATATTTTTTTTTCATATTTTCGTTTTGATGTCTAACCTGGGATACGAAACCGGGCTTTACGTCTAATAGGCCAACACATTACCTACTAGACTACGGCGACTGTCATTAATTTTATTTCATTTTTCAAATACCGATAAAGTCAGACTTGAATCGTTTTGTATTCTCTTTAACGCAATTGCTTGAATTACGCGAAAACCACCGGCTTCAATGGCTTGATTTTGTTTAAGTGTGTAAAAATGCTTCAATTGTCTGCTGCCCTTATGTATGAAAACTTAACAAGTTCGTTGCTTAAGTCTTTTGTTCTTGTTTAACGATTAATTTTAAGCAATTATTGCTTACATTGTTTTAATTTTGCTTACACACAATAATTTATGGTGTTGTTTCGATTTTAATTTCCCAAAAAAAAAAATTATAAGTTTGTTGCTTAAGTCTTTTGTTTTCTTATGCTTTGTTATCTAGAACTGTTTGAAAACAAATCTTATTGTTTGAAAATTTGTGGTGATTTTTCTGGTTGTTTTTTTTTGTTTAAAAAATATTTATTTGGATAATTAAAAACAAATTGTCATTAAACACACCCTTAATGTCAGAAATTTTGGCTGGCAGTCACATGTTTGTACGTACACAACATCATTACATTACAGCCCACCTGATATAAATTTTTTTTTGTTACCAATAACGAAACAATAAGAAACGCAATTGAGAAAAATGGCGTAGAAATCCAATTAAATATCGAAAGAAACAATAATTGTTAGCCTAGACTATGAGAACATGAAACATTTCATATATCAAATAATTGCTGTGTGTGATATAATCTTATTGGTGGATTAGGGAAACAGAAACAAAAAAATAACTCAAGACAGTTGCCAAATTAAAAAACACAAAATAGTTTTGAGAGACAAACAAGTCAATTGGTTTTTAAAGCGTTTATAGGAATTGGTTTTCTGTTTATTGACATGAGGATAAATTTGGTGTGTGTTTTTTGTTTGTTTTCGTTTGTTTTTGTTTATAAAACACCTACGTACACAGCAGATTTATTTGTTATTTAGAGGTTTAACAATTTTTAAAAGGCTTTTTATGCTGTTTTTCGCTGAATTAGAACGTGTTAAGCCTTTAATAATAACACCCCCCGTAGAAGGAATTACACAATTTACAAGTGATTGAATGAGTGTAACAAATGCTTCCCACATTAATTATTATTTTTAGAAAAAAAGAAAAAAAAGAGAAAAAAACGTTTCTGTTCATGTTAATGCTGTCAATTATAAACATAACATACGAGGTTTGGTGCAAAATTAGCTAACGCAACATACATTACATATGTACATACAGAATTGGTCATTACAACCCTTCAGCCACAGTTACGACCTAGCTTTTCACATAACTTATGCTGTGTGTGTTAATTTTATACATGAGTGTCGAGACCTACAGTCGATTCCGAAGGACAGATTATTTTGAGACACGTTCCTGGGCTATATTTTTATTTACTCTCAGAGTTTTTGTCAGAAATCTATTGTGCGAAAGTCGCCGAAGAAATATTTTTTCGTATTTCATTTTGTTGGAGATATCGGACCTAAAGTCTGAACCACGGCCTTACGTCTAATAAGCCAACACACTACCTACTAGTGCTATAGAACGGGAGTCTACTAACATGGGTTTGGCAGTAAATGAGGGCAAAACAAAGTATATGTTATCGACAAGTAGAGACGTGCGACGTATTGGTTCTCAGATTATGGCCGATAACTATACTTTTGATACAGTCAAGGAATTTATTTATCTTGGCTCCACCGTCAGTCTGGAGATCAAGCGCAAGCTCACTCTTGCCAACAGGTGCTGCTATGGTCTCAATAGGCAATTGAGTAGCAGGGATCTCTCTCGTACGAAAAAATTAACGCTCTACAAGACGCTCATCCCACCCGTGCTTCTTTATGGCGCAGAGGCATGGACCCTATTAAGCACTGATGCAGCAGCATTGAGAGTATTCGAGAGAACAGTCCTACGTAAGATTTTCGGTCCAGTGCGAGTTGGCAATGATTTCCACATTCGATCCAACAGTGAGCTGTATGAGCTCCTCAACGACATAGACGTTGTGTAGCGGCTGCGCTGGCTCGGCCATGTCGTTCAAAGGGAGGAGGATGTTCCGGCGAGACGGATATTTGATGCGGGGATCTGCGGAAGTCGGCGAAGAGGACGACCTTGTATCCATTGGAAGGACCAAATCGAGGAAGCCCAGTCATCGATTGGTGTGACCAACTGGCGTAGGCGTGCAAGAAGCAGAGGCGCCTGGAAGGATGTGTTAAGGCAGGGCGAAATGCGTTAATCTGGTTGTTACGGCCAATTAAGTAAGTAAGTAAGTACTACCCACTAGACTACGGCGACTTCAGTGATAATTCCTTTGCTGATAATGCCTTCAGAATGCCTAGAAGTCTTCGTAGCCTAGTGTGTTGGCTAATTAGTCGTACAGCCCGGGTTCGTAGCACAGGTCAGACATCAAAACGAAATGTGAAAAGAAAAATATTTCTTCGAGGACTTCCTCTCAGCAGATTTCTGGCAAAAACTCTGAAAGTAAATAAACATGCCATGAAAAAGTTTTTCAAGAATCTGTCGTTCGGGGTCGACTTTAAACTGTAGGTCCCGCCACTCACGCATAAAATTAACACACAACACATAAGTGGTGTGAGAAACTAGGCCTTAATCCTGAGTGAAGTGTTGTAATGACCAATTATGTATGTATGTATGTATGTAAATAACACAGTTTCCAGACTTGCCTCATTTATACGCATTATTTTTGCCTTAAATAAGGCAAATATGTGCATCAATGTCATAGTTGCGCTCTCTTGTGTGTTTTTTGTCCTTCTTTTTCTCCATTTCTTATATCCTTCCTTTTCTACCTCTTCTTATTTTCCAACTTCCTTTCTCTCTTTCTCTCTCTTCTTGAACGAATTTACAATGAGTCTTTTTAACGACGTGTACTTGCCAATAAAGACAAGTACAGTACCCGGAGATCGAATTGACGCATTGTACGAAAAAACTAACCTAACCTAAAACAACTACATGCCGTTAGGCCAACCTCCTTCAAGTTGGTGATCATAATACAAATTTCCTCTTCCCATCAAGCTTCCTTTTATGTCTCTACCATCCAACGTTGTAAAAAAACTTCCCTTATAATACCCTTGTAGCTACCTAACGATGAGCAAAGGCTCTCAATAATAATTCCCCATGTGCAGCGTACTCATTACAGTCATAATCCTTGTTCTAGTCACTTACTTGCTTTGTTCTCCAGTTACTAGGACTCTTTGGAAGTTCATGACTTCGAAGTAGATTTGCTTGCTTATGACATTTGCTTCCTATGACATTGAAGTCCTATGTATCGAATCATTTTACAGTGTCGACAAAGCGGGTATATAAGGCCATTGATACGCCTTTCGGTCTGCTGCTTAGTTATGGTACTTCGGCTGTAAAACATTCCTGACTTCTAAGAACTAAAGCCAGCCTGTCTATTGGTACCTTGATGCTGGAGTAACTAAATGCAAAATTTATTTGATGATAATGCCAGCAATTATTTTATTGACCAGGTTGAGAAGTATAATAACTCACCAGTTGCTACGGTCTTTAAGGCTGCCCTCCTCTCTTTTTGGAATTTTTTTGTTTTCTTTTATAAATCAAAAAAAGTTCGTTTTCTAAGTCTTTTGTTTTATTTACTAAAAAAACTGTTTAGAATGTTATACAGCGAGAGAGAGAGAAGCTTTAAGATAACTTAGATTTCTTTTTTGTTTTTGTTTAATTAAAATAAAAATTCTTAAAAAAACTGTTTTAATATCAGATTTCTTACCAAACATCCTTTCACCCACCCAAAATGAAAACAAAGTAAAGTAAACTGGGTTCTTAATCACTCGAGATCAACAATTGTTTCCCACACTTCAAGCCACAAAGGAAACATTAATAAAAATTACAAATCGCCGTTTAGGCCATAAAATGTAAAGACTACCCGTGTTTAAGTATTTGAAACTCGTGCTTGGCTTTAATGTAAATTGAATGCCGCATTGTTTCGTTTCAATGTTGCCATGATGATAAGGAATCTGCTCTAATTTATCATTAAATTTTGCGCTGGTGCTGTTGCAATTGTTGCTTGGGTTTTAGTTTTTCTTTTGCTTACATAAAAAAAGTTTTAACAATTTTGTTTTTGTTGTTTTATTATGTTTTACAATTGCTCCACATAATTTTTTTTCAAACGTTTTGCTCTGCAAAGAAAACAAAAAAACCCCGTAGGAAAGCATAAAAAATTTTCTGCCTCTTTTGTTTAACCCGAGCCTGTTTATTGTTTATGATAAGAAAACAGCCTCAAAGATAACATATTTATTTAACGATGTCTAAGCAAAAAAAAGTCTTGTTTTAATGCCGTTAAAAAAAAGAAAATAATTTATGGCAACACTTAAAAGCTTCATGATGTTGCTGTTGCTGACATATGATATGCGTTCGTCTGACTTTCACTGATACTGATATTGATGTTTATGCTGTTGATTGTTGATGATGGCTTTCTGTCTCTCTTCAATAGAAATCCACCTTAAAAATCTTATCAGATCTTTGAAAACCATAACCAACTAACTGGTTGCTTATTATGCCAACAACTCGGTTTAAGTCTGCTTGTTTTTCTAGGGGAGTCTGTTTAAGTTGAATTTGATGGTTTTAATGGTCTGCCATAAAATTAAAATAAAAAAAATTCGTGTTATTTTCCAAACAGCGTTTTGGTTTAAATTTAAAAACAGAAATTAATAGTTTTTATTACAAATTAATTACAACAAATGACAAACGAGTACTAGGTAACAGGTTTAGGAAAGTAGGCCTAAAGAAATTTTACAAACGACAAGAATTTTATACGAATTTTAGCGGTTATTCCCTGAAGGATTCCACATTCCACTTATGCTAGCTTTTAGGCCTATTTTGATATCATATTGTGATACCTAAACAATACCAATTCGACTCCAGAATAAATCTTGTTATTGTGGCAGTCTTCTGATTGAAGTTTTCAGACGCCTCTGAAGCTCTACACAATTTAAGCACAGCAGATAATCAGTCCCCTTTTATCCATGCCTGTCCAGCAGAGTTTGCCAATATTGCTCGTACCCTCCTGCTGCCTCACAAATCGATCGAAAAATGTCCAATTAATCTGAGCTTAGTTGGAGCATAGACCAATTATGCCCATTTGTGTGAGCAATATTTAGCTGTTATAGAAGCCCTAAGGATGAGGAGAAATCCATTTTATAAGCTCGAAGTTAAGAATCTTGCTTCATTAATATTTCGCTCACAAATCCGACTAATTTTATTCGGTTTCGGTTTCACTAAGCTGTCTCATGGCTTCACTGGTCTTTCTGGTGATTGATATTTATCAGTGCAATACAGTGGGCCACAATACTGGTTAAAGGCAGGCGACCCATATACTCTAAGCAATCGAACATTTCATCAGAAAAGAATAGGATGGGAAGTCAAGAAATGTAAAAAGAAGTCGCCGTAGTCTTGTAGATAGTGTAGCTTCAAACGCCAAAAAAAATGGCAAAAACTTTTACTATATACCAGACGACTGCACAGGTTCGAATTGCAGCACCTTTTATTTGCTGCACTTGATAAATAAAATATTTGCCGACAATGGAAAGCTAAAGTCTAAGATTGACGGCCATTTTAAGGAACAAGACAGTCTGTGTCAACTATAAACAGATTATGGATACTGAAGCTATTCATTATCGCTGGTGAATGAAGTTTATGTTGAGAAAAACATTTTTTTTTTTTTTTGCAAATTTGCTGTGTTTTCGTTATCAGATTGGTTAAGTTTGCAATTGTCCACGTATCTGGTCATGTATGGTTTTCCTGAACTATAGCTCGGATTTAATTTGAAATTTAGTTCCTGTTTGTAGAACTATAGGCTGCTGGAGAGATCATTCCGTTGTTGGTAAGCCTGTGTGTCTGTTAATTATAATAACAAACAAGCGGCGCCAACAGGCCTATGATAGTCTAGTAGGTAGTATTTTGGTTTATTAGCCGTATAGCCACGGTTCAAGTATGAAATATGAAAGAAATATTTCTTTGGCGACTTCCTCTCACAGCAGATTTCTGGCCAGAACTCTGACAGTAAATAGAATTTGCCATGAAAAGTTTCTCAAAGAAAAAAAAAAAGGCACTGTTGTTCGGAGACGACATTAAACTGTATGTCCCGCCAATTATGAATAAAATTAATGCACGCAACATATCTGATGTGAGAAACCAAGTCGTAATCGTGACTGAAACGTTCTAATAAACAATTATGAATGTATGTGAGAAATGCAATCCAGTGCTGGAGCTGTGACTAAGGTACTAAGGTACTAAAGAGAGTATTCGTTCCTTAGCTTCATTTTTTGAATGTGGAACTGTCGTTTTAATGCAGTCGTTTCTTTTACAAAATCAACCGACTTGAATGTAATGTCTTCTAGTCTCCTACGATTTGTTATTCCACTGCACTTACACTGCATAAGGAGAAGCCAAGCTCCTAAGTAAATAATGCCTTATAAAGGGTCCGCCAAATAACTTTTTTTTTTGAAAATGCTTTAAAAAAACTACTGAATAATTTCTCAAATTCCTTTTTTTTTTTTGAAAGTACAATCCTTCCGGTTAATAATGGAAAATAATTTCATTCAAATGGCTGCCTCGGCTGGCCATGCAGTAGCCTACACCAGAAGATGCCGATTTTGGCAAAATAAAATCATCTTTTCAGATGAAGCTCATTTTGTCGCATTTGGGGCACAGAAAACCCGCACGCATACATTGAAAAGCCGACGCACCCAAAACGAGTCACTGTTTGGTGCGGATTTTGGTCCAGAGGCATAATTGGGCCATTTTTCTTCGAAAGTGAGCAAGGAGTGGCCGTTACAGTCAATGGCGATCGTTATCGGGCCATGTTGAACGAATTTTTGTTCACAAAAATTAAAGAGGAGGATATTAGCAACATTTGGTTTCAACAGGACGGCGCTACGTGCCACACAGCCGAAGCTACATTTGATGTTTTGCACCCTGTTTTTGAAGATCGCATTAGCTAAATCATCGTGTAGGCTACTGCATAGCCAGCCATTTGAATGAAATTATTGTCCATTATTAACCGGAAGGATTGTACTTTCAAATAAAAAAGAAATTTGAGAAAATATTCAGTAGTTTTTTTTTAAAGCATTTTCAAAATAATAAGTTATTTGGCGGACCCTTTAGAACCCCTCAAAAACTCTTTCCCCGGCACACTTCAATTAAAATTCTTAAACAAAATTCCATAAAGAAGACAAACATTCCCCCTTTAATTTCCAAAATACCAACGCTTTCTGAAAAATGAAAATGAAAAAAAAAATAGAAACCCATGGCAAACCTTATAATTTCACTTTAAAAATCGTTTGCTCTGTAATTTACAGTTTTTATAATTTCATAATTTTCCATTTTGTTTGTATTTGTTGTTCTTGTTCTTGTTGTTGTTGTTGTTTTTAAACTAAAAATTCCTTAAAAAAAAGAGAAAAAAATTAAAAACCATTGACTGGCCATTATCATTAAACAATTTGCTAATTTTGCTTTTCTTCTGTTGTTGTTGTTGTTGTTGTTGTTGTTGTTGTTCCATCATTACTCTCTATTTGGTCTCTGTTTTCTGTTGCCCCTTCAATTTCTAAATAATTATAGAGAACTGCATATGAGTTTTTGATGGCCCCATTGTAAAGATCCCCTCTATTATTAAACAATGATCATCACAATGATGATGATGAGGATGGCAATGGTGATAATGACGATGGATGGTCATCTGCGTAAGAAAAACATAAAAAAAATCAAAAAAAATACCTAAAAAACAAGTTGGAGGCAAAGTAAATACAACAGTTTGGGGGGGAGGGATGAGAGAGTAAGAGGAACACAGGGCCAATCATGCTTTTAGAAATTCATTTTACACGCGCTTATAACGCTTAAGTATTATGGCACATCAGGTATTTAAGAGAAATTGAGAGTAGCCAAGCATCGTTAATAGTATGAATAGATTTTTCTACACCATTTCCAAAAACAATTAGAAATTTTTGAAAATTTTTAAAAAAAATTTTTTGGCAAGAAAGCCTTTATAAATCTCTACGAATAAGAAGAAACAGAAAGCTTTAAAAGGAATCTAACTCTAGATGTCCGAAAAGCATGTGTAGTAATGCAAGAATTGTGGGAAAAATGATTAAGAAACCTGCCACCGAGAATAGGTTGAAGGTGTACTCAAGAAACTTATATAATAATTTCTCCAGGGCCTTCCAAAGGGTATTCCGAACTGTATTGAAGCATTATCTGTCAAACTAGTTGCCATTTATTTAGCTTGTTTTCCCAAATCACCAGAAGCAACACATGGAAATTATTTTCTCAAAATGGTTGCTCTGTTCGGGCATCAAACCGCGCGAAAATTCATCTTCAGTAATGAGACCCGTTATTATACCGTGTTCAGATATGCACCTTTATTGTGTAAGTCGTAATAAATGCCATTATTGAGCTCAATATTTCATATAAAGTTTCAATTAATTATTGCGCAATAAATACGCAAATTGTTATATTATTGAGTAAAACTTAAAATGCAGCACTGTCTTAAATGTGTTTAGTGTGCATATTACAGTCAACCGAACACTTTTTGTTGATATTTGACAATCCAAAAAAACAAAACCAAAAAACAGAATAAAAACAATGTTGCTGAAACAACCAGCTATCAAATGAATATTAAATAAGCAGCTGAACTGCGTACATTATTACGTCTGAACACTTAAAATATTGTACTCAATAAAATGAATATTGACTCAATAAAAGTGCATATCTGGACATAGTATTAGATGAATAGGTACGTGAACAAACAAAATTTCTGGACAATACAATACGAATTTGGTACAATATTAATCCACATGAGATCCAAGAGAGTCCAATGCATCCCTAAAAAGTCTTTATTTATTATGGATTTTGAGCTGACGGTCTAATCAGTTTGTATTCCTTTGAGAACAAGTTTGACCAGGCCATTACTGTCAACGGCGACTACTATGGATCAATGATTACCCTCGTCTTTCAGCTTAAAATGAATAATCTGGAAGCCAACGGCATGTGGTTTTAACTGAATGACGTCACATGTCACAAAACTTATATTACATTGAATATTCTACACAAGCGATTTAAGGGCATGGCCATGAGGTATTGTGAACTGGCCACCGAGAACGTGCAACTTGATTCCGTTCGACTTTTTCTTGTGGACATTTCTTAACTTGCAGGTGTGTGTGCGAATAAGCCACAAACCACAAAGGTCCTCAAAGCCAACATAACCCATGCTATAGTTCAAATTCAGCCTGATTTATACGACAGTGTCACAGAAGGTTGGACATTTCGTATGTGCTTTATATATTGCCCATATAATGGGTATCAAAAGGTTTTTTAAAGGAATAAAAAAATGTCAACTATATCTTGAACACTTTGTTTAGTTTACATTTAGAGCTAAGAAGCCCTTTAAAGAAGACCCTATATATGGAGGATAGCGGAGGATATATTAGTTGGTAGATACATACATACAGGGACGAGCCCTCCGCGGTCGGGTGAGAGTGGGTTAGTGTGAGGACGTTCGAAAAAAAAATTAATCCTTACAATCCTTCAGTCAGGATTACGACCCACCTTCTCATGCCAATTATGTCGTGTGTGTTAGTTTTATCTATGAGTGGTGGGACCTACAGTTTAAATTCAATTTCGAATGACAGATTTTTTGAGAAACTTTTCATGGCAATTTTTTATCTGACACTCAGAGTTTTTGCCCGAAATCTGCTGAGAGGAAGTCGCCGCCGAAGAAACCATTTTTACATATTTCGTTTTGCTGGAGATATCTGACCGGGAGGTTGTACATTTGAATCCTGGTATCTACTTTACTGCAATATTAGTTAGCGGTCAACAACAGAGATCAGCAATGAATCGTTTTTTCGCTATTCATAAGTACTCATGAAATTTTGACTACGAGTGAGCCAACAGTATTGAAATCCAACTACTCCGATTCATTCGTACCCAGTACAACATTGATTTATACGTACAAGTTGCAATAAGTATGAGTACAACGTTGACATCAAACTCATAACATTCGAACTATGTTTGATTCATAAGCCTCATACTCATTTGGATTCATAAATTTAGAAAACTACTTATAATACCCATAAATGGTTCGAGTGATTCGAATCATTCGTCAAAATTTATAGTCTTAGTTGTTGTTGCATTTACAAAGAGAGAAGAAAGACACACACAACCATCTAGTGAGTATTCTAGTGTTCGTACGCGAATCATACTTATTTTGTGATTCGTATATACGATGAGTCATGGAGAGTCGAAGTCAATAACATCATGCGTATTGTTAAGTACGAGTACCATGAGTATTTCAAACTTTGAGTATGAGTAGTATGAGTATGATATTAAAATAAGTATGAATGCGTATAAGTATCAGAAATTATAAGTATGATTCGAATCTATTGATCGTTTTGAATACTCATTGCTGACCTCTGGTCAACAACTAGGCATGTCTACAATTTCTAGGTCACACAGAACACTGGAAGTAGGTTCAATGGTTTATACTTGCCATTGCCTTTAATTGCTTTGATCTGTACTTAGAAAATTTGCTTCTTTCAAACGTAAGCATTGTTTTCTCTTGTAATTGTTAGAAAATATCAATCCACACTCTTAAATGGTGTTCCAAACAATCTAGAAGAATTCATTTTCCCAAATGTTAAAAACAATTTTTTATTCGTTGCCTGATGCATGCATGCATTTGATCCATTCATCCATCCATTCCCATCCATCTCCATAAAGTGGCCACTGTGTCTTGCCATTTACCATAAAGTGTTGTTTTTAAATGCTGTTGTGCAATAGAGGGCCGGCCTAATCATTGTTATTAATCAACTCAAATGGCTTGTAAGTACTACAAATGGCAAAAGGGTTCTGTCTCGTCTCATCTCGTCTGTATGTGGCCATTTCCATTTTTGATTCCATTCAAATGGTCTCTCTCTTCTGTGTGGTAGCATTTGATTTAAGCTAATGCTTTATCATCAAGACAACAACAACAACAACAACAACACTTTCTAGGCCCATAGATTTGTTGAATTACACACTGAGACAGTGGTGTTGCTTTTAAGGCTATTAAAAAGGGTGTTCGCCACATACTACCTCTCTTATAGTCTTACCTTTCAGAAGAGCGCCTTTTTTCCTACAATTTTTTGTTATGTTATGTGTTTGTTGTATGTGTTGTTGTTGTTGTTGTACATATAGTAGATTAAGTTGTTCTTTAATTTTTTTTATTATTTTTTTGTGAAATCATTTCATTTCATTTCATAGTTTTTTTTTGCCTCGTCTTCTTCTTCATCCATATTTTAATAATTTAAGACAAATGATGATGATTCTTGTCTTGAAGTGTTTCTGTATCTGTTTCTAGTTTTTACGCTGGGTATTGGCCATTAATTTAACGCGTGTAAAGTAGGCGCTTAAGGGCATTAATCTACTCAAATTTAATAATTTGTTTAACCCTTAAACGTACAACACACAAATTTATTAAGACATCATAAGCGAAGAATTTTTTTGCTTTTGAAATTATAAAACAGCAATTCCTTACCAACCAGGACACTTTACGCTTTGCTGAAACTGTTTTCCAATCGCTCTTTAGCTGCAGCAGCTGGTTACTCTTACGGCAATCAGTTTGAACTCGGCAAACTGCTAACAGAGGCATCAGCATGGATGTGCCGCAGTCATTGATTGTATAGTAGTGGTGGTCCAAACGTCTATGATCAATGAAAAGGTTGGTCTTCACATCCCTTAATTGTGTGCCGTATAACCTCAACTTGTTAGAGTATGAATCTACAAGCGGGAAAGAACTTCTGTCAAACCGCAAGTCCCTTAAAACTATCTGAATATGGACTTAGGATCCGGAATAGAAATTGTTGAAATGCAAAGTCACATAATTCTTCGAATTCCCTTCAAGTATACTGCGACATCTCAAAGTTGGATGAAAAACAAACGGGGTTTAGTGTGTATATAGAAGACTTGCGTGTTAAGAACTCCTACAGACTCACACACCACTGCAGCCAATTTTATAGCCATCGTAAATGGCCATATACATATTTGCTGAGGATATACTTTCATATCTGGAAAGTCAGGCTGCCCTTTTGAACGTCTTATCGCATTCAAACAACTCCATAAATATGTCCACAGATTGGTTCTTGGATGTCGCTAGCCTCAGTAGCAAATCTAAAAGCACATAGAGAGGACTTGGTACCCATTATGTTCGTCTTGAATAGGGGTAAAACATAAAGTAGAAGGCGAGGAATAGAGAGAAGGTAAAGTCCGGAAAACAAACAGAAAACGAACAAACAGAGGGTTTAGCTCAGCAAAATTAAAAACAGAACGCTTAGACAGCTCTTCTTCATCCATTCTGAATCTTACATACATACATAATTGGTGACTACAACCCTTCAGTCAGGATTACGACCTAGTTTCTCACACCAGTTATGTTGTGTGTGTTAATGTTATACATGAATGGCGGGGACCTACAGTTTAAAGTCGACTCCGAACGACAGATTTTTGAGAAACTTTTCATGGCAATTTTATTTACCCTCCGAGGTTTTGCCAGATATCTTCTGAGAGGAAATCGCCGATGAAATACTTTTCGTATTTTATTTTGATGTCTGGCCTAGGGCTCGAACCCTGGCGTTTCGTCTAACAAGCCAACACACTACCTACTAGACCACGGCGACTGAATCTTAGGAGAGTTTAAAAGTTAGCTGCCGATCGAGAGTTCAAACACTATTCCAGAGTATTAAACAAATAGTCGGATAGTCACAGAGCAGATAATCTATCGTGTCCAACTCTTTCTGTTCTCCACGTGTCTGCAGCAATCTGGCTGACATCTGTCAGAAATCCTTACAAGCAACCGGAAACCGTAATGTTCATAAGGAACCCAGCTACCATATTCATATTAGGTTTCGTGATTCCTAACCTCATCTCAATCTCCCTAACCAATCTCCCCTTAAGCCCAGAGGGTTAGCCGATTGGCGGAATGTCGGAAGAGTATTAGCACTGTTGTCCTCAGGAACACTGCTAAGATCCGGCACCCTAGAGAGATTGATTCGTTCATTTCTAATGGTTCCTATGGAGTCACTATAGTTACAAACCTTTCGTGACTTACACTACAACGATCCTATCGCTATGAGGAAATTGAATTCAAGCCACGGCATCAAGCATCTTTAAATCAGCAAATATTTCCGCCTAAAAAACCTACAGTCGTCCTCCAGCTTATTCTGAAAGTCCGATTAGAGATCCTCACAAGAACACCAGTGCCCTCATTTAGTTACGACTTCATAATTTTAAACGGGCGTTCCAAACCGTATTGGAAGTTTCTCATTCTATTCCATAGGGCCCCATGTAGCAAAAAAAAATCATTAACGTAGAGATGAACACAGCCACATTAATAAGTTTCGTCCTCTTTATCACTTATACTGCCCTGTAATGGGTAGTCCGGTAATGGGTAGTCCAGTAATGGGTAGTTCAGTGATGGGTAGTCCAGTAGTGGGGAGTCCAGTAATGGGTCGTCCAATAATGGGTAGTTGAGTAATGGGTGGTCCAGTAATGGGTAGTCCAGTAATGGGTGGTCCAGTAATAGGTAGTCCAGTAATGGGTTGTCCCGTAAGGGGTAGTCCAGTAATAGGTAGTCCAATAACGGGTAGTCCAGTAATGGGTGGTCCAGTAATGGATAGTTCAGTAATAAGTAGTCCTGTAATGGGTAGTCCAGTAATGGATAGTGTGAACTGGACTAGGACATGGTATTAGTCCTTCACCACGAAGTCCATTTTAAATTTTACAACTGCTATGCGAAGATTCAGATATTTTTTCTTTTAACCTCTTTTCCATTTTTTCTCCTTAACCTCAAAACACCGTTTTCCTTAAAAGATAACAAAGTAAATGCTAGCAATCGAGTATCATCTGTTGAAAATCTATGCGAAAAACTAACTCAAAGATAAGTACAAAAAATTGTAGCCAAATTGACCCAGTCTCACATCTAAGGGTTAAAAATGAACTAAAAAGGCAAACCTGCAACCAAACATCTCTTAAATCAATTTAATGTCAGTTATTAAAATAGTCTTTAATGCTCTTGAAAAAAAAACTGAAAACTTTTTAATTCCTAAGAAATAATCAATTAATGCTGAGTCATACTCTGAATCCCCCTATTAATTTTCTTCTTCTTCTTCTTTTCTGTCAATTTGCAGGAAAACGTTCCAACGATCTAACGAATTACGAAACCACAAATCTACAGCCACCACAGCATCATACACAATCATATCATCAGCTACCAGCCGATCTATCAGCCGAAAGTATACACAAAGAAGCCGCCCTAGTACTTGCCCAGGCCAAACGTCACAAGAGCATAGCCGAGAATGGTGATAACATACCCACGTTCAGAGTGAAAACGAAACGCACCGGTGGTGATACAAATCCCAAGAAATTTCATTCGTTGCCTTTAAGGAAAAAGAAAACTGCTGCCAACAGTAAGCCGGTAAGTCGCAGTAATAGTGACGCCACAGCCGCCAGCAAGAAACCCCATAAGAGACCCTCGATATTTAGCATCTTCAGTCGCAAGAGTGACAGCAATCTCAATCAAGCCGTAGAGCGTGATCCACGCTTTGAGGATAGTGGTGGCAGACGCTTGGTACGCAGTAAATCGGATGTGGGTTCTTCGGGCTACAAATTAAAAAAAGTTCTTAAAGACACGAAAGCCAATCAACAGCCTCCTTCCAATAAAAATTTACCACACACCACTACCCAGCTGAGTCCGATAATAGAAAACGATACGCGTGAAGACTGTTTTGAGGAGCAATTCAATCGAGTACGTCGCAAATCGGAAGCCATTACAGATCGTGAGAAACATGAAAGTGGCGTAAAGGAATTTCTGGGTCAAAGTCATTCCCAGCCAGAACTGGTCGATAACATTGTACGCAATTCCATAGCGGAGGGTATAAAAGAGAAGATTTTAACATTACAAGCCAGGTCACACGAAAACATGCACAGCTCCCAGTTGCCTGCACAAAAATTGCCCCTTACCAAGGGCCAAACCGTCAATGGCATGGTGAAACGTTTATCCATGGAGAGATTTTCACCACCACCACCCATAATGGGTCCAGCCTTTTCATATATTAGACCCAATGAGGGCATTACCTATGCCCAATTAGAATTACAGGATGATATACCTCAGAGATCAACCCTTAACAGAAGAGATTACAACCACCAGCACCAGCAAAGAGAATATCGCTCACCGCAGCGTGAATATCGTTCCGCTTCGCGTGATATTTTCACACCCGAAAGAGAACATAATCGTCGGGCAGAGGATCAAACCGATTTCATAGCTAGTCATAGAACTCCTTATTCCTCGAACTATAATACCGCCAATGGCACCACTACTATACATATAGGCGGCTCGTTTTCGCCTTCCGCCTGGCAACAATTGTCGCCCAATCGCAATCTCAGCGATGAAGATGAGGGCTTAGGTTTAGAGACTCGCAAATACTACGAAGAGGAGCTGCAACAAAGAGAAAAACAAAGTAAATCGCCAAATGAGCCACCCATTGTACCTAAAATACGCAGCATATCGCCAGCAGCCGTTAGAGAGAATGGCTATTTGGCCAAAGAAAGATTTCACTCGCCAGCCAGGGAAATGCCTTTGCAAGACGACATGGGTTATAGACGTGCCCGTTTGGAGTCACGCATCCTGACACGTAAATATGGTGAGGGCAATACCTTGGAAAGAAATGGTTATTTACCCTCTCGAGAACATTCGCATGAACGTATTTTAGAGGATGAACCCGATGCCGGCATGAGTTATCATCGACATCGCTACCTCAGTCCCGAAAGAGAAATATTACGCGATCCATATGAGCCTCGCTTCCATAAACCCGAAGCTAATGAAATTCTACAAAAGTACTCACCAGAACGTTCCCATTTGGATATTATAGCACCGTCGTTAACGCAAATTTCGACCAGTACTCTACCCAAAACGGAGAAGACTTCACGTTATAAACACACCAAATACTACGATGACGGGCATGGTCACGGCGTTAAAGAGGTATACGAACGTGAGACTCAATTCGATATTGATGGCAAACCTTTAGTGCGTGAATCACGTCATCGTGAAAGAGTCGACTCTTTTACGGGTAAACCGATACGTGAGAGTTCACCTGTGGACAGACATCATATGCTGACAGATTATGAACCCAAATCGCTGGAGTCGCAATTTACCAGTACCGATCAGTATCGCTCATCGCCGGAGAATATGAAACGCTATGAAAACGGCGAACGTCATCTAAGTGGCCGCCAGAGCAGTGAAGATCATTGGCACAGCAGCTTGAAGCGGGACAAACTACAACAACGCAGTTTCGATAAGGGCGATTCGGGCATTGAGAATGATTTCCGCAAAGAGTCCTTTAACGGCGATTTAGTAACGAGGTAAGTGAGAGAATATATTGAATTTTAAAACTAGTTTTTCTACTGAACCCGAAGGGCGAAAGGAGATCAGAAATGACCGCCACCCGCTTAAGTTTTTAAGCTTTCGATACTTCCAATTAGGTTTGGGGTGGGTGACGTATGACGTAATTGTACGAGACTTCCGTTATATGTTAAATTTTTAATTTATGCTGAGAGGACATTGTCCGCTTGAAGCTTACCTGCATTAGAGGTTTAATTTATGCTAAGGGGACATGGTCCCCTCGAGGCTTAGCTACATTAGAGGGAGGTCACAGTGATAGAGCAAACTCAAGGTATTGTCCAGATGGCTCTTTGGACTACTTTTTCAACAGTTATGCTATCCCTTACAAACTCTATTGAGGTTATGGATTCAATTCACTAACTACAGCGAAGGGAAATGGCATTAAAGTTTTAGAGTTCAGAAATGACCGCCACTCGCAAAGGGCTTTAAGCTTTTGATACTTCCAATTAGGTTTGGTGGGTGACATATGACGTAATTGTACATGAGACCTCCGTTATGTGTTAAATTTTTAATCTATGCTTAGAGGACATGGTCCGCTCGAGGCTTGGCTAAATTAGAGAGGAGTCGCGGTGAAAGAGCCCTTTGGACTACAGTTATGCTGTCCCTTAAAAACTTTATTGCTTGCTAAAGTAAACAACATTATAGCCTTAATAGGCTTTAAGATTAACGTTTGAAAACATTTAAAAACCCCCATAAATTTTCCCTTTGCAGATGGCGCAAACGTACCATAGCCGATGACATTAAAAGCTGTGAGAATTTCTTGAAAAAAGAACGACGCCATTGTGAGCATCAACGTTATGGTAAGCGTACTGAGAATTTTATCTATCGTGAACGTTCCATAGATGATGGCTCACACTTTGATCCACATTTAGATAAGTATACCAGCAGCACCAACCGCATCAAACGCGCCACCACAACACCGAGCACCTCTACGTTACGAAAACGCGATCAACAATCACAAACCGCCGATGAACTGAGCGCCGCCAACAGTTTAAAACGTAACAAGAAATTGGGTGGCTTTGAGAAGGTAAAACAATTATTTGGAGCTGGCCATGGAGCAACCGCCGCAACGGATAAGAAAGATGGCGTGGAAAGGAAAAGCATGAGTAGCACTACGAGTAGTAGTGCTGGCACTCAGCAAACGATTAAAGCGAAGGAAACGCCGCCGCATAAAGACAGCAAGTATATGGTGAAGGAAGAGGAAATGCGTTCACGTTATAGAGAATATAATGGCAGTGGACACAATGGTGGTGTTGCTATGGTAAGTGGGGGAGGCGCCCCAGTACCAACGGTTAATGGTAATAAAACAACAACAACCATAACAACCACCACAACAACAACAAATTTAATGCAAAATGATAATATGCGCGAACCAAAGGTGAGTGAAAATTTTGAAAATTGATTTTGAAATTCGGAATTTTGTTTTTTTTTTGGATTTTTTCTATCGGAGAATAAAGGGTACGCCAAATAACTTCTTTTTTTTTTTTGAAAATGCTTTAAAAAAAACTCCTGAATATTTTCTCAAATTTCTTTTTTTATTTGAAAGTACAATCCCCTTCCGGTTAATAATGGAAAATAATTTCATTCAAATGGCTGCCTCGGCTGGCCATGCAGTAGTCTACACGATCGGTCCAATTTTTAAGCACATTATCGATTGTGTGCAGCTGTATTTCACCAATGGCTTCATGAATATTGTCCTTTAAAGCGTCAATTGTCTCTGGCTTGTCGACGTAACACTTATCTTTGACGGCACCCCACAAATAATAGTCCAATGGTGTCAAATCGCAGCTCTGAGGTGGCCAAACGACATCAGCTGTGCGGCTGATAATGCGATCTTCAAAAACAGGGCGCAAAACATCGAGTGCAGCTTCGGCTGTGTGGCACGTAGCGCCGTCCTATTGAAACCAAATGTTGCCAATATTCTCCTCTTAAATTTTTGTAAAGAAAAATTCATTCAACATGGCCCGATAACGATCGCCATTGACTGTAACGGCCACTCTTTGCTCATTTTCGAAGAAAAATGGCTCAATTATGCCTCTGGACCAAAATCCGCACCAAACAGTGACTCGTTTTGGGTGCGTCGGCTTTTCAATGTAAGCGTGCGTGTTTTCTGTGCCCCAAATGCGACAATTTTGCTTGTTTACATACCCGCCAAGATCAAAATGAGCTTCATCTGAAAAGATGATTTTTTTTGCCAAAATCGCCATCTTCTGGTGTAGGCTACTGCATGGCCAGCCAAGGCAGTCATTTGAATGAAATTATTTTCCATTATTAACCGGAAGGGGATTGTACTTTCAAATAAAAAAAGAAATTTGAGAAAATATTCAGTAGTTTTTTTTAAAGCATTTTCAAAAAAAAAGTTATTTGGTGGACCCTTTAGTTTATAGAAATAGCAGAGAGCTGAACGATTAATTAATAATTGATTTGAGCCGAGCTTTGTTTTGTATACATAAGTGTGATAAAGCACGGAAGTAATTCTATGTGCCTTATTAAGCTGCCATATGGACTGGACCAGTTGATTATTATGATTAGTAACCATAAATTAAAGGGGGAGGGGAGGAATTTTTTTTCTCTTTTTTTAAAAAATTTTAATTTTGCCTTCTGGTACAGTGGCAAATATGAAGAGGTCAATGCACGATTTTTCTTAATTTTTTCACCTTTTTGTGGTGGGGGTTTAATCATCACATCATCATTAATAGTGTGATCATGATACTCGTATGTATTTATACGTTTTGCTCTTGGCCATTATTTGATGAGTAAGTTTATTTGTTTTTTCTTTTTTTGTTTTATGCTGCTCATAATCAACAATTTCTAGTTGTTGTGAATACATTTGTAGTCAACATTACTGGTCATGGGAAGCTGCTAATTATGGTTAGACTTGGTTTCTTTATGTTTATAGAAGGTGGGCTACTTAAAAATTAACAACAACAAAAAAATGTATAAAAATTAGCGTGTTGGCGTAGCCAAATTATAAAAAAAAACATAAAACTCCGATAGATACGGCATAGAGAGAGAAATACAGGGTGAGAAAGAGAAAGAGAAACAAATTTATGTCTTTTTATATTTTTTTATTTATATTTTTATTAAATTATTTATATACGTATGCATGTATGTATGTATTCGATTGTGTCAAAAGTTAAACAATATTTTTATTTTTTTAATGGTTTTTACTTTAAATTTTTTATGGCCTTTTATTTTTGGTCGGGGTATTGCAAATTATTTGGTAACTAAACAAGTGATGGAGATTGTTTTTTGAAAATGTTATTTCTCGCATGAATAGTGACATAATTAGCAAGTGAAAGGAAATATGAAAAGAGTTCGCGAAAGCATTTCAAATGAAAGTTATACTTGACTTGATCTATTTAACAGGCACATAGTGAAAGAGGCTAATAGTTCAGAAAATGTTATCATTGTGATGCTAATATGATATGGAATATAATCGATTTTACATACATACATACATAATTGGTCATTACAACCCCTCAGTCAGGATTACGACCCAGCTTCTCACATCACTTATGTTGTGTGTGTCTGATCCCCAGAGAGGATAACAGCAAGGAAAATCAAATGGAAGCAGCTCTTGAAAAAGTAAAGAGTAAGACTTAAAGAATATGACATAGTCTATCCGTAAGGCCACTCAGTAAATCATAATTTTACTTCAGTTCCATTTTGCAATCAACTGTTCTCCAAGAGAAATCGACATGCTGAAAAGCATATTCAAATAGCTCCAGAGACCTTTGCTCTTATGAACATTGCGATCACCTGGTGATAGCATATTTTGCCGCTGTGATACTCTCTATCCTCGTGATGGTGAGCAGTGGGTTTATTTTCCTTTAACGCGTTCTGCAACTCTATTGTGGCTTTACTCTTCTATCGTTCATCATCTTTCAATGAGCGTTCCAATGAGTAGGTGGCGTCAACATCATCGTACCTTTTAGTATCATCCTTAGATTTAAATGTAGTTCTCCATGAAGACGCCGTAGTCTAGTAGGTAGTGTGTTGGCTTATTAGACGCAAGGCCAGGGTTCAAACCCCAGGTCAGACGTCTCCAACAAAACGAAATATGAAAAAAATATTTCCTTGGCGACTTCCTCCCAGCAGATTTAAGGCAAAAACTTTGAGCGTAAATGACAATTGCCAAGAAAAACCTTTTAAAGTCGACTTAAAACTGTAAGTCCCGCCACTCATGTGTAAAAATTAACGCACACCACATAAGTAGCATGAGAAGCCGTAATCCGAAGAGAAGTCGTAATCCTGACTAAAGGGTTGTAATCACCAATTATTTATGTATGTGAGACTCAATGAAGTCGCCGTCACAAAACACACAGAATTGAAACCTTTGACGTTTAAAAAATGCTCAAAGCAGCACCTTAACCTTCCTCGTAGAGGGAGAAAACAATATTATAATGTTTGGCGAATCAAATATGTTAGAAGCAACAGATATACAGAGTGAAACCTGGCGGTTTAATTTCATACACGAATGGCGCGACCTTCAGTTTAAAGTCGACTTCGAACGCCAGATTTTTGAGAAATTTTTCATCGCAATTTTATTTCTTCTCAAAGTTTTTGCCTGAAATCTATTGGGAGGAAGTCGCCCAAGAACAATTTTTTCATATTCGTTTTGATATCCAACCCTGGTCTCACGTCTAATAAGCCAACACACTACCTACTAGATTAAGGCGGCTACTGGTTAGACAACTGAATACTATTTCACCAACTAAGCTTTCTCACATGGGTTGTTGTGATCCTCATAGGTTAGGTTAGGTTATGGTTAGAGGACTTGTCAATTAAGACAAGTACAGTACCCGGAGGTCGAATTGACCCATTGTACAACGTCCTAGTTTCTCACACCACTTATATTGTGTGTGTTAATTTTATACATGAGTGGCGGGGGACCTACAGTTTAAAGTCAACTCCAACAACAACAACAGATTTTTGAGAAACTTTTCATGGCAATTTTATTTACTATCAGAGTTTTTGCCAGAAATCTACTAAGAGGAAGTCGCCGAAGAAATACCTTTTGTATTTTGTCTTGATGTCTGGGCTGGGGCTTGAACCCTGGCTTTACGTCTAATAAACCAACACACTACCTACTAAATTACGGCGACTACTGGTTAGACTACTGAATACTATATCACCAACTAGGCTTTCTCACATGGGTTGTTGTGATCCTCACAATCACACCTTAATTTTTCCCTAAGTTAAGTTAGGTTAGATTAGCGGGTAGCTTGCCGTTCATAGGCAAGTTCACTCGGTTAACCAGTGTGAGGTAAACCCCCTTGTCATAATCCGTTAGTGGTGGGTTTGAACCACCTCATGCTCTGGATGAAACTGCCCAGTTCCCTTAGTGGCACGTTCGCTAACATGCCCAGATCTTCAAAAGTTCAAGTCATCCAAAAACCAAAGCCATCTGCTTTAGAGTACACGGCACTCTCATAAAAAGTGTTGTACCGATTCCGTTTCCTCCACATCATGTTAGCTTCTGAACTGGCCAGTTTCTTTAGAGTGCAGGGGGGCACTCGCATAAAAGGTGGCTGCCTTCCAAAATGTTAGTTGCTTTATGTTTGAGCAAAGTATCGTGTTTCATAATGCCGCTGTACAAAATATATACAATGTATTCTATTTCAAATCGTCATCAATGCATATTTTTAATGTAGTCAAAAAGCAATCAGGCATCGGATTTATAATTGATGCATTGTTTGGTTACTTTGCATATCTACATAGTTTATATACAGTAGTAGAACTGCATACAAACTTTGTATTGATACATTTTGGAAGGCAGCCGGTGTTGTACCAATTCCGTTTGTCTCTACATCATGGCAGCTTCTGCAGTAATTCTGTTGGAGCAGACCATTAGCACAATGTCTCGTTAGAATTTCTGTTAGAATTTGAACCGTTCTCTGGGCGAACACATGTAGTTCACTGGTTCTACTAATTTTTTCTTTGAAAGCATAATTATTTCTAATGCATTTGGGCCGTTAATGTTTGGTCGAGCAAGGATACGGGTTCCATCAGAATTTTTTAATACCTTTTCGTGAGTGAGGCCACAAAGTATCGCTTCCATCTTCTTTTTCCTGTTTTCTTCACTTCAAGTTTTTCCTGCTAAGCAGGTAATTGCTAAGCAGGTCAAAGAACTTTCTTAGGGTATTGATACATACGCCAAAGACCAATTAAATATGTTACGTAGTCTTGTTGTTTCGCTTAAAATGTCCAAAGGATTTGCAAAAATATGAAATAGGAAGACAAAGAACTGTCCATATGGACCAGCAGAGTACATGGTTACTTCTCTATACCAACAGACTGATATTAAATGACGTCTTTGAAGACCACTGCCATGCTATTTTTAGCGCGATTCTCTCTCTTTGTTCTATATTAACTAGTAATCGTCTCTCGTCTAATTTACCTATCTGAAGTCAGTTTGAAACAGTGATTGAAAGTATGATTGATGACGTGATACTCAATCCGCTAAAGCGCGATTCTCTCTCTTTGTTCTGTATTAACAAGTAATCGGAACTTATTCCTGTGAAGTAAACTTCTCGTCGAGTTTACCTATCTGAAGTCAATTGTGTTCAGAAAGCTTTAAGTGTTATTGAAACTGTGATTGAAAGTATGAGCGATGACGTGATGATCAATCTGCTTAAGCGCGATTCACTCTCTTTGTTCTATATTAACGAGTAATCGGAACTTATTCCTGTATAGTAAACTTCTCATCAAGTTTACCTATCTGAAGTCAATTGTGTTCAGGAAGCTGTAAGTATGA
Organism: Sarcophaga variegata; assembly: GCA_932273835.1. Classification (NCBI taxonomy): domain Eukaryota; kingdom Metazoa; phylum Arthropoda; class Insecta; order Diptera; family Sarcophagidae; genus Sarcophaga; species Sarcophaga variegata. The sequence goes on from OW026360.1 coordinate 115,452,805, forward strand.
TTGAAACTGTGATTGAAAGTATGATTGATGACGTGATGATCAATCTCCTTAAAAGCGATTCTCTCTATTTGTTCTATATTAACGAGTAATCGGAACTTGTTCCTGTAAAGTAAACTTCTCGTCGAGTTTACCTATCTGAAGTCAATTGTGTTCAGAAAGCTTTAAGTATGATTGAAACTGTGATTGAAAGTATGAGCGATGACGTGATGCTCAATCTGCTTAAGCGTGATTCTCTCTTTCTTCTATATTAACGAGTAATCGAAACTTATTCCTGTGTAGTAAACTTCTCATCGAGTTTACCTATCTGAAGTCAATTGTGTTCAGAAAGCTTTAAGTATGATTGAAACTGTGATTGAAAGTATGAGCGATGACGTGATGCTCAATCTCCTTAAAAGCGATTCTCTCTCTTTCTTCTGCATTAACGAGTAATAGGAACTTATTCCTGTGAAGTAAACTTCTCGTCGAGTTTACCTATCTGAAGTCAATTGTGTTCAGAACACTTTAAGTATGATTGAACTGTGATTGAAAGCATGATTGCTGATGTGATGCTTAAAATACTTAAGCGCGATTCTCTGTCTTTGTTCTGTATTAACGAGTAATCGAAACTTATTGCTGTGAAGTACACTTCTCGTCGAGTTTACCTATCTGAAGTCAATTGTATTCAGAAAGCTTTAAGTATGATTGAAACTATGATTGAAACTGTGATTGAGACCCTGATTGAAAGTGTGATTAAAGACGAGATACTCAATCTGTTTAAAAACTACCGGAGTAAGAAAGCTTTAAGTATGATTGAAACTGTAATTGGAAGTGTGATTGAAACTATGATTGAAACTGTGATTGAAACTATGATTGATGACGTGATGCTCAATATGCTTATGAAGTACCGAAGAAAATCCTTACAGGCAAACTTTCTTAACATTAACTAATATTAGAGACCTCCATTTACGACGCATTAGAACCTATTTGTTGTACGCATATGATTGAAGCCGTGATACTTATTGTTTCCACATATTTTCTGGGAATTCTTTTTAAACAAAATTACTCATATGCACAATGAATAAGCCATTTGACAATGGCCTGCTAAAATATGTGATACGTTGTTGTTTTGTCTGTCGCACTGCCACCACCATCAATTCAATTCAATTTAAGCTTAAAAGCCTGTTTATACGGATGACCATAAATTATTCTATCAAACGTTGTTACTGCTTTTATGGTTTTAATGCCATAGTGTTGGAGGTATTTTATGTCGAATGCATTCCTTTTTTTTCATAAATTTCATAATTTATTGTTTATTTGAGGGAGAAAAAAGTATAAAGAGAGTTATGATGTAGAGGGTACGGGGTAAGGTGTAAGAATATTGAAATAATTTTTAACACCTTCTTCAAAAAAATCGAAAAAAAATTTTTAAAAATTCTTCGTTTTGCTTGTGTGGCTATACCCTATGCTCTTACCCACTGGCTTTAGATGTATGATTTGAGTGTCATGGAGCGTAGCCTATTGCATATTCGTTTTCGATTCACTTTTTTATGGTTTCCATAGGCCATTAATAATTTTTAAATCCATTTATCAGCATCGTTTGGAATGCCGACAATTCTGTTTGCAAACAGAATTGCTTGGTTGGTATGCCGCAATACACCATATGGGGCGACATAATCCTGTTAAAAGATGTTCCAAAATGTATGTTTCCATGCTCTTGTACGTGTATGCTCTTAAATAAGCATTTTTAAGTTAAGTTGCCAAAAATATATTTTTTTTTGTTGTTGGTGTTTTTTTTAATGATGCCTCAAGTTAAAGTTTTCTTTGGGTTTTGGTGGAGACAAAAGAAACCCAAAAAAAAAATTTAAAAAAAGAGTCTGCAAAATAAAGGTGGAGTTTTGTTTTATAATGAAACATAAATTAAACAAACAACAATTGGCATTTGTGTTCATCGTTGTTGTTGTTATTGTTGTTATCGCTTTTTGTCATTTATTTCGTTATTCAATATAAGATTTTGCGAAACTTATCTGTGATAAATGTTTGTACCTTTAATGAGTGTTTCAACATAAATGTTCGAAGAGATGAAATCGATCGTTAGGCTTTTAAAAAATAATTCCTATTCGATAACGGATTCCTTAGAAGCGTTAAATTTATGGCAGAATTTCTTATAATTTATGGGATTTAAATATTTTAATAAAAATACACATTCACGCACAAAAATTAAGCTCCAAAAAGGTTTAACGGTGCAAAACAAGGGACATGTGTTGTAAAGGGTCCGCCAAATAACTTTTTTTTTTGAAAATGCTTTAAAAAAAACTCCTGAATATTTTTTCAAATTTCTTTTTTTATTTGAAAGTACAATCCCCTTCCGGTTAATAATGGAAAATAATTTCATTCAAATGGCTGCCTCGGCTGGCCATGCAGTAGCCTACACGATCGCTCCAATTTTTAAGCACATTATCGATTGTGTGCAGCTGTATTTCACCAATGACTTCACGAATATTGTCCTTTAAAGCGTCAATTGTCTCTGGCTTGTCGGCATAACACTTATCTTTGACGGCACCCCACAAATAATAGACCAACGGTGTCAAATCGCAGCTCTGAGGTGGCCAAACGACATCAGCTCTGCGGCTGATAATGCGATCTTCAAAAACAGGCCGCAAAACATCGAGTGTAGCTACGGCTGTGTGGCACGTAGCGCCATCCTGTCGAAACCAAATGTTGCCAATATCATCCTCTTCAATTTTTGTGAACAAAAATTCGTTCAACATGGCCCGATAACGATCGCCATTGACTGTAACGGCCACTCCTTGCTCATTTTCGAAGAAAAATGGCCCAATTATGCCTCTGGACCAAAATCCGCACCAAACAGTGACTCGTTTTGGGTGCGTCGGCTTTTCAATGTATGTGTGTGGGTTTTCTGTGCCCCAAATGCGAAAATTTTGCTTGTTTACCTACCCGCCAAGATCAAAATGAGCTTCCCTGAAAAGATGATTTTTTTTGCCCAATTAGCGAAGCGAAAACGTGTTGGACGGTCCACATTCGTTCAGCGGAAGGATAAAACTAATTATCTGTCAAATCAGACATGAGCTAAGTGTTACCATTCACGAAATAAGCACTAGTTGAAGAAAAAAAACATTAGATGGCGGACCCGATAAAACATTAATAAATAAAAAAAAAAAATGTAAACGCCGTAAATTATTCTCTTTTTTAAATTTTTAACCACGTTGATGGTTCTTAAGGGATGTTTTAAATTTACGAAATGTCCCTTGGTTCTCAAAAGATCATGCTATGCTCTTCACACACATCATTTCCAACCACCGCAGTACCAAAGAGGTCTTTTGAGGTCCCCAATCTATTCTCACTGAGAACAATTTCAGGCTAATGTATGTTTTCTTCACAACATCATAATTTAAGTCTAAGGTAGGGTGCCCTGATAGGTAGTGTTCTAGACTATTAGCGTGAGGGTCGTGGGTTCGATCCTCCCAGGGACTCTGGTCTGTGACACTACACCGAGCATATGGTCAAGTTACTCAGCTGGTATATAATTAAATAATGGCTGATTTTTTAAGAGCTATAGGAAAATTTTTCAAAAAAATAAACGCATAAAATTCAGAAAAATGCATGAAATATTTATTTGAATCGATAGTACGGTCAATATAATTTAATGTTTGAAGATTATTTTATGCAAATGTTGACCGCGACTGTGCCTCAAATGGTCCATCCGCTTAGTCCAATTTTGGCATACTCTTTCCAACATTTCGGCCGGTATCTCACGAATAAATGCTTCAATGCTGTCTTCCCAGGCGTCAATTGAAGCGGGCTTGGCTGCATAGACATGAGCTTTAACATAACCCCGCAAAAAAATAGTCTAAAGCCGTTAAATCGCACGATCTAGGCGGCCAATTGACCGGTCCCGAACGTGAAATAAAATGTTCACCGAACTCGCCTCTCAATAAGTCCATTGTTACGCGTACTGTGTGGCATGTGGCACCGTCTTGTTGAAACCACATGTCATGCAAGTCAAGCTCTTGTATTTTGGGCAAAAAAAGTCGGATATCAAATCACGGTAGCGCTCACCATTCACAGTTACGTTACGATTCGCAGCATCTTTGAAGAAGTACGGCACAATGATGCCACCAGCCCATAAACCGCACCAAACTGTGACTTTTTCTGGATGCATTGGTAGCTTTAGCAATGCTTCTGGCTTATCTTCACTCCCAAATCGACAATTCTGCTTATTTACGTATCCATTGAGCCAAAAATGAGCTTCGTCGCTGAACACAATTTTTCGATAAAGAAGTGGATCTTCAGAGCACCCATTTTTATAATAAAATTCAATGATTTGCAAGCGTTGTTCGTTTGTAAGACGATTCATGGTTAAATTATTGACCAAACTGAAGATGTTTGTCAGTGAAACAAAACACGAAACGTGCGTGAGCTGTTTTAAACCAGTGTTGCCAAAAAGATAATTAAAGCTAAAAAATCACCCGTTATAATTTGTAATTGTATTGTAATTAATAAATAAATAAGGCATGTATTCTTTAAGCATTTCATATCTTTAAAAGAGAAATCGCCACAGGTTAGTAGGTAGTATGTTGTCTAGTAATCGAGAGCGTATTCGAAATGCAATGAATTTGACCGACACCACTTATGTTGTGTGTGTTAATTTTATACATGAGTGGTGGGACCTACAGTTTAAAGTCGACTCCGAACGACAGATTTTTTGAGAAATTTTTCCTGGCAATTTTTCGATTTATTCCCAGAGTTTTTGCTAGAAATCTGTTGAGAGGAAGTCGCTGAAGAAATACTTTTTGTATTTTGTTTTGATGTCTGGCCTGGGGCTCGAACCCTGGCTTTACGTCTAATAAGCCAACACACCAACTACTAGACTACGGCGAGGCTTACATACATACATAATTGGTCATTACAACCCTTCAGTCAGGATTACGACCTAGTTTCTCACACCACTTATGTCGTGTGTGATAATTTTATACACGAATGGCGGGATCTACAGTTTAAAGTCGACTTCGAACGTCAGATTTTTGGAGAAACTTTTCATGGTAATATTCTGTTGACTCCCTGAGCTTTTGCCAGATATTTGCCGAGATGAAGTCATGAACTTATGTTTAGACTATGGCGACTTAATTAAGTCTTACTCTTTACTTTTTCAAGAGCTGTTTCTGTATGATTTTACATACATACATACATAATTGGCCATTACAACCATTCAGTCAGGATTACGGCTAAGCTCCTCACACCACTCATGTTGTGTATGTTAATTTTATACATGTGAGTGGCGGGACTAACAGTTTAAAGACGTCTGCGAACGTTAGATGTTTGGGAAGCTTTTCATGGCAATTTTTATTTACACTCCGGCTCTTTGCCGGAAATCTGCTGAGGGGCAGTTGCCGAAAAAATATTTTTTTCATATTTCGTTTTGTTAGAGATGTCTGACCTGAGGGTTTGATACGTGGCCTTACGGTTAGATTGCGGCGACTTCATTAGGTCTTACTCATTACTTTTTCAAGAGCTGTTTCTGACTGATTTTCCTTGCTGTTATCCTCTCTGGGGGGGGACAAACTGCTACTAAATCCATTACTTGTAGTGGCAATGAATTCTATTAAATTTTTTCAATTTAAAAAAACCATCAGAAGAAAATTTCATTATAAAAATATTCTTTTAATATCGAAAGGAAATTAACGATTAATCCTAATGGCTGTTGTAAAAAATTGAATTGAAATTGAAATAAAGACAGACAGAATAAAGGAGATGTTATTGAAATTGAAATCAAAATTAAACATTTTGACAAAACAGTAGTAGTTGCTGTTGGCTAATTTAATTGTTTTTAATTTTTCAACTGCAAACATTAACAAATGATAGACGGAATGGATAGACTAACTGCCACTCTGCCTAAAACGACAGACGCATAATTGCAACAATTTTTTTTATTGTTTTCGTTTGTGGCGTTGCAATAACCTGTAACGAGTGTGTGTTTTGTGCTGTCGGTCTTACTTAAATTGCGTTACGCTTCAAAGCTTAGTTAGAACACTTGTTTGTTGTTGGCTTAGACGCTAACGTTTTATTGGTTATGTTTTAATGTAAATATTATTAACGTTTCTATGTAACGTAACGTAAACGTTAAGATGCAAATTAATAATGCAAGCAAGCAAGCAAGCAAACAACCAGCCAGCCAGCCAACTTTAAATGAAACTTGTTGCACAAAAAAACAACAACAATAGCAACAACAACAACAACAACAATATAATAATATTAACATTTTAAGTATAAAATTGCAATGCCACCATTAAGTCTGTCTGCCATTAAAACAATTTTTTTCTGTCTGCATATTATAGTTAATTGCATGAGTACGTATGTATATATACATACGTACGTCCGCCCGTCTCAACGAGACTGCCTTTAAGAAAAAATGAAAAAAAAATCATTTGAAAAGAATTCGATTTGGCTGGTTTCATTTGGCCTTGGATTTCTAATGAATAAAGGTAACAATGACTCTAAAAGAAGTTTTTGAAAAAACAACAACAACAACAAAAAATATTAGAATTTAATATGTTAAGAATATTACCGCGTTGGCGGATGTCTTTGCTTTTGTTGCTGAAAGTTATTGCCTCAATAGGTTAGGTTATGCATAGAAAATGTTTATTTAAAAACCATTAAGGCTGTAATAAAAAAAATAATAAAACAATTGCAAATTTAAGTACTTAACTCATGGCGAAATAATAGCGTAGAGATAAACAAAAAAAAAATTATGAGCATGAGAATGGTTTTCTCTGACCCATTGGCTACATGTCATACTCAGGTGGATCGTGTTTAGTTACTCATATCATGTCAAAAACATTTCATTGTTATTCTAAATTAGCTAGAAGGTTTAGCAGGAAATATTTTTTCCAGGCATTGCTGTTAGCGATTTAAAACTAGGCATAAAGCATGCTAGAAGTCGCCGTAGTCTAGTAGGTAGTGTGTTGGCTTCGAGTCCCCGACCAGACATCAAAACAAAATACAAAAAATATTTCTTCGGCGACTTCCTCTCAGCAGATTTCTGGCAAAAACTCTGAGAGTAAATCGAAAAATTGCCACGAAAAATTTCTCAAAAAATCTGGCGTTCAGAGTCGACTTTAAACTGTAGGTCCCCCGCCACTCATGTATAAAATTAACACACACAACATAAGTGGTGTGAAAAACTAGGTCGTAATCCTGACTGAAGCGTTGTAATGACGAATTATTTATGTTATGCATAAAGCATGCTGTATAGCTTGCTGCTCTTCACTACTATAAATTGAGAAGCAGAGCAGAGAGCTCTCTTGTACGACAAAACTAATACTCTACAAGACGCTCATCCCACCCGTGCTTCTTTATGGCGCAGAGGCATGGACACTATTAAGCACTTTTAATGCAGCAGCCTGAGAGTATTCGAGAGAAAAGTCCTACGTAAGATCATCGGTCCAGTGCGATTTGGCAATGATTTCCGCATCCGATCCAACAGTGATCTGTATGAGTTTCTCAACGACATGGACTTTGTGCAGCGTATTAATATCCATATCTTGAAGCCGCCGTAGTCTAGTAGGTAGTGTGGTTGCTTATTAGACGTAAAGCCAGGTTTCGAGCCCCAGGCCAGACATCAAAACAAAATACAAAAAATATTTCTTCGGCGACTTCCTCTCAGCAGACTTCTGGCAAAAACTCTGAGAGTAAATAAAAATTGCCATGAAAAGTTTCTCAAAAATCTGGCGTTCGGAGTCGACTTTAAACTGTAGGCCCCCCGCCACTCATGTATAAAAAATTAACACACTCAACATAAGTGGTGTAAGAAACTAGGTCGTAATCCTGACTGAAGGGTTGTAATGACGAATTATGTATGACACTCTCTATCTTCGTGATGGCGGGCAGTGGGTTTATTTCCCTTTAACGCGTTCTGCAACTCTATTGTGGCTTTACTCTTCTATTGCTCATCATCTTTCAATGAACGCTCCAATGAATAGGTGGGGTCAACATCATCGTACCTTTTAGTATCATCCATAGATTTAAATGTAGCTCTCCATGAAGTCGCCGTAGTCTAGTAGGTAGTAGTTGGCCTGTTAGAAGCAAGGCCAAGGTTCAAATCCCAGGTCACACATCTCCAACAAAACGAATTATGAAAAAAATATATCCTCGGCGACTTCCTCTCAGCAGATTTCTGGCAAAAACTCTGTGCGTAAATAAGAAATTGCCATGAAAAAGCTTCACAAAAATCGACTTTAAACTATAAGTCCCGCCACTCATGTAAAAAAAATTAACACACACAACATAAGTGGTACGAGAATCCGTAAGAGAAGTGAAGTCTTAATCCTGACTGAAGGGAGGTAGTCATCAATTATGTATTTATGTAATATTTAATGAAGTTGCTGTCTAGGTATTGTGTTGGCTTATCAGTTTCAGTTTTTCCACATTCTTCGATTGTTAAACGATCGCTATCCGTACACTGCAGACCATTCCGATAAACGATATTTAATAGCTGTTAGCCATGCAAGGCCAGTGAACTCGAAACCACTAAGTGGATAATACGTAGACGACATAGTCTATTTGGTAGTGTGTTGGCTTATAAGACGTAAGGCCACGGTTCAAACCCCAGGTCATGACTTCCTCTCAACAGATTTCTGGCCAAAGCTCTGGGAATCTATAGAAAATTGCCATGAAAAGTTTGTCACAAAATCTATCATTCGCAGTCGTCTTTAAACTGTAGATCTCGCCACTCATGCATAAAATTAACAAACACAACACAAGTGGTGTGAGATTCTAGGTTGTAATCCTGACTAAAGGGTTTTAATCACCAATTATGTATGTATGTATGTAAGCCTCAATAAAGTCATCGTAGTCTAGTAGGTAAACGTAAGGCTGGGGTTCAAACCCCGCGTCGTATATCAAAAAAGTATGAAAAAATATTTCTGCGGCGACTTCCTCTCAGCAGATTTCTGGCAAAAACTCTGAGAGTAAATAAAATTCCCATGAAAAGTTTCTCAAAAACCTGACGTTTGGAATCGACTTTAAACTGTAGATCCTGCCACTCATGAATGAAATTAACACACACAACATAAGTGGTGTGAGAAACTGGGTTGTAATCCTGACTAAAGGATTGCAAAGACCAATTATGTAAAGGGAGTTTTTTATAGAGGTATAGAACTTTAAGTTGACATTACTTTTCAAGATGGCGACCGATTTAACAGCTGTCAAGTGATTTTTTCTCAGTTTGGTTTGACAATTCATCATGAATAGACTCACGCCTGAACAACGCTTGCAAATAGGGCCCAAAACGAGATTACCGTTGTTCCCGATTTTCATAAGCGAATTTTGTTTAGCGATGAAGCGCACTTCTGGTTGAATGGCTACGTCAACAAACAAAACTGCCGCATTTGGAGTGAAGGTAATCCTCAAGTGTATGTGGAAACACCATTACATCCAGAAAAACTGACTGTTTGGTGCGCTTTATGGGCTGGTGGAATCATTGGTCCGTACTTTTTCAAAAACGATGGAGGCCAGAACGTTACAGTCAATGGTGATCGTTATAGAGCCATGATTACTAACTTTTTCATTCCTGAATTGAATAACCATGATGTCCAGGAGATGTGGTTTCAACAAGACGTCGCAACATGTCACACAGCTCGTGCCACAATAGATTTATTGAAAGACACGTTTGGTGACCGCCTAATTTCACGTTTTGGACCTGTGAATTGGCCTCCAAGATCTTGTGATTTAACACCGCTAGACTACTTTCTGTGGGGCTATGTAAAGTCATTGGTCTATGCGGTAAAGCCACAAATGCTTGACCATTTGGAAGACAACATTCGCCGTATTATTGCCGATATACGGCCACAAATGTTGGAAAAAGTCATCGAAAATTGGACGTCCAGATTGGACTATATCCGCGCCAGCCGTGGCGGTCATATGCCAGAAATCATATTTAAAATGTAATGCCACAAGATTATCTTTCGGATAAATAAAATTCATGTCAATCGAATCGAATCGTTGTTTTATTGCAACTTAAAGTTCTATACCTCTATAAAAAACACCCTTTACATATGTATGGATTTATGTACATGGATAACACACTATATAGGTTATCGAGTTTCTGAATAGAAGTGATTGAACCTTTCTGTGAAGTGCTTTAGCTTTCTCCACTTTTCATCATATTTAGCAAGTGATGAATAATTGTCATTAAAACTAGGCATAAGAAGAAGCATATTCATATTATATGTTGTACAATAGCAAGCTATTCATTGGAGCCTTTTGAATATGGGTCAAATGAATTGCTAAACTTTTGTTTGTTTTCAATTTTTTTCCTTCCCCCCAAAGGCATGTTTGCATTTCATTAACCTTTCGATGTGAAAAAAAAATGTGCAAAAACTTACAATTGCTACGGAAAGGCTAAAACTATTAACAATAATTGCTCTCATTAGCCGATATTTAAAGTATTGGCTTGAAAAGTTAAACTAATTTACACCTCAAGTTTAAAAACTCTCCCTCACTTTAAACATTAAAAAGTAGCAGCAGCAGCAAAGAAAAAAACAAAAAGGCCACCCAATATATACTGGTGGTTAGAAAAATAAATACAATTAGCACTACATTGTTGTTGTAATACAAACAAAAACAACAACAACTAAATATACAAAATTTCCTTAAATTATCTTAAACTCTTTAACCTTTTTGCAACAACAACAACTTTTTTTTTCGTTTTTTTTCTTTCCTCTGCCATTTATTGACTTAAACGGTCTTCAGTGTTTAAAGAAAGAAACTGAATGAAATTATTTTGTTTAAATTAAAGCAACAAAAACAGAATAAAAACAACACCAACAACAACAACAACATCATTAATTTGCATATATTTAAAGTTAAACAAACAACAAAAACGCCAACAAACAAAAAAAAACGCCAAAAGCCCTCTTTCTTGTCTTGAAAACATTTTAAAAATGTTGCAAATCTTGTGGCATTTTAACTGAAACTGTTTAAGTCAGGTTAACAAAAACAACAAAAAAGCCATACAATGTTTTTGTTTCTGTTTTTCTTGTTTATTTTTAGGGTTTTCTGTTTATTTTAAATTTTTTTGGTTAAAAATCCCGAAAAAATTTAAAGAAAAAAAAACAAAATCAACAACACAACACCCACTTTATGTTCAAGAAAAAATCTCACGAATCAATAACATTGTTTAAGATGCAACCCCCCCCCCTCTTCTGCCCTACTCCTTACCAACATTTATAAATGAGTTCACTTTAATCAATATTTGGTTTTCAACAAAACAACAAAATTTATTTCAACACTTGAAACTAAAGTTTCTTTTCTTTGAATTGAAAAGAGTGTCAACAGACAACATAACCTAACATTTCACCGTAGTTGAGGTTAATACTACTCACAATATAACTCACGAAAGTTTTTTTACTCGAATGAAAGGTAAATAATGCCAAGTTGGTTTTGAAACTCTCAAATATCAGCAGGAGACCCTTGAACAAGAAGATTTTCTTCGTCAGAATTTTCTTAAAGAAAATTGCTCAAGAAATCTAATGTAAAGGGTGTTTTTTATAGAGGTATAGAACTTTAAGTTGCAATAAAACAACGATGGATTATTCGATTGACATGAATTTTATTTATCCGAAAGATAATCTTGTGGCATTACATTTTAAATATGATTTCTGGCATATGACCGCCACGGCTGGCGCGGATGTAGTCCAATCTGGACGTCTAATTTTCGATGACTTTTTCCAACATTTGTGGCCGTATATCGGCAATAATACGGCGAATGTTGTCTTCCTAATGGTCAAGCGTTTGTGGCTTTACCGCATAGACCAATGACTTTACATATCCCCACAGAAAGTAGTCTAGCGGTGTTAAATCACAAGATCTTGGAGGCCAATTCACAGGTCCAAAACGTGAAATTAGGCGGTCACCAAACGTGTCTTTCAATAAATCTATTGTGGCACGAGCTGTGTGACATGTTGCGCCGTCTTGTTGAAACCACATCTCCTGGACATCATGGTTATTCAATTCAGGAATGAAAAAGTTAGTAATCATGGCTCTGTACCGATCACCATTGACTGTAACGTTCTGGCCACCATCGTTTTTGAAAAAGTACGGACCAATGGTCTTCCTCAATGCTACGCTCTACAGCAGCAATAGCTTCTTTTGTACGCACCGTACAGCGTCTCTGGGGATGCGAGTTATCAATAAGAGTAAACGTGGTGCGAAAACGTTTCATGGTTAATCGACTTAACTGCTTTGATGGACGATTTTGTCGACGATAAAATGGACGTAGTGCGCGATACGTTTTCCGGACAGAACCATTATTTTCGAAATAAAATTGTACTATTTGCAAGCGTTGTTCAGGCGTGAGTCTATGAATGAATTGATGAAAACCAAACTGAGAATAAATCACTTGACAGCTGTTAAATCGGTCGTCATCTTGAAAAGTAATGCCAACTTAAAGTTCTATACCTCTATAAAAAACACCCTTTATTTTGATATAAAAGTGTGGAACAATACACTCTTAAAATTGACACTTTTCAGCCTTGTTAATTGAAATGGCAACTGCTCTTCTTCCATCAAGCATCTGTCATGTCACTCCCGGTCAGGTCAGTTCACTCCCGGCAAAGTTTGAGGAATCTACGTCCTGTGGTTTGTGTTAGACAGCCATTAATACCGCGTTCACCATTCACTACGAGCATGATTTAAAGAAAAACTAAAAAGTAGCCTCTTTAAGCCTAATTTGTCCTGAAAAATCCATCAATCAGATTGTTTTTAGGCTTGATACTAAGCTTGATAGGGAAAAACCCCTTTTATTGTGGCCGTACATATGTAGAAGATGACGTCCTTTTTTGAATATTCCTTTAAGGCCTTTACATCGATGTGTCCATACAAACGTAGAAGATGACGTACATTCTGGAACGCCATCAATCAGATTGCTTTTTAGGCTTGAACTAAGCTAGATATCTAAGCCATTATTAAGTTCAATAAGGAAAAAGGACCTTTCGTTTTGGCCATACAAATGTAGAAGATGACATACGTTCTGTAATTCTCCTTTGGGGTCTTTACATCGATGTGTCCATACAAATGTAGAAGATGACGTACGTCTTGGAACGCCATCAATCAGATTGTTTTGTAAAAGTTGTGTCATGTAATTTGTGTTAGACAGCCATTAATATCGTAATTACCGTCCATTGATTATTTAAGGAGAAAATAAAAAGTAGACTCATTAAGCCTAATTTGTGCTGAAAAATCCATCAATCAGATTGCTTTTTAGGCTTGATACTAAGCATGATATCCAAGCCATCAATTTCAATAGGGAAACAGACCTTTCATTGTGACCGTGCAAATGTAGAAGATGTCGTACGTTTTGGAATATTCCTTTAAGGTCTTTACAACGATGTGTCCACACAAATGTAGAAGATGACGTACGTTCTGGAACGCCATCAATCAGATTGCTTTAGGCTTGATTAGTATTATGGAAAGCCTAAACCATCAAGAGAAAGATTAAACCATCAGGAGTAAGACCTTTCGTTGTTTCCGTACAAATGTAAAAGATGACATATGTTCTGGAAAACCATCAATCAGATTGATTTGATTCTTGATATGTACTATGTAAAGTCTAAACTATCAATTTCACTATGGAAAAAGACGTATGAACGTACAAATGTAGAAGGTGACGTTCGTTCTGGACTGATCTTTTAAGGTCTTTACATCGATGTGTCCATACAAATGTAGAAGATGACGTACGTTTTGGAACGCCATCAATCAGATTGTTTTTAGGCTTGATTAGTACTGTGGAAAGTCTAAACCATCAATTTCAATATGGAAAAAGACCATTCGTTATGAACGTACAAATATAGAAGATGACGTTCGTTCTGGAACGCCCCTCTAAGGTCTCTGCACCCGAACCCTTTGATCAAATTCACCATGTTCATCGATAAGAGATTGAAAGCGCCGGTGTTTATGGAACTATAGGCATTCAACACGGCTCAGTTGTTCGAATTTAGAATGATCGCTTGGGGATTGGAAAGTTCTTCGCAAAATTTTGTAACAACTTCTCACATTTGGTAGCATTTCACGTTGTTCAACTCCAACCTGAACAAGATTCTGGAACGCCCCTTTAAGGTCTCTACATCCGAACCCTTTGTTCAAATTCATTATACGGTGCTGATCGATCGAAGATTGAAAGCGCCGGAGTTTATGGTAAATATAGGCATTCAACATGGCACTGTTATTCTAATTTGTAATGATTGCTTCGGTATGAAAAAGTTATCCGCAAAATTGTGTAACAATTTCTCATATATGGTGGGGATTTATGTTGTTCAAGCCCAATCTGAATGAGATTTTATGACATGAATCCATCACAATACACCAGAGGTCAAAAAGCAGACAAAACAGAGAGAACCAATGCCAAATGAATGATGAAATACTTGCACAATTATAGGTGCAAAATCTATATAAGATAATACTCGGTAAACCATAATTGGGCACCAGTATCATTGCATTCAACTGCTCCCCGACATGCCGAAAAGCATATTCAAATAGCCCCAGAGACCCTTGCTCTTATGAATCTTGTGATCACCTGCTTGTAGCATATTTTGCCGCTGTGACACTCTCTATCCTCGTAATGGTGGACAGTGGGTTTCTTTTCCTTTAACGCGTTCTGCCGCTCTAATGCGGCCTCTTCTACTCTTCTATGATTCATCATCTCCCATTGAGCTTTCCACTGAGTAGGTGGGATCAACATTAACGTACCCCTTAATATCATCCTTAGGTTTACATGAAGTCACCGTAATCTAGTGAGTAGTCTTTTGGCTTATTAGACATAAGGCCACGGTTCAAACCCCAGGTCCGACATCTCCAACAAAATGAAATCTACAAAAATATTTCTTCGGCGGCTTTCTCTCAGCAGATTTCTGACAAAAACTCTGCGAGTAAATAGAAAATTGCCATGAAAAGTTTCCCTAAAAATCTGTCGTTCGGAGTCTACTTTACACTGTAGGTTCCGCCACTCACGTATGAAATTAAAACACACAACATAAGATGCTAGGTTGTAATCCTGACTGAAGAGTTGTAATGACCAATTTTGTATGTACACATGTAAAGGGTATTTTTTATAGAGGTATAGAACTTTAAGTTGCAATAAAACAACGATGGATTATTCGATTGACATGAATTTTATTTATCCGAAAGATAATCGTGTGGCATTACATTTTAAATATGATTTCTGGCATATGACCGCCACGGCTGGCGCGGATGTAGTCCAATCTGGACGTCCAATTTTCGATGACTTTTTCCAACATTTGTGGCCGTATATCGGCAATAATACGGCGAATGTTGTCTTCCAAATGGTCACTCATTTGTGGCTTTACTGCATAGACCAATGACTTTACATAGCCCCACAGAAAGTAGTCTAGCGGTGTTAAATCACAAAATCTTGGAGGCCAATTCACAGGTCCAAAATGTGAAATTAGGCGGTCACCAAACCTGTCTTTCAATAAATCTATTGTGGCACGAGCTGTGTGACATGTTGCGCCGTCTTGTTGAAACCACATCTCCTGGACATCATGGTTATTCAATTCAGGAATGAAAAGGTTAGTAATCATGGCTCTATACCGATCACCATTGACTGTAACGTTCTGGCCACCATCTTTTTTGGAGAATGACCAATGATTCCACCAGCCCATAAAGCGCACCAAACAGTCAGTTTTTCTGGATGTAACGGTGTTTCCACATACACTTGAGGATTACCTTCACTCCAAATGCGGCAGGTTTGTTTGTTGACGTATCCATTCAACCAGAAGTGTAAGTTGTAAGCACGCAAACCAAGATCCTTCCGCAAAATCTTCCATAAAGTGGATGGACACAGATCCAATTCCTGTGCTCGATGGCGGATGGACTCATTCGGGTCTTCCTCAATGCTATGCTCTACAGCAGCAATAGCTTCTTCTGTACGCACCGTACAGCGTCTCTGGGGATGCGAGTTATCAATAAGAGTAAACGTGGTGCGAAAACGTTCCATGGTTAATTGAATTAACTGTTCTGATGGACGATTTTGTCGACGCTAAAATGAACGTAGTGCGCGATACGTTTTCCGCACAGAACCATTATTTTCGAAATAAAATTGCACTATTTGCAAGCGTTGTTTAGGCGTGAGTCTATTCATGATGAATTGCCAAACCAAACTGAGAATCAATCACTTGACAGCTGTTAAATCGGTCGCCATCTTGAAAAGTAATGCCAACTTAAAGTTCTATACCTCTGTAAAAAACACCCTTTATGTCCCTATGAGGGTATTGAGGCTTATTTCCAGCCATGGCTTTACAGAATTAATCGCTTAATTTCTTTAGTCTCTTATAGTTGAATTTGGAGTAACGTTTTCTCTGTGGTCCGTTTGGCCACTTTTTAGCTCTTCAGCAATGGTTTGTTTTGCTACTTAATGGCCGCAAAGTATATTCTCATTTGAAAGCTCAATGGGAACTACCCTTTGAAAGCGTATGCTACGGGAAACCCATTTTAACCTATGACCGTCATGTTTAGTTAGCATTTCTTGCGCATCTCGATCAGGGACTCGCGTCTCTAAGCCAGACCAATTTCAAATTTTGTAAAATTACCTTACCTAACCTCAAATACTCGCATAATATTTCATTTGACCTGTGTGTGACCTCAATTTCTTTTCTTAGCTTCCTTATTTTAAATATAAAATAACAGATTCGTTCCATTTGATTAGCATAAGATGCATGGCATGGAGTATGAGTGCTTATTACTGATTATGTTCAACAATAAGTCACTCAACCAAACGAAAATTTCTCCCCCCATAGCGGAAATGTCAATTTGCCAGTAATTCTATTGGCATTTGGTGGAAACAAACAAAACAAAACAAAAAAACAGAAAAATTATAGGAATGCCTAGCAAATGTATATGGAATCTTGCCAACACCAGACATTAACAAATGATTTCTTGTGGCATCTCTAAGTCATCTACTAACATAGAGACACGCCGACATAGAGACATAAAGACACACATTTTTTTTATGAGCCGAGTATGTCAGTGGAGTCATGTTAGTTTGAATTGGTTTTTGTTTTTGTGTTTAAAAGTAGCGGTAGATAAAAGAAAGAAAACAAAACAAAACAAAAAAAAACAAACAAAAAAACGTTGGCAATAAAACCATAAGGAAGCTCTTAAGGAGTTTCCCAGCACTGGTAACACTATTACCAACAACAATAACAACAACAATAGCAGCATTTAGAAAATATGCAACATTTGCCAACAAAAAAATAGTTGAAGAAGAAGGAAGAAGGAAAAAAAGATCGTCTGCTATTAGCATGACATGAGTAAAAAAGCAAAAAAACTGAAGATGAAGATGCCATCTTCGTGCTAAAGATGCTGCAACATGCAGTTGCTCAAAAGTTGACTCCAGGTGAAGTGGAAGTGTTGTTGTTGTTGCTGTTGCACGTATAAGTGCTAAAGCTTATGTTGCTTATGATGTGTGCATGACTCCTTTTGCTTTTGCTGCCGCTTACCATAGAATGTGGCATTGTGTGGAGGCGTAAAATAACAGAAAATCGAATAAAAAAAAGAGGAGGAGAAGAAAACGAAAAACGAAATCTGTGTGTTGGTAACTGATGTCTTGCATAATGCATGCCTCACATTACATTGCATTGCATGGCAATGCATTGTTGCAAACAGTTTGCAAAATAGCGTGTGTATGTACGTACGTACACACGTGCTATATGCCGTCCGTCTGTCAATTCATTCCGTTTTGTGTTGGTAATCTTGAATGCTTCCCTCACGAGATCTCATGTGTAAAGGTTTTCCGTTCGTTCGTTGCTTGACTATAAAAATGATCTTGAAAGTTATGCAACCACTTGTAAGTTGACATATTGACACCCTTTTCATTTATTGGCGATGTCTTTGTTGTTGTTGTTGTTTTACAGTAAAAAAAAAATACGTACTAAAAATAAAGGAACTGGAAATGATTTTGCATAAATTATCAATGTAAACTTATGTGGAAGACAAAAAGTGAGTGTGTTTCACATAAAAACAGTGAAACTAAGTTTTTAAAAAAAATGGATTTACAGGGGTTTCCATACCACAAATGTGTTTTAAGAGTTTGGAGGCATAGAGCCCTAAAAGATTATATCATGCGCATACCCACGCAAAAACTAGACGCCGTACTATTATTGACGGATAGTGGTACTAAAGTACGTCCTTACCAATTCCCAATAATTTTGTCTGGACAAACTACCGCATTATGTAAGGATACCTTACGTGCTTGATGCCCACCCAGGAGTTTATTTCTGGATGGATTAACGCCGAGCAGGCTTTAAGCATGTGATCGTTCTGGTCTTGATCAGAAGTAAATATATTGTGCTTGATCCTCATACTGCAGTGCTTGATCAGGAGTACGTTTATATTGTGCTTGATCGTCATACTACAGTGCTTGATCATAAGTAAATATAAAAAATAAATATATTTTGCTTGATCTTCATACTGCAGTGCTTGGTCAGAAGTATATATTGTGCTTGATCTTCATACTGCAGTGCTTGGTCAGAAGTATATATTGTGCTTGATCAGGAGTACATATATATTGTGCTTGATCCTCATACTGCAGTGCTTCATCAGAAATACAATGTATGTGTATGCAATACAAAGCGATAACCTTTGTGAGTAAATTTTCCTTATGACATACATTAACGCTGCACAGAATCTATATATTGTGCTTGATCCTCATGCTGCAGTGCTTGATCAAAAGTAAATATATTTGCTTGATCCTCATACTGCAGTGCTTGATCAGAAGTAAATATATTGTGCTTGATCCTCATACTGCAGTTCTTGATCAGAAGTATATATTGTGCTTGATCCTCATGCTGCAGTGCTTGATCAAAAGTAAATATATTTTGCTTGATCCTCATACTGCAGTGCTTGATCAGAAGTAAATATATTGTGCTTGATCCTCATACTGCAGTGCTTGATCAGAAGTATATATTGTGCTTGGTCCTCATACTGCAGTGCTTAATCAGAAGTACATATATATTGTACTTGATCCTCATACTACTTCCGTGCTTGATACCCACCCAGCAGTTTGTTTCTGAGATGGATTAACGCCGAGCAGATTTTTAGCATTTGTTCGTTCTGATAATTCATTCTCATCATCACAGAATCTACAAAGCGATAACCTTTGTGAGTAAATTTTCCTTATGACATACATTAACGCTGCACAGAATCTATAAATTGTGCTTGATTCTCATTACTACAGTGCTTGACCAGAAGTACACATATATTGGGCTCGATCCTCATACTGCAGGGCTAAATCAGAAGTATATATTGTGCTTGATCCTCATACTGCAGTGTTTGATCAGAAGTACATGTATATTGTGTTTGATCCTCATTACTACAGTGCTTGTTGATCAGAAGTAAATATATTGTGCTTGATCCTCATTACTACAGTGCTTGATCAGAAGTACATACATATATTGTGCTTGATCCTCATACTGCAGTGCTTGATCAGAAGTAAATATATTGTGCTTGATCCTCATACTGCAGTGCTTGATCAGAAGTACATATATATTGTGCTTGATCCTCATATTACTTCCGTGCTTGATACCCACCCAGCAGTTTATTTCTGAGATGGATTCACGCCGAGCAGGTTTTTAGCATTTGTTCGTTCTGATAATTCACTCTCATCATCACAGAATCTACAAAGCGATAACCTTTGTGAGTAAATTTTCCTTATGACATACATTAACGCTGCGCAGAATCTATATATTGTGCTTGATCCTCATACTGCAGTGCTTGACCAGAAGTAAATATATTGTGTTTGATCCTCATACTGCAGTGCTTGATCAGAAGTATATATATGTTGCGTTTAATCCTCATACTGCAGTGCTTGATCAGGAGTACATATATATTGTACTTGATCCTCATACTGCAGTGCTTGATCAGAAGTATATGTATATTGTGCTTGATCCACATACCGCAGTGCTTGATCAGAAGTAAATATACTGTGCTTGATCCTCATACTGCAGTACTTGAAGAGAAGTATATATTGTGTTTGATTCTCATAGTGCAGTGCTTGATCAGGAGTACATACATATATGTTGTGCTTGATCCTCATAATGCAGTGCTTGATCAGTATGTTGCTTTTAATCATCATACTGCAGTGCTTGATCAGAAGTAAATATATTTTGCTTGATCATCATACTGCAGTGCTTGATCAGTATGTTGCGTTTAATCCTCATACTGCAGTGCTTGATCAGGAGTACATATATATTGTACTTGATCCTCATACTACAGCGCTTGATCATCATACTGCAGTGCTTGATCAGAAGTATATATTGTGTTTGATCTTCATACTGCAGTGCTTGATCAGGAGTACATACATATATTGTGCTTGATCATCATTCCTACAGTGCTTGATCTGAAGTATATATTGTGCTTAATCCTCGTACTGCAGTGCTTGATACATTAGTGAAACGTGGTTTAACAGGAAAATAAAACGTCAATGTCGCTCATGCAGATTTTTGTTGGATCGGATGTGGAAATAAACGCCAAGTTGAAGTGGATCGAAGATCTTTTTTTCTCAATACTCTCAAAGTTGCTGCATCGTCTCCTTCGTTCTTTCTTTTGCGCTTTGCTACTTCTGGATAGTATCATGCTTGACTGAAACACATTTGACTTGAAAAGAGAGTTCAGTTCAGCTCTCGCCAATGTTCTAACCGTATCAGCTTCGTGAATACTCTGCCCTCCTTATAAGTTCATATATCTGCACACTACCGTGAACTCACACGCGGTGTGACTTTATTTTTTTTAACCAGCTGATGCAGATTTTTCAGATATTGCCATAGTATTCTCGGATGGCGGACTGACTATTATAACCTGTCTGCAGCGAGAGCTTGTTTTCAAAATTGTCTGACAATTAAATTCTCACTAAACATACATACATACTTAATTGGTAATTACAACCCTTCAGTCAGGATTACAACCTAGCTTCTCACACCATTTAGGTTGTGTATGTTAATTTTATAAATGATTGACGGGGGACCTACAGTTTAAAATCGACTCCGAACGACAGATTTTTTTGGGAAACTTTTCATGGCAATTTTATTTATTCCCAGAGTTTTTGCCAGAAATCTGCTGAGAGGTAGTTGCCGAAGAAAATTTTTTTTGTATTTTTTTTTGTTGGAGATGTCTGATCTGAGGTTTGAACCGTGGCCTCATGTCTAATAAGTCCACTTACTACCCACTAGAATATTTATTGCTCAGAAATTCTTTCGGGACGCCAACCTATCTCGGCTCAATGAGGAGTCCTGCTCTACCGCTAGACACACCTGGCCCCTGATAGATAGAAGGCGTACCAACCAGTTACTTGGACTTGGTCGCGGCATCATCTCAATCACAGTGGCCATGCTTACAGGTCATTGCGTTATAGATAGACACGCGGAAAGGATGCGGCTGCCATTTAACGACTACTGCCGTGGGTGCAGATCCGCTGAGGAAGAGGAGACTGTTATCCACTTTCATTGTCAGTGCCCATCTCTTGCTAGGTACAGATATAGGTTATTTGGCTCTCCATTTCTTGTCAGCTTGACAGAGCTATCATCTATTGATGTCAAGGATATACACTCAGACACAAAAGTATACATACAGATAACAAATTTCAGAAATTTTTTTAACTAATCCATTTTCGTTGAAAATCTTTGTAATTGTCTGACAACATTCCTCGATTTTAAGACTGTCTTGGCTAAAAAAAATTCTGAAATTTGTTAACCGTATATATAAAGGGTGTTTTTTTATAGAGGTATAGAACTTTAAGTTGCAATAAAACAACGATGGATTATTCGATTGACATGAATTTTATTTATCCGAAAGATAATCTTGTGGCATTACATTTTAAATATGATTTCGGGCATATGACCGCCACGGCTGGCGCGGATGTAGTCCAATCTGGACGTCCAATTTTCGATGACTTTTTCCAACATTTGTGGCCGCATATCGGCAATAATACGGCGAATGTTGTCTTCCAAAATGGTCAAGCGTTTGTGGCTTTACCGCATAGACCAATGACTTTACATAGCCCCACAGAAAGTAGTCTAGCGGTGTTAAATCACAAGATCTTGGAGGCCAATTCACTGGTCCAAAATGTGAAATTAGGCGGTCGCCAAACGTGTCTTTCATTAAATCTATTGTGGCACGAGCTGTGTGACATGTTGCGCCGTCTTGTTGAAACCACATCTCCTGGACATCATGGTTATTCAATTCAGGAATGAAAAAGTTAGTAATCATGGCTCTATACCGATCACCATTGACTGTAACGTTCTGGCCTCCATCGTTTTTGAAAAAGTACGGACCAATGATTCCACCAGCCCATAAAGCGCACCAAACAGTCAGTTTTTCTGGATGTAACGGTGTTTCCACAATACACTTGAGGATTACCTTCACTCCAAATGCGGCAGTTTTGTTTGTTGACGTAACCATTCAACCAGAAGTGCGCTTCATCGCTAAACAAAATTCGCTTATGAAAATCGGGAACAACGGTAATCTCGTTTTGGGCCCATTCGACGAATCTACGCCTTACTTGATGATCGTTTGGCTTCAATTCTTGTACGAGTTGGATTTTGTAAGCACGCAAAATCTTCGAGAAGTGGATGGACACAGATCCAATTCCTGTGCTCGATGGCGGATGGACTCATTCGGGTCTTCCTCAATGCTACGCTCTACAGCAGCAATAGCTTCTTCTGTACGCACCGTACAGCGTCTCTGGGGATGCGAGTTATCAATAAGAGTAAACGTGGTGCGAAAACGTTTCATGGTTAATCGAATTAACTGCTCTGATGGACGATTTTATCGACGATAAAATGGACGTAGTGCGCGATACGTTTTCCGCACAGAACCATTATTTTCGAAATAAAATTGCACTCGTTGCAAACGTTGTTCAGGCGTGAGTCTATTCATGATGAATTGCCAAACCAAACTGAGAATAAATCACTTGACAGCTGTTAAATCGGTCGCCATCTTGAAAAGTAATGCCAACTTAAAGTTCTATACCTCTATAAAAAACACTCTTTACTTTAGTAACTGTGTGTAGCTTCATTTATCAAACTTTCTGGCTGGTTTTCCAGCATGGGCTAGTCGTGCTTTGCCCTGACCACCTTAACTTCTTCCTCTTCCCTGGTTTTGGTAAAGCTTGGTCAGTACAGGGACTGCGTTCAACTGTGGCGCCACAACGGGCCGCTATGTGTGCTCAAGTGAGCTTTGGGATATCAGAGCTACCACGCCGACCTAACCAAACCTAACCCACTAGAATACGGCGACTTCACTAAACGGTTTTTACTAGCAATGCGGCAAACCGGTTTTCTTTAATCGCAATGAGTACCGTGTTTGAATTTATTCGTTCTTTTCTAATTTTTTTTTATTTCTTTTGAAAAAAATCTAAAATTTATTGGAGAATTTCCACTCCCATCGATACGAGTACAAAAAAATCAAATCGATTGGATGACCCAGTAAATTAACAATTAATTTCCGATTACAAGCTTATTTCATGGCTTTTTTCTCTCATTTTTTTCGCAGTTTTATTTGACTGTGGAAAATAAAAATAAAAAAAATCCATATATTCCCATAATAGTTATTGTTATTGTTGTTGTTGTTGTTTTAGTTGTTTTTGTTATTTTATTATAAACAATTATTTGGCCACAATTGGGTTAAAATTGAAACGAATCGAGCATGCGATTCATATGAAACAAATTTTAAATGGAGGCATAGGTAGTGGAGGCATGTTTGACGACACATGAAATGTAATACGTTGGTGGGTAATATGATGCCCATGTTGTTAAACCAACAAAACCAATATTGCACCAGCCAGCAAAATAAGTGACAGACTTAACTTAGCCACAACAGCCCATTCAAATGAAATGAAAATAGTTTTAAATCATAAAATTGTTTCCATTAACAATAATCCTTGCAAAAATACTGTTGTTTAAGAAGTAATATGTAAAAATATATCATATATTACAAAATATGCAAAAATATGTTTTTTTAAATTATCACAAAAATATTGGCAAATTACAAAAATTTTCTTAAAATAATACTCCTTCTAAAAAAAATATGCTTGGGCAATAAGTGTTATGTAAAAATATATCATAAAAAACAAAATATGCTTTTTATATAACCCACAAAATATTCAGAGATTATCAAACTTCTCATTAAAATAAGAACCCTTTCAAAAAAAATTGTTTATACAAGTAGTAATATGTAGAAAGATATTATGAAATAAAAAATATGCCACAATATGCTTTTATAACTAACAAGAAAATATTTGCTAAAAACGAAACTTTTCTATAAGAAGTATTTCTCTTAAAAAATATGCTTGTACACGAAATGATATGTAAAAATATTGTAAAACACAAAATATGCAAAAATATGCTTTTAAAATTATCACGATAATAATTGCAGATTGAAAATTTTTTCTGCAAAATAAATTTTCTTATAATATTCAGATAGAAGCAGAAATATGTAAAAAAATATTGCGAAAAACAAAATATGCAAAAATATGATTTCTAAATAACCCAGAAAATATTTAGAGATTATCAAACTTTTCATTAAAAGAGTAATCCTTTCAAAAAATATAGTTATACAAGTAGCGATATGTAAAAATATATTGTAAAATACAAATTATGCAAAAATATGCTTTTAAAATTATGTTAAATTTATTTTCAAATTACAAATATTTTCTTATAAGAAGTATTCCTCTCTGAAATTGGGCTTGTGAAAGAAGTGATAGATAAAAATATGTGGTGAAATGAAAAATATGCAATAATATGCTTTGCAAACTATCACGAAAATGATTGCAAATTACAAAATTCTCTTATAAAAAACATTTCTCTTCGAAATTTCGCTTATATAGGAATTAATATGCAAAAATATGTAGTGAAATATAAAATATGCTTTTTAAATCATCACGAAAATATTTGAAAATTACCAATCTTTTCTCGAAATAATATTCCTTCCCGAAAAATATGCTTGCTTAAGAACTGATATGAAAAAATATATCGAGGAATACAAAATATGCTAAAATATGCTTTTTAAATCATCACGAAAATATTTGCAAATTACCAAACTTTTATAGAAATAATATTCCTTCCCGAAAAATATGCTTGCTTAAGAACTGATATGAAAAAATTTATCGAGGAATACAAAATATGCTAAAATATGCTTTTATAAATATTTCTTTTCATTTCTTATAAGCATTTTATATCGCATTTAGGTGACTCCGATGCTATATTTTTAATGTGTAACCAACACCATCACTAAGCATATATGCTTCCTAATAATAAGTAGGAGTAGCTTATGTATAAAGGCACTAAAACCTATTCAATATTGGATGAAAGAATGGCTTTAAATTTCGGAAGTTTTGGTTTGTATTTGGCATTGCGGTACTTTTAGTATTACAACGGTAATGTTAGTAATAATAAGAATGTAGCTGCAGCAGTCTATGGAATATACCAGGGTGCACCAACACAGAACTCACCTACAAAACTGTGTTATAAAATGGGGTGGTACCCTTTTGGGATCTCTTTAAGCAAATAAAGGGTTTGCCAATAAAGAAAACAATTAAAATTCAATTGCAAACATGAAACAATTTAAAAGGTCTTACAAACTCATGTATAAAATTAACACACACTGAATGGGTTGTTTGAGAAGCTAGATTGTTGTCCTGACTAAGGGTTGGTATATTATGCTAAATCTCCTAGCCTCGCATTATTATTTATTGGGTTCGTTAACTCATTTTCTACAATGACGGAATCCTTACCGTCGTCACCTTGTAGTAAAGTAGAGGAATATTGCCTCCATAACCTCAATCTATTCACTGAATTCTTTATAAGTTTACAAAGACTAACCGTGCTAATGTGCTCCCCCATTTTTACAGATCCAAATATCAATTTTTAAGCCCTGATTAAATTTTTCATGAAACTTGTGTATGTAATTAGAAAAAAACTGTTCAAAAAAATATGCACAGTGGTACGATTTTAATATTTTTAAATGTTTTATTAACGCAATTTCGCTTAGAAATAAAATTCATTTTGGTCTCCCATAAAATAATTGAGGATTCTTGAAGTCTACAAAAAAAATTATATTCAGGCATAGAAAAAATTGTATCCAGTTAAACCACTGTTCTTCTGCTTCTTTTCTATTACTTTCGTATCTTTTACAAGAACAAAAAAACATTATTTTCCAGCCTGTATACATTTGCTGGCAACATTCAATTCAATTGAGCGTCGTACATTGTTAACATATGAACTCACGTTTTGGCCTAATAAGGTAAACTGAAGGACGGACAGACGGACATATACAGTTTGGACGTTTTTCTAGCGGAAAAAAGTGCTTAAAGCTGTTCAATTTATTTTGGGTCTTAAACAAAACACCCTACATTGAGGCAAGAAAGTAGAAGCAATTGGGCAGAGAGTCAGGCACATACAAACGGTAGCGATTGACCTTTTTCAATACAAGTTCAATCACACAAACATACTGTTGATAAGGAGAAGCGTTAGTATGACTGCAATGTGCCCACCGTTTATGGTCATTTCAGTGGCGGATGTTTCCACTTTAAAAACCAAGAGTTCTTCTAAGAAGATCCCCATCGGTCTTCTACTGGTGTAGCAGTACCTCTTGCAGCAATCCGTAGGAAGTAGTTTACCACTGCTCTTAGCAACTTCATGGGCATGCCAGAGTTGTAGGCTGTTATTCCTTAGCACAGATTGATTATATGGTCCCCTACAATTCTATGAACAAGTCGCGATTACTGGAATGCAAAATCAGATTCTCCTAGTCCTAGTCCTAGTCTAGTAGGTAGTGTGTTGGCTTCTTAGACGTAAAGCCAGGGTTCGAGCCACAGGCCACACAGCAAGACAAAATGCAAAAAGTATTTCTTAGGCGACTTCCTCTCAGCAGATTTCTGGCAAAAACTCTGAGAGTAAATAAAAATTGCCATGAAAAGTTTCTCAAAAATCTGTCGTTCGGAGTCGACTTTAAAACTGTAGGTCCCATCAATCATGTATAAAATTAACACAAACAACATAAGGGGTGTG
Organism: Sarcophaga variegata; assembly: GCA_932273835.1. NCBI lineage: Eukaryota > Metazoa > Arthropoda > Insecta > Diptera > Sarcophagidae > Sarcophaga > Sarcophaga variegata. The sequence continues at coordinate 115,479,873 of OW026360.1, forward strand.
AGAAACTAGGTCGTAATCCTGACTGAAGGGTTGGAATGACCATTTATGTATGTATTCGTAGCGCGGGCAAGTAAAGAATATATGCTCCGTTGTTTCGCTTGTATTTCGACATGATGGACACGCTTCATACACGTCATGTCCACACTTGTAAAGGTATGCCCTATAGCATCCGTGGCCCGTAAAGAACTGTAGTGCATTCTTCTATATTTGGTGTTAATCGGTAAGTCCATCTCCTCTTTGTGGAAGAAGTCCACTCGTGCTGCCACCTATTAATTGCATCATATTTCACCTGATCAGGGTGAACTAGACCCGTTCTCCTACTTGTTAAATCGTTTCTCCTCTGTACGTCTGCTAATATTTGAAGCGGCATCATTCGCGCAATCACCAAGGCTACATCCGTAGATACTGTGCGAAAGGCAGAAATTACTCGGAGGGCAGATCTGCTGTAAATGAGCCAGTGTAACTTAGGCTAGACATGTGAGTTGTCACTACGGTATCGCTTAGTGGGCCTAATGTATTTGTTTAAATGGGAATCTCAAGTGTTTCTTATGTATTGAGGCGCTATCAAATCTAACCTACAGTATACTGTAGGGTATCATAACAGCCGCAGTTGATGGCACAATAGTTTTATGAATTGTTTGTTATTGTTTTGGTTCCCCCCTCGCCCTTTGATAGAGAATTGTTTCGTTTTGGTGTGGCACCTGTGCTTAACAATTGCAACCAAAAAAAAGGCATTCCATGCCATTCCAATCCATTTTTATGTTGCATTCGGTTTGGAGTTTAGAATATGATTTCATTTCTTGGGTTTATATTTCTAATCTAGACAACAGGTTCAAATTTATAATACCATTAAAGTACTGAATTGTTGTTGTTTTTGTTGTTGTTGTTATTATTGTTTTAAGCCATCATTTGTGGCAATCAAATAAGCTGCTGCTGCTGCTGCTGCCTGCCTCTTGAGTAAACATTGTAAATAAAAAAACAAGGAAAGGGGAGATAAGGTTTTTTTCTTTTAATACCAAATACCATAAACAAAACCGTATTTATTGTAACAATATTAACAAAAAAATAGAAAAAATAGAAAATAAAACAAAAACAAAATATAGGGGATTGGTTGTTTACCGTTTTTTTTGTATTTTTTCTAAATACACATTACCACAAGGCTTTAAAAATTTTTCTATTGACTCTGTACTCTACTTTACATTTATGGCTGAAATGTATGGTTTTTGTTATTGCAATTGTAGGTGTTTTGTTTTGTTTTGTTTTGTTATTTAAGTACGTACCCATTCACACAGGGAGTAGCCAACTATTTTGTTTTTTCTTTTTTTCTTTTTTCCCGTTTTTTTTCTTCATCGTGTATGCTGCTTATGTACTATGTGTGTCGATATCCTAGAATATTACTTTCAAAATTCAAAAGTAAAATTTATGATCATTTATAATCCAAAAATACAACAACAACAAAAAATAGAAGAAAAAAAACAATATTGAACTCCTTTCTAATTGAGAATTTATTCTTAATGTGGCATATTTTACATGCTAATGGCTGGCAATCAAGGTTACAGGCATAAGGCTTTTAAATCATTAAAATCAAAGAAAAAATAAAAAAAATAAAGAAACAATTAAGCACTGACAAGTGAAAGGATAATTAAAAAAGAGAAATAATTTTTAAACGTCTTATTCGTTTACATTAAGATCCTAATGGTTGGGATCCATTGCGTTTTTACCTTTTAAAAATGTTTGAAATATGAGCTCGTAGATTGCGAATAAAGAATAAAAATAAATTTGTCTTCAGTTTAATTTAATTTCTTTATTGTTCGCACAATTATGTGTGCCACTATTTACAACTTGATGTAAACAACAACAATTTGCCTTGTTTGTTATTCCACTTTGCACTCTTGCGCAAACAATAACAATTACTAGTCGAAAGATTTTTATAACAGAAATCTTCAAACCATGATTACTTTCTTCAAACACCGCGTCTTCACACAAGACTGACTGAATTTTTACTGACTCCGTTGCCAGCTTCGTCTTGCCTTTTATATCGCAGGGTAAACAGTCTGATGAATGCTCCTGAAGGAGAATAATTTCGCCTTCTCAAAATCTCTATAAATGTAAACATGTTGTTTACATTATTGTTATTTGTGTATTTTGTTTACGTTTGTCCTTGCAGTGTTGATGTTGCCTTTTTGTTTACTTGGTATAGTTTTGTTTACGTGTTTATCATGTAAACAAGTTCATTGTTTTTATTTTTGTAGATTTTGTTTACAATTTAAACGATGTGAAAGCAAAACACCATTTCCATTTCCGTAACATGCATACATAATTAGTCATTACAACCCTTCAGTCAGGACTACGACCTAGTTTCTCACATCACTTATGTTGTGTGTGTTAATTTTATACATGAATGGCGGGACTTACAGTATAATGTCGACTCCGAACGACAGATTTTTGAGAAACTTTTCATGGCAATTTTATTGACTCTCAGAGTTTTTGCTAGAAATCTGCTGTCGCCGAAGAAATACTTTTTGTATTTTGTTTTGATGTCTGGCCTGGGGTTTGAACCCTGGCTTTATGTCTAATAAGCCAACGCACTACCTACTAGAAAACTACTACTACGGCGACTTCAATCCATTTTTGTAACAGTATAAATAATATCTAAGTGGGCGTGGCATAATTTTTACAAAGTAAAATTGCATTAGAGACGATCTTTGGATCATTCTAATTGCCAAAACTTAATGGGGTTCACTGTGCTCATCCACAAGAGGGTTATTTTAAGAGCCAAACTTCGCTGGAGTGATAACATAATGCAGAGGATAAAGAAAGCGACCAAAGAGCTTTGGACCTCTAAAAACCTCTTACAAGTTTTAAAGTTTCAAGCTTCCCAGCAAATACTGACTCTATCAATTCGTAGTGGTGCCACGGTGTTTTCATAAGGCAGACGCTATGCAAATATCAAAGTCTCTGCAGACTAATAGACAGAGCTGTTAGGCAGTCAGGTGAACTCGTCAACAGTACGCTCTGTTCAAATCTAATACTGAATTGCTTGCCCTCTGATCTTTTATCAAAGCAGAAACCTAACTAGTGGCAGTAAGACTCAATGCAGTTACATTCCAATCTAACCTGAAGTATGGAAATCCATAGAAACTCTGAAGTCGAGGCCATGCTTCTCTAAATTTTTCTCAATAGGATTTTTAGAATTGAAACTAGAAACTTTTGGTTCGATGAGTCGTAGACCTTGCATGCTGTCTGACCTTTTATTGAAGGCTCAATGCAGTTGCATCCACATCCAACCTGAGCTATGAACATCTTGTAATATAAGTGAGAGCCAGACACATTGCGGTCGATTACATGCTTCTGTAAATTTTCTCACTAGAGATTTTAGGATTCCAACTAGGACGTCCTGGTCTAATGAGCCATACACCCTTGAGGTGTATATAGCTTCGAAATGCTTTACGGAGTAGGCTGTACATAATTGTTATTCTGACATTAGATTACCGTATAGGCTGCCTGACCACTGCGTTTTCCAAGCGGTGATCATGACCATATTGAAAGCGAAGCAATGCTTGTGGATTGTTTTACTTGGACAGTTAGGCTGCCAACGACATTTGCCTTCGTCCAATGAATGCCAAGTATTTCACAGGGCAATTTATTAACATTAAACTCTTTTGCGGATTCTAGGTTGTAGGGATATTCTGTGGCTGATGAATTAGCCAAAGCTGGTACAGAATATATACAAAGCATTGGTGTTTCGATTGCCTTACATAAACTGGGTATTCTCTAGTCGTTCAACCTGAACTTCATTACACCATTGTAAAGTTCTTCTTGCCTGATTGTTTTATTTTCTTAAATCGCATGGCGATTCATTTATTTTTGCATTATTGGAAGACATATCTATGGACTTGGTATTCCTCAAATGACTGCTGCAGGCAGGAGCTGTCGATCTGAGGATGATAAAGAGACTATCAACTTATGAATCCAGTGACCGACTTTCGCCAGGAGGACACTAAACTTCTTATTTTTTTTGCATCTTTTACAGAACTCTCCAAAGCATTAAGGATTACTGCAACAGCAAGATTTAAGATTTATTTAGGGGTCCGGATAGTGCCATATATTTTGACGAAGCTGTTCTAATTGCAAACTGGCTGGTTGGTAACCACGGCCGCCATATGGAATACAATATAGTAAGCGAAGCTGTGGTAATGCAGTTATGCAGGCGTGCCAATACATTTGATTATGAGTATTAAGACGTTCATTAAAACGATCAACTACAAACTGATTATAGTCGCAAACTGATAACTGAAGTCGCCGTAGTCTAGTAGGTAGTGTTCAATCCACTTAGGAATGCCACTTGCCTCGATCAAACTGGCCACCGCACGGAAATTTTTCCAAGATGCCAACCTATCCTGGATCAACGAGGAGTCCTGCTCTACCGCTAGACTCACCTGGCCCCGGATGGATAGAAGGCGTACCAACCAGTTACTTGGACTTGGTCGCGGCATCATCTCAATCACAGCGGCCATGGTTACAGGTCACTGTGTTATGGGTAGACACGCGGAGAGAATGCGGCTCCCATTTAATGACTTCTGCCGTGGGTGCAGATCCGCTGAGGAGGACGGTGCAGATATAGGTTATTTAGCTCTCCGACCCTTGTCAGCTTGACGGAGCTATCGTCCATTGATGTCAAGGATATAGTCTCGTTTATCAAACTTTCTGGCTGATTTTCCAGCGCGGGGTAGTCGTGCTTTGGATATGCAGCTCCTGCGCTGGCCGACCTCCCCCTCCTGGGTTCGGGGGAACTTGGTCAGTGCAGGAACTGCGTTCACCTGTGGCATCACAACGGGCCGCTATGCGTGCTCATGTGAGCTTTTGGTATGAAGCTACCACACTAACCTAACCTAACCTAGTATGTAGTGTGTTGGCTTATTAGACAAAAAGTATTTCTTCGGCGACTTCCTCTCAGCAGATTTCCGACAAAAACTCTGAGAGCAAATAAAATTGCCGTGAAAAGTTTCTCAAAAATCTGTCGTTCGGAGTCGACTTTAAACTGTAGGTCCCCCGCCGCTCATGTATAAAATTAACACACACAACATAAGTGGTGTGAGAAACTAGGACGTTGTACAATGGCCCGGGTACTCTACTTGTCTTAATTGACAAGTACACGTCCTCTAACCTAACCTAACCTAACCTATGAGGATCACAACAACCCATGTGAGAAAGCTTAGTTGGTGAAATAGTATTCAGAGCCGCCGTAATCTAGTAGGTAGTGTGTTGGCTTATTAGATGAGAGGCCAGGGTTAGATATCAAAACGTATATGAAAAAAATTTTCTTGGGCGACTTCCCCTCAATAGATTTCTGGCAAAAAAAACTGTACGGGTGTATCATCCTGATTGTTTTGGGATAAAGACTGACTTTTCTATACCGACTCGTTGGAGGACTATGCGACAGGTGGCCAGAAAAACACAATCTTTAGGCAACAGGCCGGTGTGTTTTCAAAATAATTTCAATCTGAAAATTACAGTGTTGCAGCCATTTATGGCTCCTGCAAGTAATAACTTAGGGACTCAACATAGGCTTTTGAATGAAATATTTTAAAAAAAAATTAAAAATCTGTCGAGTATTGATTGTGTTCATGAACAATTATTAAAAATTTTCAATTATTTTCCTTTTGTCTTTGCAGGCCATCGATATATCCACGCGTCGTCGTTTGTCAACACCCAAAGCTAGTCCTTTATTATTGAAACGTACCTCATCGGATAATAAAAATCGCAAAGAGTCACCATTAGCTAAGCCTGAAAAGACAAGCTGGTTCAAATCACTCGACAGACGTGCCAAAAGTAAATCAAAAGAGAAGGTAATGAAATCCCTGGACTTAATGTCTTATAAAATTTAATTAAAACCTTCTTAATTGTCTACTTTCAGTTAAATACACCACCAACGGAAACTTCCAGCCTTAAGAGAACGAAAAATTCCAAACATAACTCCAGCACAACAATAAATACATCCACACAGCAGCAGCAGCCGCAAATGCAGCAGCAGCAGCCTACAAAAAATTTAAGATTTTTCGGCGATACAGATTTGGATTCAAATCCACCCACAATATCCAAAAGCTCCACAGTAAACAAGTAAGTCAAGTGATGCTTAAAACGAGTGCTTTCTTTTATAACCAATCTCCTTGAAACAGATCACGCCCCTTGTTAAACTCAACCTTAAGCCGTTCACAAAAGTACTCACAAAGTGCCTACAATTTGGATCGCATTAGAGGCGATAGTCCTCAACGTCAGGACTATCGTCACACATTGGCTGCGGGCGCAACAACGAAAAAATCCCCTCCTGTTAATACCAGCCGCCATAAAAGTACTTCAATGCACAATTTAGATAAGCAAGGCGGCACCGATGAGGTTGACTTCCGTAAGAGACGCCATTATTCACGTTCCCGCGAATTGGATGACATATCCGAGAGTGGCTCGGAGACGGAAGATCAACATAAACGACCCAATGGCGGTTTAATGGCAACGAGAACATTATCACGTGATCGTTTAGATCGTACACAACGATATGATGAGAATACCTATCGGCGTAGTAACGATCGACCGTTATCATCTACACCCAATGGTGGTGATACGAGCAGCAGTACTCAGCATCAGCCCAGACGAACACAACCATATCTAATGGGACCACCAAAACCGGCACGCAGTGCCGAACGGAGAGCCACGTCATATTCAAGGTGAGTTTAATGGGAAGTTTTCTTGGGGAATGTATCCGTATCATGTATGAAAGCATTCAGAGATTTTTTTTGCTTTAAACTGTAAGAGGAAATTGATTTAGGAATACGGGTTTTTGCTCTTAGAGAAAGTCTTGGGTTGTTTCCATGCGTTTGTTAACTTCAATGCAAAATATTTTAAAGAGCTCTGGCACATGATTTTTCTTCACTTTGCTGTTAGAAAATCCTAGCAATAGGAATCTCCCCATTATCCTCGAACTTCTTTAAAAATGGATTTATAAACAGGATTAGGTTAGGTTAGAGTGGTAGCTTTGAAGCCAAAAGCTCACTTGAGCACGCATAGCGGCCTGTTGTGACGCCTCAGGTGAACACAGTCTCTGTACTGACCATGTTGGTCAGCGCAAGGTCCACGACTACCCTACGCTGGAAAACCAGCCCGAAGATCCCTGACATCCATGAACGATAGCTCCGACAAGCTGACAAAGTTTGGGGAGCCAAATAACCTATATCTGCACCTCGCAAGAGATGGGCATTGACAAAGAAAGAGGATAACAGTCTCGTCCTCCTCAGCGGATCTGCACCCACGGCAGAAGTCATTAAATGGGAGCCGCATTCTCTCCGCGTGTCTACCCATAACACAATGACCTGTAAGCACGGCCACAGTGGTTGACACGATGTCACGACCAAGTCCGAGTAACTGGTTGGTGCGCCTTCTATCCATCGAGGGCCAAGTGAGCCTAGCGGTGGAGCAGGACTCCTTATTGACTCAGATTAGGTTGGTGTCTCGAGAAAATTTCCGCGCGGTGGCCGGAAGGTAAATGTCAGCCCTAAGTCGACTGAAGAGGTTTCCGGAAGTAGTGCACCAGCCCTGGCGAGCTCATCGGCTTTGCAGTTTCCCGGAATATTGCTGTGCCCGGGAACCCAGACCAGTGTGACGCTGAATCGCCCAGAAAGAAGGTCGAGTCAACAGCGACATTTACTGACGACCCTGGAGTTATTCACAACGTTCGTCAGAGATCTTATGGCAGGGTGTCCAACCTATTTTTTTCATTGAATATTCAAAATGGAAGACACCATATTCTCCGAACTCTGGCACAGGATAATTGCTTCATACATTAACATTTCCTTGTATAATTTTCAATTTTCTTTGTTTTTCTTTTTTCTGTAGAGAACGTGATCGTTTCCCCGCTGAAAGTTCCGGAACCGAAGGCGAATCTAGTTTACATAGTCAACGTAGTGTGGTGTATTTACATGCAACCACAGTAGGTGCCATACCACAGCCATATCATTTAAGACGTCGCTCTATATCACGAGACGATTTACGTTCGAATCAACAAAAAACTCAACCCAAAAATCAACCACTACAGCCTATGACACGCACCGTATCAAGATCAGTATCAATGCTGGCACCATGGAAGCCCAAATTGATAAGTGAAGGCTATGAAATCAATTATTCTCAGGAACAAAATAAAACGGTAAACGTTAAATGTTAAAAAATTATGCACTCGAATAGAAAACTTATTTTTTCTTCTTCTTTTTCTTTTCCATGAGGCAGATGTCAACACTGCCACGTAAGCCTTTGCATAGCAGCAATCATGCTTCTACAACTTTAACGAGGCCAAGTAAAAAATCCGAACCGTTAAGAGCACGCCGTCATGATTATTTAAAAGATGATCAGTCTTCCTTAAGGAATTCATCAACGACAAGTGCCTCCAAGTCGGCTGTGTCAGCCAATGTAAGACGTAAACATTAAAGGGAGCAACAACAACAACCACAACAACAACAGCAACATAAGAATTGTAATAATTTTTGTTTTATTAACCAAATTGTTTTCTTAATAATTAGCTGAGGAGCAGAAGAAATTAATTTTTTTTAACATTTTCTAACCCCAAAAAAAAGAAGTTTTTTTTAAGTTAAACTCCTAAGCCTAAAAGAGAAAGTTAGAGCAGGAGAGTGAGAGTGAGAGAGTGAAGGGAAACGTTAAAATAGTTACAGTTAATAAACTTAAAGGTGCTCTCCGTATTCGTTTGAAATGAGAAAAAAATACCATTTTAGTTAAGTAAGCTTTAATTTAGATTCTAATCATTTATTAATAACAACAACAATAATAATACGATGATAATATGATGATAATAACGATAATAAAAAAATACATTAAATATGACTTAAAAAGTTTTCACATTATTAAACTTTAGTTTTTAAGTTTTAATTTTATTAATATTTTAATTTTATTTTATTTTTTTTAATTTAATTTTAAATTTTTATTTTTTTAAACATTAATTGTTAAGAGCGATTTTTAAAATTTACTAAAACAAAATTCTTTAATTTAAAACCTCAACAACAACAACAACAAAAATACATACAATAATAAACATAAAAAAATAATAATAAAAAAAAATAAAATTTAAATTTTATTTAAAAAAAAAACCCCACTTAAATTTGTGTTTTTGTCATTCAACAAAAACGATAAAAAGCAGATGCTTAATGTTCTTGTCATTTAAGGTTTTCAAAATGAAAACTTAGACCACAGATCGTATATAATTGGTCCCTGTAACCCTTCCATCAGGATTACGACGTAGAGTGGCGGGACCTACAGTTTAAAAGTCAATTACGAACGACAATTTTTGAGAAACTTTTCATGGCAATTTTTTATTTACTTTCAGAGTTTTTGCCAGTAATCTGCTGAGTCCTCTCAGTCTCCGCAGAAATATTTTTCCATATTTCATTTTGTTGGTGACGTCTGACCTAGGTTTTGAACCCTGGCCTCACGCCTAATAAGCCAACACATTACCTGCTAGACTACGGCGACTTCACTTACCGTTTTTTTTTTTTATTATTTTCCATAATTTTTCAATTGAAGCTCAAAAAGAATATTTTTTGTGACATCGAAATCCAAGGCTTTTCACTTGAAAATAAATTTTTTTCCAATTCTAAATTCTAAGAGCGAAAATTATTATACTTAAAACCTCAGCAATTCACACGCTATACCCAAAACCCAAATCAATACCCAAAACCCAGTCAATACGATAAAAAGCAAATGCAATATCCACAGGGACACCTCGGATAAAAACATTCTAATAAACAAAGAAATACTGGATGAGGTGATCGTTAAAAATATCGAATGTTTCCGTATTCTAAAGAATGCCAGCATAAAAATTCGGGCTCTAATGAAAGAAGATCTGCAGTTATTTTGTAGCTGATAGTAAAACGTACATAATTGGTCACAACCTTTCCGTCAGGATTACAAACTACCTTCTCATATAACTTATGTAAAGTGTGTTCATTTTTTTTTATACATGAGTGGCGTGACCTCCGAACGACAGATTTTAGAAAAACTTTTTCATGGCAATTTGTTATTTACACTCAGAGTGTTTGCCAGAAATCTGCTGAGAGAAAGTCGCCGCAGAAATATTGTTTCACATTTCGTTGCGAGATGCCTAAGCCAAGTATTGAACCAACACTCTACCTGCTAAAATACGGTGACTTTGACGGAACGTAAATGCTGAACTTAAAACTCCTAACAAGGAGGAAGAGGTCCTTTGACTTCATTTTCATCATCATTTTTCCATAATTTTTCAATTTTTAACGCAAAAAGAATATTTTTTGTGACATCGAAATCCAAGGTTTTTCACTTGCAAATAAATTTTTTTCCAATTCGTATTAGAATTTAGAAAAGCGAAAATTATCCAGCGACTTCTGACAATTCCTTTGCAATCGTATACAATTTTTCAAAACTTATTCCCGTTTATTCTTTTATAATTCGGAGATGTAATCATAGTCTTCGTGATATTTACATGCTGTAAACGTAATGAACACAATCGTCTCTCGCATACCAAAACCATTTGGGATGTATCCCATTAGTGGGGATTATATTAGGGAACCCTTGGACTACAATTCTCATACCAATTTTGAGCAATTATCCATCATTCTCCGTGGATTTCAAGTAATTATTTTCAATTTTCAAAAGCATTGTAATAGTTTTACGCGAATCTATCTTACATTGCAACGTGTGGTGGATAACTTTTTTATAGTGCGGGGGCCTATATTCCATCAACCGATTTCTAATATTTAGATAATGTAAGCACCAATGTCATATGTATCGTATATTGTGTATTCTGTTAAACACATAACATTGCTCTGTTAATATTAACATTCGAGTTTTTGTTGACTTTATTTTCATACGCACACACTTAGAGTGTGAGAGGTTTGTCCGCTACAATCGTTTGTATACGTAATTATTTAGTCGTTCGTTTAAATAACAAAGAAGTATGGAATTCTCATTTAGTTAATTACTATTGAAGAATAAGTAAAATCATATTGTTTTTGGAGGGTGGGCGGTGGTGGCAACCTGAAGCCCCAGCAACACGCTATACCCAAAACCCAAGTTAATACGATAAAAACCAGATGCAATATCCACAGGGACCTTTAGGATAAAAACATTCTAATAAAAAAAAGAAATACTGGATGAAATGATCGTTAAAAGCATTGAATGTTTCCGTATTCTAAAGAATGCCAGCATAAAAATTCGGGCTCTAATTAAAGATCTGCAGTTGTTTTCTAGCTGATCGTAAAACGTACGTAATTGGTCATCACAACCTTTCAGGCAGGATTATGGCCTCGCTTCTCTTATGTAAAGTGTGTTGATTTTTTTATACATGAGTAGCGTGACTTACAGTTTAAAGACGACTTCGAACGTTGTCTTTTTCATGGCAATTTGTTATTTACTCTCAGCATGTTTGCCAGAAATCTGCTGAGAGAAAGTCGATTCAGAAGTTTTTTTTTTATATTTCGTTTCGAGATGTCTAAGCCAAGGATTGAACCGTAGCCTCACGTCTAATAAGCCAACACTCTACTTACTAAACAACGGTGTATTTGAAAGAACGTAAATGCTGAACTTAAAATTCCTAACAAGGAAGATGTCCTTCATACATAAAAAACCTAACTTAGTTAGAAGATCACATCAGCAGTGCATGGAAAGTGTCGACATTTCGTTCAATTGGTCGCGGAGTAGAATGGACGTAAATGCTGAACTTAAAATTCCTAACAAGGAGGAAGAGGTCCTTCATGCATACAAAACCTAACTTAACGATTAGAATGAATTTGATGCCAAATTTTCGAAAAAAATTTCATCTTCTCTGATGAAATTGTCGTATTTGGGGCTCTGAAAATACTCATACAGTTCATCATAGTGAACAACTGCTTGGTGAGGATTTTGGTCCGGCGACAGTGCAGGCTATACTTTTTTGATGATAAGGTACCTGTCCATTATAGGAAGTCATAGTCTAGTAGGTAGTGAGTTGGCTTTTTAGACGAGAGCCCACGGTTCAAGCCCCAGGACAGACATTATTATTTCGGCGACTTCATCTCAGCAGATTTCTGACAAAAACTCTGAAAGTAAATAAAATTATTGCCATGAAAAGTTTCCCAAAAATCTAATGTTCGGAGACGATTTGAAACTGTAGGTCCCCCGCCACTCATGTAATATTTTTATAATTAACACCCACAACATAAGTGTGAGGTGTGAGAAGCTAGGTCATAATTCTGACTGAAGGGTTGTAATTATCAATTATCTATGTATGTATGTTCGTTAAAAAAAAACAACGGAATTTTATTGGTCACACCGCACATGTTTCATTCGATTTATTGCAGCCATGGTTTCCAATACAAATTTATCACAAAAAATTCTGTTATCAACTGGCCACCATGATCATGCTATTTAGGTTAGGTCAGAGCGGTAGCTTTGATACCAAAACATGAACATAAACATGCTATTTAAGGCCGTATAATTATTTCTTGAAGTTGTTTGCAAAATCTTGCGCTTGAGCAAGCTTCAATCCTAGATGCAACGCGTCATCGGGAAGATACATCCACATGTCATGGAAAATTTCATGAAAAAAGTAATGAATGGCCTGTCATCAGAACCGTGGCGGGTGTTTTATTCCATGCTTAATCCGGAATATGTTTTCTTCACAACCTAATCCAAAAAAAAAAATCACAACAAACTTAACAAATCCGAAATGGCTTCTGAAACTGGCGAGGTAATCTATTAGAATCACGAGGCAGCAGCAATTCATTTAAGCAGCATTTCACCTTGCAGACAAGGACTGCTATGAAGTACAGAAGGATCGTATCATTCTGCAGGATTTGTGGTAATGTTCCTTTGCCCTAGAGTGCAGACGTGAAGACTTAAGATTCTTGAAAGGGTTTTCAACAATGCTGAGAATTAACCTCCGTTAGGGTTTCTGACGTTAAGAAATTCATCTTTAGCTTCAGTTGATTGTAGTCGCTGTAGTCTAGTAGGTAGTGTGTTGGCTTATTAGACGTAAGGCCACGCGGTTCAAACCGCAGGTCAGACATCAAAACGAAAATAAAAAAAAATATTTCTTTGGCGACTTCCTCTCAGCAGATTTCTGGCAAAAACTCTGAGATTAAATGAAAAATTGCCATGAAAAGTTTCTCAAAAACCTGTCATTCGGATTCGACTTTAAACTATAGGTCCCGCCACTCATGAAAAAATTCACACACGCAACATAAGTGGTATGAGAAATTGGGTTGTAATCCTGACTGAAGAGTTGTAATGCCCAATTAAGTTATGTATGTCCAGTTGATAGGTGAGATAACTCCATTTCTTATTTTTATCCTTCTCTTCTATTTATATAACCCCTTTATTCTTTGTGTCTACAAAATGCCTAATTTTAGGGCTGCCACAAAGGCCCTTTTCTGGCCTCTAGGTGGAGCAGAGTTTCTCCATATCTGTCTTCGAATCCTAACCTAACTATTAATTGTTATCGGGAGTATCTCTCATAGAATCTCAAGAGGTAATACTGACTAACTTAACCAACTTGTTCGGTGCTTATGTTATCCTCTTTAGGGAGGATCATGGGTCAATGAGAGGTTTCCGCTTTAAAAAAGGGACCCGTTCATAAAATGCTATTAAACCAAATGAAAAAAGTTTCTTTTTAAGGTGAAATTGTAAATATCTTGAACGCGTATATGATTTACTAATGAGTAGTTAGGTTAGGTTAGGTTGGAGTGGTAGCTTCGATACCAAAAGATCACTTGAGCACACATAGCGGCCCGTTGTGATGCCATAGGCGAACGCAGTGAATAGTTGGTCGCATTATTTTTTTAGTTTCCTCTCAACAGCTTTGTTTATAATAAAATGAGTGATTTATGATTGAAATAAAGATTTTATATCTCAATTTATACCTGAAATTTAATAAAAATAAAAAAACAAAAACCGCTTAAAATATTTTGTATTTCCCAACAAAGTTGTTTATATTAAATGCCCGCTCCCTTTTGCCCCTGTTCTTTATAACCTTGAAAATAATTGTGTTTTTTTTACACAAATTGAGGCAGTCCCACAGTACCCCGTAACTACACATACATACAAACAGTGGAAAACCACAAAAATGAACTGCAGCACGTGTCTGTTGGTGGTTGTGGAAATTGTGAGGAAAAAAGTGAAAAAAGACGCACAAAATATCACAAAAAACAAGGCGAAGAAAATCGTACAAATGAAAATGAAAACTTTAGGAAATTAAAATAAAAAAAAATAAAGAAAAATAAATAAACATAGCCCAGCTGATTTGTAAACAAAATCGGAAAATTGAGAAGATGCAAACAAAAAAGGCGGTCACTATAGTAGAATAAAAACTCTACCACAGGCAGCTTGAGACTACTATGGGCGCTACAAAGCAAAAGAAATAGACGAAATCAGTACATATTATTAACGGTTATATTAGATCATCCCTTGTCTCAATTGCTTTACCCAATCGTTGTTGTTATTGTCTTGTAGAGAAGCCAGAGTACAGCGACCATATTCTCCTAACCTCAATTTATGTTACGTATTACAAAAAACTCTATCCCAGTATCTCCATGTGGTTCTGTGTCAGAAAGCATAGTTCTTTGCCAAACATTTGCTAATCACGCCATACAAATTCCAAGTTTATGTGCTCATGACTTATTCTCCTCTTGACAGAGTTTACAAGTTGGTCTACAGGCGATCCAGATTAAAAATTCGACTATAATTCTTAGCCTATTCCAGGATAAATCTTCTTATTGTAATTACCCTACAAAAGTTAAAATTGTCATTTGACATATGAAAGTCTCCTGATGACTCTTCCCTTTCGCAAAGTACAACTTCCCTCGAATTATCAAAGGTTTTATACCTGTTTGCCTCCTTGCAAGTTCATCTGAAGATCCCTGTTCTTCCTAATTCAGCTTGCGCAGAGAATCCCATATTATTCTCGAGGTAAACGGCATACGCCGTAGTCTAGTAGGTAGTGTGTTGGCTTATTAGACGAAAAGCCATGGTTCGAGTCCCAGGCCAGACTTCAAAATAAAAAATACAAAAAGTATTTCTTCGGCGACTTCCTCTCAGCAGATTTCTGGCAAAAACTCTGTGCGTCAAATAAAATTGCCCTACAATCCTACAATCTCCCCTATAACTCCAAGTATAGGCGACTTTCGCCTAACCACTAATCGATCAGGCCAAAAATGGATTGTAAGGAAAGCCCAACTTGCCGTTTCATCAGGTCTTGTCGCTACATCTATTGCCGGAACCCTGTACAATACCACCCTAACCCTTTCCAAATTCCTTGCCTCGAACTGACATAATGCCTGGTCCACGTTTTTAAAACGGCCTAACTATCCCCATATGTTGATAACTACCACATCACCTGGCGCAATTCGTGCCAGATCAACTCCGATATCTTTTTGATCGCGAAAACCTCAGCCTGGTATAGGCTATAAGAGCCTATAAGACAATCTCTCACCTAGTCCCTAAAGTAGACTCCTGTACCAGTGTTAGTATCCATACTGTCTGTGATGATGATCGCTCTGCAAACTACACACACCAGAATGTTGCTCTCTGTTCGGGAATACCACCGAGGGCAACTTATCGAAATAAGGCAACTTATCGAACAATTATCGTATAACCTCAACTTGTTAGAGTATAAATCTACAAGTGGGAAAAAACTTCTGTCAAAGCGCAAGCAAACAATTAGATTTAAGATTACACATCTGCACCAGTAATCCCTAAATCCCGGACCAGGAAATAAATTGCCTAAATCCATAATACAAAAAAAAACTTGATATGATCGCAATCCCTTTAGCCAATATTCACAGAAGTTTATGTTTCTAGGCAACGACATAAAGCAACTCTGTCATCCTAGAACATAGACAAATCGCCTGCTTGGGTAAAACAGCTTGATTACAGAGATGCCCCTTAACCGCCTAATGTTGTGTAAAGGAGCGAAGAGATTTTTAAAAATTAAAGGGTAGCTCTTCCGAGTTTTTAATTCACCTTTGCTAAGTTCAAGGTCAAGTGAGAATTATTGCCAATAAGCAAACACATGAGTATGTGAAGAACGGAGCTTTCACTCCTCGCTGATAGTATGAGAAACCTTCTGTGGAGTGGTAGCTGATGTTTGGAGAAGTACGAGAGAACGAAAGGAAAGCTACAGAGAGGCAAAGGCTCTTTTCAAATCAAGTGAATTAGAGGCAATCGAAACTTTTGTTGAGAACTACAATAAAAGGAGATCTCAGATCAGAATATCCACAGGAATAATTTGAGGTTGGCTCTTCTCCAACTAAGTTTGAGGCAATCGAAACTTTTGTTGAGAAACTACAATCAGGGGAGATGAGATCTCAGTTATACGTCAGATTATATGGAAATAATTTGAGTTTGATAATGGGTCTTCTGACAGGGCACTGTAGACTCAGCAGATACTTATTCAGAATAAGGGTGGTCTTAAAAATTAAAGGAGAGCGTAATACGAACACTACCGATTATAAGGCATTCATTTGGCGATCATTCCACCACTAAACAACATACAGCGAATATGTAAGGCGAAAACACATAGTCAAACAGCCACTAAATTTCTATGCAACGAGTAAAGTGACGACAAAAACTGTTTTCAGATCGTTAAAGAAACGAAAGAAAAAAAGTTTTTTTAAAAAAATTTATTTTTAAAACAAACATTTTCGTTTAATTTTACAAAAAATTTTATTTGAAATGAATTTATTTGTTTCGTAGTTTTTCTGTTTTAATTAATTGAGAGCAGAGCCGCGTAATGCTTGGTGATGGCAAAACTATGAGTAAAAAATTTTCGTAAAAAGATTTTCAATACGAAGAAGAAGAAGAAAATAAATATTTTCATTTAAATAGAGAGTAAAAGAATAACAAAAAAACAAAAAGAAAATTTTTAGGAAAAATTCATAAGAAAAATAAGAGACTGACTGAGCAATAAAAAAAAAAGATTTTGCCAGTCGAATATTTGCAACGGCTCGCTTAAGTATCGTTAGAAAAACGTTAGTGAAGTGAAGTAGAAAAAGAAAATTTTTGAAAAAGAAAATTTTTGAAAAATTTTTTAATTTTGAAATGAATAATTGAAGAAAAAAAATTAAAAATAAAAACAAAATAAAAATTTTAATTTAAAAAAAAAAATAAGTTCTAAAAGTAATGATTATTACAATTTAATTATTAATAATTAACTATTAATTATAAATAAAAATAATTCTTAAAAAAAAAAATAATAAAAAATAATTTAAAAAAAAATAGTAACAATGGCTACCTTAGCTTTAAGAACCAACAAAGAAGTCATGCACAAAGCCGGCTGGAAACTGGATGAGAATGAAGAAGGTATTAAAAAGTGAATGATAAACCCAAGACCTATCTTGACCTTACAATGACCCTGTAGATATTCTTATTATTTTATTTTTATTTTTTTTAATAAAATTAATTAAAAATTCCTTTTAATTAAAAATTTTTTTACAAATTTTTTAGCAGAAAAAAATTAATTTTTTAATTGCGTAAAAATCTTGTGCTCTTCTATTATATTAAAAAAAAAAAAAAAAAAAAACTTATTTTATATTTTTGCTTTCGCGAAAACGAAAAAAGAACCAAAAAAATATAAAATTATTTTCTCTTTTTTTGTTGTTACTGTTTAGAATAATGAAGCAAAGGCATAAAATTGATAAAGAAGAAGAAAAATATTTTTTTTTTTTGTTTATTTGAGGCTTTTCGGCTGTGTTCTAAATTTTTTTTTGGAAAAAAGTTTTTTTTTAATGTCGTGCTGTACTTCCCTTACATACATACATACATAATTGGTCATTACAACCCTTCAGTCAGGATTACGAGCTAGTTTCTCACACCACTTATGTTGTGTGTGTTAATTTTATACATGAGTGGCGGGACCTACAGTTTAAAGTCGACTCCGAACGACAGATTTTTTGAGAAACTTTTCATGGCAATTTTATTTACTCTCAGAGTTTTTGCCAGAAATCTGCTGAGAGGAAGACGCCGAAAAAATACTTTTTGTATTTTATTTTGATGTCTGGCCTGGGGCTCGAACCCTGGCTTTTCGTCTAATAAGCCAACACACTACCTACTAGACCACGGCGACTTCCCTTACACTTTATAGATTATTCCTGGTCTACTTCCCAGACAATTATTTTCTCTTTTTATTGTAAGACCAACACTCAGGATTTGGCTCCTACATTGTGTGCGTTATTAACAATGACAATTCCATAACTATCACTTGATATGCACCAAGGAGTTTCTTAATACATATATTGATAATTGCTCACAACAACCCTTCAGTCGGGATTGCAACCTAACTTCTCATACCACTCAGGTTATATGTGTTAATTTTAATCCATAAGTGGCGGGACATACAGTTTAAAGCAGTGGTGTTGTCGAGCCGGAACGCTCCGGAACGTCGTTCCGGTACTTCCTTTTTGGACAGGAACGTGTTCCGGAACTAAAGATGATTTCTGATAACGAGAATTGGCTGACGTTTTGAAAAAAAAAAATTAAAAAGAATTGCAGATTTTTTTTTCTAATTTTTGAAGAATTTTTATATGTATTTTTATTAAAAAGGGTTTGAATCGAACCCGAACCGGAACAAAAACCGGAACGAACCGGCTTGTTTTTCCGAACCGTGAACCGGAGTCCGGCACATTTTTTCTGCTGAACCGGAACTCGACCCGAACCGAAACAAATACGTGAACCCTATATACTATATACCCTATATACTATATACCCTATATACTATATACAGGGCCGATCCTGGCGACGGGCGAAAATTTGGGGGAAATCTCCCTCCCCCCGACGTCAAATTTGGGACATGAGACCTAAAAAAACGCCGCCGCCAGGATTATCATGGAAAATCACCCCCGTCGTTGAATTTGGGACATGAGACCGCACAGAGCGGCCGCCTACCCAGGATCGGCCCTGTCTATATAATTATATATACGCGTTCCGGTAAAAAAAATTAGCGCAACACCACTGGTTTAAAGTCGACTGCGAACTACACGTATATTTGAGAAACTTTTCATGGCAATTTTTTATTTACCCCTTGAGCTTTTGCCAGAAATCTGCTGAGAGGAAGTTGCCAAAGAAATAGTTTTCCTTATATTTACGTTCCATTCGAGATGTCTGACCTATGATTTGAACCTTGGCCTCACCTCTAATAAGCCAACACACTACATACTAAACTACTAGCCTATTACCCTGACAAATTTAACAATCTTGCTCAGTATCAACAATGACAATTCCCTGCCTATCTCTTGATATATACTCAGCTGTTTCTTCTTGGGATGGTTTAATATCACACAGAGTCCAACAATGTATTTCGATTGCCACAGACTCTACATGTTGGTGTCGAGATAGCTCGCATTCTGAATAAGTGTACCCTGAGTCTACAACGCCCTATCAAAAGGCCGATCACCAACCTCAAACTATTCCTGGATATTCTGATGTATAACTGAGATTTCCTCTTATTGTAGTTTCTCAACAAAAGCTTCGATTTCTTTAAACCCATTTGATTTGAAAAGAGCCTTTGCCTCTCTTTAGCTACCCTTTCGTTCTCTCGTACTTCTCCAAACATCAGCTACCACTCCACAGAAGGATTCTCATACTATCAGCGGGGAGTGAAAGCTCCCTTCTTCACAAACTCATGTGCTTGCTTATTGCCTATAATACTCACTTGATCTGGAACTTAGCAAAGGTGAATAAAATTGTATTTAAAAATTTAAGAAATTTATTTAGAACACCGAATATACATTCAAGGTGGCAGCAAATAGAGCTTACCTCACACTGGGCCACACAATGAGCTAGACGGGCCACTCAGTGTGCTCTCCACTGAACGGCAAGCAACGCGCTAACCTAACCTAACCTAACATTAGATTAGATTTAAATAAGTTTACATACTTACTTTACTTAATTGGTCATTAACAACCCGATTAACGGATTTCGGCCTGCCGCAACACATCCTTCCAGGCGCCTCTGCGTCTTACACGCCTACGCCAGTTGGTCACAGCAATCGATGACAGGACTTACTCGATTTGATCCTTCCAACGGATACAAGGTCGTCCTCTTCGCTGACTTCCGCAGATCCCCGCATCAAATACCCGTCTCGCCGGAGCATCCTCCTCCATTCGAACAACATGGCCCAGCCAGCGCAGCCGCTGGATATTAATACGCTGCACAACGTCTATGTCGTTGAGGAGTTCATACAGCTCACTGTTGGATCGAATGCGGAAATCATCGCCAACTAGCACTGGACCGAAGATCTTACGTAGGACTTTTCTCTCGAACACACTCAAGGCTGCTGCATCAGTGCTTAATAGGGTCCATGCCTCTGCGCCATAAAGGAGCACGGGTAGGATGAGTGTCTTGTAGAGTATTAGTTTTGTCGTACGAGAGAGGTCTCTGCTACTCAATTGCCTATTGAGACCATAGTAGCACCTGTTGGCCGGAGTGATCCTGCGCTTGATCTCCAGACTGGCATCATTTTTGGTGGTAACGGCGGAGCCAAAATAAATAAATTCCTTGACTGTATCAAAAGTATAGTTATCGGCCGTAATCTGAGAATCAATACGCCGCTCGTCTCTATTTGTCGATAACATATACTTTGTTTTGCCCTCATTTACTACCAGACCCATCTTAGTAGACTCCCGTTCAATAGCACTATGAATAAGTTTACATGGCTAGAACAAATGTAAGAAGAGTATTCTATGAAGTTGGCTCAATAAATCAGTGACTTACTGAATTTCCCGCCAGTCAATGGAGAGGCACACTGAGTTATTTTGTGTTTGCCAGCCAGCAGACTACCTCAAACATTGGGAAGAAAATGGAAAAAAAGTGAATTTCATTCAAAAATTCAAAATGTATGCCTCATTTGCCGTATTAAGGCCAATGTGACTTACCACTTCTTGTTGTCAAACCTGAAAAAAGCTTGGTAGAAAGAAATTTGATTTCAACGTATAGGCGTCTCACTAACCAATCTATTTTGATCTCCTTGATCTCGTTTTCTTTTTTTTTT
This sequence comes from Sarcophaga variegata, assembly GCA_932273835.1. Taxonomy (NCBI): domain Eukaryota; kingdom Metazoa; phylum Arthropoda; class Insecta; order Diptera; family Sarcophagidae; genus Sarcophaga; species Sarcophaga variegata. The sequence goes on from OW026360.1 coordinate 115,500,922, forward strand.
TTTTGGAAGGAGCAAAAAAACTTAAGAAATGTATGGAGACGTATGTTGAAAAAAATATATACAAACGCACACATTTGTGGCCATTACAACCCTGTAGTCAAGATAGCAACCTTGCTTCTTGCTTCAATTATAAATGGCGCGATGTACAGTTTAATATCGACGCCGAAGGACCATTTTAAAAACCTTTTTACTGGCAATTAATTACTCTTAGAGCACTTGGCAAAACATTGCTAAGAGGAAATCACCCAACACAGCTTTTTTCACTTTTCTTATTGGAAAACCCCACCAAGAGGGAATTGCCGAAACACCAATGTTTTCACATATCTTTTCACACTCTGGACTGCAGGAAAAATAATGTTGAACAACACAACTCAGTTAAATTCAAGAAGTTGAAGACTTATTGAACCACCCTCGTATTTACATACAATATATACGTTTTTGATCGTTGTAGTAATTAATTTTCATGCTTTAGTTTACTTGTTTGTATTGGTAGGTAGTATTGTGTTGTATTATTTATATTCGTTGTAAACATTTTTAAATAAATTTTATTAAATGTTTATAAATAAAATGAAAATACGAAACGTAAATATACATAGAAATTGTTTGTTCATATTTCATTGTGTGTATGTACATACATTATTATATCGTATTAGAAACAAATCAAAATAATTTTCGAGAAACGTAAATGAAACAATCTGCCCGATTCTATAATCAGCAGGAAGAGAAAACGTATGGAAAAAACAAAATTAATTTCAAAACAAATCAACAACAAAATATCCCGTGACATACTGCCTACAGTACACTGTTTTCCAAACAGTTTTATCCGAAGTAGCACACTGCCTGCAGTACACTGCTTTCCAAACAGTTTTAACACTGTTGGTTATAAACTTAAAGGTTAGCTTAAGCTATAGTCTTGTAGATAGTATGTTGGCTTATTAGACGTAAGGCCACGGTTCAAATTCCAGGTCAGACATCAAAACGAAAATATGAAAAAATATTTCTTCAGCGACTTCCTCTCCTTCTGACAAAAACTCTGAGAGCAAAATAAAATTGTCATGAAATATTTCTCAAAAATCTGTCGTTCGGAGTCGACTTTAAACTTTAGGTCACGCCACTCATGTATAAAATTAACACACACAACATAAGTGGTATGAGAAACTAGGTCGTAATCCTGACTGAAGGGTTGTAATGACCAATTATGCCTTATGTTGGCATAGACAAACAAGACTAACTTCAAAACAAAACAACAACAAAATTTCCTGTGGCACACTACCTACGGTACACTGTTTTCCAAACAGTTTTAACCGTAGTGGCACACTGCCTACGGTACACTGTTTTCCAAAGAGTTTTAACCGTAGTGGGACACTGCCTACGGTACACTCTTTTCCAAACACTTTTAACACTGTTGGTAATAAACTTAAAGGTCAGCTTAAGCTATAACTAGTGTAACCCTCCAACTAGTGTCTTAACGAAACTGAGAAATAACAATCAGGAGAGATCTCAGTCATGCGTCAGTTCATCCGGGATTAATTTGAGTTTGGTAATCGGACAGGGCACTGTACACTCAGGGTACACTTATACAAAATGCAAGTTGCCTCGAGCTGTAGATTCCGTGGAGGTGAGAACGAATCATCGGAAAATATTCTTGGAACCTATGGGACATTCAACCACAACCATATCAAGCGATAGGCTTTGTAGGAATTGTCTTTGTTGATATTGAAGGCTATCAGGATTAGTTTAACTAATTTTCCAATGACTTTTATCACTCTACTTTGACAAACAGCACGTACAAATCAAGAAATGGGTTATTCTGTTCGGAAAACGTACCGCACGCTTCGCACATTTTACAATTGCCATAATTGTCCTACCAAGAGGTCTATTCGCAAAGTAGTGAATAAATTCCAGTCCACCGGTTTAGTCAACGAGCGACATATATATGTATGTATGTCAACGGAACGCAAGATCTGCTAATAAAAAAGCATCGCCTCTACCCAAGAGTGTGTGCAGAACAATCCGATTTTGCTCCTCTCCCAAAAACCCGGTCTTTTTCAGACTATAACTTACCGAATACTGCAGTGTGATATGAGCCTGCATTCGCATAAAATTCAACTCAACCAGAAACTGAAGATAAACAACCACAGACAACGGCAAGTATCCGCTAAACGGACTCTGTAGCAATTAGCTGAACTGAACCTAATTACGATGACTTTGAACTTGTCTGACTTCAAAACATCATAGCTCTCAAGAATCACTAACCTAGTAGACAATGTGATGGCTTATAAGACAAGAAACCGAGGTTAAAATCCCAGCTCATATATCTCGAACAAAACGAAATTTCCTATTCAGCAGTGTTATGGCAAAAACTATGACTTACGTGCATTACATAATTGGTGATTACAACCCTTTAATAAGGATTACGTCCTAGCTGCTGACACCACCCATGTTGTGTGTATCAAATTTATACATGAATGGAGGCGGGATCTAAAGTTTAAAGGCGACTTCGAAAGACAGAATTTTTTGAAAAACTTTTCCATGACAATTTTTTTTTACTCGCAGAATTTTTGCCAGGATTCTACTGAGAGGCAGACGCCGCGGAAATTTTTTTTCATATTTCGTTTGGTTGGAGATGTCTAATCTGGTGTTTGAACCGTGGCCTCACGTCTAATAAGCTAACACACTACCTACTAGACTACAGCGACTACCAAATACCAATCCACATTAGATCCAAGAGCGTTCAATGCATTCCGAAGAAGTCACTGTTTGATGTGGCAATGTTGTCGGTCCTTATTCCTTTGCAAACTATGTTATCCACGTCATTTTTTGTCAACTGCAAGCGCTGTAGTTTGATGATCACCAATTTCTTTTGGCTTGAGTTGGATGATATGGACACAAAACAACATATAGTTTCAACAGGACAATGCTACGTGCCACATAGCTTATGACACATTCGCTATTACGAAGGCACAAATTGACAAAAAAGTGACAGACGCATAGAATATACGCATGTATACGTGTGATAATCTTCTGCCGTAGAATTGTGAGTCCTGAAATTATATTGCAAACAACACTTTTTTATATTCCTTTCTGTTCCTTTAATATGGACATGGTTATACCACAAGGCATTTCCCCCTTTTTTCTTTATTGCACTCGGTTTGTTTGTGTTTTAGTAGAAACAAGTACTTTTCCAGTTAGGCAAGTGATTGAAGGCTCCACTATAGTAGATTCTAGAATGGCAGGGTTGCCATCTCTAATTATTAGTAAACAAATAACCGATTCAGTAAACATGTATTTTTTCAGTTAGTCAAGTGATTGATTACTTTACTGTAGCAGGTCCTAGAATGGTAGGGTTGCCATCTGTTATTATATAGTAATAGCTCTCTCTCTGTGAAGATTCATTAGGCCATTATTTGGTTAGATTGAGTCCTACACTTTCTTTAGAGGTAGCGCTGAATAACCCTCCTATGTAATATGCGTTATTCATGTAATGCTCACTGGGGTCTCAGGGTGCTTCGTAAATAAAGGGTGCGTCAAATAACCGTTTTTTTGAAAATGCTTTAAAAAAACTACTGAATATTTTCTCAAATTTCTTTTTTTATTTGAAAGTACAATCCCCTTCCGGTTAATAATGGAAAATAATTTCATTCAAATGGCTGCCTCGGCTGGCCATGCAGTAGCCTACACGATCGGTCCAATTTTTAAGCACATTATCGATTGTGTGCAGCTGTATTTCACCAATGGCTGCACGAATATTGTCCTTTAAAGCGTCAATTGTCTCTGGCTTGTCGGCGTAACACCTATCTTTGACGGCACCCCACAAATAATAGTCCAACGGTGTCAAATCGCAGCTCCGAGGTGGCCAAACGACATCAGTTCTGCGGCTGATAATGCGATCTTCAAAAACAGGGCGCAAAACATCGAGTGCAGCTTCGGCTGTGTGGCACGTAGCGCCGTTCTCTTGAAACCAAATGTTGTCAATGTCCTCCTCTTAAATTTTTGTGAACAAAAATTCGTTCAACATGGCCCGATAACGATCGCCATTGCCTGTAACGGCCACTCTTTGCTCATTTTCGAAGAAAAATGGCCCAATTATGCCTCTGGACCAAAATCCGCACCCAACAGTGACTCGTTTTGGGTGCGTCGACTTTTCAATGTATGCGTGCGGGTTTTCTGTGCCCCAAATGCGACAATTTTTCTTGTTTTATACCGCCAAGATCAAAATGAGCTTCATCTGAAAAGATGGTTTTTTTTTTGCCAAAATCGGCATCTTCTGTAAGTCGAAGCGAAGCGAAAACGCATTGGATGGTCAATTGGCTTCAACTCCTGAACCAATTGGACTTTGTATGGCGTCATACCAAGGACTTTAGGCAAAATTCGTCTTAATCAAGTCTCCGAAATGTTCAATTGTTGAGAACGACGGTGAATTGATGTTGATGGCGCTTCACGCACACTTTCTGCCACAGCAGCAATATGCTCGGGTGTACGCACTATTTTTGGCTTTTCACGCTTTGGTTTATCGATGAGGATGCCAGTTTCTTTCACTTTTTTCACAAGATAAGGAACATACGGAGCTGACGGTGCTTCTATTCTTTCAAACTCCGTACGCAATTTTCGCACACATTCTGCAACATTACCATGATTTTCAAAGTAATGTCGCAATATTTCCCAGCGTTGTTCAAGCGCATACACCACATAACCATATTCGTTCAGCGGAAGGATAAAACTAATTATCTGTCAAATCAGACATGAGCTAAGTGTTACCATTCAGGAAATAAGCACTAGTTGAAAAAAAACGTTAGATGGCGGACCCGATACAATTGGTATCAGAGTACCGTTTGGACACAACATCAAGGGCAGTATAAGAGTTTTATTTTAAATAAATTAAAAACAGGACCACAGAATATTACTCGTACATGAGTTACGACAGAATTTATTACAATCTTTGTAGGCAATCAATCAAATTATAATTGTGCCTCTAGCATATCTTTCGATTTGTAAGGCAAAAACGATGTTTTTTTTGTTGTTTTTTTCGATTTTCCTTTTGCTTCATCAATCAAATGCCGCCCAAATATTACGTATGATTGTTTTGATATTTTTAAACTAAAGCTGAGAAACCCATTTTTCTTTGTTCTACATTTCACAGCCTGCTACATTGATATCGAAGATGATGATGATGATGACGATAATGCATCGAAAAGAGAGGAAAACAACAAAAACAAAATCTATTCGAATTGGCATAGTCTGCCCGATCTAGTATTGGAACAAATATTCACGTATTTAACGCCCAGAGAACGTTACTATGCCGGTTTGGTACGATTTATTATTAAACAGGGTTCAGGCCACAGAGCAATAAACATTGAAAGATTTTTTGTTTTTTTTTTATTACTAGGTCTGCAAGCAATGGTTTCGAGCATTTTATTTACCCACTGTATGGGATAATTTCTTGGTCGATGATCGAACTTTGACCCGGCAGAAATATAATTATTATTCCGGTTGGCAATATTGTTTGGATCATATGCGCACACAAAACTGTTTGGGTCGTATTGGTCGATATCTAAGAGGTTTGGAATTTCGCCCCGAGACCAGTTTCAATAATATTTATCAGTTTATGACCATGTTGTCGTGGAGCATGGAAAAGGCTGCTGAAGTCAATGGGCCCAAAGAAATGAGAGGCATGGGCTCACGCATACGTTCTTTAGTTTACATTTTCCCCTGCAATATGTCTCAAGCCAATGATCCCGAAGGCATTAAACTATTTGGTACTGGTGGCCAGTTGCTGAAAGGCCTTAAAAATCTGCTCTCGAAGTTGACAAATCTGAGGACCTTGAAATTAATTGATTTCGTTTTGGAACGTTATGAGGCTAAGCATCTGTTGGATGAGGTACTGGATGCCTGTTGCACGAAAATGCGTGTGTTGAATCTGGTGAATGTCACCACATTACATTGTCCCATAATGCATGTGGGCCTGTTTTTAAATCTACAGGTAGTTTCTATTAAAACCATGATAATCTATTCCAGTGCCTTGAAAGAAATTCCTTTTCTTCCTCTATAAACATTAGATTTTAACCATTTCACCTCAAAACATAGACGATGATGTCTTACTTCTGTTGGCCGATACCAAATTGAAGCACCTACATTTACTGCAAAACTGTTATACCTCCTCTTACCTCACCATTGGCCATTGTAGCGTCAAGTCATGGCGTATATTGAAACGTGACAATCCCCGGCTAAAGGTTCACTTACGTTTGGAGTCCTTAAACGATGGTGAGATTGTGTTTCAGCCAGAGGCCCCTGTTTATAGTGTTACGTATGCCGCTCCCAAGACTAGGGTAAGTCCAAACTTAAATTTATTTCTTAAAGTTTTGCTGTCCATTAATTTCTTTGCGTTGGTATACTACAGATTCATCCTGATATTGTTATGAAAATGGTGGATCATTATAAGAATCATTTGGCTGTTTATGGTTATGAGCAGTTGCCACGCTTCACCAGTCCCAAATCGTTTCATAATCGCATTGATTCTTTGATGTTGTTAATCTGCAGACAGTGTTTTAATTTACATACTTTGGTAAGTACCAAGCAGTTCCAGGAAGTACAAATAAGAACAAACTCCATTAACTAATAGAAGAAGCTTAAATAGATTAAATTGGCTTAAAGAGTAAAAGAACACAAACACCTTGATAAAGTGATTCTATCCATGTGTACATATGTATATCGGTTGTACGGTGAGCAGTAAAAGGTCTGGAGCATCTTTTTCGAAAACACTACCGATGGCTTTAAACTTGTCTGATGGTTCACAGTAACCAAGCCTCTATACAGCATCGATAATGATGTCTCCCCACAAGTTACACTTCAAAACATCATGGCTCTCAAGCATCACTAACCTAGTAGGCAATGTGATGGCTTATAAGACAAGAGTCCGAGGTTCAAACCCCAGCTGAGACATCTTGAACAAAACTAAAAACTCTGACTTACGCTCCCAAAAACTCGGTCTTTCGCAGGCTATAACTTACCGAATACGGCAGTGCGATGTAAGCTTGCATTCGTACAAAATTCAACTGAACCAGAAACTGAAGTTAAACGACAAGTATCCGCTGAATAGGCTCTGGAGCTGTTAACTGAACTGAACCTTATTACGATGGCTTTAAATTTGTCTGACTTCAAAACATCATGGCTCTCAAGAATCACTAATCTAGTAGGCAATGTGATGGCTTATAAGAAAAGAAACCGAGGTTCAAACCCCAGCTCAAACGTCTTGAACGAAACAAAATTTCATATTCAGCAGTCTTATGGCAAAAACTATGACTTACATCCATACATACATAACTGGTCATTACAACCCTTCAGTCAGGATTACAACCTAGATTCTCACACCACTCATGTTGTAGGTGTTAATTTTATACATGGGACCTACAGTTTGAAGTCGACTCCAAATGATTGATTTTATGAGCAACTTTTTCATGGCAATTTTATTTCTTACTGTCAGAGTTTTTACCAGAATTCTGCTGAGAGGAAGTCGCCGCAGAAATATTTTTTCATATTTTCGTTTTAATGTCTGACCTGGAGTTTGAACCGTGGCCTTACGTCTAATAAGCCAACACACTACCCACTAGACTATGGCGACTTCCTACAGAGTTTTTACCAGAATTCTGCTGAGAGGAAGTCGCCGCAGAAATATATTTTTCATATTTCGTTTAGTTGGAGGTGTCTGACTTATGCTTTGAACCGTGGCCTAACGTCCAAAAAGCCCACTAGACTATGGACAATTCTCTACCTCTTCATTGTTGACAAATCGTTTATCCTCTAGCCATCTTTTTTTAAGTTTCGAAATTGAAAATGACCCGAGAAATCTAAATTTGCCCATTTCCCCTAGTCCTGAAACCATTCATCGTTTCTGATGAATCCTCTAAAGCCCATGCTCGGCAGATCGATAAAATTGTCGTCATAGTCGAAGCAAAGATGCTTTCTCCTACTTTTTTCTAGTTTGGAAATAGAAAATAACCAGAGGAAGCTAAATTTGCCCATTTCCCCTAGTCCTGAAACCATTCATAGTTTCTGGTGAATCTCCTAAAGTCCATGCTCAACAGATCGATGAAATTGTCGTCATATTTGAATCAAACGGGCTTTCTCCTACTTTGATATAGGGGTGGACATGTGCCCATTAGATAAAGGCCATTTTTCTCTGCTTCCTCGTCTCTGCAGCCCTAGCAGAAGATATCTTTAAGAGCTATGTATCTCTTATGAGTGCCCCATAATGCAATGCCCAGTACTGGTCTTGCTAATTTGAAGTTTAAACAGACTTTCCATGCATCCTCATTGATCAAAAAATTAACATACACAACATGGATGATGTATTGAAGTCGCCGTAGTCTAATAGGTAGTGTGTTGGCTTAGTAGACCGCAAGGCCACGATTCAAAGCCCAGGTCAGACATCTCGAACAAAATGAAATATGAAAAAAAATTCTACGGCGACTTCCTCTCAGCAGATTTCTGGCAAAAACTCTGAGTGTCAAATAAAATTGCCATGAAAAGCTTCTCAAAAAATCTGTCTTTCGGAATCTACTTTAAAATGAAGGTCCCACCACTCATGTATAAAAAATTAACACACACAACATGGGTGATGTAAAAAGCTAGCTTGTAATCCTGACTGAAGGGTTGTAATGGGCTTCCAATCTGAAGGCAGTGTCGTTAACGTTATTACTCCAAATCGTTTACATTATCCCATACACAGGAATGCAATCAAAAAATTCTTGTTAATGCCCCTGCTTGATAAAAACAGTGTTATGGGCCCGACTTTACATTGGTTTTTATAAGACCCTGACTATGAATCCCGCTTTACAGTTCTCTTACTGATCGTTTGGGGACGGACTATGCATTGGTTTTCATAAGACCCTGCCTGTGAATCCCGTTTTACAGTTCTGTTACTGATCGTTTGGGGACGGACTTTACATTGGCTTTTACAAAACCCTGCCTGTGAATCCCGTTTTACAGTTCTGCTACTGATCGTTTGGGGATGGATTTTATATTGTTTTTATAAGAGCCTGATTGGGAATTCCGCTTTACAGTTCTGTTACTGATTGTTTGGGGACGAACTTTATATTGATTTTTATAAGACCCTGACTAGGAACCCTGCTTTACAGTTCTGCGATTACCTAATATTTGATGAAGGCTAGTCAATATCGTCACTAAAGTTCGTAACTGTACTCCAGCAACTGTAATATTCTGATTAAGCCTCTATACTTCGCCGTCAGGATTCTGTTTTTATTTCAATCCCTTAGCAAATATTTCATTAATCGATTGTCTTCTTTCTTCTTCCATAGTTGGTCCGCGAAAAGGTCTCCACCTCAACAGTGCTTTTAATAGCTCGCACAGCTAAAAATCTACGACGTTTTTATGTACGCCGCTTTGCTACGATAATACGCTGCGATTGGCCACGTCATCCGGAATGGTCGGATGAGTTTCATATTTGGTTGCGGCGTTCTTGTCGCTCTTATGAGTCAGTTGAACGTGAAGTTTCACAAATTTTAGGCTACAGTTGGCACTTTTTAAGTGATCAGGAATATAAACAAATCACCGCAGAGGTGCAATCCGAATGGTAAACTAAACAATTTAAATTGAACGTGTGTGATATATTTTTTATTATGATTGTTTTTATTATTGTTATAAAATTGTTTTTGTTTTTGTTTTTTTTTTATTTTTATTTTTAATTTATTGTACGAGTATGTGAAATCAATTTTGTTTTTGTTTTTTTTTTTCAAAATAAATTAAGAAAACCCACCCACCGTGTACGTAATCTGGAGTTTTTTTTTTGTCGGATTTTGTTTTTATTAAATAAGCATTCGAGGGGGGCATGTAGAAATTCTTATTTCGAAAATATTTCCATTGAAATGCAAATGTGGCACATTACTTGGCATATTTTATTCATTCAGCCGCCCATTATTTTAGTGAGTGAGATGTGCTGTGATCTGAGGTGTAAGATAGTTTTCTGAATTTATCTCATGGGAATCCCTTACGATTTTTAAAAACTCACTTTTGAAAATTACTTACTTCCGGGATTAACAATTAATAGGTTTTTAATAGAAAATAATAAAATTTTAATTATTTTTACACTTAAAATTTAACAATAACTTTTGTGAAGATGGGAAATTCCATCTACAGCACATGATACTTGAGTTGTAATCTTCTCTTCTCTACTGTCAACTGAACATAAATCACGAACAGATACTGGATTTTTTTGGAAACTAAAATGGGCATAAACCCATCATCATCATCAAGCAGTTGATTTATTTCCAAATCGGGGGCCCTAATGCTAAATACGTCTTTAAGAACTCTACAAAGCCTACACTTAAGAGAGCACTATGTATGGCATCAATGCTGAACTCCTAAGGACTGATGCGCTCATTAGTTAGTGGCACAGTTCTTCTCCCACATAACCATTCTCTACATAACCAAGTATCTTACAGCCACATCAGTGTAGCTGCTCTGTACAGTGCAGTACAGTACCCTCTCAACAATATTCTGCAACAAGGGCGAGATAACTCCTGCTTGCCCATTGGCAGTAGATCAGTAGTAACCTACATGATCGATAGTTCCGACTGCCCTGGACATTGTAGAAAGCGCCCTCAATGACAACAAAGGTCAAGATTCTTGTGAGAAATTCTTATTCGTCAGAGTCTAACCTCTAGCCTAGGCTACCCTCTCACTACTGGCGAGAATAGAAAAGCCCAACGGCCGAAGTTATAAACCTACTTGGTCAAAAGTTCCGAGAGTTCTGAATGAATATTGCAAAAAGCGTCCACAACGACAATAAAGGCTTCTAGTGAGAAATTTTTATACGCCAGAGCTTACACAATGTTCTCCATCATGGAGTTCAGAACAATTTCAGTAGCTAACCTCAAATGTAGGCATACTGAGCCCTACTGGCTAGAGTAGAAAGGCGTAATGACAGTAGTTACGGCCTTCTTGGTTGAAAGTATCGAGAGCCCAGAATAGACATTGCAAAAAATGCCCTCAACTACTATAAAGACTTCTAGTAAGAAATGTTCCCCATCATGGAGTTCAGTACAGTCTCAGTAGCTAACCTCTAGTGTAGGCACAAAAGAGACGAGAGTCCTGAATGGACATTGCAGAAAATACCCTCAACAACAGGGTCATTTGTCGGAGCCTACACAACATACAGAACCATAGAGTTCCGTACAGTCTCAGTAGCTAACCTCTAGTGTAGGCACAAAAGAGACGAGAGTCCTGAATGGACATTGCAGAAAATACCCTCAACAACAGGGTTATTTGTCGGAGCCTACACAACGTACAAAACCATGGAGTTCAGTACAATCTCAGTAGCTAACCTTTAGTGTAGGCATGTAAGCATTAGTAGAAAAGCCCAATGGCAATAGCTATGACCTTCTTGCTCAAAAGATACGAGAGTCCTGAATGGACACTGCAGAAAACACCCTCAACAACAATAAGGGTTTTAAGCGCGAAATTCTTATTCGTCGGAGCCTACTCATAGTACATGACCATGGAATTCAGTACAGTGTCAGTAGCCAACCTCTAGTATCGGCGTACTGAACGCTACTGGCGAGAGTAGAAAAGACAGTAGTTATGACCTTCTTAGTCAAAAGTTCCGAGTGCGCTGGGCATTGCAGAAAGCACCCTCAATCACAATAAAGACTCCTAGTGATCATGGAGCCGAGTACAGTCTCAGTAGCCAGTAGAAAAGTATGACCTTAAAATCCTTCGTGGTAGAGATCGATAAGAGAAAATAAACCCTCCTCTCACCACTTAAGACGTGTATAACAGATTCTTGAAGTCGCCGTAGTCTAGTAAGTAGTGTGTTGGCTTATTAGACGAAAAGCCAGGGTTCGAGCCCCAGGCCAGACATCAAAACAAAATACAAAAAGTATTTCTTCGGCGACTTCCTCTCAGCAGATTTCTGGCAAAAACTCTGAGAGTAAATAAAACTTGCCATGAAAAGTTTCTCGAAAATCTCTCGTTCGGAGTCGACTTTAAACTGTAGGTCCCGCCACTCATGTATAAAATTAACACACACAACATAAGTGGTGTGAGAAACTAGGTCGTAATCCTGACTAAAGGGTTGTAATGACCAATTACGTACGTACATAACAGATTCTCTGCTGTCAATGAATCCTCCTACCAGATAAAATTTAAAGCCTTTGAAAGAACTAATTGCCCAATGAAGGGTATCCTTAACGCTTTTGCTAAACAGAAACCTTTACTCCAGAGAAACTCACATGCATACATACATACATAACTGGCAATTACAACCCTGCAGTCAGGCTTACGACCTAGCTTCCTACACCACTTATGTGGTGCGTGTTATTTTTATACATAAGTGGCGCGACGTGCAGTTCAAAGTCGATTCCGTACGAATGATTTTTTTTTTTTTTTTTTTTGAGAAACTCTTCATTGCAATTTTATTTTTACTCCCAAAGATTTTGTCAGAAATCTGGGGTTTGAACCATGGCCTCATGTCTAATAAGCCAACACACTACTTACTAGTCTACGGCGACTTCAAAGCCACAATTATTTGGAAAATATACATCAAGCTTACTACCACTATTGCTTAGCCTTTCCTTTTGGGATTTCCCCTTTGCGAGCCTTACTCGTGACTAGTTTTTAACCGTACGTCGGTCCACTCAACGCCTTATCTAGAGTGACTATATACTGGAAAACCGGCAGATCACCCAGCTTAGCAGAAAAAACTAATGGACTGATTCAATTTTTTGGAGAATGGCACCAACAGATCACCAATAGAGCGAGGTGATGATAAAACTTACAGTAATCCCTCGATTTACGTCGTAGTTGGTTCCAAAAAATGGCGACGTAAATCGAAACGACGTAAATCAAATTTCATATTGCTCATACTACAAAGTAGTATGTTTTTAACAAGGAACTTAAAAAAGTTACAGCAATCCCTCGATTTACGTCGCAGTTGGTCCCAAAAAAGAGGCGACGTAAATCGAATGACGACGCAAATTGAAGTTAGAGGAAACAAAAAATTTGACGATGTAAATCGAAACAACGTTAATTGAGGCGACGTAAATCGAAGGATTACTGTACTTTCCATAACCTTAAAAATGGGGTAAATATTGCCTTTGAGCGGCAGCACATTAGCAGTCTTTTAGCACGATAGAAAATTACTGAAAAATTTAACAAAAATATTAAAAAGAATTACTCATGCCTGTAGGATATTATTTTGACAGATTTAACGTAGCATTTGCTGTCGTTGCCATCCTCCATCATGAGTGACATTAATTTCTTTTCCCAGACAATATATGTCATGTACTTGCAATACTTACACGTTTAAAATTGTTAAAAGACGTGTTAATGACCTAAACGGTGGTACCCCCTTCCATCGATAACTTCACTATGATTAAGAATTAAGGGGGATTTTTTTTAATGTGTTTCAAAAGAGAAAGATGGGAAAGAAATTTTACGTTTTTTATGTACATATGTTATCATTAATATAATGCGAGTGAGTGAATATTTACATTTACAAATTTTTATAGCAAATATTTATCCAAAAATCATGGTTTGAAAGCAAAATGAATTTCAATCAAAAAAAAACGAAAAAAAACTAAACAACCAACAATTTTATTAAAAAATAAAAAAAACAACAACACAAAAGAGAATTTAATCACATGCTCTCTCTCAATAAAATATTTTCTCACGAAACATCTCTTCAGTAAACAAATTCTAAATTAGTCGTAAAGAGAGCTCCAGTATAAATAAAACGAAAAATTTAATTCACACTTCATTCATCATTGCAGCTTTCGTTAGATTTGTGTAAACCAGGCAATATGAAGCTATTTACCGTTATTTTGTTAATCACAGTTTGCTGTCTAATACTGGCGTTACAGTTACCCGGTGTTAACGCGTCCTTGATAGTGGTAAAGCCGGTGCCCAGCTATCACTATCCACATTATCATCACCATCACGCACCGTATTATCCGTCTTACCATCATCATCATCATCATCATGGATATCATGGAGGATATTATGGCGGCTATCATGGCTGATATGGATTTATCTAGACCGCGATCTACTGGTGTTGTGCAGTGGAATTGTAAACAGGATGAATAGCTTTTAGTTTTATAAAATTTTTTGTAAATTTTTTTAAATAAAATTTTCTAAATTAAGTCGATAAAATAGTGTTTAAATTATTCTCCTCTTCCGTGTATTATTTAGCAGCATTCAGTGAAAATAGAAAGAGTGTGATCAAATTAGTTTTAAAACTTTTGAACTTATAAAAATCCCTCTATTCGAGGACTATAGGCTATTGTACCGGAAAGTAAAATATTTATCTGAAAAAGTTGGCAATCTGATCTCAGCTTAAGTGGGAAAACGGATGGAGACTAGGGAAAAGCCTTCATATTTTGTGCACTGATATTGTATGGGGAGGAATTTGAACTCAAAGATGAGGATCACTTTGTGGGGCTTATTCTGAATAGAATGCTGTTCTCGAAATCGAAGATCCTTAACAGGATAGTTCTGGGTAAGAAATGGATTCACGTACCTGTGATAATTCATTGGATTTATACTGCAGTGGATAGGCCGGTCAGATTTATAACTTCAATCTGATATGCAGGATATGTAAATCTGCCTGCATCATTATTACAGATGTCAGCACTGGAGATTATCTTACGCCTTTCTCTGTTTGACCTTTATTCTAAGAACTTAGTAGTTAAAACAAGGCAACACTGATTTGAATCCTGGCCACTCGAGAATTCAAAGGGAATTTAGTAGCCTGAAGAGTATCGATACCACTATGACTTACAGGAAAAGTTCAGGACATCGGTTAGGTATAGCCTGATTTGAGAAAATGATGTAGTGCTGCTCGTGAGCGAATATGTTCCAATTTTCACGTATGGTGCGAAGCTAGATAGAACTGCGGGTGACCTAAACTTATCGCTTACTCGATAAGACTACCAGACAAGTAAGGATTATTAAGAATGAAAATATCTCTAGTAGGAATTGAAGCCTATTTTCTGGTCAAGCCAGTGGGTTCTAGCGTGAGAATCTCTAAGACGGTTTATGGCTACCGCTATGACGAAGCAGGAGAAAGCACATCCGTTTCAACTATGCACAGAATTTCATTGGTCTGTTGAGTATGGACTTTGGGCATTCATGAGAAACTATGAATGAATGGTTTCAGGACAAGGGGAAATCGGTGAGTTTGGCTTCCTCAGGTTATTTTCTATTTCCAATCAGCTGGCTCGATGGTTAAATATTGGCCAAAAATGAAGACGTAAAGTCTGCGATAGCATTTCAAAAAACCACGCAGACAGTTTTTACTATAAATAGAGTATTCAATAAAGCTATCATATATCGCTGAATAGAGTGTATTGAAGTGTTTATAGTTAAGAATTCTAAAGAATTTTTCTTAAATTTATTATGTTTTGTTGATCAGATCGACTACATTAAGGACTGCTCTCTTTCGCTAACGTCACAATAAAACTCATGGTCATTCATTTCACTCAATTTCACATAACAGAATAAAGCAAAACGAGAAAAATATGAGTGAATAAAGCTTTTTTTGGTTCCCTAAAAGCTTTTTCCATTTTGTCGTCATAAAAGCTTTAATGCATTTCACAGCTGTTGTATTTGAATACGACCTTGACCGTCAAGTGTAGAAAGAAAAATCGATGAAAAGCACAAATCATGCAAACGTCTAATGCAAGGGAAAATGAAAAAGCGGTATTGCCGAGGGTAATAGGCGACTAAGAAAGCTGCTATAATGAAAGCCTTCTTTGAGTATTTTGCGGATGACTGTGGAAAAATATGGTAGATTCCGAAATTTTTTTTGAAGGGCTTTATTCTTAGAATATTTCTTTGTTTTTCTGACGAATATTGCATGTTTCAGGCTGTGGGTAATGGTCATATATGAAGCTGCCAACCTAATCCTGGGAATCTCCTACCGCTAGAATTTCTATTTTCTCTGATAGCCAAGCGACATTCAAATCTCTTTCGGGTGCAAACTTGAGGTCTATAATGGTTGAAATCAGAGGTCAGCAATGAGTATTCAAAACGATGAGTAGATTCGAATCATACTCATAATTTCTGATACTTATACGCATTCATACTTATTTTAATGTCATACTCATACTACTCATACTCAAAGTTTGAAATACTCATGGTACTCGTACTTAACAATACGCATTATGTTATTGATTTCGACTTTCCATGACCCATCCGCGAATCACAAAATAAGAACGAACACTACAATACTCACCAGATGGTTGTGTGTCTTTCTTCTCTCTTTGTAAATGCAACAACAACTAAGACTGTAAATTTTGAGGAATGATTCGAATCACTCGAATCATTTATGAGTATTATAAGTAGTTTTCTAAATTTATGAATCTAAATGAGTATGAGGCTTATGAATCAAACATATTTCGAACGTTATGAGTTTGATGTCAACGTTGTACTCATACTCATTGCAACTTGTACTTTATAAATCAATGTTGTAGTGAGTACGAATGAATCAGAGTATGTAGTTGGATTTCAATACTGTTGACTCAATCATACTCAAAATTTCATGAGTACTTATGAGCAGCGAAAAAGCGATTCATTGCTGATCTCTGATTGAAATATACCATGACTGCTACTCTCTCTACCCTATTCTATGATCTTTAAAGAGCCTTAGAGATGCCAGTAACCGTGCTAGTCACTGCAGAGCCAGTGATTCAGACATCACAAACAAAACGGCGACTTCCTCTCAGCAGTCTTCTGGAAAAAGCTTTGAAAGTAAAAATAAAATTACCTTGAAAAGTGTTTCTAATCTGTTATTCAGAGTTGACATTAAACTGTAGGTCTCTGCTACTCATAGATAACATTAACACGTACAACATAAGTGATGTGAGAAGATTGGTTGTAGTCCTGACTAAAAGGGGGTTGTAATAATCAATTAAGGAAATATTTTTTGTAACGACTGTAGAGTGCAAATGTTGGCCTTGTTGTAAAAGTCAAGGTTAAGGAGAAACATAAAAATGAGCAAAACTGAGGAGGTAAGAGATGTGTTCATGAAAGAGAATGCATTGCATTCTGTTGAGTTTCGTGCATGTTATACTCTCAAACTGTAAATTTTGTTTCTATTATTTAATAATTAAACCTAAAAGTATGCCGAGAATTGTTGAATAAATTTATTTAACAAAATACGAAATTTAAACAAAAAAATCTATCATAGAGGTGGAAGGAGGGTGTTATATGTCACCACGAAGTGCATTTAAAATGTATTTTGACAAATAAAAAGAAAATGAAATGAAAATAAAAAGAAAAGAAAATTCAGTGTGTGGAAATTCGCAACAAAAGCCATAACAAAAATTAAAAAAAAATTGTTTGTAAACAAATATTTTAGCACCTATTGACAGTGATTTTCAAAAAAAAAAATAATTTTTGGTTATCATTCTATTGTCATACGTACATAAGTGTTTTTTTTAATTTGTTTTTTTTTTTCATTTGTTTTGAATTTGATTTCTTACGTTTTGAAATTCTTCTTTTCTTTTTATTTTTGGCTATTGCAGATAAATGCTCTTCATAAATGCAACCGTCAAACGCGTTTTGATCATGACCGACTAAAGAACAATTCTAAGCGAAAAGCAAAAAAAAAAAAAGAAAAAATCGTTTTTTTTTTTCGAAAAAATCAAACAAAATTTTGATAAAATTTCTACAAAAAAAAAGAAAAAGAAATTGTTTTTGTTTTAAAAATAACTTGCAACTGTGATATAATTATTGTAATTAAAATTTAAACAAAATTCTCAACAAAAATTGTGTAATTTTAATTAAATTTAAACAAAAAACAAAAAAAAAATTTCATACAAAAATTCTAACAAATCCCACCGGCCACTTTGATCTCAATTGCTATTTAAAAGTGTTAAAAAAACGATACAAAATCATCAACGCCAACATGAATCGCAAATGTTTACACTGGAGTTACTTAAATTTCAAGGACATTCCCATGGACCTGTACTTGTACGAGGATCTCGAAGAGGTTTATCTTAAAGAGAACTACATAGCCGTTATACCCAAATGGTTTTTGAATTTGACAACCTTGAAATTTATCCATTTGGCTGGTAATAATATAACCGCACTGCCCGATGAAATGTATTTATTGGAGAATCTGGAATTCTTGGATGTTTCCAATAATCAAATAAGCGAACTGCCCGAATCAATGGGTTATATGACCAAATTATTGCATCTAAATATCAGTTCAAATGATCTAACAGAGCTGCCATATAGTAAGTAAATACAATATATTTGGTCAACTCTTACGACTTTGTATCGTGTATGTTGTATTAAATACACTTGATTGAGTTTGTGAACGCTCAATGCTATGCTGTATTGTGTATGTCGTATTCTTCTTCATAATTTTTGGCATTCAAACAATTTGATAGCACGAAACCAATACAACTTATTAAAAACATATGAAAAAAATGTGTATAAGTGTATCGGATTTTTATATGAAAATTATCAACAACAAGCATACACTGTTGTATAGTGATCCAAAAATACAATGAATACAACGATACAACGGCTTGTGTGAATTGACCAATTGTTAAAGCAAAAATATTATGTGTTACTAGGCCCTAAAAATTTTGTTGAAACATATTTTCTCATCTTTTTTTTATACCATTCCTGTATCCACCCTGAATAAGAAGGTCGGTTCTTACGTTTACATGCGTCCATTCACGTATTTTCATCTATTCTTGTATTTTAAAAACATATCTACTGGCAACATTACTTTGCTTTCTGCATACAATTCAATTATTTTCGATCTGGCAACTTCTAGAACTTTTGTGTTGAGTTGTTATTGCTATTGTTTGTATCTTTTCGCGGTCTTTCTATGTAGTTTTGTTATTGTAATTTATATATATTCCCATAGGAACATAGAATCGTAGTAAAATGATTCCATTTACACACAGTTACTAAAGAATACATACGGTTAACAAATTTCAGAAATTTTTTAACTAATCCGTTTTCGTTGAAAACCTTTATAGTTTCCTTGATGTTAAGACGGTCTTTTGCATTGGTTAACAAATTTCTGAAATTGAACTGAATTGTGGCCCTGCACAGGCCCACAAAAGTATACATCCGATTAACAAATTTCACAAATTTCTGAACTAATGCAAAAGACCGTCTTAAAATCGAAGAAAGATGTCAGACAATTATTAAGATTTTCAACGAAAACGGATTGGTTAAAAAATTTCTGAAATTTGTTAACCGTATGTATACTTTTGTGGCTGAGTGTAATTCTAACGAAGCCTAAGCTCTTTATTACACTACATGTACAATTGCATCCATGTGCCAATCGTCTTCATGTATTCCAAAATAGTTATTTATTTTGCCCCTAACTCAATATTTTCTAGTCTTCCTTGTCTGCAACTTTCCTGTAGTTTTAGTTGAAGGCTGAGCGCGCGATAACATCCATTGGTTGGCTAAGGGTGTGGCAAATTCACTTCACTTCGTGGTGTTAGATTTCCCGAATTATAGGCCCTTGCTTTGAGACTCTCCATAGGTTTTCATTAGACACTCTCTGACAGTAATCCTTCGATTTACATCGCCTCGATTAACCTTGTTTCGATTTACATCGTCAAATTTTTTGTTCCCTCTAACTTTAATTTGCGTCGTCATTCGATTTACGTCGTTTTTTTTTTGGAACCAACTGCGACGTAAATCAAGGGATTACTGTCACTTTTTTATGTTTCTTGTTAAAAACATACTACTTTGTAGTATGAGCAATATGAAATTCGATTTACGTGGTTTCGATTTACGTCGCCTTTTTTTGTAACCAACTGCGATGTAAATCGAGGGATTACTGTAGTCCAAAACTCCTGTATTATTCTCCTCAAACGGCGTTTTATAAAAGCTTGTAATGTTTATTGCTTTCTTCAATGTGACCCATGTTTGAACAACTGACTGGAAGCTCGCGATCAATGATCTTACTTTGGTGTCAATCGAAATGTTAAGTGTTCTCTATACCTTCTTGACTTGACTTGACTTGACTTGACTACGCTATCCTTACTTATACCAACCCATATGTCTTCAAGTTAACGACAGGCAAAGTTTACACTACCGAGATACTGGAATGAATTTACGGTATTAATTGCTGTGTAGCCTATTACAACCGGGTGGGAGTTGTTGGTGTTAATACGTAGAACTTTAGTTCTAGGAATGTTGGCGGATAATCCGGCTAGTGTGCCCAATTTCTCAAGATCGTTTAACATTCCAAATATGATGAAATGCAATTGAGCGAGGAGACGTCAGCGTTCACAAGATCACTAAGTTTTGCAATTTTTTCCACAATGAATTCAACTGTTGCGTTTGAACGCGAAAACATCAAGGCATCAAGGACAAGGCTTAAAGGCAGAGGAGGTAGTAAGCGACCCTATCTCACGCCTTTCTGTACACATATTTGTTCGCTAAAGTGCTATACGGCGCCGGTGTATACTATTTTGATGAGACGTACATATCGACGACTCCGTTCTATAACATTCTAAGTCGAAAAAGTGTGTTTTGAGTTATGAGCTCTCAAAGTTTTCACGCGATATACGTTATATAGACTATATGTGTATTCTAAATAGATTTTTCCCTATAACTTCGGAACGGATCGGCGTAACTTAACCAAATTTTGTAAGTATTTAAGTTAGAGAACATAGAATTTAAAAATGCAAGAAGTATTTAGAAAGGCGTCGATATTATATCGCCCGATACCAATCTGCACTGTAAAGTCGCATATATAACGTTGTATTTTATGGTGTCTAATGCTCTCTCGAAACCTATAAGCGCAAGATATTCGACGGTATTTTTTATAGATTGCACCACTCGTGGATGAAATTAACATCCACCAATTGGGTGTTGTGAGAAGCTAGGTTGTAATCCTGACTAAAACGGTTATAATCTTATGTATAAAAATGAATGTGTGTCTACTTGTTTGTGGGTTTGTTTGAAGTCTGTAGACGGCTAAACGGCTGGACCGATTTTCTTGAAATTTTAAAAGTACCTTCCTGTATGTCTGGAAGGAACTATATGCTACTTTTTATTTTAAACTTTCAAGTAGGCGAGGTGCCACGCCCACATACCCATATAAAAATGAATGTTTGTTTGTATATACCTTATAGAATCGTAAACTATGCATTTGATCATGTTATGATCTTTAGCAATGTTGTTGCGCATGAGCCGGGGAAGGTCTCTAAGTTAGTATGACCAATTTCCGACAGGTGGTGCCACTAAAAATTACTTAAAATCAATTAAATCGTAAACTGTACATTCTTTAACAAAGTTGTTGCGCATGAGGCGACGGAGGTTGGTGCGATTAATTTCCGATGGATGGCGTCACTGAAAATTATTCAAAATGAATGACAAGCAATTGGTTGACCTACACCTCAAGCGCGGAAGAAAAGAGCATTACGAGCCACAGAATTAGACGAGCAATGAGACTGGAAAATCTTCGAGTATATGCCGCTGAAACGTTCGCTTGAACCACTTGAACAACGAGAAGTGAGATTAGAAACTAATCGAATGCGTACTACTTAGACCCGTTCATCTGAATCATCAGGACAACGGGAAACAAAATCAATAAAATGATTCAAAATTAATTGGACATTTGTGTAATGTCTTGCCTTCAAATTTATTTTAGTTGGTGGCGCAGCAAACCGCGCAGGGTACAGCTAGTGACCAATACAGTACATAAGTAAAGCTCTACCATGATGCGCTGCGTGTTAACGTAGTTAATGCAGGATCGATGCTTGTTCTTCACGACTGCAGGGTGATGTAATTTTGATAGATTTTTTTAATTATATGCGATATTATTTTACTTAGCATGGGGATGCTTCTCCAGTTTCTGTGAGCGATAGAAAATTACTGAGTGATACATAAGTTTTCAATTGATAAGCAGAGGACCGACTTATTTCTATCCTTTAATCGCATGGCCATCCATCGCACATTAGCAATTCCAAGTGGCCACTATCCTTTTGGTAGATATGCCGAAAAATTTGGCATTCCGGCAAATAATTTCTTCCACAACTGTTTGTCTATGAAGCAGGAACATACACTTTTATTTTTTAGAATACATTCTTTTATTTTCAAAATAAGAATTCTATTGACTTTATTATTTCCTTCTTTTTCCCCCTTTTGCAGCCCTTACCTACATGAAAAATTTAGAATCTCTGAATGTGTCGAAAAATCGTTTAAAACGTTTGCCTCTACAGCTGTGCGAGTGCTCACGCTTAAATGAATTGAATATCAGTGATAACATTGATATCTGGCATTTACCGGAAAGGATCTCGTATATGCAGTCGCTACAAATGTTATCAGCTGATCGTAAGTTATTTAATTTCCGCATAATACATTGTGTATCTAATATTTGTGCTTTTTTGCAGGCTGTTCCTTAATATATTTACCAGTTGCTTTGGCCAAATTCATTGATTACTTGAGAATTTTCAATAATGCCGCCATCACTCATATACCGATCATTTATGAGAAGTTCTATCAGAGTTATTATGAGACGCCAACTAAAACGCAAGCCATGTATGATGATAAACGTTCCAAATCAGATGAATAATAGTGTTCTTTGTGGTAGTTAAACTAACAGTAATAATTTGTATTAATAAGTTAGGACATGTAGGGGGAAGGGTCCACTTACAATATACGATATGAAAATGTTTTTTAATTTTGCTTACATGACAAATGACGTAGTTTGTCCTCAAAAGACAAGTGTGCATACATACTAGTGAGGCGATAGGAAAGTTCACAAATTATATTTCCATTCAAACTTTTCTGAATTTCAGACAGTTAAACGGGTACCTTAGCAACCTCTCTCAAACTATATCGCGGATTAGTTTACAGGTTGACCGACCACCAAAAGTGTTTCACCATCTTCTTTACTTTACAATGTCAGGGTTTTCCTGGTACAAGTGGTACAACCCGAACAGTTCTCTTATCCCTCTCGCCTTAACTATAATTTCTGCTACGATATTACTTGCTTCCGCTGATATAATGATTCCCTGGGATGTATTTTTATGCACGACCTTCTATTCTAGTGAAGTTAGTAAGTCTTGACTGTAGTATTTGCCTTCTCTGCTAAGGTCCTTCAACATTTGCCATCATTTTAGGGTATACGTGCGACTCTGGAAGTGTTCTGGCGATCCCTTAATCCGTTTTAATATTTGTACGAGTCATCGACAAAAGTTTCCAAGAAGTAGCCGTAGTCTAGTAGGTAGTGTGTTGGCTTATTAGACGTAAAGCCAGGATTCGAGCCCCAAGACAGACATCAGGACAAAATACAAAAAGTATTTCTACGGCGACTTCCTCTCAGCACATTTCTGGCAAAAACTCTGAGATTAAATAAAATTGCCATGAAAAAGTTTCTCAAAAATTTGTCGTTCGGAGTCGACTTTAAACGCCACTCATGTATAAAAATTAACACACACAACATAAGTGGTGTGCGAAACTAGGACGTTGTAAAGGGTGTTTTTTATAGAGGTATAGAACTTTAAGTTGCAATAAAACAACGATGGATTATTCGATTGACATGAATTTTATTTATCCGAAAGATAATCTTGTGGCATTACATTTTAAATATGATTTCTGGCATATGACCGCCACGGCTGGCGCGGATGTAGTCCAATCTGGACGTCCAATTTTCAATGACTTTTTCCAACATTTGTGGCCGTATATCGGAAATAATACAGCGAATGTTGTCTTCCAAATGGTCAAGCGTTTGTGGCTTTACCGCATAGACCAATGACTTTACATAGCCCCACAGAAAGTAGTCTAGCGGTGTTAAATCACAAGATCTTGGAGGCCAATTCACAGGTCCAAAACGTGAAATTAGGCGGTCACCAAACGTGTCTTTCAATAAATCTATTGTGGCACGAGCTGTGTGACATGTTGCGCCGTCTTGTTGAAACCACATCTCCTGGACATCATGGTTATTCAATTCAGGAATGAAAAAGTTAGTAATCATGGCTCTATACCGATCACCATTGACTGTAACGTTCTGGCCACCATCGTTTTTGAAAAAGTACGGACCAATGATTCCACCAGCCCATAAAGCGCACCAAACAGTCAGTTTTTCTGGATGTAACGGTGTCTCCACATACACTTGAGGATTACCTTCACTCTAAATGCGGCAGTTTTGTTTGTTGACGTAGCCATTCAACCAAAAGTGCGCTTCATCGCTAAACAAAATTCGCTTATGAAAATCGGGAACAACGGTAATCTCGTTTTGGGCTCATTCGACGAATCTACGCCTTACTTGA
The DNA here is from genome assembly GCA_932273835.1 of Sarcophaga variegata. Lineage (NCBI taxonomy): Eukaryota > Metazoa > Arthropoda > Insecta > Diptera > Sarcophagidae > Sarcophaga > Sarcophaga variegata. The sequence goes on from OW026360.1 coordinate 115,525,194, forward strand.
TGATCGTTTGGCTTCAAATCTTGCATGAGTTGGATTTTGTAAGCACGCAAACCAAGATCCTTCCGCAAAATCTTCCATAAAGTGGATGGACACAGATCCAATTCCTGTGCTCGATGGCGGATGGACTCATTCGGGTCTTCCTCAATGCTACGCTCTACAGCAGCAATAGCTTCTTCTGTACGCACCGTACAGCGTCTCTGGGGATGCGAGTTATCAATAAGAGTAAATGTGGTGCGAAAACGTTCCGTGGTTAATCGAATTAACTGCTCTGATGGACGATTTTGTCGACGATAAAATGGACGTAGTGCGCGATACGTTTTCCGCACAGAACCATTATTTTCGAAATAAAATTGCACTATTTGCAAGCGTTGTTCAGGCATGAGTCTATTCATGATGAATTGCCAAACCAAACTGAGAATAAATCACTTGACAGCTGTTAAATCGGCCGCCATCTTGAAAAGTAATGCCAACTTAAAGTTCTATACCTCTATAAAAAACACCGTTTACAATGGGTCAATTCGACCTACGGGTACTGTACTTGTCTTAATTGACAAGTACACGTCCTCCAACCTAACCTAACCTAACCTAAGTAAATAAGGAGACTATTCTTCACCCATTGGGTACATACCTAGAAAAAGTCAACTGACCTTCTACTCTGTAGTTAAAGTAACAATCTGTCGGGAAGAGATATTTAGGAACTCAGTGGCTTTATAAATATCCCGAATATTTCGTAGATTAGAAGGAATATTCCTTGTGATATAATAACGTCCCTCACTGGGTACAGTCTCTTCTACCTGATGAGAAGCAATATTCCTTGTGATATAATAAAGTCCCGCACTGGGTACAGTCTCTTCTAGCTAAGAATACATCGGGTATTGTATTCAGTGTAATCTGCAGAGATGGGTTTATATTTTCTACGACTTTGGGATCAGTAAGATTCAGCCTAGGGTCCTCTTCTAACCGTTCATATGTATACTTTCTTACGTTCTTTTCTTTTTTCAATTTCCTTTTAGACCCGTAACACGTGAGGACTTTTTCTGGGTTATTGAGAAGGAGACCTTTACCAAACTCCTGCTACCGATAGGTACCAAAAAGGTATTTCGTGTGCCCTCACAGGAAAACCAAGTCACGCTATATGACGACTGCCTAAAGGCATTGGAGTATTTAAATAAACTAACGCCGTTCTATATAAATCCAGTATTAAAGTATATACTGCCCGAAAGATTTATGGTGGATCATATACGCAATGGACCCACAGGCCGCTGTTCTGTGTTTAAATGTTCGAATCCCTTGTTTAGTACATATTATTTTATGGTGGTGAAAAGGTGAGTAAATTGAAATTTGAATTTGAAACTTCTCACTTCACTTGTATACAACATACGTACATAGGTGTGGCAGCAAATCAAAACAATTGTTTACCTGCTATTTTTGTACACAATACTGTGCCAAACTATGGCTGATGGATAATCATAAAAAATATTATTGTGTGGACTGGGAGGTATATGATGATCACACAGCCAGTACAGCCAGTACTTCCACCACAAAACCCGATAAAAAGGTTTAGAAAATAAGCATCAAAAAAAATTGAAAATTCTTTAGTTTATAAAAATTTTAATTAATTTAGTTTAGAATTTAGAAAATTATTATGTATATATGTATGTATGAACTATAGTTTAGAGCATAATAAAATCATGTAAAGTACAATTTATATTTTAAATTAAAAATGCAGTCTTTTATTGGAAACAATTCAATTAAGTTTACATGTGTAGCATTTGTCATTTGACAAAATGTTGCCGCTGATAATCTTCTCTCACATGTAAATAATTATCAATCAAGCAATTCTTTGCCTTGGGATACGCATGACGGCAATCCATACCCTTTTTGCCTAAATGCCAAGCCTCTGTGTAATCATGTAGTAAATTACGATGTGGCCTGAATTAAAAAAAAAAAAAATAATTCCAAAAATATTTAATTTTGTCCTCCCACTTTTATCACTCACTGTAATATACGATGCAGTATTTCTGCATATACTCCTTGATTTATATGCACTTGGGCATTTTCACATATCGCCTTCTGCATGCATGCTCGTCCATTTATACCCTTACGATCCATTAAGTTCTCTACAAATTCGTAGAGAAATTCTTGGGCCTCATCTTTATATTCACGCACTATATCGGGGGTATTTATATTGGTGCCACCTTTGGCCAAATTTCTTCTGTCCCATTTATCCCACCAGTAAATGGGCCTTGGTGGCACTGGAAATTGATATTGAATATTCATTGTCATAACCAATTGACGCCAGGTTCTTTTATCGCCCAAATTGACAGGGAATGCTATACCGCAAACAAGCTGAAATCAAAAGCAAAAAATTAGGAAAAAAATATAGCTACAGGCCCAGGCCTTAAATTGTTAAATTTGCAAACTTAAAAGGCGCTCTTCAGCCTCGAAAATGAATGCTAGTTTCATAGGAAAAATAATTCTTTTGACTGTGACCCCTTTTTTCTGTCCGTATTAGTAACAAGTGAAGGATACCCCTTTTTTCTGTCCGAATCAGTAACACGTGAAGGATACCCCCTTTTTCTGTCCGAATCAGGCACAAGTGAAGGATACCCTTAATCGCAACATTTTAAGGAATTCTAGATCCATGAAGACAGAGCGTGGCTCACCTCAGTTCCTAGTCCTAATTCAGTAAATTCTTGCAAAGCAGCTCATAGCTCAAACAATCAAGATGAGCCCAACATTACATTGGGTACAACTAGACGAAGCCAAACGGAAGGAAATGCCCTTAAATTTCTAGCAGAGTAAGCCATCGTATAGAAAAGATAAAAAGTCCCTTTATTCCTCTGGAGTATCACAAGCTTACGTGACCATAAGCAACGTGACACCATCGCAGTGTATTGTGGCAACTGCAGAAGTAATCATTCTAAAGGAGCCATATGAAAACCCCATTGAGAAAATAAAAAAAAATATTCTTTTTCCCTTTGTTAATCACACACGTAAGTGACCACAGCCATCATGATATTGTCACATTGATTAATTAAAATATTAATTGATTTAATTAAACATACACAAAATTCATGCTGGATAGGAATATTGCATTGCTTTGAATTGAAATTAAAATTAATTTTTGGATTTTTTTATTAAACTTGATTTTATGGCGTTTAAATGCAGACTGATTGACTAATCGGTATATGATGCCAATTGACTGTTAGAAATTCAAAACCAAATGGTGAGTGAGATCTCACTCGACACGAGTCAGTCATCAAATAGTCCGACAGTAGAAACTCACGTGTTTTGTTTTCCATTTTCTTAATTATTAATTAACACTTCGATTAAATTTTTTTTCTATTTACAAAATGTGCCACAAAAAGCAGGATTTTTTCTTTCATTTTCAAATAATTATGATGCTTCGTGAACTGTTGAAGAAAGCAACTTGATTGAACGGGTTTTGAAAACGAAATGGGTTCTGAAATGCAAAAACAAAAGGTTTAAATCATCATCTTAATAACGAGGGTTGGTAAATATGTGTGGATGGCACATTCTTTTCAAATTGTTTTCAATTATTCACATTCACACATTTTTTTTAATATAAGTTAGTGTACGAGGGGGCGAAAGTAAAGTTTAGGCGTTTTCCGATTTAACGAACATTCGATTAACAGTCTCTGTTAACTTAACATAACTTGCAGTTTTTTGGTCGATGACATGAATTTTTTGATCGATGATAACTTCCATTTTTTTGGTCGATAACTTGCACTTTTTGGCTAATGATTTGCATTTTTTTTGCCGATGACCTGAAATTTTTATCGATGGCTTGCATTTTTTTTTTTTTTGGTCAATACCTTGTAGTTTTTGGTCGATGATGAAGATATTAATTTCAGCTCCTATCTTAGCTTCGTCACCACTATCTTCAATACCAAGAAATCCCCGACCGTAACGAAAAAACTTTGGAATCCTTGATCCAATAGCTATTTCGCCCACTAGCTTCGAAAACCATACCTTTTTTAAATTGATCGAATTTTGCTCGATTTATAAAGAGCACTCTTTCTTTGCTCATATTAAAGAAAGGTAGCTTCGTCGGCTATATCTCCGGTCCCAAAAGTTACCCGACATATAAAGAATACAGTGGTCGTAATTTAATATAGCATAAGTAGTGGAAATTTTAGGGAGTCAAGAGCATTTTGATGCTCCGGACATTAGAATCGTAAGACTCGTGCAATTTTTTTTGGTTAATTGCTTTGGTTTTTCGAAGAGATGCAAGAAAACTGACCCTCTTCAAATTTACAGTGTCTACTTACGAATGATAGCGGCGGATTGCAGCCCTACTACCTGGCAGCCAGGTCGCCATCAGAGTATTTCACTCCTGGTGAAGCTGCATCGGTTGGGTAGAGAAAATAAGGTCGCCCTTAGCTGAAATCAATAGGATAAAGATCTTGCTGAAGGGAAGCTGTCACGCAGCTGATAGATCCTTGACCTCTTGGAGGAGGAGAAGGAAAAGGAGTTTGGAAAGTTATGTTCAGTGAAAGAGAAGACAGAGTGGGATGAAAACTTTTCTCAAGCTGGACGGACTTGAGGTAATTCAAACTTATGTTCGGTGATTCCAGTACAAAGAGATTGAAATTTAGCATCAGAGTATTTGACAAAGACCTTAAAGAATATAAGTTCAGAATAGGACTGTGGATTAGGATAACGAATCACCAGAATCTGTGCTGCATTAATGCATTTACAGAAGGAAACGCCTCCATGGCTCTCGTGTGCTTGGCAGGCAGCAACCGCATCATATCACAAGTGAACCTGATGATTTTATTCCCGTTAAATTTTCACGTAATACCAGGCCATTCTGGTGTAATTATGTATGGTCGATTGGCCGATGGATAACATAAAGCGCTGCAGAGAAAATTCATCCTTCAGCTGCTTTTTTTTACGAGGATCATCCCTCTAGAATTATACTAACAAAATTGAGTGTTTCTCTATAAAAACAGATGTTCATCTGAAACAATTGGTTTTACAAATACAGGCTCTTGTGTGTATGGCTCTTATAATGTAAACAGTTTCGATTTACCACTACATGAGTGCTGAGGCCCATCCATTAAGTGTTGATCGTACGTGAAGATAAACGAAAAATCCAAAATTAATATTCAGTTGACTGCCCTCCAGTGAGATGGTTTTTATGACCTTGAATTTGTTTCTTTTATTGAAATTTAAGTCGCGAACTCATTGACATTTCTTCTACAACAATCAATAGTAAATTACTGTCACACTAAAATGATCATCAATTAAGATCATCGTAAATGACGATCACATCTCTTGCTCTCTGTGTGTGGGTGGTGTTTAAGAACTTTTAATAAGAAATCGTTGTTGTTCTTTGGCGATCGCAGAAATGTAGAAGGGGGGTTTTATTCCTTTGTTTTGAATAAAACAATATAACTCAATATGAGTGAATAGTGATCGTGTGCATAATAGGAAAATAAAACAAGATCATTTTCTCACTAGAGAGGGAGAGTATATAACGCTCTGATCAGCACTGTTTCAATTAATTTTCCAAATCGAACACACACCTGAACCTGAACGCTATAAGGTTTTCGGAATTTACTTAAAAATGTTTTCAACCAAAATCAATGCGCTTAGCATTGTAGTGCTTTTGGCCTTTCATAGCCATTTAGCGAATGGTCAATTTAATCCGAATTTTGTAGCTGGACGCTCAACTATTGTGCATTTATTCGAATGGAAATGGGATGATATAGCGGCGGAATGTGAAAATTTTTTGGGTCCCAAGGGTTATGCTGGTGTACAGGTAAGTTTCGCCATCCAACCCTGTTTGCCTTTCTGAGAAACCGATTTTTTTACTTTCTGGCTTTTCTAGGTTTCACCTGTTAATGAGAACGTGGTAGTGGCCAATCGTCCCTGGTGGGAACGTTATCAACCGATTTCTTATCTTATAGTCACCCGTTCCGGCAATGAAGCCCAATTCGCCAGTATGGTTAAGCGCTGTAATAATGCTGGTGTACGTATCTATGTGGATGTCGTTTTTAACCACATGGCTGCCAAGCATGATGATTTTGTGGTGGGCACTGCTGGCTCTACAGCCGAGCCCGGTATCAAAAGTTTCCCTGTCGTACCCTATTCTGGGTTAGTTTTTCATCCGACCTGTTCGATTAATAACTACAATGATGTCAATCAAGTGCGCAATTGTGAGTTGATGGGCTTGAAAGATTTGGATCAAAGCTATGGTGTGGTTAGAGATCGTATTGTGAAGTTTTTGAACAAACTGATATCGTTGGGTGTTGCTGGTTTTCGTGTGGATGCTGCCAAACATATGTGGCCCGCGGATTTAAAGGTAAAGTCATGTTTCTATAAAACAAAAATTGCTTAACAGTGAACCTATCTCTTTCTACTTCTAGACTATTTACAGCCTTTTGAATAATTTAAATACCGAGCACGGTTTCCCAGCCAACAGTCGTCCCTTTATTACCCAGGAAGTTATAGACATGGGTGGCGAAGCCGTTTCCACATATGAATACATCGGTATCGGCACTGTTACTGAATTCCGGCATTCCGATTCAATTGGCAAAGTATTCCGCGGGAAAGATCAAATGCGCTGGTTAGTTAATTGGGGCACTGCCTGGGGTTTCATGCCCTCCGATCGTTCTCTAGTATTTATCGACAATCATAATAATCAACGTGGTCATGGTGCCGGTGGCTCTGATGTGCTTACCTATAAAACTCCCAAACAATATAAAATGGCCACTGCTTTTATGTTGGCCCATCCATTTGGTATTACGCGCGTTATGTCATCTTTTGCATTCGACAATACCGAACAGGGTCCACCCACTACCGATGGCAATACTATACGTTCACCTATCTTTAATGCTAATAACTCGTGCAGTGGCGGCTGGATTTGTGAACATCGTTGGCGTCAAATCTACAATATGGTGGGTTTCAGAATTGCTGCCCGCTCATCGGCCGTACAAAATTGGTGGGACAATGGCAGCAATCAAATTGCTTTTTGTCGTGGCGATAACGGTTTCATTGCTTTAAATGGTGACTCTTATGATTTGGATAGAGAACTGCAAACCTGTTTGCCAGCTGGTACTTATTGTGATGTAATCTCGGGCTTAAAGCAAGGTTCTAAATGTACTGGCAAGTCAGTGATTGTTGGGTCAGATGGTAAGGCTACCATAACTATTCGCAATTCGGAGGAAGATGGCACTTTGGCTATACATTTGAATTCGAAATTGTAAAAAGAAAAATGAATTGAGAGGAGTTAAATAAATAAAATAACGGGAGAATAAAAATAAAAATAAAAGTTTTTTTATTTTCGGTATTTTGTTTAAGGTTAGGTCCACCTTTTAGAATTCTGGGTTGGCAAAACTATAATGACATGTTTCAAAGTAAGATGGAAGAACATTCCTCCGGAACTTTGTTACAACCTGCAGCCATAAATACTATGAACAACTTAACTTAGTAACATTAAAAGTTAAGCCTTAAAAGGAAAACAAAGCAACTCAAAGCTCAAACAATCAAGATGAGCAAAACATTACATTGGGTACAAGTAGACGAAGCCAAACGGAAGGAAATGCCTTTAAATTTCTAGCAGAGTAAGCAATCGATCGTATTGAAAAGATAAAAAAGACCCCCTTTTCCTCTGGGGTACCACAAGCTTACGTGACCATAAGCAACGTGACACCATCGCAGTGTATTGTGGCAATTGCAGAAGTGATCATTCTAAAGAAGCCATATGAAAACCCCATTGAGAAAATAAATAAAATCCTCTCTCCCCCTTGTTAATCACAAACGAAAGTGACCACAGCCATCATGATATTGTCACATGAAATAATATGCCGGTACTGCATGGCATACTCACTAAAGCCTATCTTACTGCTCATGGTTATGTATTTTGCTTTTAGATATGTACCCCCGCCAGTATAAAGAATACAGTGCTCTGTATAAAAATGCAAGTCACCGAACAAAAAAAATTTAAGTCATCGACCAAAAAATGCAAGTCATCGACCCAAGAAATACAAGTCATCCATCTAAAAAATTTAAGTCATCAACCAAAAACTTCAAGTCATCGACCTAAAAAATGCAAGTCATCAATCTAAAAAATTAAAGTCACCTTACAAGAAAATGCAAGTCATCGACCAAAAAAAAATGCAAGTCATCGACCAAAAAATTAAAGTCACTTTCCAAGAAAATGCAAGTCATCGACCTAAAAAAATGCCAGTTATCTACCAAAGAAAGGCAATTGAAAAAAATACGACATTTTGTCGTCCTTATATATATAGTAAATGCATATTAACTCAATGAGAATTATAAAAAAATTTCAGTCCATTTTCCCACAAATTCATTCGAAGAATACAATATATCTCCGGTTCTATGTAACGCCCGACAGTAAGGAAACCTGTTTTGGAATCCTTAAGACAATGTCTCTCCTATTCATTAGGTCCATTTCCACCACTAGGTCCATATTTTATCCGAATTTGACCGATTTATATAGAACACACTTTTTTTACTAATTTAGGGCTAAGGAGTCATTGAGAACTTTTGGACCGAACCGTATCCGTCTATGCTGGGTTCCGGGACATAGCGGAATACTGGGCAATGAGACGGCGGATGCCCTCGCCAGGCTAGGTTCGTTTTCAGGGGACGATTTGATGGTTGGTCCTGACCCCCCAGTCTGCCACCTCTATGGCCTCATCAATGGATGGGTCATGGAGAAAGAGCAGAGGCGTTGGGGGAACGGATCGGGTTGTTTTGTTTCTAGGTGTCTGTGGCCTGCTGTAGACAGTAAGAGAACAGGTTGGTTGCTGGGCTTGGATAAGGCCAGGCTATCGAACACATCCTCTGGAACTGCCCAGCCCTTGGTAGATTCAGGTTGAGAACCCTTGGTAGGCCCTTCTTTGAGAGTTTGAATTCTGTGTCGAGAGCCGACATCAAGGCTCTCCACAGATTCATTAGTGGCTTTGGCTGGTTGAGAGGTGCTAGAACTTCATCGGTGTAGTCGCGCTTTCCCATCCTTTTGTTGTGTCTGGTCTGTGTGATTCCTCCGCTTCCCACTCCCCCCTTTCCCATATGCCCTCCTTTCATCCTAGCCCCTATAATATCCCTCCCTACTTTAGGACGTTGTACAATGGGTCAATCCGACCTCCGGGTACTGTACTTGTCTTGACTGACAGGTACACGTCCTCTAACCTAACCTAACCTAGGGCCAATTCTCTAGTTCCAAGGGTTACCTGGCCGTAATGAAAACTGTTTTGGAATCCTAGGGCCAATAGCTACAAAATTACTCACATATAAGACTATTTCTCCTAGAACTCACAAAAAATGTTTCATGATAATGTAATTATAGCGCTTAACAGAAATACTGTTGTTAATCAGGACGCCTTAGTCTAGTTGGTAGTATATTGGTTTATTAAACTAGAGCCCAGGCCCAAGTCTTGTCTCAGACATCTCGAACAGAACAAAATATGAAAAAATATTTGTTTCGGCGAGTTTCCTCTCAAGAGTCTTCTCGCAAGTTTCTCAAATCTATGGTTCAGAATCGACTTTAAACCGTAGGTCCCTCCATTTATGGATAAAATTATATGGGTGCTGTGGGAAGCTAGGTCGAAATCCTAACTAAAAGGTTCTTATGATTAATTAAGCAATCATGGCTCTATTTTATGTTTAAATTTTGTTTAAATATTAAAAACTTAAAATACCTTACAAATGCCAGAATTTTCAAATAAAATGAAACGTTTTTTCCGCCGATGTTCACGCCAATGTGATAAATTCAGTGCCACGTTTGGCGATGTCATGGTATCGAAGGCACTTACAATGATTGGAAATACCAATACGGACACTATAACGTATACACTGAAATTTTGTAATGAATTTAATTAAAATTATTCGATTAATTAATTGATTGATTAATTAAAATATTAATTGATTTATTAAACATACACAAAATTCATGTTGAATAGGAATATTAAATTGCTTTGAATTAAAATTAAATTAATTTTTTAATTTCTTTATAATTTTTTTATTCTTCGTTTTATTTCTAATTTAAAAACAAAAAGTTATCCACAAAAAAAATATTCCGAATATTTTATTAAACTTGATTTTATGGCGTTTAAATGCAGACTGATTGACTAATCGGTATATGATGCCAATTGACTGTTAGAAATTCAAACCCAAATGGTGAGTGAGATCTCACTCGACACGAGTCAGTCATCAAATAGTCCGACAGTAGAAACCCACGTGTTTTGTTTTCCATTTTCTTAATTATTAATTAACACTTCGATTAAAACATTTTTTTTTATTTACAAAATGTGCCACAAAAACGGGATTTTTTTCTCTCATTTTCAAATAATTATGATGCTTCGTTGAACCGTTAAAGAAAGTAACCTGATTGAACGGGTTTTTAAAACGAAATGGGTTCTGAAATGCAAAAAAAAAGGTTTAAAACGTCATCTTAATGACGAGGGTTGGTAAATATGTGTGGATGGCGCATTCTTTTCAAATTGTTTTCAATTATTCACATTCACACATTTTTTTTTTAATATAAATTAATGTACGAAGGGGCGAAAGAAAAGTTTAGGCGTTTTCCGATTTAACGAACATTCGATTAACAGTCTCTGTTAACTTAACATAACTTGCAGTTTTTTGTTCAATGACTTGAATTTTTTGATCGATAACTTGCACTTTTTGGCTAATGATTGGCATTTTTTTTTGCCGATGTCATACATTTTTTATCGATGGCTTGCATATTTTTCGGTCAATGCCTTGTAGTTTTTGGTCGATGATGATGATATTAATTTACCACTACATGAGTGATGGGGGCCATCCATTAAGTGTTGATCGTATATGAAGAAATACGAAAAATCCAAAATTAACATACACTTGACTGTGAGAGTGACCAGTGAGATGGTTTTTATGACCTTGAATTTGTTTCTTTTGCTGAAATTTATATTGACATTTCTTCCACAACAGGTAAATTACAGTAAATTACTGCCACACTTACTAAATGATCATCAATTAAGATTATCGTAAATGACGATCACATCTCTTGCCCTCTGTGTGTGGGTGGTGTTTAAGAACTTTTAATAAGAAATCGTTGTTGTTCTTTGGAGATCGCAGAAATGTAGTTCTTGACCTTACTCAAGTGGAAGTGGGTTTCATTCCTTTGTTTTGAATAAAACAATATCACTCAATATGAGTGAATAGTGATCGTGTGCATAATAGGAAAATGCAACAAGATCATTTCCTCACTAGAGAAAGAGAGTATATAACGCTCTGATCAGTACTGTTTCAATTAATTTTCCAAATCGAACACACACCTGAACTGAAGGTCTACGGAACTTAATTAAAAATGTTTTCAACCAAATTCAATGCGCTTAGCATTGTAGTGCTTTTGACCTTTCATAGCTATTTAGCAAATGGTCAATTTAATCCGAATTTTGTAGCGGGACGCTCAACTATTGTGCATTTATTCGAATGGAAATGGGATGACATAGCGGCAGAATGTGAAAATTTTTTGGGTCCCAAGGGTTATGCTGGTGTACAGGTAAGTTTCGCCACCCTACCCCGTTTGTATTTCAAAGAAATCAAATTTAACTTGTTTTCTGGCTTTTCTAGGTTTCACCTGTTAATGAGAACGTGGTGGTGGCCAATCGTCCCTGGTGGGAACGTTATCAACCGATTTCTTATCTTATAGTCACCCGTTCCGGCAATGAAGCCCAATTCGCCAGTATGGTTAAGCGCTGTAATAATGCTGGTGTACGTATCTATGTGGATGTTGTTTTTAACCACATGGCTGCCAAGCATGATGGTATTGTGGTGGGCACTGCTGGATCTACAGCCGATCCCGGTATCAAAAGTTACCCTGCCGTACCTTATTCATCGTTGGATTTCCATCCGACCTGTTCGATTAATAACTACAATGATGTCAATCAAGTGCGCAATTGTGAGTTGGAGGGCTTGAAAGATTTGAATCACAGCAAGGATTGGGTTAAAGATCGTATTGTGGAGTTTATGAACAAACTGATATCCTTGGGTGTTGCCGGTTTTCGTGTTGGTGCTGCCAAACATATGTGGCCCGCAGATTTAAAGGTAAAGTCATGTTTCTATACAACAAAAATTGCTTAACAGTGAACCTATCTTTTTCTACTTCTAGATTATTTACAGTCGTTTGGATAATTTAAATACCGCCCATGGTTTCCCGGCCAATAGTCGTCCCTTTATTACCCAGGAAGTTATAGACATGGGTGGCGAAGCCATTTCCAAATATGAATACACCGATTTAGGCACTGTTACTGAATTCCGGCATTCCGATTCAATTGGCAAAGTATTCCGTGGCAAAGATCAAATGCGCTGGTTAGTTAACTGGGGCACTGCCTGGGGTTTCATGCCCTCCGATCGTTCTCTAGTATTTATCGACAATCATGATAATCAACGCGGTCATGGTGCCGGTGGCTCTGATGTGCTTTCCTATAAGACCTCCAAACAATATAAAATGGCCACTGCTTTTATGTTGGCTCATCCATTTGGTATTACGCGCGTTATGTCATCTTTTGCATTCGACAATACCGATCAGGGTCCACCCACTACCGATGGCAATACTATACGTTCACCTATCTTTAATGCTAATAACTCGTGCAGTGGCGGCTGGATTTGTGAACATCGTTGGCGTCAAATCTACAATATGGTGGGTTTCAGAATTGCTGCCCGCTCATCGGCCGTACAAAATTGGTGGGACAATGGCAGCAATCAAATTGCTTTTTGCCGTGGCGATAACGGTTTCATTGCTTTAAATGGTGACTCTTATGATTTGAATAGAGAACTGCAAACCTGTTTACCAGCTGGTACTTATTGTGATGTAATCTCGGGCTTAAAGCAAGGTTCTAAATGTACCGGCAAGTCAGTGATTGTTGGGTCAGATGGTAAGGCTACCATAACTATTCGCAATTCGGAGGAAGATGGCACTTTGGCTATACATTTGAATTCGAAATTGTAAAAAAGAAAATTAATTAAGAGGAGTTAAATAAATAAAATAACGGGAGAATAAAAATAAAACCAAGTTTTTTATCTTCGTTATTTTTTAAGGTTAGGTCCACATTTCAGAATTATGGATTGACAAAAGTATAATTACATCTTGTAAAGTATGATGGAAGAACATTCCTCCGGAACTTTGTTACAACCTGCAGCCAATTCGTACTGCAAGGCTGGGGAATACCATATCACAAGAAAAATATCACAAGAGAACGCGGTGATTTTATTCCCGTTAAATGTTCACGTAATACCAGGCTATCCTGGTCTAATTACATATGTATGTATGGTCGATTGGCCGATGGATAGCATAACACACTGCAGAGAAAATTCATCATTCAGCTGCTTTTTTTACGAGGATCATCCCTCTAGAATTATACAAACAAAATTGATTGTCTCTCTATACAAACAGATGTTCGTCTGAAACCATTCGTTTTACAAATACAGGCTCTTGTGTGTATGGCTCATAATGTAAACAGTTTGAATTTACCACTACATGAGTGCTGAGGCCCATCCATTAAGTGTTGATCGTACGTGAAGAAATACGAAAAATCCAAAATTAACATTCAGTTGACTGTCCCCCAGTGAGATGACTTTTATGACCTTGAATTGGTTTCTTTTATTGAAATTTAAGTCGCGAACTTGTTGACATTTTTTCTACAACAATCAACAGTAAATTACAGCCACACTTACTAAATGATCATCAATTAAGATTATCGTAAATGACGATCACCTCTCTTGCTCTCTGTGTGTAGGAGGTGTTTAAAAACTTTTAATAAGAAATCGTTGTTGTTCTTTGACGATCGCAGAAATGTAGTTCTTGACCTTACTCAAGTAGAAGGGGGGTTTTATTCCTTTGTTTTGAATAAAACAATATCACTCAATATGAGTGAATATTGATCGTGTGCATAATAGGAAAACAAAACAAGATAATTTTCTCACTAGGGAGAGAATATGTGACGCTCTGATCAGCACAGTTTCAATTAATTTTCCAAATCGAACACACACATTAAGGTGGTGGATTTGAAAAGAAGAGAAAATTTCAAATAAAAATAACATGAAAATTATAAAAACAACGTCAAAGCGAAATAATATTTAAACAGTGAAGAGTCATCGTCGTATATAAATAAACGAAATAAACAAAAATTAATTTCAATTAAAAATTAATTGTGTTGTGAATAACAGTTTATATCATATTGTAAATACGGGAGTTTAGTTTACAGAAGTATAACATAAATAGCAAATATTTAAATAAATATTTAAAAAGTAACAATTTAATCGAAATACTAAAAACAGTTAAAAAAATAACATAAGTCCTTATATAAGTGAATGGCAGAATTGGTGGTGTGAACAACGCAAATTCAAAATTCTTTAAATTTGTTGCAACAGATGGATGCAAGATTTGTGATCAATTTTATGCGTTTATAACGAAGCATTAGTTTCTTAGTGAAGACCCTGTCTCATCTTTTAAGCCACTTATGAATTCCATACTCAAAAAACTGTTGCTTTGTTGACACCAAGAAGGAATCAACAAACTTTTATTTCCGTATCAGCGTTTAAAACTCTCTTAAAGCGCCAATCGCCTTTTATTATATTCAAGCACTCGACTATTATGATAGTAAATCGAAGATATATAAAGTTACCCTCTGCTGAGTCTCAAGTCATGTGGTAATATTCAAGCAGACGAGCTTACGAGGAGGGGATCTTCCACTTCCTTAATGGGGCCAAAAACCTTCTAAAGGTTACCAGAATTTTTGAAAAGAAATACTAAATGAAAGGAAAGCTTATGAGATCCAAAACTCTACTCAAACCAAGAAGGTTCGAGTCAATCGAAACCTTTGTCCAGCAATTTCAATAAGAGGTTGATAATCGGTCTTTTGACAGGGCACTGTAGACTCATACATACATAATAGATCTTTACAACCCCTTAGTCAGGATTACGATCCATTTTCTCACACCACTTATGTTGTGTACATTAATTTTAAATCGACTGCGAACGACAGATTTTCTTTAAGAAACTTTTCGTGGCAATTTTATTTGACGCTCAGAGTTTTTTGCCAGAAATCTGCTGAGAGGAAGTCATGAACTGTTGTTTGAACCCTTGCCTTACGTCTTATAAGCCAATACACTACCAAATAGACTATGGCGACTTCGTGGTATCCATTTAGTGGTTTCGAGTTCACTGGTCTTGCATGGCTGACAGCTATTAAATATCGTTCATCGGAATGGTCTGCAGTGAACGGATAGCGATCGTTTAACAATCGGAGAATGTGAAAAACTGAAACTGACATGTCAATACATTACCTAGACTACGGCGACTTCATTGAGTCTTACATACATATATAATTGGTGATTACAACTCTTCAGTCAGGATTACGACTTCTCTTCGGGAAACTTTTCATAGCAATTTTATTTTACTCTCAGAGTTTTTCCCATAAATACACTGAGGGAAAGTCGCCGATGAAATTTTTTTTTCATAATTCGTTGTGTTGGAGATGTCTGACCTGGGGTTTGAATCGAGGCCTCACGTCTAATAAGCCAACACACTACTACTAGACTATGGCGACTGCACTGTACTGTAGGCTCGAGTTGTTTCGAGCTCAGTAAGCATCCCAGGAATGGGTGAGGGATTGTATTCCATAATAGCGACAAGACATCACGTCGCCTAAATAGAAAATGGCTCACCTTTTGCTTCAGAAACTTAATCAAAAGATTCCAATGCATTCACTTTAAAACCCAGACTTACTGTATGATTTAAAATATTTTAAAATTGAAAATAATTTTACAAAATTCGTTTTTCTTTAACTTAATTAAACAGATGTGACTTTTATTAACGAAATGCCCTAATATTTGTGACCCATTTTCCAATATAATTTGTGCTAAATAGTCGGTAATGACTTGACATTATATTTTTATTTTTCAATACAACTATTAATTGAATTTAGTTTATACGAGGGATGCTTGAAAAGTTATGTATTCTATTCGATTATGATTATAAAATTTTGCTTACAAGATTATACGATAAGGTAGAAGTGTTCTAACCTAAGCCACACAGACTCACTTATATAACGGGCTATGTCCCTTATCTTAAATTCAGATAGTTTCGTGAGAGATGTCAAGAAGAAGAGCGAAAAGAATTAAGTGACAGGCGGTCTCCTACTGAAAAATTGCACCAGACGACGCTAAGCTGAAAGGCACGCCTCCTATAAGGCGGTGTCCCCTGAGAGACGTCTACCCTGGGTTAAGTTTCGACCAGGTGAACCTAGAGGTGAGAGAATAGGTTCTCTCTTCCACACAGTAAGCATTAACTAGCGGAGATCACACATCCAGTTACCCAGGTAGTACACATTCCTGTAAAAGCGTCTACAACACAGTTTCACGGTGCGTCTGACACCGAACAGCTTACAACCCTTCAGTCAGGATTACGACCTAGATTCTCTAGGTTCCTAGACACCGAAAAGCTTCCTGAATTCTATTAGGGCAACAGAATGGGAAGAGACGATATACATATGATTGAGAGGAATACAATAGATCGGAGGGTCACAGGACTCTAGCATCTCTACACTACAACAGAAATAATAATAAAGTGGCAACAGAGGATCTGATCGCCCATGGTGGACAATTATTGAAATCTACTTGAACATGAAGTGCTAGTGATTGCAAAAACTTATGGGTATTTCCATATCCAAGTAACTCTAACAAATCTAGTTCTTTATCTGAAAACTCTCATATATTTTTTACGCAGCACCGGGTTATCAATGAAATTCTATTTTTATAAGCAACTAAGAAAGTGATTCCCGCCTTTCAAATTGGAATGACAGATAACATAACATAATTTATTTTAGCGAACATATTCGCAGTATTAGCATATCTCTGCACCATCATAAATAAACACATCTTTAACTAGGTGTACTATCAGTAGTGGCTAGTTAGAAGATAATTTAGTCAGGGAAAAATAGAAAAACATAGCGTTGGTTATTGTTTACAAAAATAATTGATTGGCATACGGAAATTTATAAAATTTATCTAATCAAAGCGCAACCATTCATGGTTCATGGTTGAGAGTTTTACACAAAACTTTCCCCGTGAAATAATATGCGCCACGATAGATAACAATTTTACAAACTCTAGGCACCACAATCATTTAATCTCTGCCATTATCTAGAAAACTAGTTGGAATCGTCGGCTATATAAACCTGAACGCTATAAGGTTTACGGAATTTAATTTAAAATGTTTTCGACCAAATTCAATGCGCTTAGCATTGTAGTGCTTTTGGCCTTTCATAGCCATTTAGCAAATGGTCAATTTAATCCGAATTTTGTAGCGGGACGCTCAACTATTGTGCATTTATTCGAATGGAAATGGGATGATATAGCGGCGGAATGTGAAAATTTTTTGGGTCCCAAGGGTTATGCTGGTGTACAGGTAAGTTTCGCCACCCAACCCTGGTTGCCTTTCTGAGAAACCGATTTTTTTACTTTCTGGCTTTTCTAGGTTTCACCTGTTAATGAGAACGTGGTGGTGGCCAATCGTCCCTGGTGGGAACGCTATCAACCGATTTCTTATCTTATGGTCACCCGTTCCGGCAATGAAGCCCAATTCGCCAGTATGGTTAAGCGCTGTAATAATGCTGGTGTACGCATATATGTGGACATAGTTTTCAATCATATGGCTGCCAGTCATGGTGATAATGTGGTGGGTACTGCTGGCTCTTCAGCCAATCCTGGCAGCAAAAGCTTCCCTGCCATACCCTATTCTTCATTGGATTTCCATCCAACCTGTTCGATTAATAACTACAATGATGTCAATCAAGTGCGCAATTGTGAGTTGGTGGGCTTGAAAGATTTGAATCACAGCAAGGATTGGGTTAAAGATCGTATTGTGGAGTTTATGAACAAACTGATATCGTTGGGTGTTGCTGGTTTTCGTGTGGATGCTGCCAAACATATGTGGCCCGCAGATTTAAAGGTAAAGTCAGGTTTCTATACAACAAAAATTGCTTAACAGTGAACTTATCTCTTCTTTTTCTAGGTTATTTACAGTCGTTTGAATAATTTAAATACCGCCCACGGTTTCCCGGCCAATAGTCGTCCCTTTATTACCCAGGAAGTTATAGACATGGGCGGAGAAGCCATATCCAAATATGAATACACCGATTTCGGCACTGTTACTGAATTCCGGCATTCCGATTCAATTGGCAAAGTATTCCGTGGCAAAGATCAAATGCGCTGGTTAGTTAACTGGGGCACTGCCTGGGGTTTCATGCCCTCCGATCGTTCTCTAGTATTTATCGACAATCATGATAATCAACGTGGTCATGGTGCCGGTGGCTCTGAAGTGCTTACCTATAAGACCTCCAAACAATATAAAATGGCCAGTGCTTTTATGTTGGCCCATCCATTTGGTATTACGCGCGTTATGTCATCTTTTGCATTCGACAATACCGATCAGGGTCCACCCACTACCGATGGCAACACTATACGTTCGCCTGTCTTTAATGCTGATAACTCCTGCAGTGGCGGCTGGATTTGTGAACATCGTTGGCGTCAAATCTACAATATGGTGGGTTTCAGAAATGCTGTCGGCTCAGCGGCCATACAAAATTGGTGGGACAATGGCAGCAATCAAATTGGTTTCTGTCGTGGCAATAAGGGTTTCATTGCTTTAAATGGTGATTCTTATGATTTGGATAGTGAACTGCAAACCTGTTTGCCAGCTGGTACTTATTGTGATGTAATATCGGGCTTAAAGCAAGGGTCTAAATGTACGGGCAAGTCAGTGATTGTTGGTTCAGATGGTAAGGCTACCATAACTATTCGCAATTCGGAGGAAGATGGCACTTTGGCTATACATTTGAATTCAAAATTGTAAAAAAAAATTAAGAGGAGTTTAATAAATAAAATAACGGGAGAATAACAATAAAACCGAATTTGTTTATTTTTGGTATTTTTTGAGGTTAAGTCCACCTTTTAGGATTCTGGATTGGCAAAACTATAATTACATGTTGCATAATAAGATGGAAGAACATTCCTACGGAACTATGTTCCAAACTGTAGCCATAAATACTATGAACAACTTAGAAACATTAAAGGTTAAGCCTTAAAAGGAAAACGACGTTGTGTATGGCAACCATAAAACATAACTTGGCAATACTATAGAATTTTTTCAATTTTTCCTGAATTTGTTTGTTCTATACAGTTTTCATTTTCATTTCAAACGTCGAAACATAACCGCCCTCAGATATATTTTGTAAAAAAAAAATTTCTAAAAATAAAAAAACCAGGAAATTCGTATTGAAATTAAAAAAAAATAAAAAATGTTACGCATACCAGGAATGCCCCTTTTACCGGGCACGGTATTTAGGGATGTAAGTATTGTTCAAAAAAAAATCTCGTAAAACGAAAACTAAAAGTCCCATTACCGCTCTATCCTCCTTCTGGCAGATAACCAAGACCAATTTTCCCAAACATCAGCATCTAATGAACTATAAAGGCATACCCATGTTATCGGATCGTAAACCCTCGGCTTTGGTTGATGTTACCGGCATGATTGTTGATCCGAATTGTCCCCCCGTACAAGTGCCCTCCATATATCCACCCAAAGTGGGACCCAAATTACCACCTTGGCTGGCCTATGACAAACAGGTTCTTGGTTTTAATGCCTACTTTAAGGAGACCCTGCAAGAGGTGTATCATTGTCCCTATCAAGTGAGGAAAGTTAAGATCATGTATTATCTGGAGGATGGCACAATACAAATTACCGAACCGAAAGTACAAAATTCCGGCATACCACAAGGCTGCTTAGTTCATCGTCAACGTGTACCGAAACCACCACCATGTGAAACGGAATTCATATCGATTTTGGATTTAAACGTTGATACTTCTATACAGATTTTCGATAGAGTGTATCACATAACGTCTTGTGATAAATTTACCCGGCATTTTCTAAATAAATCCGGCATACCGGTACCAGATCCAGTGGATGAACCCATGTAAGTTGAAGTTCACATTTTTATTACAAATCTATCGGGTTTTTTTTAAATTTCTTTAGAGATCCCACCACTGAACAGCGTAAAAAATCGGGCCAAAAGTTATCAAATCCCGTACCGAAGAAGCATGCCTTTGCCCAGTTTTTGGAATACGATAGAATGGTTTTAAAATTTCAAGGTTATTGGGATGATCGCTCCGAGTTTGGTGATGTTAGGAAACTTGAGATATGTTATTATCTTTCCGATGATACCATGGATATTAAGGAACATTTTGCTAGAAATTCAGGTCGTGAAGGACCCACAACATTTTTGAAAAGACAAAAATTGCCGAGGGTGAGTAAAATTATACTCCTTGGTTTGTAAATAGTGTTTCAGCATAAAATTAGGGGGGAAATTTCACTTCATTACTATAGCTTATATTTCCTTTCACGTTGACTTCGTTCAAAATGGGTTTTTTTTACTTCTAGGAATTCACTGGCCTGCCCTTACCTGGTCAATATACACCACAAAGTTTATTAAATGTCTTAGGCACCAATATGCGCAATGTACGCTTTGTTGTCGATCCTTTAGATATTGGACGCAAGGATGTTATCTATTACAACGACAGGGATCTACAAATTGGCACCGTGCTTAACGTCTATGGACGGGCTGTAGTCTTAACAGAATGTGATGAATTTACCAAGAACTATTATCGCAAGAAAGTAAGTTTCGTAACACTAAGGCTGCTGTAAGAGAAGAGGAAACTTTAATAAAAATTTCCTTTTTGTTTTAGTATGGCATTGAAGACTTTACACCTGCACCCATACCTTCACATGCCGAAGAAAACTTGCCTTCCAGACCAAGAGAACGTATCTTGCCACCCTATAATGGTTGGGGCTCATATGAAGATTCCGAGGGTAATTGCAAATCTGTGGAACCCAAACCACCACAACCGGACTTTAAGAAGTTCATACAATTCGATCGTTATGTTCTACGGTTTGGTGGCAAGCTGCTATCAACCATTAAGGAGAATTGTGAAAGGGTTTTCATTATCTCCTACTTTCTATCCGATGATACTATACAAATATTTGAAATTGCAGCCAGAAATTCTGGTTTTCTGGGTGGTGAGTTTATGAAACGTACACGCATACCATTGCCGGGTCAAATGAAATTCACCTCGAGAAGACCACAATACTATCAGCCGTATAATTTTTATATTGGAGCAACGGTTAGCCTAAAGGATCATATATTTCATATAGTATCGGCCGATGAGTATACCTTAATCTACATGGAACATCATCCCAATCAGGTGAGTTTAGTTGAACAAAAAAAAACAAAAAAATTTGTTGATGACATGGGTATTTTTCTCAGTTCCCTCTGGCAGATATTAAAACAATTATGAACAAAATCCGTGAGGCCTTACGTAAGGATTACAAGGACTTTGTTTGCAATTGTATAAAGGATGGTGGTGGTGATGGCCAGGAAACTAAATACATAGGCTATGATACCATGAAAAGAGCTTTGGATAATGCTTTGGGCGATAGCATTACAAACCATGAAATTATAACCGTATGTCGCTTCTTCTCTGCTGAACAGGCTCCACCATCTACCTGCAATAAGGAAACCGTACGAGCTGCTGTGCATTTAGAGCTCAAACGCAGTTTGTGGAATGCCATGGATGAGCTTAAGGAACACTTATTCCATATAAACCCGTTGAGTAAACCCTTCTTGGAAGAAATTAAATTAAGGTCTGCTTTGAAAGGCTGTCGTTTGCCTTTCACACAGGAGTTAATTGATGATATTATGATGGTATTGAATCGCAATGATTGCGATGAAATTGAAGTGTGCGATTTCCTTAATTTCCTGGATTTGGGTTGTGGCAAAACGGCCGATATAATACCGGTGAATATAGCTTTTGAATTGTGCCCCAAGATACCATTCTTGCACAAGGGTCGTGTGGTGAATTTCAAATGCTTTTTGGAACATTTGGGCTTGGAAGAGTCACTCAAGAAGGATGGTGAATAGTTTTGGCTGCTATTGATATGATTTCTGATTTTTATTTGAATAAATTCTTTTAAGTTTTATATAAAAAATCGTTTAAAATCTTTTTATTTTATTGTGAAACTTTTAAAACAAATAATTGGAATAATTAGCTACACGTTCTATACGTAAATATAAAAAAGGGAATGATGTTTTAAGTTCTTATAAACAAAATTAATTTTAAAAAATGTTTTCAAAAGTTTTTCTTTTTTTCATTTTTCTTTTTTTAACACACAATTACATTCAACAATACGACCGACCGACACAAACGAAACGACACGAAACGACACGACACGACACTCTGATGACATCATATTTATTTTGCCTTTCCTAGCTTTTTACTTAGAATTTCTTTGCGAGGATAAGGGGAATTACAACTTGGATTCTGTAAGCCAATTAAATGATTGGGGTTTTCTATCAGATGATGGACTTATAGCCACATTAATAATAGTGGGTTTGTTGCTTAATTTTTGAGCTTCCTTTACGGCGGATTGCAGTTCGGGTATGGTTTGGCAGAAATAACCCTTCATATTAAACATTTTCATCATCTCTTCGTAATGTACTTGCACACCCAAAGCAGAGGGCGGAGTACTAAAATTATAAAACAAAAAATAAATTATTTCCCTCTCTCTCTCTCTAATTTTCTTTCTCATTCATTCATTTTACTTACACTTGCGTCAAATCACCAGCTTTGCGTATCGCATCAAAGGTTTCCTGATCAAAGCCACCATAGATGCCATTATTATTGACAATAACAATGGTTATGGGCAGATTGTAACGGACCATTGTCTCAATTTCCATGCCAGAGAAACCAAATGCACTATCGCCCTCAACACAAATCACCCGTTTGCCGGGGAAACGATCACGACAGTAAAGAGCAGCCGCAATAGCGAAACCGGGACCAACACCCATAGTACCAAAAGTGCCCGCATCTAAACGATGACGTGGCAAAGTATTCAAAAGTATAGAACGGCCTATGTCCATGGTATTGGCACCTTCACTGACAATTATGGCATCACTGGGTATCAATTCTTTCAAGTGATGGAACACCGCATAATAATTCAATGGAGTGGAAACATTCATGGACATTTGATGCACATAATCACGATTTTGTTTGCATTTAGCGCTTAAAGCTTTCCACCAATCGTGATCATTAGAGAAACGATAGTTAATGGCATTCATTTGTTCGAACAAATGCTCAGCAAACGGTTTAATATCCGATTGAATGGCCACGGAAGCAGTAACGGAATTGTGCAATTCTTCAGGGCAAATGTCAACCTAAAAAAACCGAAAGAAAAAAACATTATTTGAAGGCCTTTAAGCTTACGTTTCTTACCTGTATAAATTTAACATTCTGATCGTAACGTGGCGATTTACCAAAATGCAAAATCCAATTTAAACGGGCACCCAATAAAAGTACAACATCCGCCTTCTGTAAGGCTAATGTACGAGCCGATGATACACATTGATCGGCCGTATCGGATACAACACCTTTACCCATGGGTGTTGGCAAAAAGGGTAAATTGGTATTTTCGATAAAATGCCGTAAAATATGTTCGGAATGCGAATAAGCAGCACCTTTGCCTATAATCACCAAAGGACGTTGAGCTGAACGCAATAAATTCACTGCCCTGATGACATCGTCATGTGATGGATAGACCAATGGTGCAGCTGGATGAGCCAAAGTCTTGTAGATTTTATTTTCCTGAGCTTTAGATTGCAACAAATTGCCTGGAAAATCCAAATAGGCTACACCCGGACGACCATAGGTAGTGTAACGTACAGCTTTTTCAACATGTAAGGGTATGAGAGCCACAGTGGGTGGACGTGCAGCATATTTACAATAGGGTCGTGACACTTCAACTTGATTGCACTCTTGGAAACCGCCAATACCTTCATGATCCTGGCTAGTGGAACCGCCGATAACAATTAAGGGCCAACAATTGACTTGAGCATTAGCCATGCCACCTAAAAGGGTTGAGAAATTAAGCAATTAGTAGGGAATTATTATTAGAAATTATAATGAGACAACGTCTGACGGTATATACAGTTGCGAACAAAAGTAAAACATAACATTAAGAAAAACTAAGTTCTCCCATTCAAAACTACAAATTCTGAGAAATTAATTACAAAAGGAGAAAGTAATTACTAAAGACGAGGCCACACTTTGAACAAAAGACCCGCCTTAAAATTCAAAAACTACCATTGATCCGGATTGCTTGTAGTCGAGTCAAACCCTTCACATCAAAAGTAAAACACTCCAAACGAATTTATTTTAAAACTCCGAAATGCAACACTGTTACTAATCGCTGTAACAAGGAGTTCATTGTAGAGCTCTGATGAGTTGTATTAAAACTCGATAAAGTCATTTCCTTTTCTCTAATTAAGCAATGAATTCACCATTTAAATCCATTATGACCAGCCATGGCCAGACACATCCAATAAAAAGTTGAATTGGATAGTGCAAGCAATGGATCTGAGAAGAATGCTTTTGTTTGGTGGCTTTTACATTAAAAGTTTGGATGCAAATCAGAATGAAATATACTCCATTGACTCGCGATATGTGTCTTTTTTTTACTAAGACTCAGGATATAAAAGCCTTGAAGGGATATCTCTTCGACATACTGCATGGTCAAGGAACGCCGGGCATGTATAAACGCAGAGACGGGCATATAACCAGGCCTAGATACTTAGACAAGATGGTTTACGGAATGTGCATGTACTGCGACACGATAAATCCACTGTAATGCGATAAGGTTGAGTTCTCCGTTCGTTGTCGCTTATGTCCTTAATGTCTGGTATTTATAAAATTTCACAGAGAACCACTCTGGCCAATCTAAATAAGATTATGTTACATTACGCTATGCCACAGCAGACCTGGATTAAGGTTGGATTTTTTCGTTCTACAACCTTCAGCCCTTGCGCTGACCAACTTCTTCCTCTTCCCTGATTTTGGTGGAACTTGGTCACTACAGGGACTGCGTTCACCCGTGGCATCACAACGGACCTAACCTAACCTAACCTTCATACAATTCTGTAAAGATATTCGGGACTAGGAAAAGAATATTGGCTAGAATTAACCTGATCGATCTAGATTCTAAAGACGTTCTACATTAGATTGGTTTAATAACTAACTCATCTGTTGTCTGTGCAATGGAATCATTTCTTCAATTAAATTATCAGAAGTATTCCAAATGGCCATTGTGTAATCTTAAAATGCAATCATCAATGCCAAATTTCACAAACATTCAACCTTTATACTCTTATAATCAATCGAAGTTAGTTTAGTTGTTGCTGCATGGCAAAACAAATCTTATCGAAATAAATAATTAACAACACAAATAACACAATAATAAAAAAATAAAATATTAAACAGACAGCCAAGACAATTTAAATGAAAATAAATGAAAAAAATGAAAATAATTAGCATACCTGTAACATGTAGTAGACCTGGACCAGAAACTACCAAACAAACACCAGGTTTACCAGTTAAATAGCCAATTGCTTGAGCAGCGTAACAAGCAGCCTACAATTGAGAACACAAAAGTGAAAATAATCGTTACAACAATTACAAGTAATTGATGGTATAATGGGAATTTAATGAAGGGAATGTGTTTAAAAATTTAAAATCAATTTACTCACTTGTTCATTACGCATTCCAATGTATTTTAGGCCGGCAGCCTGAAATGCCATCGACAATTCCACAACAGGAATACCAATAATGCCAAAGACATATTCAATGCCCTTTAAGAAAAATAAAAAACAAAAGAAATAATTTAAATGAAAAGAGCCTTATTAGTATTGTTATCAGGTGATGGTAAACCTAATTGCTTAGGACAATTATAAACAGCAATCAACCAATCAATCGAATAAACTCATGTAATAATTTAACGGATATTTCTAATGAAATGAATGAGTCATTGTAAAAAAAAGTTATTTGTTAATTATCTCGCAATATATCTGAACGTGATGTCCCAAATATACATAATTGGGATAACAACCTAGCTTCTCACACCACTTATGTTGAGTGCGTTCATTTCATACATGAGTGGCGGGAGCTACAGTTTAAAGTCGACTCCGAATAACAGATTTTTGGGATACTTTTCAATTTTTTTGACTCGCAGAGTTTAAGCCAGAAATCTGCTGAGAAGAAATCGCTGAAGAAATATATTTTTTTTATATTTCGTTTTGTTGGAGATGTAGGACCTGGAGTTTGAATCGTGGCCTCATGTCTAATAAGCCAACTTACTACCTACTAGACTACGGCGACTAGAGAACATTTATTATTCATTTGAAGAAAACAATTAGCTTCGACGCCTATATCTGCGTTCCCAAATAACGCCCGTCCGTAAGAAAACCTGATTTGGAATCCTTGAGACTATGGCTATCCACCCCAATATGTTCATTTCCCCCACTAGGACTATTTTTTATCAGATCTTTCCCGATTTTGATAATTTGAGAAAAAAAATTTGCAACGTCTCCTATATCTCCGGTCTTAAGTAACGCTCTACCGCAAGAAACCGATTTTGGAGTCCTTGATGCCATGTCCATCCAGTCCACTAGGTTCAAAAATCGAATCTTCTTAAATTTAATCGAATTTCATCAAAAATTAATAGGGTTTCAGCGGAAGAACCTATTAAAAAACCAGAAGATTTACCAACACATTACACAATATTCTGAGTATCGGTGTGTCAACATTATTCTAGGCCTTCCTTAAATAATTTCGCTTTCTTTCACACGGATGTGGCAATAGAATCATTCGTTGCGCTTAAGTAAACGTTTTAAGGTTATTACCCTCCTTTATGTTATAGAAATTCAAAGCAAATTAACCCTGGTTTAATCAAAAGCGGTAAAACCGACCCTATCAACAAACATCGAAACAAAAGACAAGAGCCAGACAAATGACATCTCTGTTTAACAATAATTTACAATTTTTGTTTTTTAATTTTTATACGATTCTCTTGCAATTCTCTGTTTAACAATAATTTACAATTCTTGTTTTAATTTTTATACGTTTCTCTTGCAAAATAAATTGTTGTTATCAAAGAAAAAATAAATACTTTTATAAGCCGCATATAAATAATATGCGCCTACAGGCCAATGAATATTTAAGCGATTGTAAAACTTTATCATATTATGAACCTTAAGCAACCCCCTTCCCACCTATCAACCCACACCAATGGTGGACTTTGGTAACATTTTGAAAAACATGATTGTCACGAACTTTTTGTTGCAATAAAAATTGAATCCAGAGATATATTTTTAATTTTTTTTTTGATACGTTTTTGCTTATAATATTTGCACAAAGGGGATTTTTTCTATTTTTTGTTTTAAAACTTTGTTGACTTCTGCCCTTTGTATTCATTCGTTCGCCCTTCCAACTCACCTGTTGTACCAGTGATTCAGCTATAACTTGCGTTGCGTCTATTTCCGACATTTTTGTTTTTTGATAATTCCTTTCCTTTAGTTAAAAATTATTTGTTTTAATTAAAAATGCAATTCCGAATTATTTTCGTTATTTTACTGGACCTACAAAGAGAACACTTGTTTGCACGTCCAGTGTTAGCAGCTGTTTATTTGCAGAGAATTGAGCACAAAAAATATGATGAAATATGGATGAAAACCAGTGTTGAAAAATTCAGTACTTTTGTATTTTTTCAGTACTTTTTCATTTCAAAAATACCGCAGTACCCCAGCCATCTTACTATTTTACTCAAATAGCACATTTTTCATCAAATTTGTTTTTGTTCTTTCAAAAAATAAATACATATTTTAATAAATAATTCGCACACTCTTTTTCCTTTTCCGGGTTTATTAAGTAAAAATTAAGTCCCATTTGTTTAATGTATTATGTGGTCTGTCTGTCTAATAGGTAGTTACAAGTTAAAGTAGCCTTATTTAGACGCCATTGTTTAAAACCCCAGGTCAGACAAAACGAAAACAAAAAACATACCGGCGTTATGTTGTAAGTGAAACCCCCGGTTCAACCCAACCGCAAGTTCGGACAAAACGATACATAAAGGGATTGTTGTTGTTTGTTGCTCGCTGCTGGTTTTGTTTTAATTTTTTGAAGTGTGGTGAGTTTTTACAAAATGTGGTGAATTTATCCGGTGTGGTGAATAAAATCGAAGTATGGTGAGTTCCTATTGTGGTGAGTTCTTCTAAATTGTAGTGAATTTATCCGGCATGGTGAATAAAATCGAAATTCACCAAAGTGCCATTATTCCAAATGGGTACTGTATTACCATAAATACATGTACTGTGTATCGTGATTTTGAGGGTGCGTGTCTAGAATAAGTAATTTTCACATCTGTTAGTGGAAGCATTCACCGATATTTCTGGTTGTTGCATTAAAACAACGTTGCCATTGTGTCATCTATTTAAAATTCTAATCATCTGTTTTTTTGTATATGAGAAACATGTACTTAGTTTTTCTATTCCATTCCCTATAAATAAATATATTTTTTATAAAACTACCTACCATTTGATGCAAAAAGGTACTCTTTCAGGTATAGTTACAGTACTATTTCAGAATTTCAATTTTGCAACACTTATGGAAGCAATAAAAAAAGAAACGATAGTGATTATTTACTTTAACTGATAGAGAAAGCATTTGTAGATAAAAACCCACTCAAGTAACGGGTAATCTTACTGCAGGGCAGGGTTGTCAACGTTTATTTGTAAACAAACACGTTAAAGAGATGCCAGACTGTAATTCGAAACATTCAAATATAATTTCATATAAGCAGATTAGCTTATATTTTTGTTTTGTTTACATTTGTGTTGAAAATTTAAAAGGGTTTTCTAAAACTCTGAAATTAAGCTTGAAAGGCAGTTAAAAAAACTTTATCCCTCAGACCAGAAACGGTCCGTTGAGATTACCTTCTTAAATTGGGTCAAAACAAGAACAAAAAATAAAGAAGGGAAGAAACAGGAACAAGGTATGATTATCCAAAAGTAAAAAGGAGTCATCTAACAAGCCAGATGAGACTCTCAATATCAGAAATCCTAGCAGAATCTAACTCACTAAGCCCACTGAAAGAACCCCGGCTAAGTATCTTGAGCCTTTTCCTTTGCGTGTCAGAGCAGGGACACAAATTTTGTCTCCCTCGCATTATTACAAACTCTGAAGAAAGAAAGGTTGCCCTATTCCACATAATAGTGCCTTTTCGAAAAACCCATAGATCGTAATAGATTCCTGCTTGACGGTCAAACCTGGGCAATATAATCCCAGAGGTTCTACAAACTCTCGTCAAAACATTCACTTGAATTTGTCATGATCGATGGTCACTAGTGAGCTAGTGAAAATCTTCGGTTGAACATCTGATAAAACCTTATCAATCCATAAATCACTTAACATAGGTATCATGATTCTGGCACTACTAGCAAACTTTCAGGCATGAGTTCAATCAGTTGTTTATAGAGCGAGGCGCTTATAACAACAAAGTGTTTGGTTTTCGGTTACTCCTTACGTGGTGTACAGATGACGAGATCAATTGTTGTTAAACCATTTAACTGCGGTCTAATCCACCATCCTAGTAGACATAAACTTATTTAAAGCTGGCATTTACTCGCATTTAGCATTGTGGGTTTTTATTGTTGGTGTCTGCACAGAACATAAGCTTCCACGTTCCCACTCCAGAACCGCTTATTCACAGCTATTATCCTTAACGTTTTTATAGCTATTATCCTTTACTTGTCACCTGTCCAATGTTTCGTAATTAGGCAGCACAGCTAGTGTCTCCTCTTGGGAGAAAAATTAAAACTTACTTTATTATATTTATTTTATATTTAAGAAAATATTCTGATTTTTATTTAAAATATTTATTTATTTATTGATGTTTTTTAAAAATATATTCTGTTTTTAGTTGTAATATACTTTATGCTCTATTCTGTTTTTAATTTTAACGTGTAAAACTGTTTAGTTTTTTAGATATATTTCTCTTTTTATTATTTTATGTTAAATTTTGCAAACTAAAAGATGTCTTTAAAAAATTAATTTTTTATTAATTTAAATAATTAAATAACATTAAAATGGAAAATGTTTTAAAAAGTATACAATAAGTTAAAATTATTGTTATCAAAATTAAATTTTTAACTTTTAGCAATTGACCAGTAAACTATTTGATTAGTCTTTCCCTTGGGATTAAAAAAAATACATATTTTTGCTTAAACTTATAAAAAAAATTAAATTACTGACTTACTTGCCAGTATTAAATTAATATTTTCCACATTTTATTTTTAAGACTTAAACAATAGGCAGATCTTTCCTATTTACTAATACTAACTAGTTTTCAAATTCTAAAACAGTTTTCAGAATTTAAAACAATCCAAAGAGTGAATACTTCAAAGCTCTATTCATTTGTTATTGAAGATTTCACAATTTTCTTTTAATTTCGAATATTCGAACTTACTAAAGATGACGAAGTAAAATAGAATAGCAAAAATTTATTTGGAAAACATGTAGAATTTCTATTAAAACTTTATCACTTTGCTACTACATTACAAAATTTAAAGAAATTTTCAAGAATTAAAAAAATTAATTTTATTTACCGCTGTCCAATATTGCAAATTCAGTTGGAAACCTTCCTATTCCAATATTACAAATTCGAAAATGATTTTTTTTATCCAGTCAGGCACTGATTTTTAAGCCCTACAATTTCACTTGATTTAGGAACCACTTTAAACACACACCTTAATTTCATAGCAAAGCCCATATCCTTAATTTAGATAAACCATACAGAAATGCTATGTCAATTAATCCTAACCTACAGACGGCTGCATTTTGTTTTTTGCCCTAGACTAAGTTAACAGCTAAAAAATTCTTCCTAAACGAGAATTCAGCATATTTTTAAACGAAATTGGTCTCACCCTGGTATACTAAAGAATCTTGGATCCATGCACTTCAAACAACCAAAGGCATTTATTTAATTTTACAGAGACTGCTTGTGTTCTTTGTTAACACATCGAAAATATTGTAAATGGCAGTACAATTTAAATAACATCACTGTGTAAAGTTTTAAAAAAATGCAAGTGTTTAAATATCCGTTTAAAGATTTTGAATGCATCCGAACACACTATGCCACAGTAGCGACTGCCTGTAACCAACATACGAACAGAAGGAAAACATGAAATGGCGATGTCAACCTTAAACGCCTTTAAACAGAAATAGTTTTCATACAGAGACTAACGGGCATTGAGGGTAGATGAGTTGCTGTCAAACTGTCTAGATTGCTTGATTGTATCAGCTTGTGTTGCAAAAGCATTAAACGAAGTAATTTGGTAATTAAGATGCTTCCTCTAATGTCTTGGGTCTGATCTAGAACTAAAGAGAATTTATTCTGATTCCATTAATTTAAAATTTATTTACAAAATCATGAGAACTTTCAGTTCTACCACTCCTTAGCCTAGTGGCTACCTTACATTTTCTATGGTATTTATAGCAACTTGATTTTTGAATCAAGATACTATGAAGACGGCTAGGCAAATACTCTCTTATTGTTCATTGTTTTTAACATACCTAGCCTAGGTTCATGTAAAATATAAACCCAAAGTACTAAAAACAGTTTACAAGGTTAGATTAGAGGGACAAGTACAATATCCAGAGGCCTAAATTACTGATCTTGATTACGTCCTAGAAGAGAAAGAGAATAGTAAAGGAAATAGCTATATTGGAAATGGAGACAATTTACTAAGTATTTATTAATTTTAAACAGGCATACGAGATCACGAAAACTATAAATTTTTATACTATCCAACAATCTAGTGGTTATTTTACTATGGTTTTCTGTTGCTAGAAAATTTTAAGAGTATTGCCTAGACCATCTGGAATATATCAATTAGGTTTTTGCTTTTCAAGTTTATATTGTTTTCGATTTCTTATTAAATAAACCGTTATTTATCATTACTTTCTTTAAGGATTTTCATTTTAATTTATGATTTACGAAATTTTAATTATTTTACTCTTCTATCTTAACAATAACAATTCCCAATAATATTCACGCTTAAACATTATTACCACTTACAAACTGTAATTAAACTTAGTTTACGTTTAAAAATTAGAAAAAGTCTTGCAAAAGTAAGGTTAGAAAAAAAAATAGAAATTAAACTACGATTACAATTAACAAGTCTAAAATCTCTTAAATTAACATAAAATCAGAAAAGACTATCTAAGTATGTATGTATGTGTGTATATTAGAATTATTGAATAATTATAAAATTCATCATTATTATTATTATCATAGAAAAAGAAACATTTCATTGTTAAACAATAAAAAAAGGCGATTGATTTTGTTTGATTTTAAATTATTAAAAATATTATAAATCAGCAAATGATATAAAAATTAAATGTGGCAGGCGGGTGGTAGTAAGAGAGAGTGTACATATGTGTGAATGGTGGTGCATGAGAAAGGCTAGTAGGTATGTTTAAATGTTTATTTACCAATGAGTCTTAAAATATAATAAAATGAAAAGTGTTTTCCCCTTAGATACAGTAACCGGGCAATTGAATATTCAATTACTTTTATCGGCCACAATGGGAAAACGTACCACACGTATTTCATTGCCATAGTCACAGACTACAGAATCATAGGCTAACATCATAATTTTCGGACATAAATGTAAATTAGAAAAATCCAATTTTACTTCTCTGGCTGGTTCACCCGTTCTAACGTCCCAAACAATAAGGGAACCTGTAATAGAATAATAATAATAAGAAATGTTTCCAAATCTAGTTAAATATTGAATGTAGTGAGTCACTCACCCATTTTACTTGTAACCAGCAGTGAGGGTGTTAACATTAACAAACTTGAATAGGCATTGGATATATTAATTGTTGTCAACAGGTTACCCTGAAAACGTTCCCACACACAGATACGCTCATCTGTGCCTAACGATATAACATAACTGGGTGCACAAGCTAAACAGCTAACCGCACCATCATGGGCTTGTATGTTATACATACAAGCACCGGTAACAAGATCCCATACACATAGTAAACCATCTTGGGAACCAGAGCCACCTGTGCCCGGTTGCCAACGGTCAACAAATAGACATGTTATGGGACCACAATGGCCATGTAAGGTATATTCCACATCCGTATTATTTAAACTGTACACCTATGTTATATGAAAACAAAAAAGAAATGAATTTTTAATTTCTTAAACAAACAAAGAAAGAAAGAAAGAAAGAAATTTACTTTTAAAGTATGATCTTGGCTGCCGGTAAACACCATATCGTTTACCACCTCCATGCATGTAATGGGTTGTTGATGAGCTAAACGCACTCCTCTTAGCGTACATTTCATTTCCTCTTTTGTTGTTCTTTGTTGGCAATCATTAAGCTGTTGCTGTTGCTGCTGCTGCTGCTGCTGATGCTGTTGATGCATAAGACCTATGCTGCCTGTGGAATTTGTGCGAACATGGGCTTTGAAAAAAGAAATTAAATAGAATGTTAATTTAAATATAAAATTTATAAGAGACACCAAAAACAACAAACATACTTCTTCTATAGGCAGAGGTGAAACCCCAATCAATTTGTTTGCCTTTGTAGTAGGTTTCTAAGCGATAAAAATCTAAACGTCCACACAAACGTGCAACTATGACACGATCTCCATTTAAATTTATGTGTGTAATACCCTGATTACGTTTCGAATCCTCATGATAAGTGCACTACAAAAGTTTTTTTATTGATTTTAAAAGAAAACTTTAATAAACTATAGAAAGACACGACACCCACCTTTAAAATACCAGATGGCATTTCCCATAATTCAATACGCCCATTGGCACAACCCACTGCTATGAGGTTGTCAAAATAGTCTAAACACCATACAGGCGATGAATTTAGTTTTCTTACTATGACCTCACCATCCTCACAGTGTGTGGTGACTTGCATGTCGCCACGATTAATGGTTGTTATATTATCACCACTGCGGGCATCCCACACCTTAATCTGACCCTTAAGGCAACAGCTAATAATATTGGCGCCATCCGATACTAAACATTCTATGCGATGTTTATGGCCCGCTATCTGCGTGGGTACCCCCTCTAAGATTTGTTCAGTTTTTTGTGAAAACTCAGAGGATTCATTCCAACTTGAACGCCATTCAGCATAATTACGCGTACAGATGCAACGATAGAATACCACCATGGTATAGCACAGGACAAATACACTGATGCAGCACAGGGTAATGGCAAAAAATATTTCCATGGGACTTTTGGGAAATAATGGTGTACCGCCCGGCATAACCATGGGAGATTCACGATTTTCATCATCGCTGAAATCTAAGGGATCTAAAGCAGCCGCTAAAGCTTTCCATTGGAAATTTTGTACCACCTTCTCATTGGGATTGCGTACATTGGCCGCTTTGTCGGGGCTAATGGCATGAGATAGCTTAATGGTGGGTAAAATGGTAACATAATGACCGCGTAAAGACACATTATACTGTTTCATTATGGTGGACCAATGGAAATTCGAAAGAAAATAATTCAATTCAAAATCGGGATACAAAAGACGTTTAAGCTCAGCTTCGGTTTCGTTAATATGGCTGTCGGCGGTTGAACCTGCTATAAAATAAGAAAAAAATTAAAAGAAAATAACAAAAGAAGACTCGAATAGCAAACAAAAGCTTATTTTTATTACTCACTGTCATGTGCAGGATTTGAGGTTTCTCCTTTATTAGAACGTTTACCAAAAGCACTACTGCCGCCAATGTTGTCGCCCATTTGTGTTTCATGATCGCCACTGCCACCAAACGAGCCGGCATTTATGGCTGAATGAACATTTGAAAAGAAACTCGAGACAGCGCCACGACCCATTTGCCAATTACGATGGAAATCATCATTACGAAAGGTGCCTGTACGATTACTATCCACCACGAAAAGATTCTCCAAACAACCGGAATTATAGATGATCGAGCATATCCAGACACTCATCCACACCATAAAAGCCCGTTGAAAAAAGCGAGTACGTGCCCAAAAGTTCACAATCTTCAAGCGTTTGGGTATCTTATCTTGGCCATTACTGTTATTGCTTAAAGCAATGGAAGAACGTTTTGTTATATCGCTGCCATTATTGATATTGCCAAAGTCGCCAAAGGCCAATTTCGGATGAGACTGAGAACGATGAAAGCTGCCAAAGGGTGGTGGTTGGGAAAATACGCCATTACTGCCGCCACCACCACCACCTCCAGTTCCTGGCACGGAGCCATTGTTGTTAGTCGAACTGCCAAAGAAACGAAAATCTGGACGACCATTTGTAATGGTAGACGAATGTGGGCTACCATTGCCCATAACCATTGAGTTGCCTGTAAAGGAGAGCATCATTTTGGGCAAGTGTTTAGCTTCTGTAGAATATTCGGGTCTCTTAATGTTCATGGCCAATATGGTGGAGAATAACAACATTTGCAGCATATAGTCCGAGAGTAAACCGACAATAGCAAATACGCAAAACTCTTGTATTACCGGCACAAATGTCGCCAAACCTATGGTCAATATGGTGATCTCTGTTAGCAAAGTCTTGGAAATATGCCAGCCCTCTTTACTTAAGGCCTGGGCCACACGTATTTTTACATCAAATGTTTCATCTGTCGACACCACACTGCGCGTTATTACCAAACAGTTTTCCAAGCCCAACAATATAACCAAATAGGGAAAGATATCCTTGGATTGCAGGCTAATTGTTAAACCAAAGAAAAAACACAAACCCAATGACATAACCAAACTGCCCAAGATGGTAATGGCAGCACACAGGGCCAATAGGAATCTCGAGCGTATGACATCAATTTTTCTCACCGAAAAGTACACATAGGTAAACAAAAGTATAAACGCTACGGATAAGGGTAAAAATTCCCATATTTTAAATTCTCCCGGATAGAATATGTACGTAATCGATGATTTTTCCGTTTGCATTTGCTGCGATTGCTGGCTTGCTTGACTTATCTGTGGCGGTGGATAATAATTCAATAGTTTCTCTTTCAGCGACTCAATATATTCACGATCGTTTTGTTTTAATATCAACGTTAAGGCAAATTGTATTATACGTGACCTAGAGCGTAGGGGATATCGCTTTAAGCCCGTGTCTTGTATGGGCAAACCGAAAAGCATTTCTGCTGTGGATACTTTGGTTTTTTGGAGATTCTGCAAAGAAATCAAAGGAAAGAAAGGCAATATAAATAAAAGGACATTAAAATACGGTTACAGAGGATAGAGAATAAATATTAAAACTGCTTAAACCTAGACATTTAACTGTAAATAGTTTTGAAACCATATCAAGATCACGTGGTGTATTACCAGCACTGGATTTTGGAATCATGTTAATGCTACAAAATAAAGAAGAAGAAAGAAGTATTATAGCCACACTAAGCTGCTTACACACTGGAGAAAATCGAGGGGATTGAGGCTTGACCGCTACGCTAAACGTTGGAAGAAACGTACGCCTAGAAATATTAATCCTCTGCCTGCTAGACCTGGACATTCACAAAGAAAATTAATGATTGTTTCCATCTCAGACAATTCACAACAGCTTGTATAGTGATGATTATACAGTAAACCCACTTTCCCCGCATCGATTCATACTGTGCATACCTAGAGATTCTTTAAAAATTTTAATTTTCGTCCCTGCAACATATTGTAGGTCAGAAGGTTCATGCAATAACACAGTAGATGGAACTCAACATATTCTGTGCCCTCCCAAATAGAACACAGATTTTTCCATTGATGACATTGTATAAAGGAGTGTAAAGGTAATATTTCTTTGGAGACTATATTCTTCAAGATCTCCACAGGTATTGAGAATAAAGAACTTGAATGACCAAATCGGTTATATCACAGGTATTAGTTGGTTCCACTGACTGAAAGACATGACACCCACCTTTAAAATACCAGATGGCATTTCCCATAATTCAATACGCCCATTGGCACAACCTACCGCTATAAGGTTGCCAAAATAGTCTAAACACCATACAGGCGATGAATTTAGTTTTCTTACTATGACCTCACCATCCTCACAGTGTGTGGTGACTTGCATGTCGCCACGATTAATGGTTGTTATATTATCACCACTGCGGGCATCCCACACCTTAATCTGACTCTTAAGGCAACAGCTAATAATATTGGCACCATCTGATACTAAACATTCTATGCCATGTTTATGGCCCGCTATCTCGTTGGGTACCCCAAATAAAGTTTGCTCAGTTTTTTTATGAAAACTCAGAGCATTTATTCCAATTTAAACGCCATTCAATATAATTATGCGTACAGATGCAACAATAGAATGAATACCACCATGGTATAGCAGAGAACAACATATCCTGTACCCTTCCAAATAGAAACAGCAGTTTTTCCATTAATGACAGCGTAGAAAGGAACATAAACGAAATATTTCTTTGGAGAATATATTCTTCAAGATCTACACAGTATTGTGAATGCAGACCTTATCCTAATTGTACTCGTTGGTTCCACATTAGTCATGCTTATGAACATTAGGGCCTCCAAGTGCATTCTTAAAAAAATGTCCAATGCTTTCTATCATCGACTACTATACACATTAGGCTTTAAAACTAATGTCTTTCGTATTTAATTCGCTTGCACACTTTTTTTAGTTTTAATAAGGCTTTATGTGGTATTAAATTGTTTAATCAATATTATTAGTAAATACAATATTAATTATTTAAAATAATAAAAATATGTCAATACATGAATACATAGTATTATTTAATAGCGTAAATATAACGTTTTATTTGTATAAATAAAAACAAAAAAACTCATACAGAGAGAGAGAGAGAGAGAAAGAAAAAATATTTTATTAAAACAAATACAAACAAATAAAAAAATAGCAACAAAAATTAAATAAACAAATAAAAGTACAATAACTAGTAACTACAATAGGCGTTTAAACAAATGCTAAAACGGATAATAAAACAAAAATTAAATAAATAAACCTTTTTTTAATTAGAAAAAGTTATTTTAAAATATAGAAATCTGAGAATTTCGAAGTTAGAAGAGTCAGAATGTGGCAGAGCTCATTGTAAGCCTACACTGTAAGCGTTAAAATTCAGGGTATTTAAACAAGTTTTTACTGCGAAATATGATTGAATTCTAAAATTTTTTGTGAAAATACGAGGGCGATTTCAAAATTAGTAGACCTAATATAGACAATCACGACAAAATTTTGATATGTAGCTCTTTTCTTTAGTCGACTATTTATTGCGCACTTGACCTCGAATCTAGCAGAAGATGGACATATATTTCATAACTAGCTGATGGTTCAGTTCAGCCCCGATGTTCAAGTACTCAGTACATAGAATTTAAGATCTGTGAAATTTACGAGCAAAGAGCTCATGCTAGGGAACCATGGAAATCTACGGACATACGTTCAACGTGTGAAGTCGCCGTAGTCTAGTAGGTAGTGTGTTGGCTTATTAGACGTAAAGCCAGGGTTCGAGTCCCAGGCCAGATATCAGGACAAAATACAAAAAGTATTTTCTTCGGCGACTTCCTTTCAGCAGATTTCTGGAAAAAAACTATGAGAGTAAATAAAATTGCCGTAAAAAAAGTTTCTCAAAAATCTGTCGTTCGGAGTCGACTTTAAACTGTAGGTCCCACTCCACTCATATATAAAATTAATTGGCAAATGTGTTAGCTTTTTCAATAGATTCAACTTCACCGTGTTCAGGAATCCATATAAGAGTAGCCCCTGAATGTCTTGCTTTTTCCTTCGGATTTTTTTTAAATCTTAAATGTAGTGTCTACACTCTCTAGAATCTAATGGCAGCTTTACTATCAGTAAATATGTGCATATCTCCACTTTGCTATACTTTGATACCGTGGTCCCATATCGACGGTCTTCATAGCCACTTTTTCAGCCTGAATAGCAAGCACTTTTGTAATCGGGTACTGCAAGGGA
Organism: Sarcophaga variegata; assembly: GCA_932273835.1. Classification (NCBI taxonomy): domain Eukaryota; kingdom Metazoa; phylum Arthropoda; class Insecta; order Diptera; family Sarcophagidae; genus Sarcophaga; species Sarcophaga variegata. Next base: position 115,564,127 of record OW026360.1, read on the forward strand.
AAATCTTAGATTCAACTGTTTCGAAAATATTAAACAATCGACCTCTGGGTTGTGTAAAAAATTCTCATAATAGAATCGAAATCATATATAAAATTAACACACACAACATAAGTGGTGTGAGAAACTCGGACGTTATACAATGGGTCAATTCGACCTCCGGGTACTGTACTTGTCTTAATTGACAAGTACACGTCCTCTAACTTAACCTTCGTTCAACGTGTAATGAAGAAAAGTCAATGCCATCTACTCGACCTTTACTGTATGATTTAATTACATTAATTTTTAGTTCATGATGCGTTTTGGAACAAAGTCAATGCCATCTAATTGATCTTTACTGTGCGATTTTTGCTAACATTTACTGTACATTACTTGTTAGTCCATGATGTGTTTTGGAGCAAAGTCAATGCCATCTATTTGATCTTTACTGTACGATTTTCGCTGACATCCACTGTACATTACTTGTTAGTCCATGATGTGTTTTGGAGCAAAGTCAATGTCATCTATTCGATCTTTAATTTACTGATTTTGAAGACATTTACTGTACATTACTTGTTAGTTCATGACGAGTTTTATGTCAAAATCAATGGTAATCAATGGTGTGCGAAATTTACAAAGCTCATACGTACAAAAAAAAGAACTCTTGCTAAGGAACAATGGAAAGCTGCAGATATTCGCTCAATGTGTAATAAAGCAAATTCAATGCCATCTATTTGATCTTTACTGTGCGATTTTCTTTGACATTCACTGTGCATTACTTGTTAGCCCATGATCTGTTTTGGAGAAAAGTCAATGCCATCTATTCAAGGTAGATTATTACTAGTTAGCTCATGATTATTTATAATACATTAGTAAACTATACATTAGTAAACTATGAACATGGATTTTTGGACTTTTCATAATCAAAATTATAATTTAAAAAAAAAATTGTGCAATATTTGCTTTATCTTTGCTGTACGATTTTCATTGACATTCGCTGTAGGCTAGCATTAATGTCTATATAATACATAAGTTAACTACGAGATTCGATTTTCCATGATCAGATTTAAAAATTAAAAAAAAAGAAATTCATTTCATCTTCACTGTACAATTTTCACTGCCATGATATCCAGCGATAGGTATAATAAAATGAAATGCAATATTTAAATAAAAAAATAATAATAATTTATTGCTACTCATAAATATCATCAAGTTTTTGAATTTATTGTGCAATTAATAATAATATTATAATAAAGCAATATAAATTATAACTGTCTGTTAGTTAGTATGTCTAATTAACCTGATATTAGCTAAAGTTTATCCAATTTAATAAAATAACATAGTATTGGTTAATTAGTTAATATATTGACTACATATACATACATACGTTATATACGTGTAGTAATTTTTAAATTCTTATCTAATCGCGTTTGACAGGAAATAAAAGAGCATTTTTATAATATGTTTTAACAAATTTGATGTTATTTTTATCTAATTCTGACAATGCATTACCTCACGCTCTACTGTAACTATACAACTACTATACGAGGATGGTCTTAAAATTGGTATTGTATGCTCATTCCCTCTTCGTACCTGCACAAAGCATATCCCTATCTCCACAGTATATCTCTGCTTAGCTGTAGTTAGAGGCAGTCGATTTATCTACTATAGCAGTTCCTAAACTGATAGGCTGGTTAGAAACAATACCATCAGTAAACATACATATGTATGTTGAGTAAGGTAAGTTGTCAAGAATGGAGCTTCTATAGTGCTGATGATGACAAATCCTTTCTATAGAATGGGAGCAGGAGTAGGAAGGGTATACTTGTCCAAAGGCAAAATAGACACAGGCGGAGACACTTCTCACTCCAGGCAACTGTAATGCAAAGAGACTTGAGTCTTTCATCAGATTATCCAGAATAGCAACCGACCAATGTGTACAAAGGGTCAATTCGACCACTGGGTACTGTACTTGTCTTAACTGACAAGTACACGTCCTCTAACCCAACCGACTATTTGACTGAACATTGTAGTATCAAGGAATATTTGTACAGAATAGGAATCGTTTTCAGATCAATATGTAATGAGGAGGAAGACGCCGTAGTCTAGTAGGTAGTGTGTTGGTTTATTAGACGTAAGGCCACGGTTCAAACACCAGGTCGGACATAAAAACAAAAATATGAAAAAATATTTCTTCGGCGACTTCCTCTCAGCAGATTTCTGGCAAAAACGCTGAGAGTAAATAAAATTGCCATGAGAATCAAGAAATCTGTCATTCGGAATCGACTTTTAAACTGTAGGTTCCGCCACTCAATCACCATAACACATACATACTTGAAACCTGTACGGTGTTAATTCATTTCAGAAGGAAACATCTCTGAATGCCTTTCAAACACTAAACAGGTGGACTGCATCCTCCCTGAACTATAAGGGAATATCTTATAGGGAATCACTATATAGATTAAGGACAGTACAGCATCTCCACTCGATTTCCAAATTTATTGTATTTTCTTTGTTCGATTGCACTAATTTTAAGACCACCCTCGTATATATTGTTAATATTTCTCATTAACGAAAGTGGTAAGTAAACAATTGTGACTCAAAAAATTCTTTATAATTCACATATTCGACATAAGTAAGCACGTAAAAATACAAAATAGAAACAAAAATAAAGTCAGATACTTATCACTAAAGTGGCAAATAAACCAGGTGATATATAATGGTTTGCAATTTAAATACGAATGAGTATACGAGAAAGTGAAAAAATATTTTAAAAAAATGTTGCCAAATTATTATAAATTATGATGTGGCCTTAGAGACAAAATCTTAAAAGAAAAAATTTTCTGTTTCTAATACAAATTCAATACAGTTTTCTATAGATTCTAATACAATTTTACTGACCTACCCTTATCATATCTAAACGACAAACAATTCTAAAAATTTGATAATACAATACAAGAAGTTATGTTTTAAATAAACCACTTTCACTTCTAATTCAAATTCAAGTTCAATATTATGTGTGTTAATTTATATTTTTATTATTTATTATTTCTTTTATAAATTTGAATTTTATTTGAAACATTTTTTTTTATAAAATATATGACTAAGAAAAAAACCGGCAAGTGTTAAGTGGTTATAAATCCATAAAGAAATGTTTTTTTTTTTTTTTTTTTTTTTTTTTTTTTTTTTTTTTTTTTTTTATTGAATAGAGTTCTATTTATCAATCATAATAAAAAAAAGAGTAGGTGCATAAAATTAAAAACTTAAATACAAGATATTTATATATAAGGAGTGCGCACGAAAAAATATGAGCATACTACTAGGCCTTTCCATATGAGTACAGTTTGTGTGAAATAACAGAGGAACGACAATCTCGCGTATGAATTCATTCGAGTATCTGACAGTATTGGCAAATGTGTCAGCTTTTTCGATGGATTCAATTTCACCCTGTCCAGGAATCCATATAAGAATAACCGCTGAATGTCTTGCTTTTTCCTTCGGATTTTTTTTAAAATCTTAAATGTAGTATCTACACTCTCTAGAATCTAATCGAGGCTTTACTATCAGTAAATATGTGCATATCTCCACTTTGCTATACTTTGATACCATACTCTCATATCGGCAGTCTTAATAACAACTATTTCAGCCTGAATAGCAAGCACTTTAGTAATCGGGTACTGCAAGGAAAAATCTTAGATTCTGTTCCATAAATATTAAGCAATCGACCTCTGGGTTGTGTAAACCATTCTCATAATAGAATCGAAAGTGGATTCTGATATCGTGTAGTTAGAAGTGAAAAAAGCACTTCTTTTATTAGTAACGACCCCATTAACACCTCTATTTATGTTGATGAGCGTGTATAAAAAAAAAACCTAGCACTTCAATAGTCATTATAATTATAACCTTCAGTCAGAATTACAACCTGTATTCTCACATCACCCATGCTGTATATGTAAGCTTCAACCATGAGTGACGGAACCTACAGTTGAAAACTGCGAACGAAATATCTAAGACACTTTACATTGCAATATTATTTGTTCTCAGAGTATTTGCGTGAAGACTACTGAGAGGACGACACTTGAAGAAATATTTTTTTTCATTTTCGTTTTGTTAGAGGTGTCTGAGCTAGGGTTTGAAGCCCGTCTCTCGTCTAATAAACCAACATACTACCTACTAGACTACAGCGACTTCTGCAAAGACCATAACGAGTTTAAAATACCCATAAAGCACCCTTATTCTTCTAACCAGATCTTCGACTTGTTAATATTATAAAGAAAAACCATTGAGGCAAACTAAATCACCAAATTACCCAAAACATTTCCCTATTCGTTGATAACACGCATTAGAAAGATATGATAAGTTCAACAGTACTTGCATTAATTTAAATACAAATCGAAATATTACCAGTGTATGCATAAATTTTTTTCGTGCTCACTACTTTTATTAGAAACACATGCTGTTAAACAACTAAAGATTGCAAAAATTAAATGTTTTAATCTATAAATTAAATTTAATAAACAAATATTTTTCATTTCTATTTTAAGATTATCGAGATTTAATCAAAACATTACAATGACAAATGCGATAAAGAAAAATTTTTAATTCAATAATCCCGCCAAGATAAATCAAAAACAACCGATAGTGGTTATCGATGGCAGTGGATAAGCGCTAGTAAAGTTTATATGTCAGCAGCGTGGAAAATCCTAGACGTAAAAAACATTACATCGTTTGGTTTATAGGTTGACTAAGAGAATCAATATTGTGAAAATCGAAAAGACAGATCGAAAAAACTGCCCAAGGATATGTGTACTGTGAAAGTCGAAAGCCATTGTATATTGCTTGCTACAGCCCAGGAAAAGTATTTCATTAGTCCGACAATATTTAATACTATAGTTACACTTTAACGATGTCAAATTTATACAATTACTCTTAAGATATGAACAATAACATGCCTTTAGTTTAAGGAACTTTTACTAAGACTAAGTGTGTTTTAAGCAGTGCTTTTCAAAAACAATTTCTCTTCTAGTACTTACATGATATTGAAATATTGTATTCAATATATTTAAATCTCCTGAAAAATTCTGTATATTTTGTCCCCATAAATTTGCAGGCGATAGAACTAAACAATCGTATTCTGGAAATATTTGCTCATTCTGTGAGCGTTTTACATTGTCCACGCGTAAACAGATTTTATCCAAAGTGCGTTGACTATAAAAAGAAAAAAAATTTAACAAATAAATCGCAATACAATGGGATATTATTCACTATTAGTTGCTAACTAATGATAACAATAACAAAAGAGAATATATACATATGTACATATATTTACATAAACTCACTCACATACATCATACATACATATACAGAATTAATTGAAAATAATTTTTATATAACTAAACACAGCTATGTACTCGTACATATGAATATGAATACATACTTTTCAGTTGTTTCGTGATTGCGTACAATTTCCAATAATCGAAATACTTCATATAGAGGCGCACGAAACGCATCCATTAACTGCATATCATCTGTCCATGGCAATACACTGGAACGCAATGTTATCTGTTGTACATACAAGATGGGTGAATTTTGTGCCCACGGCACATGCGGTTCATATGACGAAACATTATTCACGTTAAAAATGTTCTTCACCAATGAATAGTTTGATCGTTCACCTTCGCCGAAAAGTGAATTTTTTCCATCGAAAGGTAATACAATTTTAGTGGGTATGGTCCCTGGTAAGGGTATATTGATGAGTGGATAACTGAAAGGAAAAGAAAACAAACAGAAATTAGTACGAAACATGGCGTACTTTTAAGCTCGGATAATAAAAAGGTAAAGTTAAAGGACATTTAAGGAAATACAAAACATTTGAGTGATGAAAATTTCTTTGTCCAGTTCTCAAAAAACTATTTTGAAATATATTCTATGATTATAAACTGATACTCTGGATCGGTTTTCAGCTGCTCAAAACAACATGAGACTATCTACAAAGAGATGAACTGTATTGAGGCCTAATAAGCATTCTTTTGAAAATCAGAAGTAAACCTGACTAAGTCCATACCTTTTTAACAGTTGTTAAATGTTGGTAGTAAAAGTGTCTAGACTTGTGTTATATTTGTGATAACAATGCGCTTGATGACTCAATCGTGTGTGTGTAAAATAGAAAAAAAAAACAATTGGCTGAACCTTAGGCAAATTTCACTTTTTGCCTCCCCCATACATACAATATTTGTGGAAACTCCCTAAATAAACTGTGTATTATCTAATCAGTTCAAAATATTATAAATTATTCTGAATAAGTTCAACTTCTGTAAAAAATGTATTGGAAAGCGATAAAAAATAAGGAAAATTGCAAATTTTTTAAATATTCTCTCATTAAGCAAAAAATTTTTTTTGAAGTCGACGTAGGCTAGTAGGTAGTGTGTTGGCTTATTAGACGTAAAGCCAGGGTTCGAGCCCCAGGCCAGACATCAAGACAAAATACAAAAAGAAAATCTCAGCATATTTCTGGCAAAAACTCTGATGGTAAATAAAACTGCGATGAAAAAGGTTTCTCAAAAATCTGTCGTTCGGATTCGACTTTAAACTGTAGGTCCCACCACTCATGTATAAAAATTAACACACACAACATAAGTGGTGTGAGAAACTAGGACGTTGTACAATGGGTCAATTCGACCTCCGGGTACTGTGCTAGTCTCAATTGACAACTACACGTCCTCTAACCTAACCTAACCTAAGCAAAATTTTTCCAAATGCACGTAGTATTCTGTGTCTGAAGAAATTTAAAATAAGGAGGAAATTCATTTTGATTGTGGAGTTATCAGGTCTCTCAATAGGGACTTCCGATCTTTAACAGTTAATAACGGCCATCATATTTAAGCTACATCTGGACGCATGGATAACAATGAATAAAATTCTTTTATCAAAATGAGTGTTCTGTTCGGGCAACGAAAATACGCGCTTCGCCCATTTTACGATCGCCATAATCGTTGTACATAGAAGACAATTCGAGTAAAAATATTGGTTTAGTTAACGATCAACCAACGCACATACGACGATGAAACACAAAATTTACGAAAACCATCGTCGCTGTCCGTGACAACGAGCAGAAGAATCCGAGGCGTTGCTTACAAGAACTCAGTCTTTCACAGACCACAACTTGGCGATTTTTACGCCGTGACTAGAGTATGCATTCTAATTTAAAGGACCCAGAAACTGAAGGCGAACGGTACGCACCGTTCAAGAAGTGTAAAATTAGTCCGAAAACGATCAATAATCTCCACGTTTAAAGAGCAAGCCCTCAAATCGCTCATGCTGAATATTTAAAGTGGCATAAGCTGTGTAGCATATAGCACCGTCCTATTGCAGCTACATGTTAGTGTCCGGGAATTGCTAATTGTCGATCTAAAGTGCTCGGCGATAGCAATGATGGCTTGCCTAACGTCATTCTAAACGAAGCAGTGACGACGCCAGCAAAAATAAACACCAAACAGTGACTTCTTCGTGACTGACGCGCACTGAGCGCGCTCTTGATTCTCAAATTCGACAATTTTACTCGTTCACGCACCCATTCATCCAAGAAGTAGGCCTCATCGCTGGAAATGATTTTTCCTTGAAAATTATGGTCATTCGCCAACAATTTCAGCGTCTATTAAGCGAAAATTAGCCGTAATTTATGGTCGTACATGATGATTTGGCAAAACAGACGGAATAAATGACAACTAATTTGGCAGCTTCAACTAAATGGCAATCAAGGTTCGGAAGTCGCTGTTGGAAAACCCAATAAAAGGCGTAATAGGCTATAATTTTTAAATATATTGTTAGCAATTTAGGCCTGCCGCCACGACTAGTTCATTTAGGCAGCCTTGTTTTACCCATGTTATATTGCTTTGTCATTTTGAAGTGCTATTTTCAAAACGCTTTGGAATATTTTTACACCATCATCTGTCTGTTATTAAACGTTTTTATGATTTCAGTTTTAATTTTTCCATCAAAACCACATCACATCCCATAATGACTAAGTTCTTATCATCTTGAGTTATTTTTTTTTTTTTTTTTTTTGAAAAACAAAACAAAAAAACATTATTTTTGGCACGCTTATGTTTTAAAGAAGTTTTTTTTTTATTTTTTATGGAAAATTTAATCTAACGTTTGGCCTTAGTATCAACGAAGAAATTAAGTCATTTCTCTTTATAAATAATTGAATATAAATGTTAAGATCGAAACGAATTTCGATTACTCTGCTCTATTAAATTAATCGAAAAGAAACATTTGTTGCAAAATGAATGAACAATTGGACAAATTTAAATGAACTTATTTGCCGAATTTTTGGGGGAGTTTTTAAAAACAAACATTTTAAAATGTGATCTTTTATATTTTCCTATTATTCTTCTTCTTCTTCCTTTTGATTGCAGATAACATACAGTTTTAAAATACATTCATAAACAATAAATTCTTATCAGTTTCTATTCATTTTTCTTTCTTTTTTTCTATTTTATTGCGCCGACAAGAAAATGATTTAATATTCCAAAGAATATTTCATTTTTTTTTGCAAAAACAATCCATTTAGACAATGATTTTGTTTCTGAACAGGTAGGCAGTTTTCTAATTTACAGTTTAATGACCAATAATCTAATCAAACTAACATACATTGTCAGTCAATACTTTCTATATAAAGTGAAGGTAAATTAATAGGGACAGCAAAAACATGTAATATTCGGGTTTATAATTTTCTAAAGGGAATGAAATGTATTGAAAGGGGAGTGTTGTTGAGTAACATAGTCAACCACAAATTTAGTAGGAAATATTTCTGCTCAAATAGTGAAAGAAAGAAAAAATTCTGCTTGTGTTACTCTGCCTCTGTCTAAACGACCATGAACATATCTTTAAGAAAACCAAGTACTATGTAAAATTTTCTCCAGGATGATACTAATTGAAAGCATATCTTCAACGGAAATCGGTAAGGATCTATCAAAATGAATACTTAGATAAGCACTTCTGGATTGAAAGCAGTAATTATTCTTTTTGAGATAGTTTTCGATCAATTTTTCGCACATTTCGAGCGATAACTAGACAAGTATTGATTTTCAAATACTTCAACGTTAGGAGATTATTCGCATAGACAGCCGTTGTCGTAATCCCACAGAAAAAAGGACTAATGACATCGATATGGAATGATCTTGATGGCCAATTGTAGTAGTTTATGTTAAATTACTCTTTTCGGAAACTTATCATACACTGAAGCCAGAATCAATACAATTGTGTGACAATTGTTAAAACCACATGTCGTCTATTTTATAACCTGAAATTGGAGGAAAAAAATTGGCCATGGCGTCCTGAATTCACAGTAACAGTTCTTCCAGGCTTGTTTTCGTAAAAAAATTCACCTCCACCAAACACACATTCTTTCCGGCCCCTTATACAACAACTTCGCTTGTTGTCGTAACCACAGAGGAGGAAATCGATTTCAGCAGTCGATAAAATTTTGTTCACTTTCACACCATACCGTGCAGCAAACATTCTTTCTGTTCTCCGGCCCCCTAATGCAACAATTTTGCTTGTTGCCGTAACCGCAGAGGAGAAAATCGACTTCAGCTGACAATAAAATGTTGTTCGAAAATTCAGCATTGACAACCTGTTGCTCTATCACCAAATAAGTGTACCTACGGCAATATGAATGGCTTTAATTGGAGATGCAAATACAATTGCATATTTTGTTCGAAAATTCAGCATTGGAAGCTTGTTGCTCTAGCACCCAATAAGTGTACTTTGGCGTTATAAATGACTTTAATTGGTGGCGCAAACCAAATACAAATTTCGATCGAAAATCAGCATTGGAAGCTTGTTGCTCTAGCACCCAATGAGTGTACATAGGCGTTATAAATTACTTTAATTGGGGTTGCAAATCCAAATGTAAATTTCGATCGAAAATTTAGCATTGGAAGCCTGTTGGTTTAGCATCCAATCAGTTTATCTTCGCTGTTATGAATGGCTTTAATTGGTGGTGCAAACCCAATTGCAAAATGCATCATAAGTGGATGTCTGATTGTTTCGAATAAATTCGAATTATTTGCCATATTCTCTGTAACAGAAGCGATATTCTTGTCAATGCATATTTAGCAATCAGACGCAGGTCAGGTCATCGGAATGGAAGTGAACCATAAATGGAAATGAATGGTTCATAATCCGGCTTGTTTTACAATTAATTAATGAAATTCTATATTTTTTGAAAATATCAGATATTAGAATTTTTTTTATAATTTTTGATTAACTTATCAATTCTGCAAATTGTAATTAAATTTTTTTTCTATTTTAATTCAAAAATTACAAATATGTACGTATGTAACATGGATGTATTTCAATTTATACAAAAATTAATTCATATCTTACAAATTGTTTTTGTAAAAAAGACGAACATTTGTCAACTTAATTGACATAAATTAATTGAATTTCTTCTTCAGTAATAACAATGACCCTGTCCGTATGGAAAAGAAATTCGAAATTCTCAACAAACAAAAAAAAAGAAAGAAATACTGCCAGTATGCCTACGTAAGACATGAAATAAAATTTAATGAAAATGTGGAGAAAAGGAAATAAAAAGAAATCTCATATGCAACAACAGAACAAAAAATTCTAATTTAATTGCAAATTATTCCCTTCTTGAGTATGAATTTTAAAAAGGGGTTTAAAAGTGTATAAATTTGCGATTTTTTCAAAAGGAAAACGAATTTTTTTCGCAAAAACTTTTGGTTCAGTAGCTTTACTGCAGAATTAAGAATTATCAATTACATACATTTTGTAGTTAATTGCAGGCTCAATTATTAGCTAAACATAATCCCTAAATGACAATTATAAGTAATTCCCAATTGACAATTATCAATTACGAGTTGTAAACTTCGTATAAATGTCAAGGCTCCACATTTCCTTCGCAGCCATCAATAAATTTGTGAATTCATCATCATGTTCAAACTTAAATTTAAATTGTGGTTTGTGAGCCATTTCATGCAATTAGGCCCTTAATTGTTGTTTAATTTTTGTTACAAAAGTTTAATTAAGAAATTATGTAATTCATATTTAATTGAGCAACGAATTAAATCAAGTTGCAAATACAATCCTAAGTATAGTAGAGAGTTATCCACATAGAGACTTCGGCACTGACCCTGTTTACGCGAATAATCATCTAACATGGGAGCTTTTGAAAACTAAAATTCATCAAGACTTGACTGCCACATCCAAACGGTCATTTAAATGACGTTGTATTTTGAACTTAACAGCAAGATCCAGGCATTATAATGGAATGAAACTTTCATCGAAACCCTTACTTAAAACCAGTGGTGTTGTGCTGATTTTTTTTTTACTGGAACGCGTTCCGTGCTCCGGTTCGGAAAAACAAGCAGGTTCGTTCCGGTTTTTGTTCCGGTTCGGGTTCGGTTCAAACCCTTGTTTATAAAAATACATATAAAAATTCGTCAAAAATTAGAAAAAAAAATCAACAATTCTTTTTAATTTTTTTTTTTCAAAACTTCAGCCAATTCACGTTATCAGAAATCATCCTTAGTTCCGGAACGCGTTCCTGTCCAAAAAGGAAGTACCGGAACGACATTCCGGCTCGACAACACCACTGCTTAAAACTTACTTTTGAATTCGCATATGTGCTAATGCTTTATGTTCCCGAATGGAATAAATGAAAAAGAGTTCGTAACTTTATACATTTTGTCTGTACATTGGTGCATCAATTCATATTACTACATACTTTTAAAGAGTTCGCTAAGAAATTTAAAATATTAACTATAATTACAACCATTTTATTATTAATTAATTAACCTATGAAATGTTAATATTATTTAATGGAAAAATTATCTTTTATTGTGTATTGCCACTGAGTGTAACGCGAGATTATTTGTATGTGTGCAGGAAACTCAAATAAATATTTAATTTCTAAAGTTTTCCAAAGATCAATGCGTTTTAAACTTTCATTTAAAACGTTCTATAACGGTGACCTTGTATAATTTATAGATGTTTTGCAAACATGAAAAAAATTAAAACAAAAAAAAATAAAACCTTTTATCTCTAATGATTATCACTGAAAATGCCTGGTACTTTTGAATAAATAAAATCGCAATGCATTGACTGATTTATGATTAGTAAGTGGAAAATACTCGTAAATACAAGATGTTACGATTTAACAATTAGAAACCATTGGGTAATTGGAAATAATTTAATAATAGGAAAATTATTACTTTTATAGCAGTAAAGAGAGAGAGAGAGAGTTTTTATATTTACATTAAATTTTCCCACAGTCGAATCGAAATTATATTTTAATTCATTCAATTTTATTCTAAAAAAAAGTGAATGAAATAATTCTAATATTCATTTTAAAAAGGTTAGGAAGTGCTCTTATTAATGCTTATGAAAAGCACCATCACTTTTTGAAATTCGTAAGAGGTATATAAAGTACTACGACTAAACAATCTATTCTACAACCCTGTTGACCTGGATGGACCAGTAAGGATAATTTTATCTCTAAGATCTTCCTTCTGAAAAGGTTAAGGAAATTTGCGTATTGTGCTTGCAGAGATTCCCATCTGTTCAAATATTTTTGAGTCCACATTTCCCGGTCAAAGTTAAAAGTTAAGACTATCTGACTGGGCAAAATAGCGCTGTAAATCTGGCCAAGACTAGATAATCTCACTGACTTATTATAAATGAACATCGGCAAATTGAATGAGTTCATTGAAAGTTCCAAATGATTATAATGGGGGAATGCAATCATAATGGGCCACATGTGTCCTAAGTGTTTCAATTCTCTTGGTTTGGCAGCCACATTTTTCCTTTTTCATTCCCTCTAATTTTTCTCTCTCGAAGTATACCCTTCCTACTTTTTTGCATTAAACATGACAATGCTGGTGCCTCCTATTAAATCTTCACGTTCGTTGTTCACATAATCTCAAAACCAGCAGGGTTGACTCTGTAAAGCTGATTCAATTTAGCTAACTCAGCTAACTATCATATATATTGTTATGAACTGTCCTCTGTACCTCCTCTCCAAGTTGAATTAAGCACAACTATTGATGGCTTAAACTGCCGCACGTGCAATAAACCTGAGATTTCCTCACGGGTTCCGAATATGTGGCTGTGAAATCACTAAATGAATAACCCGATAGCTTCACAACAGTTTAATTAAGGGAATTTAAATTTGATTTAAAGACTTACCATGAAAATAATATAGCCACAATAGCTATACTAGTGGCACATGTTGGATAACTGGATAGGAAGAGACCATGTTTATAGTAAATATGTGATACAGCAGCCGGTAAACCAGATGCTGATGAGGATGTCTTTGATTTATGCACCGAACTTCCAGGCGACGATGAGGAACTGCTGGAGGTACCCGACACCGCTGTGGAATAAGTATTTGAAGCGGAATGGGGTACGGCACCTTTAATTGATGAATTTCCGCTGCCATGTTCCGAAATAGACATGACGCCGCTTTATATTCGTATGTATGTTGTATTTATTTAAAAATAGCTCGTGCAATAGGCAAACAAACGTTGGCAGGGGAAAGTGATACAATAAAAAACAATAATAAGGAGAAACGAAACTTATAAGAATCGTATATCTGTGTGTATTTCCAATTCCAAGAACAACAATGAGTGTTTAAAATTAAAATTTTAATTCCAATGTGATGGTAAAGCAATAAATTAAACACAAAATGCACTATGTTTAGAACAAATTTGTTAAATATTTTTGTTTGTTCTTAACATTACGGGCCATAATTGTTTTTCTTTTTCTGCTTTTTTCTTATTTGCTCGTTTTCTCTTGCTCTGCCAACCGCCCAAACACTTTTTAAGGTTAAGTATTAGGTTTACAAAATCGTTTGTTTTGGTTTTTGTTTACAATTTTCTTTTTGCTTTTGTTTTGGTTAATGTAAGCGGTACTTTTTTTTGTATGTGGGTGTATTGTATTTCTCTGTGCTTCAGAGCGGGTAGAGAATTTTTTTATTTATTAATTTTGACACTTGTCACCACTATTATAGCCGTAGTAGTTGTTGTTTTTGCTTTGTTTATGAATTTTTAATAACATGAATTCCTACTTGGTAGTAGGTATGTATTGTTGAAAACCATTTCCTCTATTATTTTAATGATAATTAGATGCGTTTGATTTTTATAAATACTTATTTAATGTCGAAATGTTATATATTCTGTTTAAAAACGTAATGGCGCGCGCATTTAGCGATAATTATTTGCACCCCACTTATCACTTTAATATTTTTTCTTGTTTTTGTTATTGTTGTTTATTTCAATTATAATTCTTATTTAAATGACGTTTGTCTGTTGTATCGCATTTTGTTTTGTATTTTGCAAATTTTTCTTCGGTTCTCCTTTTTCAATACACTTCTTCGCAATAATTGCTGGTCAAACACAAACACTGTGTATTTTTTAATGCCTTAAACGGCATAAGAATTTCTTCTTTTTTAGTTGCCACGCTAACAAAACTTTTTCTCTTTTTATTTTAATAAAATTTAATCACAAATTTAAATTAAATTCTCCAAAAAAATCCAACTAAATTGCGAAACTTCTCTCTCTAATTAGTAATTCGACTTTGCAGCAGTTGGTCTATTTATTGCTGTACAAAAAATTTGCACGTTTTTACGTCATTTTATTTTCATTTTAGCACAGGTTATTTTTGTCATATTTTATCACTTTTTTCATTTAAAATTATTAATTTTTCTAGTTTTGTTACTTAGGCCTTCGTTGCACTTAAATTTTCTATAAGGCCTTTTATTAATTTTCCATTACATATACCGTATGAAAGTGCTTTAAAATTTCTTCTTTTTACTGCGGGTTTTTGCGTATAATTTTGTTTAAGTAATGACACCGTTCTCTAATCAGATTTTTAAATTTCCTCTCTATCAAAACTAAAATTCCCTATATTTTTCGTATTCTTTAGCAGCTGTCAATTTGCTGTTTTTTGTGTAAGAGTAATAGAGATAGCTTTAGATTTGTTTAGGTATTTTTTGTTGTTTTATTTAAAGGTGTTGCCATTGCTACGATTACTACGTACAGGGAAGCATTTCTTTGCATAAAATGTAAACAATTCAAATAATATAACGACACTGTAAATTAAATGGTTTGATTGCTAACTTAAAAGCGCGGTAAAAAGAAGACCATTTTGCCTAAAGATAATTAAAGTGATTTGGTCGTTGCAAAAGTACATTTGGTGTTATTTAGATAAAATTTTGTTTCAAAAACTATAATCGTTTGAGCGCTCCCCAAAAGAAAGGTGTGTTTATAGAATCTAAGAAGCATTGTACGGAATTATCCTGAAACCTAGTATTGCACAAAACCTGTTCGAAAGTATAAAAAATATTCAATGAAAGGACTCCACATTATTTAGCATAAACAATTTCAATCGAAGAAAAGTTATTCATTTAAGACAACATTAAACGTGGGCGAATCAAATAGGCGATTGCATAAATCTCAAGGGTCCGCAACATAGGCATAAACTGATAAAACTTTACACACGGCCTTAAGGGTGTGTACAGTAAACCAACGTTCTAAAGAATACTACATAGAAATGTAGCAGTGAAATCCTAACAGTCGAAAATGCGATGAAACGCGATAAAAAGTCTAATGTGGTGTTATCAATGGGGATTGTCGGTAAGAAATCCAGTAGCATTAGTACCAGTGACCAATTAATTCCATAGCTCTTCTATGAATGCATAAAGTGAGGATTTATGCTTGAGGTCTGCAGAGATTCTGAACTCTCGCAGACCTGATGTTATTTTCGGTAGGAACCATTGACGTATAGTAGCTTCCAAGAGCATAATTCCTATTCTCCAACGATCTAATAATACACTTTCAAGCCTTTAATGTGAGAAAAGTGGTTTCAAGCGATATTTTGGTTTTTCACACACTAAAATCATCCTACTTTCTGACAGTGAGATCCAGCTATTGTGGCAGACTAAAAATTTGATATGGCTATCGTTCAGAGCGCTATGCTTAAGCGTCATATTCATTAAAGTTCAATATCCTCGGGCTTTACCAGCCGTCGATGTAGCTCCAGTTCTGCAGCGTTCTATATTTTCTATCGATTGTGCTGGGTCTGGGCAAAACTAATTTGGCCGGCATTCCACATTACAGGCATTCTATTTCTTACTCGATTAGAACTTCTCGGTAATGCGAGAATGCAGCCTAAAATCTTCTCTAATGTATGTGCGACATGCTTTTAAACCTTTTTCTGTCATTCTCTGATTGTCGACTTAGCTCTCTCCAGGCTATGTCTGAATATAAATCTGTATTGTCTCATGCATAAACTGAATTTTCCCATAGGCTCAAACTGATTCCCTTTTTAATACAGGAACAATGGATAAATTGATTAAATTTTCTTTATTTCATTTTATTAATTTATATATATGTATGTATATATATTATTTTTATATATAAAACTATATTTTATTTTGTTTATGCCTAAATAACAATTTTTTGTTTATAAACTAAAGTACACTACAAATATTATTAATTATTTCATATTCATTTAAAGTTTTTTCTTTAAAGTTTTATTATTGTTTGGTTTTTTATTTTGTATTTAAAAATTAATTAAAAATTTTAGAATATATTTTGAGTGTTTTTTTTTTTATTAATTTCATGGTAGTAATTTAGTAAATGTTTAATAATAATTTTTTTATTTAAGTTATAGTTTTGGTTTTGGTTAAAATAAGTTTATTGTAATTTGTATATATTGTAGTTATTGTAATCACATGTTTTCTTTTTTTATAATTGTTTTGTTTTATGGTTTACATTACAAAGAGAGAGAATTTCAAGCCATGAGTTTTTAATAGCGTTTTTTTTAATAATTTTTACAATTGATTTGATTTTTTATTTTAGTTTTGCTGCTTTTTTTTTGGTTTTTAATTGTTAACAATTTTACATTAGTATAAAATCTAGAATATCAACAAAAAAATATTTTTTTTTAATTTTTGCAAGAGCTTATAATACACAATTCAGAGCGGGAGAGAGAGAGTATTGCAGAGTCCGACCGAATTAATAAAAAACTGACATTATTTTATAAATTTTAATTAAATTTGACTTATTTATTATATTATTACTTTTTTTGGAATGAACTATTTAAATGAAAGAAAATTAAAAAAATTCCTTAACTGCCAACTGTCAAAGTGTTTATGGAAACAAAATGAAAGATTTTTAAAACACTATTCATCTAGAGACTACGTAGTACTGAAAGATTTTAAAACCAACTATGTATGAAAATAACTACATAGTCTATATGTCCATGCAAAAATTAACAAAAAATTAATTTTTTATATTTTATAAGGAAACTTGACTGCAGGAATCAAGCAGCATTTTGGAAAGTATGGAATCGATTAATAAGGTTAGGTTAGGTTAGGTTAGAGGACGTGTACTTGTCAATTAAGACAAGTACAGTACCCGGAGGTCGAAGTGACCCATTGTACAACGTCCTAGTTTCTCACACCACTTATGTTGTGTGTGTTAATTTTGTACATGAGTGGTGGGACCTACAGTTTAAAGTCGACTCCGAACGACAGATTTTTATTTATTGAGAAACTTTTCATGGCAATTTTTATTTACTCTCAGAGTTTTTGACAGAAATCTACGGAGAGGAAGTCGCCGAAAAAATACTTTTTGTATTTTGTCTTTGATGCCCGGCCTGGGGCTCGAACCCAGGCTTTTGCGTCTAATAAGCCAACGCACTAACTACTAGACTACGGCGACTTCATCGATTGATAAACTGGAACCCAGAATTATGAGCAATTTAATTAGGGCATGTCAAAACTCAAGGCATGAAAAAGAAATTGAGGCTTTGGTTCCTAAATCCTTTTTCCTTCAAAAAGCAATTATTCTTTTACACTTAACGTCAGATACCACAAGTTTAGCGATAAAAAAGATAGGTTTTCGACTTGGGGTCTATACCATGCTAAGAGAGATTCTTAGCAGTTGTGAATGAACTATCAGGAGTTACTACGCTGGTACATACTAATCGATTTGTATGGCCAAAAGGCAGGTTTAGAAAGGACACAAAATTTGCTGCTTTACTTCTTGACCCTGTTGGTGCTTATAATGACGATTTTTTTTAAATTTGCAATTGTAGGGAGTGTACCGTAAACGCTTCTGTGGTTATGTATTAGCATATCGATAAATTAAAGTGTAGTTAAGTGAGACCATGCTTAAAAGAATTGATGAAACATCTATGCTGGTCCTAATCATACGTTTGAAGGGAATTGAGCACTTTAAAATAAAAAAATTGTAAAATATATATTTGCAATCCAGTGAAACAAACAAACAATCAAAAAAAAAACATTAAAAATCAATTTTAAGAAATACAAAATTTCAGAAATCTAATTGAAAATATTTGAAATGCTATTGAAAATTGTGTATCAAAATACTGTTCTAAAGTTTTACACTAAAAAGATCAAAAAAAACAAGAAAATATTCCAACATAATGGAATGAAGAGTGGTTTTATCCAAAATCGGTGGTTATATTCTATACACATGTATACGGAATCAATGTACAAGAGTTTTAAGTTTTTATTTTTCGGTCTGCAAATTTTTTCGTTTTCTTGTTTTCATATTCTATATACAACAGGTAATAGATGTTCTATCTTTGTAGGAATAGTTCTTGAAAGTGTTTATAAACACAGATCGGACTCCTTGCACTCGTCTAATTGGATATTGCTTTGAATACTTTAAATACTAATCAATTTTAGTCGTAGGCATAGTATATTCAGCGGTTATAGTGCTTGTATTGCTATTAGGGGAAGAGCAATAGGAGGAGGAGGAGGATGAGGCAGAAACGGAAGAGGCTTCTATAATCTCCACATCCATTTCAGGCTCGAGTACGTAGTCATCTTTTAGCACAGCCTTAGAGCTCTCGCCATTTTGAATGTGATCATGTACTGGTGTTGTTGATTGCTGATGTTGATGTTGATGGGTATAATGCTGTTGATAGTCTGTGGGATTCGTTTTACGATGTATTAATTGAGCGGTACTACCATCGGACTGAAAATAAGTTGTTTCACTTAGGCCCGCTTTATGTGGTAGTGATTGTTGATGAGATGGTGTTAACTTTGTATATTGTTGTTGATGAGTGGTCATTAGGTTAGTTTGTTGTTGCTCCTTACACCTTTTAGTACTATATTGTATACTTTGTGGTGTTGCAAAAACTAGCACAGTCAGTTTATTTAAAATTGGACAAAGAATTGACTCATGTATCACAGCTGCTATACGATAGTTATCGCCTTGAAATGGATCCGATTCAGCGGCGCATAACATGTGATTTAAATTAATGCCAGACCACTGTAATAAAAGAAAAGAAAATTAAAGTAAATTAAATTATGTAACATCGAGTTCAACTTGATGGCCTAATAAGCCTGAATAGATATAAAAAATATCGCTTATAATCTATAGAATTGGTAAAGGAGGAACGCGGCATTACTTACCATTGAAAAAAAGTTCAATACGGAAAAATGATAAATTAATTGTATCTCTACACCTATTATTGACCAATTAAAGTCTTTTATGTCTTCGACTTGATACGCTCCCGTTCTTAATATATAAACAGGTATTATATACAGCATGGCATGTTGTATCCAATATGTGGCCTGTTCAAAAGGCAATGTTCTACAGTCGACTTCCGGAAAAATGAATGCCAGAAATGGTCCATTTAAATTATTCATTTGTATTCTAAATAATGTTATTGACAATTTATTAGGCTTGGCGGCTAAAAGATATATCTGTAAGCAAAAAAAGAATTATAAAATATGACGGAATTGTAATTAAAAAAAATTTAAATTCGCATGTGTTGTTGCACTTACTTGCACTACGGTTTGGATATGACAAGGATTTAAAGCGAATATCACAGATCTATTGGCCAATTTAAAGCCCATTTCTATGCCAAATATGTAGGTCATAAAAAGCAATAAAATTAAACGCGTCGTTGAATGCGGCTTCTCCAGTTCTTTGGCATCGGGTATGTGTAGAGGCTCTAAACGTTTCGAGGCCCATTTGATAACGCAAATAAAAAATATACAAAATAGCACTGCTTCTATCCAACGCCGACGATTTGTCATATAGTTTTCACATTCGGGACCCATGGTTCTTGGCGTCTCGTTCGTTACACCCGCTGTAGCCCAACTCCAATCCATGGTGTTGTTTTTTTTGTTCTAGTTTTCACTTCCTTTATAACGCTTTCACACAATCCTGTGAGTTGTAGCCAACTGTAACTCTTGTAAGTCTACTTTAATTTTTTTTGTAATACTAAAAAAAGGCCTCCAGTTTGAAATACTATCTTTTAAGTTTCAGCACAAAAACATGTTGTTATCCTTAAGAGAGATAGAGAGAGAGTGAGAGAAAGAGCTGCAAGATAAATTCGTAAATAAATATAGTAGAGCTTTTGTGTATCTTATCTAGATAGAACGTTTTTTAGATCTAGGGAACTTAAAACGAAAAAAATTTTATTAACTTCTGCCGTATTGAACAGAAATGTCAACACAGTTTGACATTATTAGCAGTCAAACCATTATTATCGATATTTATAGTTTACAACTAAAAAAAACCCCCCGTTGGAATGAAAATATAAAAATAAATATAAAAATTAAATGTAACCATCTAAAGAGCTAGTTTCCAAAAATAAATCATTATCTATTTTTAACTTTGTTGCTTTTGTTAATCCTTTTTGGCCAATTGCCAAATTGTAATTGTAAAATAGAAATTTTATGCTTATATTGTGTAATGCGTATGTATGCCTGGGCTGTTAGGGACACACTTATTGTAAATAGAGCGGTCAGCATGAACATTAACACTTAATGAAATTACTTTACATACATACAAACATACTGTACATATGAACATACAAATTTATTTCTGCAACACAGAATTATACAGATAATCTCAACAAAGAAGACTTTGCATATGACACTAATAAAGATAAAAATGAACAGAATAATACATGCAATTAACTACATATACAATGAAGGTTTTTACCGTTAATGACAATAATCCAATCTTATTAAATTTAAATAAAGTACATATTGTTTAATCCCACTAAGATACAATATCGTTTTTTATTATTTACAGACAATACAATCGATCAAGTTAGGTTAGGTTACGTAGCGAACTCTTCTTTAAGGACAAGAATCCTCTTATAAGACAGCGTTTAGGCCCACTGTATTTCGATAAGTAATATCTAATCCGGGGACCAAACATTCCCTTAAGGAAACCCATCAAATAGTCGCATAATATTTGGATTGTCAAATCTATTAGGTTCTCACATTCAAAATTTCCCAAACGAACTGCTAATTTTTCATCTCTATTTGAAGTTAAAAATAGAATCCAATTAATCTTTATACTCTAAGAACTAAGGTCTGCGGTACTGCTCTGGTCAGTTTTAAATGATGTGATTGAAAGCGCCGTGGTCTAATAGGTAGTGTGTTGGCTTATTAGACGAAAAGCCAGGGTTCGAGCCCCAGACCAGACATCAAAATAAAAATACAAAAAGTATTTCTTCGGCGACTTCCTCTCCGCAGATTTCTGGCAAAAAAAACTCTGAGCGTAAATAAAATTGCCATGAAAAGTTTCTCAAAACTCTGTCGTTCGGAGTCGACTTTAAACTATAGGTCCCGCCACTCATGTATAAAATTAACACACACAACATAAGTAGTGTGAGAAACTAGGTCGTAACCCTGACTGAAGGGTTGTAATGACCAATTATGTATGTATGATTGAGTATTAACTGCGTAAACCGACTGTCAGCGATCTGTCATATAGGAAGAGAATATTTTAACCGCTGTTAGCGAAAATCAAAAAAACAAATGCTACAGCTTCATCAAAAGAATACAGTGATCCGCCATATTCAATGCCTTAGAAAGAACAAGTAGGACTAAAAGTTTTTCGAAACATTAAACAATGCTGGGACACAGCAGTGGTTTGCACAATTGCCTAATTCCTCATAATAAACAAAGACATCTGCAGATGTAGTAGAGCAGATGGTGTATTCGATTACAAGAGCCCGTAGTTCAATCCCCAACTCAGAGATTTCGAACAAAGCGAAGTATGAAACAAAAAAATTTCTCTCAGCATTCTTTTGGAAAAAACTCTTGAGAGCAAAATGAAAATGATTGTCTATGACTGTATCCACAGCAATTTGTTAATAATTGCTAAACTACGTCCATTTTATCGGTATATGATAAGCCTTTTTCTTTTGATAGTGCATCATATATCTATGTATGTACACATATATATGTATGTATGTATACATATGTACATATTCATCTAATTACTTATGTAAATACAAGTAAGTATTGTATTTTTCGTTTTTTGTTTTTTTTTTTTTTTGAGCTTAAAAAATTTTTTTAAAACAGAAACGAATTGATTTTTTCGCAAAAGTATTCACAACAAGCAGATGCAGAGGTAAAGAAAGGTTCGTGTTCTTTATCTGTTACATTTCCGTTGTAATGTGTTCGTCAATAATTTATTTGATAAAGACTTTTAGAATTCGTCTGCTGCATTTTATTTCCAATTGCTAACTAACCTGTAGCTTAAAGGAAATGATAAAACATTAGCAAAATTGTAGAACTAAAGTGAAATAATTGTTTGAAATTTTAAAAGTATTTTGCAAGAGTACTACTTGCAGCTAAAAGCTACGGAAGTAAAACATTAAACGCTGGTTTTATTTTCGGCAACGTTTTGCAATTTCAAACAACTTGTGTTCAGTTTATATGAATTTTTTTCAAAGAAGTTAGAAATAGAAGACGATGGAGAATTGGACATTTCGGATGTGCTCCGCCTATAGAAAACTGACATAGGTAGAGTAAGAAGAATTGTGGAAATATACTATAGGAAGATTCTGATAGGAGGAAAACTATGTATGTGTATATTGGATCTAAGCTAAGACGACTTGAGTATGCTAAAGAACCATTTCGACGCGGTAGGTAATACTGAATAAAGAGCATGTGGTGAAGACAACGAAACGAGCTTTCGTAGGCTTGATATCCCAATACATACATAGAAATTTAAGAGAATTTAATCTTGTGATTAATCAATTGGCAAAACAGTTTAGATTGAAGTTTCCGCGAGATATTCACAAGATTGCATTACGCAATTGCATAAGAAGCATAATCATAGACTTTGTCATCATACGTCGTATAGCTACAGTGTATGTTGAGTTACTCAGTTCTCATCAGATACAATTTGTAAATGAGTCAACATTTGCTGGATTCTGTTAAAAATTTTATATTCTTATATACATACATACATAATTGGTCATTACAACCCTTCAGTCAGGATTACGACCTAGTTTCTCACACCACTTATGCTGTGTGTGTTAATTTTATACATGAGTGGTGGGACCTATAGTTTAAAGTCGACTCCGAACGACAGATTTTTGAGAAACTTTTCATGGCAAATTTTATTTAGTCTCACAGTTTTTGCCAGAAATCTGCTGAGAGGAAGTCGCCGAAGAAATACGTTTTGTATTTTGTTTTGATGTCTGGCCTGGGGTTTGAACCCTGGCTTTACGTCTAATAAGACAACAATATTTTGAGAAAAACCACCAGACAACTCGTCTCAGAGGAGTATGAAAGTGAGCGCTCAAAAAATCTACTTGATAGCTTAGGTATATGACCTTTAAAGTCACTTTAAAGTTCTAATTGAGTTTTATACTGACAATAATGGTCAGCCAAAAGGAAACTATCGCTTTGGCCAATAGGAAGGATAAACACTCTCCATTCAAACAAGACAAACACCGCCTCGCGTGGAGGATATTTGAGAGGCTCTTATGCATCCAACTTATAATCTGAACCCGACACCAAGTAATTCTTGCTAAAAATTAACAATTTTGTTTTTTTTTTTGCAATAGAGTTGAGGTTGTATACATTAAAGAATCTTCAAAATGACATCAAGTGTTATCAAACAAAACTGATTACAATTTCCTTTTGCTACACTTTATAATTACACAATTAAATTGCATATTTTAAAAGATAATTAAGAAAATTGAAGCTTAAAAAATAATGAACAATAACAAGCAATAAGTGCTTATCACTCGCTGATAATTGTGTCAAGCCACCCAAAATACGACCTAACCTGACCACACTACCAAACAGCCTGGCAATTTACAATACTTTGGCAACAAGCCAAATACAAAATTATGCGGAAATAATTGATTTATAAAGATAAATAAACGAAAATGAAAACGAAAAACTCAACAATAAATAAACCATGCACAGGTTAAAATTAATTTGTTCCCTAACACATGATGTCTAAAGTCTAGTCAAGTTTGCTTGAAGCCTAAACCGCATGACCACCAACCAACATTCAATACCATTTCAAAAGCCATATTTTAAATACATATGTATGTATGTACCAGTAGCAGTAGACAGTAGAACAAAGCAATCTATTTTTCCCCGTTTTAATCTTTAATCACTTTTATAATTTAAAAACGTTAAAAAAAACGTCACGCAATATTGTGTTGAAAAAACAAGGAAAATGAAAATGAAAACGAAAAAAATCAAAATTAAAACGAAAATCAATAAAATGTGGCAGGCAGGCAGTCAGTTGGTTGGTTGGTTTGCTGCTTAGAGTAAACGCAGTTCAAAAGAATTTTTGGAGGGAAAATTACCAAGTTAGTGGCGTGAGGACAAAAGTAACTGCTAAGTGTCGAGGTAATACTCCCTCATATTCCTTTTTTATTTATTTATTAATTGCGTTTCTTATTTTATTAAAGCATATTATATGTGGCGTATGGCCATTAGAGTAATCGTTATTACTTGTAATGGCTTCAAAAGGACACTCACGTGTTATCGTGCTTTTATTTCCGTTTCTAATAAAAATTAAAATTTCTCTTTGTAAAGCCAAATTAAATAAGAAAAGCTACACACAACACCCAAATAAAAACACAGTGAGACGGAAAAGCTTTTATAGTAAAAGTAGCAGCAAGTACCAGTACCATACCATGCGGGCAGGCAATACTAGGGTAAGGAACAACTTCCGTGAGTAATTAATTTCTGCACGATATCACAGGATTATATACCACTGGACTATTTTTTGTGGGGATACCCTCTTATATAGGGTCGACCCAGTTAAAAAATCCGCTCGTTAGTGGGAGTGACTCAAAGCTCAGTTCAATATGCATAGAGGCCCAAACATTCAGAAACTCATGTTTTCAGCAGAAAATCAACCTGAAAATTTAATGATCGATGCAATATTAAGTAACGTCATTGGCAAATAATGCGAAAATAACTTCTTCCTCCTCAACTGATCTATTAAATCCACAGAATTCATTTCCAGGTACAGACTTCGCGTACCAATTACGCAATAAGCCCTAAATTTGTGAGCAAATAATATATACCTGAGCCTAATGGAGCTAGGAGGTATTTATGGATTGATGTTCGGTAGAAAATCCTACTTTAGCAAGTTCATCAGCTACATTTTTACCCAGGATATGGTTGTAACCCGGAACCGCAACATTCGCGGCATTTACCGATCAATTTAAATCTAAAGAACCCGAAAATAGGATTTGATTGTCGCTTTAGAAATGCAAGTAGATCTCGTACTCTGAATTAGTACCGTAGCGTGATTTGTGGAACCATTACCTGAGCCTGAAGCTTACTACTATTGTCAGGGAATATTATAAGGTTAAGTTAAGGAAACACATAACCCTACTTTACCTTTAAGTGTAGAACCATCGTAGAAGTCAATTTACATTTTGGCAGTAAAAAGAAGTAATTGTTGATATCTACAATTAAACGTTTCATTATTTAAACAGGCATCAAATAAAACGGATGTTGTTTGCATATAAGAACCCTCAGTCTAAGCTTTCGAATTAATTAACAAGTTTGTGTTTAAATTGTTGAAAAGAACAATTCTGTTTATTTATGCCCATTAAATAAACGAAAAACTAGAATTTGTTTATAAAATATAATTAAAAAGACAAAAATAACGTTTACGTACCTATGGTAGTTATTTATGGTGTTAAAAATTTCTACTTAAGATGGCTAAAATGGGAGAGTGACTCCTTTAATGATGATAATGCAACAATATTTATAATTTTTTTTCTTTTTTTATTTATTTTTCTGTTTTTTATACAAAATTAAACTACACATCAAAACGTATTTAATCCTTACACACAGAGTTTATATTTACATAGCGTGTGCTGCTCCTTTTTTGTTTTTGTTTGTAAATTGCCAACGATATTTTGCTTGCTTGACAAAAACACACAAACAATGTTAGAAAATAAGTGGGAGAGAGGGGTGAGAGATATTAAGAAAACAATAAACTCTTTAAATTAATTGTTTGAGATTTTCACATGCAAAATTCAAACAAAACCCAAACAATAGTAAATATAATGACAATACACACATACAAACACACACAATTTCTCGTCTCTAATAACACAGGGTGTAAGATGAACAACAACATCAGGATAAATAAAAAACACTCATAAATAAAATAATAAATAAGGATAATAAAATACCACATTTGAAGAGAATAATTGAGAAAAACTACCTTAAAATGCAAAACAAAGATGCCTGGTGCGTATAATTGTCATCATTATTGTTGTAACAATTTTGTAGAAAAACCAACAACAAAAAGAGAAAAAGAAATTAAAAACACACACAGTTGTAAACACTAACACTTAGAGAGGAGCACAGCACAATACAATACAACAAAAATCAATTGCTTTTATAACGTTAAAAAAAATATTAAATAATACAGTTACAGTATAATTATTATTACTATTTCATTATATTATTTTAATTTCTTTTCTTTTTTTATTTGTTTAATATATACCACACAGGTAATTTCCATATTTGTTAGCTTAAGTATGGGTATGTATTCTGTAGGGGTACGTATGTGTATATCTGTATGTAAAATTTAGTTTTCTTTCATTTTTCTCTTTTTTTTGGGCTTTTTTACACAAAATTTTTAATACCCTACACGCGGTGTTTTTTAAGTTTTGTAAGTCAATAAAGCAAGAGAAATACTGTCATTTTTTAAATTGTATGGATCACGTACTACCGTATGTTTGAGCTTTTGTTTATCTTTCTTAATGCAATTTTGATGATAATTTGTCTCAAGTGTTTTTTAGACTTTTTAGTTTGAAACTCTTACAGCTTCGGTTTCCATAGGACGATGTTTCTTAAATGTCTGGTCAACAAAGTGGGGAATTTCTGGGATTTGAATAGTCAAGCAGCAAGTGGTAAAAGAAGGTTTTAATAGAATATGTTCGAGAGAAATAAAGGGTCGTTGATTGGCTATTGGATCGCACAAAGCAAACAGGTTCAAATCTCCATGAATATTGCTCCGTTTTTCCTCCCATGATAATCTATTTTCCTAGTTCCAAGACAATGAACTGCGTGAGACGGGGATATTCCAAGACCGTTGATCAAATTTAAAAAGGAATTAGCAGCCTTAATTGAGACAGAATGATAATTTATAACTCACTACACAAGTTTACAGATGCCTTCTAATAGATATTAACTGATACCACATACCAAAAAGACTACTTCCTTAGAAGTATTCCATTGAAGCCCGGGAAAATAAAGAAGAAATGTGCAGACTTTAATAGAAGCTTGAACATACAGCAATAAATACAGCGGCCTGATAAGATTTTGAAACCATTAGCACACAACGCTACATTGAAAGAAAAGAAGAAGTTATAATTCACTGAAGAAATTTGCAGATTTCATCGTGAGGTTGAGCCTTCAACGTTGAATTATAATCGCCTTACAGACACTTGAGCTGATGGTAAGTAACAAAAGGAGGACGTAGTAAAGGTACTAAGTTCGTTAGAGGTGAGAATAAGTAAGATAATTTATAATTCACTGAACACATTTACAGATTTCAACAAAGGCTTGAGACTTCAACAGTGGATTGCAGCAGCCTTACTATATTGAATTGAACCGAAAGCAATAAAGGATCATGTGGTAAGAAGTCAGAATTCCTTAGATTTTGTTTATGACTCAGAAGTTCAGACTTGCATTTAATTAATTACAAAGCTTACACAAATTATTTGATAGAACGCCACCACTTTGCTAGGTTTGCAAATAATTCACAACCGAAAGGTCAATATAGGGCCGTAAAGACTTACACTCATGTTAACTATAGTATGTGCAATGCAACAGCGACATTATTGCTGTGCAGGGTATTAAAGATTCGTTCTAAACCGTGTATAACTGAACTACTTGTTTCCTTTTTGATTTTTTCTTATTCTATCATTTTTATTCGATTCTTACATTTTTTCTTTTTTATTTTATTTTTTTTTCCTTAGATGTTACTACTACTATTTATTTATTTATTTGTTATATACAATTTTTATTATTATAAGCACAACACAGACACACAAACACTATTACAACATAATTATTATTTTTTTGCTTTTTATTTTTTTAATTTCATTTTAATCGAGAGAAATTATAAATAATTGTGTTATATTTTCCATTTTTTTTCTTTTTGCTTTTTATTTCATGATTTTGAACTGTTCACGTTTTCATTTTTGCCGAGAAACTGTCCAAAAGAAAAAAAATCATGCTATCATACCTTAACTGGCAGCTTTTATTTTCCTTCATTTCTTTTTTGTTTGTTTTAATAAGCATGTCCTTTAGCTAGTTTTTCTCTTTACGTTATACAAGCGCTCTCTCAAAAATACCTTAAACTAAGTCCCTCTCTATTCCTCGCTCTTGCTGCTTTTTTTTAAACTCCCATCATTTGTTTTGCTTTTAAAGGATACAAGATGCGAGTAGTAACGGCGAACGGAAGTAAAAAGCTCTTTTTCTATACCAAAACACACACAACACATTTACAAAAACAAGCAAATGTTTGTAAACACACATAAACAAGCAAAGCAACAAACAAAAAAGCAACTGTCAGTTAATTTTAAAAACGCGTTTCTATTGACCTTTTTGTTATTCTAATTGGAAAAGGACTTTCTATGTCATTTAATAAATGGGAAATTCTTGTTGAATAAAACTTACAAAATCTTGTTTTTCTTCGTATTGTTTGTTTGTAAATTCTGTTAAAAACAAAAACTATTTGCCTTTAAAATACTACGTTGTAGTCGAATCGTCGTCGTATATTGTGTTGTTTCACAAACAATGCAGCGGGCGCTTGTTAATGTTATCAGTTTCGTTTTCTTTGTTAAACTAAAAAAAATTATCAGGAAAAATTTTGGAAACATTGAAAATGTGATAGAAGAAATGCCCACACACATATACACAAAGTATGCTTTTGTTCACTAACAAGTGCGTTTAAGTTCTTTCTACCAGTAATTAAACAAATTCAAATACAGTGTGTGACAAAAAGTCATGGCGACACGTGTCCATAAACATAATTGATTATCAAGAAAAGAAAGGGCGGTTAATATTTGGAACGAAATAAAACAAAGAGTCTATTTTTAAAACTGCTGGAAACTCTTGGTTTATATGCTTAAAATATAGGGTGTAGTAAGAATTACCATACTAAACATAACAGTTTTGTAATTATTGTTTTAGAATTTCATGTAGTCCTTCCGGATGGAAGAGTTCTCTATTGAATTTTATCAATTGACATCAATTTTATTTCAAGATACTTATATATAAGCTATGAAATCGTTCTCACTCTGTCTTTCCCATATATTTTCAGGTCTTCCGCGTGTTCTGGGGCCTTGGAATGTCTATGCTGATGGTATTTCCCAACCTTGAAGGATTTGTAAACTAAAATTCATAAATTCAAATACCTCTCAAATCATAGCTTATGAGTGTTTTATTTAACTTTACTTCTAAAACCGAAAAATGTATAACCTTTTGGTCTTACCTTTTGATCAAACCTCGTATATTTGATATGTTAGTTTTATATCATTCTAATTTCCTAAAATGTTACAGTTTTATAATCTCTTTGCCATTAAAAAAATGTGATATTTACCCTAACCCCCTTGTAATAATATTTTTTAAGCATAATCGTATGAATGATTAGATGACTGGGTGTATTGTTAAGGGTTTGATGTATCGTTATCAAATTTGTATTAATTTCTTGATAGTGTTTGGGTGTTTTTTTTTTCTTTTTCTATCAGATTTAAAGACATTTAAGCGTTAATGGCAAGGAAGATTAGCAAACATTTCACTAGCAATGTTACGTTTTATGTTCACAATAAATTAAATTTTATATTTCATGGTTAATGTGAACACTTTCTTTGTCCATCCATTCTATAAAGTTCATTATCAATGTTGTATTCTTTGCCTTATTGTTTGGTTTTTTGTTTGTTTTTCTTTTTTCAAATTGTTTAAATACTTAATTAAATAATCAATAATCGATACTTTTCAAAGATTAGTCTGTTAGTTTTCTTTTTTATTTTGTATTCGGAAAAACATTCGATGTGTTCACATGACCTATTCACCATGTAAATGAATTTCCGCCCCTAAGAAAATCAAACACTTATTTTAACTTTTTTTTTTCTTCTAAATTGTTAAATAATATGGAACCTTGAATTATTACGAAATCGTATTCGTAACAATCGAATGATTTTTAAGAACCTCTTTCGATACTTCGTTTAACAAATCATAGTAAGACTGAACAGGCTGGTACTTTTCGCATGACCTCAAATAAGAAAATTTAGGCCTTGGCTAAATTAAAGAGGAAACCTTTTTTTGTCTTTTTGCATAGCTTCCTGACATACGTAAGGCTTTAAAAATGCGCAACAAACGGCAGCATCCAAAGCAATGGTTCCGATGGAAACTGATCAGTGGCGAAGAGAAGAATCAAGATCCTATTTCTTTATCCACTAAGTAGAAGGAAGAGTGTTTACAGATGGGGCAGTATAATGTTGTGGGTATCGCTATATTGTCTCTTCCAAATCTCTTGCTGTGACTAACTTGATGTTGTCCAGTGTCCTTGTGAGATGCATCAACGCCGTACAGGTGAGTTTTCCAATCATACATTATCCTTATCGCGGAATGGATATATATGATTTGAGGCGATT
The DNA here is from genome assembly GCA_932273835.1 of Sarcophaga variegata. Taxonomy (NCBI): domain Eukaryota; kingdom Metazoa; phylum Arthropoda; class Insecta; order Diptera; family Sarcophagidae; genus Sarcophaga; species Sarcophaga variegata. The sequence goes on from OW026360.1 coordinate 115,595,087, forward strand.
CCCACATATTGTTCAGTTCACTAGGTATTCCATTATTATGTCACCCAGTCCGTTTGTCATGATCCGTTAGTGCCGGATAAAATTAGCCAGTTCCTTTAGTGGCACGTTCGACACCATTCCCAGATCTTTAACCCCACGATACATACCTTTTTTCCCCAAAATCATATATTACCGTTAAATAGAAAAATTAAAAAGAATATATATTCCCATTTCTGCGTTGCCAACTTTCATAGGAAGTTAAAAAATGCAACACTGTCTGATAATCTACGTGAGCTTTGACACGTGCTATTAAATCCCAGTGAATTAAAGAAATTCTCAATAAGAAAAAAACAAAGAAAAGTGTAAGAAAATTAAAAAGCCGCAGTGCTATTGGTTTATTGAAAAATTTTATCGGGTAACGAAAATAATTTAATACTTTGATTTCGTGCGAACAAAGAAATACAATCTTAATTAATAAATTGTAACCTAATGTGTGTATAAGTTGTGTAATATTGCTGAAAAATTTTCATTTTTTCTGTTTTGTTTGAAAAATTATGAACAAAAAGTGCTGCTGCATGGAATTAAACGATTACGAAACGAAAATTCTGGATAGTCAATAAATACGAGGAAGAAAAGCACGTTATAGCAGTTATCTACAAAAAATAAAATTAACCAGTGCATGTTGAAAAATCTAATGATTTCCAAACATTCCGAGAAGTGGGGTGAGTTGCTAAAAATATAAATTTTGTTCAGTTTTACTTTCATTATGACACAATATGCAAGAGAAAAAGAAAAAACAGCTGTGGGATGCAAAGGGTGACCAACAAGCACAACGTGATTATATTCACATACTACAATTGCATATTTTTCATCTATATAGGTATACCCTATAACAATATCGGCATATTGGTTCGTAGGTTACTGTTTGTAACATTTTTTTTTTTATATACATGTACTTGCCTGTCATAAGTAATGATTGGGGTCGAAGTCCAGTTTTCAAATTTAAATACGTACATACATATATCTGTGTAATATGATAGAGATACTACGTGAAACATGTGTTTTCGTAAAAATATATAACTTGTGGGAACATGTCCCTCTATTTCTTTATATTGTAATAGTGTAGAACATAGAAACACAAGCCGCATTGCAACGATGTCCCAATAAATTAATATAGTTGGATACTCCATTGTCATTCTCCGATTTTTTCCTCAGATTTCAACAACAATAAAGTCTCTTTCAGAGCGTAATTTAACCTTACACAATTTTTTCTTTTACATGTCCCTAAGCATATTATGTGAAAAGCGTCAGTAAGAAGAACAAAATAGTTTTTAAGTTAAAATGTAGTGCGTTAAGGTCAAATTGTTGCGAAGCAAAATGCAAATTTAATGATTATCGCATATGGTGCAGTAAATATAAATTAAATTAAGCATGGTTAGCCGTAATAAAATGTTTGTTATTGCAACAGCTCGGTTGTATTTGAAAGAATTTCCCTTAGGAAACAACTTCCAAGTGGAGCAGCTCTGTTGCTAAGTTGATAATCCTTTGCAGACTGGGTGTCGAGTAATGTCGGAACGAAGATCCAATTGTCGTGGGAACAAATATAAATGTTTTGTTGAACGTTTTTCTTGTGTCAACATAGCATAGGTGATTATGTCGACGTGTGTGACCTAGCAGTTTTGTTTTTGTTGTTTTTGTACATTCTCCTGTGTTTTCGTATTCTCTTGTTTCTAATGTTTTTATTTAATTAACAAACATTGTGCCGGTCTATTTTTAAACATCTAAATTTTATTATTTCTATCATTTTTTTGGTTTGTTCAGGGTTGTTTGTTGTTGAGTAAGGTAGAGAAATATTTTCTTTTTTAAGTGTATTGCAGTTTTGTTTTAAAACAATGCTTATAATGCCTAAACATACAGCGTATTTGTGGGTAAATTAATATTTTCTTAAAAGCAATAATAAATTATATACGTTTTGCTTTTTTGATAATAATTTTATGTTTATTAAACTTTCTAATCTCTGTACCATATTTCAGATAAGCAACTTCATTACCAACTAATTTGACATAAAACACAGTAAAAAAAAAATTAAAAAGTACGTACAATTAAATCACTTGCGATAGTGATACGCAAAATATTAAAAAATAAGCAACGCAATGGCTTCGCATTATAGCACCGAAACCGTTTTTGATTACTCTTGGATGCAAGTGGTACAAGCCTATTGGAACCGTTACCCAAATCCCTCCAGGTACTTTAAATCTCAAAAAAAAAAATCACGAAAAACGTTACAACAATGTTGTTTTATTTATTTTTCTTTCAGCACACATGTCCTGACTGAGGATACAATTCGACGTGAGGTTCGTGATGGTAAACTCTATACCCGACGTATTTTATCTAAAACCAATCATGTTCCCAAATGGGGTGAAAGGTTTTATAAAAATACTCCCGTGAAAATTGTCGAAGATTCTGTGTTGGATCCCAATAAGAAAACATTGATAACGTTTACACGCAATATTGGTTTTAAGAAAATTATGGTAAGTTGTTGTTATTTTTGGTGTATTTTCTTCATCGAAGAGATCAAAGTCCTAGTGTTGTAATACAGCGTTGGACTTTCCCCATTCACTGCGGAAGGCTATTAAGTTTTTCGCTTAATTCCCATTTTAATATCATTTTCTTTTTGTTTATTCGCAGAAAGTCGATGAAATTGTTGAATACAAAGAACATCATGACGGCCGTACTGTTGCTGTAAGACGTGCCTATATTAGCTCACAAGTTTTTGGCTTTTCTAGAGCTATACGTGCTTTTGGTATTGAACGATTTAAATCGAATTGCCAGAAAACTGCCAACGGTTTTAATTATGTTTTAACAAAAATGTTCCCGAATCAAAAGTTCGTACCTGTGAATCGTAGTATTAACGGAGCAGAATCCGTGAAGGACACAACAACACATTCAAATGTTATGACCAAAACGTCAGTTGCACCATTTGAACATCATCACAATCACACACAGTCACGAACTGAGGCTTTCCAAAAGGGCTGTAAATACAGTTACGATTACCTTAAAAGTCAAGCTCTTAAAATAGCTCAAATATTTTCCGTTAAAAATTGATTTCATAGATGATAGAGAGACTAAAAGCAACAAAAACTTTCATAATCAAAGATTCTTATCATTAAAATGGCTTAAATTAGAGCCTTAAGACGAAAAGTGAGTGGGTTAATAGCATTAGAGGCTATTTTACTTGCTTGGAAGTATTGTTAAGAGTATGAAGAAAAAATGTTCGTACATCCATTATAAGGATGCTTGCTGGTTATCCAACATAAAATTGTGTGGTAATAAATTAACAGTAGTAGCAGTAGTGGTAGTTGATTAAGTTTCAAAATAAGTTTTAAATTTAAGTACAAGACTACTAAAAAAAAAAAACAGCAAAAGGAGACGAAGTAATTTGAAGCCAGGAAAATACAAACGTGTTGCATAAGAAAAACTGTTTGTTTAAACAATAACTTTGCCTGGCCTTATAATTATAATATTTTTCTTTGCTATGGTTAAAGCTGCCATTCTAACTAGTTCCAGAGCAGTTTTTTCTCTGTAATAATTCCACAAGTACAGTTATTAATAGAGTGCTATGTTTGAGCAAATTGATGATTTTGTTTTATTTGTTGCAACAACTATATACGATAAATACGCAATTATAATGATTTTATATGTATATTGAGCAGAAAAAGAAAACAAAATGTATTTCATTCCAGTGATTACAATATCTTCCCCTGATTTAGTCACTTCCCATACCCTATTGTCTTTATTCATTCTATTTATTATTTGAATAAACGTGAAAATATTGTTCATATTGTAAGTCGGTCGTAGATTCTCCCTAAGTAATGAAAATTATTTCTTCTTTTTTATATAGAATTTAATTGTTTTGTAAAAATTATATTTGTTATAACATTTATTTTTCTTTTTCCAATTTGTAATCAAAAACTATGTATATTTTTTATATTTTAGCGGTAATAAAATTAAATATTTAGTGTATATATATATATAGATGTGTGTTGCTTTATTTCACAAAGGATTGTATTTTGCATTAATGTTGTAGAGGGCTTCACATTTTTCGGTTTAAAAATGAAACTTATTTGATTGTAATGTTTGGGCCTTGCCATTCTGGTACGACATGCTATGTCACTTAAATAACCGCTTTTGAATTGGTTACAGCAGTCGATGCTTTCAGGCGGTATCAGACCATGGTGCTACCGGGTAATAAATGAGCAGTATCGCTGTACATAACATTTATTCGAATAAAATCATCATTAACAGATGTCTCTCTAGCATCCACCTAGAATTTTATGGTGTTGTGAATGGTAAGTCGACTTTAAATGTTGAGTGAGTTGAACTTTATATTAGATGGAGTGATACACCCAAAAGCCAAATATGACATGAGTCACAACACAGGTTCAATTACTAAGAGTTTTGTGGAATCCATGGATGGTTTATACGTCATAATTTCTCGTAACAAAAGTGATGTTTTAGGCTGAGCGTCACACATTGCAACAGACTCAATTACAGTATTATCCATGCCTTACTCCAGCTTAGGTCTGGAAGGATTAACATATGCTTCCGTTTTGAAGAACTGAGATTTCTACATCATCGTAGATAACTTACACGATTCGAATTGTTTTTTAGGTTACCTCTTTCCTTCTTTATGCTTCATTTAAGGCAGTTCGTTTGATGATATCCAACCAATTCTACAAATCGATTAACCATAGCTCTTGCGGAATACGGCATTCTTTAAGTCGATATGTAATGCAATGTTGGTTGGATCTATACAACTCGTTTGGTCGGAAACCTGTCTGCTCTGTCTCCCCTCTATTCTGATAAATTTCGGAAGAAAATTCCGTAAAAAATATGCAGCAAATTTCTAATATTATCTTTATATAACTGCAAAAATAATAATTTCAACTTTGATTTTTTTGGCGCTCTAAAACACAGAAAACATATGGCTTTTGTTTACAAAATACTTAAAACTTAACGAAAATATGGTAACATCGATCGGAGATTGTAAACAATCAATAGAGTATAGAAAACGTTATTTCAAGCCTGGCGTTTTTTAACGGTCAATTGTGACTATTGTATACTTATTAAATATTTATTAATATTAAAATATTAACAAAAACATATCTTGTACTAAAAAAGCTATCGTAGGTATATTTGCTATAAAACTAATTAATAACCTAAGAATTTTCCTATAATTGGACGAAAAATTTGGTATATTTGCCACTACTTTTTAAGACCCGTTGTTTTTGTTATTTTTTTGTTTTTGTTTCTACATTTTAAGTTGTGCTTGTTCTTCTTCCAAACAAATCGAACAACACTGACGTTTTTTTTTGCAAAATTTTCTTTATTCACCGGGAAAAACTTAGAAAAAATATTTTAAACACATGAAATAATTTCTTAACAAAAAAAAACCTTTAAATTTTATTGGAAAAATGTGGTTTGTGGAAATAAAGTCAGAACCTATAGAAGCTAATGATGGAAATTCGGTAAGAGATTTCCCACAAGAGAAATTAATGCAGAAGAGAGAAGCAGCGAAATCTCAGTCAGCGGTACATCTGTCGGCTGCAGAGCAAAAATAATTATAAATATTCATGTTTTTAAACTGAACAATTTTCTCATAAGTAATGTTTTCGTTTACTCCAGAATGAAACTAATAGTGAAACACCTTCCTCTTCGGGAGAAACGGGGGAGGAGTTTGACAACAAAATGCAAATAGATCGTACTAAACGTTTTGATTTTTTGCTCAAACAAACGGAAATTTTTACACATTTCATCAACAACAGCATTAAATCGAGTCCTACAAAACCCAAGGGAAGACCTAATGCCAAGTAAGTGTCTTTATAATATTATTTAGCCTGTGTGGAGAGGTTTAATGTTTTGTTTTAGTTTCATTCGATACCATAGAAAAACGGAAGGAGAAGAAGACGAAGAACTTTTGGTTGCCGATGCTCAGGATAAGGACATCTTTCGTTTTGAAAGTTCACCCAATTACATTAAGACTGGTGAATTACGTGACTATCAAATACGTGGATTGAATTGGATGATATCGTTGCATGAGAATGGCATCAATGGCATTTTAGCAGATGAAATAGGTTTGGGTAAAACTCTGCAAACCATATCCTTCTTAGGTTATTTAAAACATTTCAAGTAAGTATTTAAATAGTAGTAGCGGTTTAGTCATAAGTTTTATTTGTAGAAACGCAATTCCTCGCTTAATTCGACTTTTATATTACAATTTAAATTGTTGTCTTGTTTTTTAACTCCCTTTTCAGAAATCAAGTCGGTCCACACATTGTTATTGTACCCAAGTCGACTCTACAAAATTGGAATAATGAATTCCAAAAATGGTGCCCATCGTTAAGAACTGTTTGCTTGATTGGTGATCAGGATGCCCATAACACTTTCATTCGCGACGTCCTTTTACACGGCGAATGGAATGTGTGTGTAACGTCCTATGAAATGTTTATACGTGAAAAATCTGTCTTTAAGAAGTTCAACTGGTGTTACTTGATCATTGATGGCTCTTATCGCATTGAAAATGAAAATTCAAAATTATCAGAAACTCTATGTAAATTCAAGTCTTTAAATCGTTTATTGATTGCTGACACCCCTTTACAGAATAATTTGCACGATTTGTGGGATTTATTGAATTTCTTGTTGCCTGATGTTTTCAATTCTTCGGAAGATTTCGATGAATGGTTAAAAACCAACACTTGTTTGGGAGTCGATGCCCTTATACAGAGATTACATGCAGTATTGAAACCATTCGTATTGCGTCGCCTCAAGTGTGAAGTAGAGAAACGTTTGAAACCTAAAAAGGAAATAAAAATATTAGTTCGACTTTCGAAGATGCAACGCGAATGGTACACAAAAATCTTAATGAAAGATATTGATATTGTTAATGGAGCGGTTAAAGTGGAGAAAATGCATCTACAAAACATTCTTATGCAATTGAGAAAGTGTACTAACCATCCCTATTTGTTTGATGGCGCTGAACCTGGTCCACCCTACACTACTGACATACATTTGGTATACAATTCAGCCAAACTGGTTATTTTGAATAAGCTATTGCCAAAATTACAAGAACAAGGCTCCAGAGTATTAATATTCTCTCAAATGACCAGAATGTTGAATATTTTAGAGGATTATTGTTCTTGGCGTTCATATCAGTATTGTCGTTTGGATGATGAAACACCACTTGAGGATCGTGACAAACAGATTGAAGAATTTAATATAAACAGGAGTAATAAATTCATATTTTTGTTATCAATTAGAGGTGGTCTCGACATCAATTTAGCTACAGCTGATGTGGTTATTCTATACGATTCTAATTGGAATCCTCAAATGGATTTACAAGCTATGGATAGTGCTCATCGCATCGGTCAAAAGAAACAAGTACGAGTTTTCCGTCTCATCACTGAAAATACAATAGAAGAGAAGATCGTTGAAAGAGCTGAAGTTAAACTGAGATTGGATAAATTGGTTATACAAGAAGGACGTTTAGCCAGCAATATGGGCAACCAATTGAACAAAGATGAAATGTTAAATATTATACGCTTTGGTGCAAGTCATGTATTTGCCTCTAAAGATTCTGAATTAACCGATGAAGATATTGATACTATACTCGAAAGAGGTCAAGCTAAAACTGCGGAAGAAAAGGCTAAACTGGTTTATTTGGGAGAAAGTTCTTTGCGGACCTTCACAATGGACACGCCAAACATCGATGGTGCACCTTCGTCGGTGAAGATTGAGGATGAAAATTGTAGTCAAAAACAAAAGTTGACTACTATGAATAATCGGATTGAACCGCCCAATAGAAAGCGTAAAACTTCAAGCATGCCTGAACCAAAAACAGCCAAAATACCAAGGCCAACTAAACACCTCATTGCACAAGATTTTCAATTTTTCCCGCTTAGATTATTTGAGTTACTGGATCAGGAAATCCATTATTTTCGCAAAACTGTAGCCAATAAAAAATTGGGCTCAGAAACGGCTAAAATAGAAGATGAAGAGGCAAAACCCTTATCAAAAGAAGAATTAGCTGAAAAAGAAGCTTTGCTCACTCTAGGATTTACTAATTGGTCTAGAAATGATTTCGATCTGTTCATTAAAGCAATTGTGAAATATGGTCGTGGTGACATCGAAAATATAGCAAAAGCCGTCGATGGTAAAACGCCAGAAGAAGTCAGAAAATATAATGCAGTATTTTGGGAAAGATGTCACGAGTTGCAAGATATTGAACGTATAATGGAACAAATTCAAGATGGTGAAGCCAAGATACAAAGCCTTTCGGCTCAAAAGGTATTAAAAGCAAAAAGTATATGTTTACTAAAGAGAATGATATTTAACTTTTACATTTACATTTGTTTCTAGAAAATGTCCAACCAAGTGCAAAAGTCGAATTTTGTGCCAACCAAGCGTCATATACGGGAAGTTTTGCTTTTCTTTTTCAATTTAAAGAAAAGTGCAGCTGAGGCAGAACGACTGCTTTGCGATGCCTATGGTGAATGTGTTCCAGGGTCTTCAACATGCGAGAGATGGTTCGTACGGTTCAGAAATGGTGATTTTGATATAGAAGACAGAGACCGACCAAGTCAGCTTAAAAAGGTCGAAGATAATAAGTCGCTACTTCAAGAAGACTGCTGCCCTACTCAAAAAAATCCGGCAAAAACTTTGGGAACCACTCAGGCAGCAAAATCAAAACTTGAAAGCAGCAAAAAGGAAAAGAAATTCAAAATTAGAAAACTAAACTTGTGAACTTGAAGTACAAGCTACCACACTGATGTTCTTTTTAAAAAGCAGTACACTGAACCTACTTAGCAAATTTTCTTGCTCGTAATTTAAAAAAGAAGTATTTTTTAAGTATTATTTTATTAGTTGTTAGTGTATTTATTTTATACTAATCGTTCCGCAAACAATGAATATTGTTTTGAAGTATTTTTTTCTTTCCCCTTTTAACTTATGAACTGATTGTAAATTTATTATTTTTATTTATTTAGTTTTAGTTACACAAAGATGATCAATAAAATACGAGTTACTCTTGATTTAAAACATTAAATTTCGTTCATCAATCGATATACAGATAATAATAAGCCCCCCTGAGGCAGAGAAGGTGATCAATTGGCGGAGATTCTAAAATCTCCAGGCTACTATGGCCCAATTTTTACCATTCTAGAACGAAATGCGTTCCGAACAGGGCAAGGAACAAATTATGATCTTGATAGCTTTTTTGATAGGGCATTGCGTCTTGGGGCAAGGACCAGTATGTAAAGAACTTTAATCCGTAAGGACGTTTAAGCATTGTGCTGCAGACAGTCTCCTGGCTTTATACTTGATCAGTGACTCCAGGTGGTTCTTACCGCCGGTCTCAGAGGTGATTTAACTGAGTGAATGTCCCTCACTAACTCCATTGCTTTGTACCACATTAAACAAGTATACAGTAAAGTACTTTGTATTTCTAGCAAACTCAGTTTCAGTCCAATTTTGTTGAAAGCTGATATGTAAGGTCATTAAAACTTCAGTTCAGCTTTTCTCGCTTGTCAATTATTGCATGAGACTCAACATCCAGTCCCGCGGATGCAGTTCCATTGTTTTTAAAGTTAAAAATAAAATATTTTAAAATACAATTATACGGTATTTGCGATATTTTTTATTAAAAAATTTATAATATCTACGCTTTTTAAATTTATTCAATGGTGTTTAATTCCTATTTTTTAGTTAACAATTTACACTACTCGCGAATATTTTATTGCTGCCTACAAAATACAACTCTGTTGATTAAGGACATTTAACACTATTTTTATGTGCCGCCACTTCTCTAACTGTTCTTCGTTCTTTATTAACAACACTGACTGCTTCTGTGACATTTTTGGATCATTGCGGAAAAATTTGAAAAATATATTAAATATTCAGGATTTTAATTAATTGTTTAAGCTTTTTGACAAAAGTTCAAACACTATTAATAAAATGCCAAAAAAGAAAACTAGGATTGAGGATATGGAAGGCATCAAGGAAAATTTGGTAAGAAAAAAAAAAACGATTGAACACTGGATGCAGAGAAATATAACATTTAATTATTATTGTTTTCGAAGAATTTAGCCATAATTAATTCAATCGTTTATTCCAGAATGAAACCAATTCGGATACCAATTCCTTCTCAAGTGAAAAGGATGTGAGTTTCGACAACAAAATGGAGGTGGATCGTACCAAACGATTTGATTTTTTGCTTAAACAAACTGAAATTTTTACGCATTTCATGAGCAACAGTATCAAATTAAGTCCCACGAAGCCAAAGAAAAGTTCTAAGAGAAAAATTGCTAATGCTGAGTAAGTTTTTTCACAATATCGATATGTGTGCAGAGGTTTCATATTTTGTTTCAATTTCAGCCGCCGTCATAGAAAAACGGAACGAGAAGAAGACAAAGAACTTTTGGCTGGCGATAGTAGAACTAAGGAAATCTTTCGTTTTGAAACTTCACCCAATTACATTAAGAATGGTGAATTACGTGACTATCAAATACGCGGCTTAAATTGGATGATATCGTTGCATGAGAATGGCATCAATGGCATTTTAGCAGATGAAATGGGTTTGGGTAAAACTCTGCAAACCATATCCTTCTTAGGTTATTTAAAACATTTCAAGTAAGTATTTAAGAAAACAATACGTGGTAATACTTTTTTGGATGTGCATTCTTTGGTGGTTTGTTTTATTACGAGAGAACTAAGCCATCAAGCATGTTTGTTGTGTCCTTACCATTAGGGGTACCAACAATACTTTCTGAATGTAGTCTATATTTTCTTCAAACTTTTTTATATTCTTGTCTTCTCACAAAATGTTGTGATCTCAAGCCTACGAAAGCTGCGCAATGATTAGATTTCCGGAGAGAAGCAATGATTTTTATATGCGAGATCCTTTGATGATGAAAAACCTGACCATTTTATGTGATCTATTTAGTTGTTGAACATTTTTAAACAAACTTAATTTGATTTTTTCGTTCCTAATATCAGTTAAAATTATCAAAATTAAATTTTTTCCATCCTCCATGTTTATAAATAATATTATACATATATATCCTTGCGTTTGTTCATCATAGATTACTATTTTTCTGTTGCTTTTGATTTTATTTTCAGAAATCAAGCCCGTCCACACATTGCTGTTGTACCCAAGTCAACTCTACAAAATTGGATTAATGAATTCCAAAAATGGTGTCCATCGTTAAGAGCTGTTTGTTTGATTGGCGATCAGGATGCTCGCCATACTTTCATTCGCAATATCCTTTTACCTGGCGATTGGGACGTGTGTGTAACGTCCTATGAAATATGTATGCGTGAAAAGTCGGCACTTAAAAAGTTCGATTGGCGTTACATGGTCATCGATGAGGCTCATCGCATTAAAAATGAGAAATCAAAGTTAGCGGAAATTCTACGTGAATTCAAAACTACAAATCGTCTATTGATTACTGGCACTCCTTTGCAGAATAATTTACACGAACTGTGGGCTTTATTGAATTTCTTGTTGCCGGATGTTTTCAATTCTTCGGAGGATTTCGATGAATGGTTCAATACCAACACTTGTTTGGGAGATGATGCTCTTATACAGAGATTACATGCAGTATTGAAACCATTCTTGTTGCGTCGTCTTAAGTCTGAAGTAGAGAAAGGCTTGAAACCTAAAAAGGAGATAAAAGTATTCGTTGGTCTTTCAAAGTTGCAACGCGAATGGTACACAAAAATCTTAATGAAAGATATTGATATTGTTAATGGAGCAGGTAAAGTGGAGAAAATGCGTCTGCAAAACATTCTTATGCAGTTGAGAAAGTGTACTAATCATCCATATTTGTTTGATGGTGCCGAACCTGGCCCACCCTACACTACTGACACTCATTTGGTATACAATTCGGGCAAAATGGTTATTTTGGATAAGCTATTGTCGAAATTACAAACACAAGGCTCCAGAGTAATAATTTTCTCTCAAATGACTAGAATGTTAAATATTTTAGAGGATTATTGTTTATGGCGATCATATCAGTATTGCCGTTTGGATGGTCACACACCACATGAGGATCGTGACAGACAGATTCAAGAATTTAACAAGGTCAGGAGCAAAAAATTCATATTTATGTTATCGACTAGAGCTGGTGGTCTGGGCATCAATTTAGCAACAGCTGATGTGGTAATTATATATGATTCTGATTGGAATCCTCAAATGGATTTACAAGCCATGGATCGTGCTCATCGCATCGGGCAAAAGCAACAAGTGCGAGTTTTCCGCTTCATCACTCAAAATACCATAGAAGAGAAGATTATTGAAAGGGCTGAAATTAAACTGAGATTAGATAAAATGGTTATACAACAAGGACGTTTAGCTAGCAATATGGGCAACCAATTGAACAAAGATGAAATGTTAAATATTATACGCTTTGGTGCAAATCATGTATTTGCCTCTAAAGATTCCGAAGTAACCGATGAAGATATTGATACTATACTCGAAAGAGGCGAAGCTAAAACTGCGGAAGGAAATGCTAAATTGGAATCGTTGGGCGAAAGTTCTTTGCGCTCCTTTACCGTCGACGCCTCAAACAATGATGCAACACCTTCGTATTTATATCTATTTGAGGGTGAAGATTATCGTGAAAAACAGAAATTAATTGATACGAGTAATTGGATTGAACTGCCAAAAAGAGAACGCAGAGCAAATCATTCCGCTGGTTTTACAAACCGCAAACCTACAGGCGTAGCTGAACTAACAATTAAAAAAAAGAAAGATCGCCTAAAACCAAAAATAAAATCGAAAATCAAAGAAAATTTAGACAGAGTGGCTACGTTTCTACAAGAAATACAACAATACAAAAAAGACAATACAAACACAAAAAAAGTCAGCGAACCCCTGTAGGCTTTAAGAACAAAATATGTTTGGACATGCTCAGCCGTTATTTTACCTGAAGAACAAAAATGGTCATTACATATGCGGGCATATATTTTTATTTATTTTTTCTTCTGTGAAAGATTTGATTTGTTTTTAATTTATTTGTAACATTTTTCTTTAGTTCTAATGACATAAATTCCCCGAATGAATGTACTGATGAAGGGAGTTTTTTGTTTTAAGTAGTATTTATTTATATAAAAAGTTTTTATTATCTTAATCATTTTGCAAAGATTTAAATTTATTTATGCTTGGAATGAGGCAGCAGATGGAGTTTTAAAGAATTAATTCAAATGAAAATATCGAAACGGACTTCAGACAAATTAGCAAACTTTTGACAACGTAAAACAGAATTAGGAAATGCAAAATTGATTGTAAAAACAAAATAATAACAAGAAAAGCATATTTTATTCAGCTGTGTAAATGCACCCATAGCTTTGCTATTTCGGGCTCTAATATCCCTTGCGATGCTACCGTTTTTAGTGATTATGCTGCCGAGATACTGAAACTTCTCTAGTATCCTTTGATTCTAAGAAATGTGGTTAATTCCTATGATCTCTGTGGACACTTAAATGTACCATTGCGTTAAATTACTCTTTCTTTAATCCAAGAACCTTTCGTAAACCCTTCCATAAATTAAGCCAGATGCTGAGGACAGCTGCAATTCCTTCAGTACGCATCACAATACAATATAATCTGTGGTACGCATTGTATTTTGTGGTATGCATTGTCTGCACTATGTAAAAACGGTTACACTGAAATTAAATGTCAAACTAAACAAAACACAAAAAGAACTAACAGCTGTTATTTTTGTTATGAAGTAAAGGGGTGCTGCCAACTCAAAGTTATAAGTTTCTAAAAAAAACACCCATTACTGTGTTTTTAAAAAACAATATTTATGTTTGTAACATTTTACTTTTACTCTTTTATATTTGGATTTATTATTTTATGTTTTATTTAATTTTTGTTTATTTAATTTTATAATTATGTTAATATTTATTTCTCATTTTATTTAAATACACTTTTCCACCTTATACGACCCTCATATATTTTATTAATACTTATGAAATACAACTCTGTAGTTTAAGCACATTTGCCGCTATTTTTTATATGTTGCTGCTGCTGTTACTCTTTTTTCTCTTCACATTTTTATTTGTGCTTCTTCTTCTTACCAACAAAGCGAACAACACTGGCTACTTTTGCAAAATTCTTTATTCATCGTGGAAAATTTTTGAAAAACTATTTTAACAATTAAAAATTTTAAATAATTTCATAAGATTATCAGAAAACGTTAGAGCTACATAGGAAAAATGTCGAAGGAGGAAACTAAGGCGGATGATATTGAAGGCAATGAGGAAAATTCGGTAAGAAATTTTTGGCAGTGAAGAAATACAAAAGAAATGAAAGCAGAAGAGAGAAAAAGCGAAGCCTCAGTCAGCGGAGCACCCGTTGGCTGCAGCGAAAATAAAAAACACTGAATATAAACAATAAAAAAATGTTTTCCATTAATTTTATTCAAAATAAACATTTAATTGATAATGTTATTTATGAATTTATTAATAATTTAGTTGTAAAATAATGTTATGGTTTTTTTCAGAATGAAACCAATTCGGAAACCACTTCCTCTTCGGGTGAAAAGGAGGTAGAATTTGACAACAAAATGCAAGCAGATCGTACTAAACGTTTCGATTTTCTGCTTAAACAAACCGAAATTTTCACCCATTTCATGAGTAACAGCACCAAATCGAGTCCTACCAAACCCAAGGGAAGACCTAAAAAGAACAAGGATAAGGACAAGGATAAGGACAAGGAAGCCGCTAATGCTGAGTAAGTTTCTTCACAATATCATTCTGCCGGTGAATACAGGTTGTAATATGTTTTGTTTAAATTTTAGCCATCGTCATAGGAAAACGGAACAGGAGGAAGACGAAGAACTATTAGCTGAAGATACTCAAAATAAGGAAATATTTCGATTTGAAGGTTCACCCACTTATATTAAGAATGGTGAATTACGTGACTATCAAATACGCGGCTTAAATTGGATGATATCGTTGCATGAGAATGGCATCAATGGCATTTTAGCAGATGAAATGGGTTTGGGTAAAACTCTGCAAACCATATCCCTGTTGGGTTATTTAAAACATTTCAAGTAAGTATTTAAAGAAAAATAACTCATAATTTCTATAAACACTAAATTTTTGAGGTTTGGTAGCGACGATTAACTCAATGATGTTCTGTACATACATATGCGTTATGCAAAGGTTTAGATTTATTATCATTGAAATAACAAACGGAAGTTGGAAGTGTACACCAGTTTAAAAGGTTTATGGAGTCCATTTACCTTAAGAAAAAAATTTTTAAATCATTGGATACGTAATGTGATTTGTTTTATGTATCAGCGAAGGATAGTTGGTTGGTTTTTCACAGAGAGAAGAATATATCGCACGCAATATGTATGCCATTTTCACTGGCTTGTGCTGACAAACTAACACGAACAAATAATGAAAACTATCCCAGCAAAATCATAAGACGCAAGATATAGGATTAATTAATTCGACTTGTTTAGGTCCTAACACAGTCGATATCAACAATCTGTTTATTTTTATGTCGTCCAACTCTTCCATACATATGTACATACGTTTGTATCCCACCATATAAATAACAATCAACATTTATTTCTTATTGTAGAAATCAAGCCGGTCCACACATTGTAATTGTACCTAAATCGACTCTTCAAAATTGGCTTAATGAATTCCAAAAATGGTGCCCATCGTTAAGAGCTGTTTGCTTGATTGGTGATCAGGATGCCCGTAACACTTTCATTCGTGATATCCTTCTACCAGGCGAATGGGATGTGTGTGTGACTTCCTATGAAATGTGTATACGTGAAAAATCTGTCTTTAAGAAGTTCAATTGGCGTTATATGGTCATCGATGAGGCTCATCGCATTAAAAATGAGAAATCGAAATTATCGGAAATTCTCCGTGAATTTAAAACTACAAATCGTCTATTGATTACTGGCACTCCTTTGCAGAATAATTTACACGAACTGTGGGCTTTATTGAATTTCTTGTTACCGGATGTTTTCAATTCTTCGGAGGATTTCGATGAATGGTTCAATACCAACACTTGTTTGGGAGATGATGCTCTTATACAGAGATTACATGCAGTATTGAAACCATTCTTGTTGCGTCGTCTTAAGTCGGAAGTAGAGAAACGTTTAAAACCAAAAAAGGAAATAAAAATATTCGTTGGACTGTCAAAGATGCAACGCGAATGGTACACAAAAGTTTTGATGAAAGATATTGATATTGTTAACGGAGCGGGCAAAGTAGAGAAAATGCGCCTACAAAACATTCTTATGCAGTTGAGAAAGTGTACTAATCATCCATATTTGTTTGATGGTGCTGAACCTGGTCCACCCTACACTACTGACACACATTTGGTATACAATTCCGGCAAAATGGTTATTTTGGATAAGCTATTGCCAAAATTACAAGAACAGGGCTCTAGAGTATTAATTTTCTCTCAAATGACCAGAATGTTGGATATTTTAGAGGACTATTGTTTATGGCGTTCATATCAGTATTGTCGTTTGGACGGTCAAACACCACATGAGGATCGTAACAGACAAATTCAAGAATTTAACATGGATAACAGCACAAAATTCGTATTTATGTTATCCACTAGAGCTGGTGGTCTGGGTATCAATTTAGCTACAGCTGATGTGGTTATTATATACGATTCTGATTGGAATCCTCAAATGGATTTACAAGCTATGGATCGTGCCCATCGCATCGGTCAAAAGAAACAAGTACGAGTTTTCCGTTTCATCACCGAAAATACCGTAGAAGAGAAGATCGTTGAAAGAGCTGAAGTTAAACTGAGATTGGATAAATTGGTTATACAACAAGGGCGTTTAGCTAGCAATACGGGCAACCAATTGAACAAAGATGAAATGTTAAATATTATACGTTTTGGTGCAAATCATGTATTTGCCTCTAAAGATTCTGAACTAACCGATGAGGATATTGATACTATACTCGAAAGGGGTGAAGCTAAAACTGCGGAAGAAAAGGCTAAACTGGATTCATTGGGAGAAAGTTCTTTGCGGACCTTCACAATGGACACGCCAAACAACGATGGTGCACCTTCGTCGGTGTATCAATTTGAGGGTGAAGATTATCGTGAAAAACAAAAAATGAATGCGTTGGGTAATTGGATTGAACCACCCAAAAGAGAACGTAAAGCCAATTATGCTGTTGATGCTTACTTCCGCGAAGCTTTACGCGTTTCTGAACCAAAAGCACCTAAAGCACCGAGACCACCTAAACAGCCCATTGTACAAGATTTTCAATTTTTCCCACCTAGACTTTTTGAGATACTCGATCAGGAAATCTATTATTTTCGCAAAACTGTGGGCTACAAAGTACCCAAAAATCCCGAATTGGGCTCTGAAGCTTCGAAAGTGCAAAGAGAAGAACAGCGTAAAATCGATGAGGCAGAACCGTTGTCGGAAGAAGAAATAGCCGAAAAAGAATCTTTACTTACGCAAGGCTTTACCAATTGGACTAAAAGAGATTTCAATCAGTTCATTAAAGCAAATGAGAAGTACGGTCGCGATGATATCGAAAATATAGCAAAAGACGTTGAAGGGAAAACGCCAGAAGAGGTTATAGAATATAATGCAGTATTTTGGGAAAGATGCCACGAATTGCAAGACATTGAACGTATTATGGGACAAATTGAAAGAGGCGAAGCCAAGATACAAAGACGTTTGTCTATTAAGAAAGCATTGGATCAAAAGGTAAGAGGTATTAAAAAACAGAAAACATACTGGGAATAGATGTAATATTTAAGGTGTTCTTGTGTTTTTAGATGTCTCGCTATAGAGCACCATTCCATCAATTGCGTTTGCAATACGGTAATAATAAAGGTAAAAACTACACCGAAATAGAAGACCGATTTCTAGTTTGCATGCTGCACAAACTAGGCTTCGATAAGGAAAACGTTTATGAAGAATTAAGAGCAGCAATACGGTATGTATAATGCAATTTTCTTAAAGGAAAGGAATATAGTAAGCGGTTTTTCTTTACAGAGCCTCGCCACAATTTCGTTTCGATTGGTTTATAAAATCTCGTACCGCTTTGGAGTTGCAAAGACGTTGCAACACTTTAATTACGTTAATTGAACGGGAAAATCTCGAATTGGAGGAGAAAGAACGCCAAGAAAAGAAGAAAAAAGCCGCTAAAAATTCAAATGCCCCAGCTACAGCACCACAAACTAAAACGAATCAAAAACGTAAATCTGAAGTGGTCACAAATGAGAAAAATGCCAAGAAAAAGAAAAAATAAATTGGCAGCCAATGTTGAAAATACTTTACATGCATACATATTTTTATAAGTTATCATATTAGCATAGTGTATTGAGATTAATTTTAATTTCTATAAGTTTTAAATTAAAAGCAAACAAAAATGGAAAAAAAAACATTTCCTTATTATCCTTAATATATTTAAACACTCTCTAAACAAAAAAACAAGTTAAAAAAATTAAGAAACAATTACTCAGCGTATTTTAAACACTTCAAAACATTTCAAACGAATAATGGAAACACAATATTATCAGTCTACTATATATTTGAACTAAGTTACAATCTAACGCACATACAAAGTATACTTTTTCTCTCTTAAAACAAAAAACAAAAAAAAATATCTTTATTTCTTAAGTATTTTTCATTTCTTGTCTCGTATAAGTATCATAATTTTTTAACTGTTTAATAATAATTCTATTTAATAATCATTTAATAGTGCTTACTTATTTGAAAAAACACAAACAAAAACAAAAAAATAAATATATTTCTATTGCATTGTATTACAGCAGAACAAAATTAAACAGCGTGCTTATTGACAGAGAGTTTTGAAAGTCTTCTACATATTATACTGCGTTACCAATCACTAACTTGTTAGCAGACTTTTTGATTTCCAGGGTTCCAATACAATATTGTACACAATCATTCTATTGCCGCAATAACTGAACTACAGCTAAGAAAAAAAACAAGCTTCCTTAGGCCAAGCATGTCAATCATTCGTCACATCAATAGAGGCTGCCTTCCAAAATGTTAGTTGCTTTGTGTTTGAACAAAGTATCGTGTTTCATAATGCCGCTGTACAAAATATATACAAAATATTCTATTTCAAAACGTCGTCAATGTGTGTTTTTAACGCAGTCAAAAAGCAATCAGGCATCGCATTTATAGTTTGATTACTTTGCATATCTACATAGTTTATATACAGTAGTAGAACTGCATACAAACTTTGTATTGATACATTTTGGAAGGCAGCCAGATTGAGGTAAATACAATGGCACTTAGGTATCTGTTTACTTGATTTTTTTTATTGACTTCAAGCAATCATTTGACACTACTATCTTTAAAGCCTACTGGTAGAGGTAACAACACAATTCGTTGCCTTGCTTGAGAAGACCGCACAGTGGATATGTGGTTCAGGCTAACCGAGGTGACTCAATTCTTCTGGTTGCTAATCGATTATGGACGGCAACTGAACTTCAGCTACATTGCCAGTTGCCAGAAGTGGTATTACAAACGGTAGCTGGCAAATGGATGGGTCAGGGAGGAAGAGCAGAGGCATTGGGGAAACGGATCGGGTTGTGTTGTCTCTAGATGTCTATGGCCTGCCGTGGACTATAGGAGAACAGGTTTGCTGCTGGGCTTGGATAAGGCCAGCTTAAGGTTGGTTGTCGGTTTTATCACGCGGCACTGCGAGATTAGGTCGCTGACGGGAATCTGAAACAGATCCCAGCCGGACTGTTGCAGGGCATGTTGCGATAAGGAGGAGTTGAAGACTATCGAACTCCTCCTCTGTAACTGCCCAGCCCTTGGTAGATTGAGGTTGAGGACCCTTGGCAGGGCCATCTTTGAGAGTTTGAATTCTGTGTCGAGAGCCGACATCAAGGCTCTTCACAGATTCATTAGTGGCTTAGGCTGGTTGAGAGGCGCTAGGGCTTTATCAGTGTAGCCGCGCCCTCCCCTCTTTGTTGTGTGTTATCTGTGTAATTCCTCCACTTCCCATTCTCCCCTTTCCTACATGCTCTCTTTTTTATGCCTCTATTATCCTTCCCTCTGTAAGGTCATTGTACAATGGGTCAATTCGACCTCCGGGTACTGTACTTGTCTTTATTGACAAGTACACGTCCTCTAACCTAACCTAACCTAACGGCAGCTGGCAACCAACATTTGAACATTTTTCTTGTAAAAAAAATGTTTTTCAGCAACAAAAACGCAACTGAAGTGCGGTTGCTTTTCATATTCTGCGGGGATATTTTTTCAAATAAAGCAGTGTTCTTACAACTACAATGACAATAAAAGCGTTCCCACAGCAATTGAAGCTTAGCTCTGGAATGATCGGAATATTATTCGACCAGAATGGTATGAGAATGACAATTCGTCAACAATGGCAGTTCAATTTGAGAGTTTTTTTTTTTCACAGTTAGACATAATTTTGATTAGATTAGCCTGTGTAGGTAGGTCTCATTCTCCGAGTGCTATTCCATTATAGAAAAATGTGTGTGTTACCAGGTGGCGTTTACTTTTTAATTCTTAAAAAAAAAATAATTGAATTGATTTAAATTATTGATTTTTGTTTTAGAGACCTTCGATAAGATACTAAAGACAAGTGCTTTTAATTTTTTAATCTCTCTCGCTATTGATGGCATATTTTTTGTAATGTTTAGTTCGTGCCCATAGCAGCAATTTTTATAGCTTCTAAGAATTATTAACTTACCACGTATAAATGCATGAATAGACGTCTGCACGTGACAATTGCAGTTTGTTGTGATGAAAGTGAAATAATTTATTTGATTAAATTATTCCGGTAGATAATATATGCATGTATGCGTGCAAGTACAATACATAGATAGGTCTACCAATAATATCAAAATGTTTTAAAGATTTTAACAGCAATTAAAAGCCACTTTGGATTGCAAATTCCATGGAAAAATCGAAGCCGTGACGGACATTTGATTGATGTTGTTGTATTCTATACATAATGATATCGATAAGTCTTTTAAACGAATAAAGAATTTCGTTGATATCTCAAAGACAATTTATTTAATTTTAAAAGATAGGAATTTAAAGATAGGAAGCACTTAATGGAATAATGTTTATATCAGATGGATAGCTTCCTCCTCCTAAATGTGTATCACAGTATGAACTTAGTTTGGGGACAAGTGTGTAGGATTAAATAACTACCCTACTGGGCGGTCATGAGATCTGTAGTCTATTTTAGAAAAGGGTTTCTCCAATGACCAAAGTCTCAGATTTGATAACGCCGGGTAAAAGCGTACTTATGTGAGTAGGTACAGGGTGTCTAAAATGCAGGTCAAGGTGGGTCTCTGTCTGCAGAGAAACCTTTTGCAAGGCTCTTAGAAGTACAAAGTATAGGCTGGTACTACGTTCGGTTTCAAAACGTTGAGATTTTTGGATTAAAGAGATTTGCTGGCAGATATGAGCCATAGAAACACAAGCAGCTGTTAAGCCTACCTTGGAATATTTTTTTCTGGTCGCTTACGTAATCAAGCGGAAAGTGGATACTTTTTCGCTGTATAGTATTTAGGTTACCAGGGGGGTTACTCTCTATTGCGATGCAATAGCAAGTTCGATGCGTAAGAAGATATTTCTCCGAACCAAAAATGTTTCAGAAACTTGTGGGTGAATCAGGCCTTAAATGCATTAAGAGTACAATTTGGTACTTTGTATCGCTTACGCAAAAACTTTGTCAAAATTAGTTGAAAATGATGACGTGATTTACGTGAAAAGCGCAATAAAGAGTACCAATTATACGATTACGTACCATTTTCTTTTCGCATCGCAATAGAGAGTAACCCCCCAGGATCTAGACTTGATCGTTCTAGAATGTATAAGTAATCCATTAGGTTCCTGATAGTTTTTTTTAGATACATTGTGGTTTGAGGTGAAGGTACAGTTTGTGGGACATAAGCCTGTCTTCCTTATTATGTATCGGCTGTGGTGTACAGAAGATTGAAGATTTAAGACTCTAGGCCGGGTGGTATTTAGGTTACCAGGGCCTAGACTTGATCGTTCTAGAACGTATAGGTAATCCATTAGGTTCCTGATAGTTTTTTTTAAAGGCACATTGTGGTTTGAGGTTAAGGTTCAGTTTACGGGACATAAGCCCGTCTTCCTTATTGTGTATCTGCTGTGGCGTACAGAAGATTGAAGATTCAAGACTCTAGGCCGGGATTTCTTCAATTTATTTTGAGTGTTGGCGAGATCTCTCCTCTTTGTTATTAAAATTGTCCAACAAATTCTTTCGTTAACGTTTATATATTTTTTATTTGTTTTAATTTTTTTTTATTTAGCTTTTGTTTGTTGTTAATTGTAATTTAAAATTAATTTAATTTAGTATTTTTTTTTGTTATTTTTGTTTTTAAATTAAACTTATAAATTAATTACACTTAAATAGTAAATTCTTATTAAGTATTTCGGTAGTATAACAATAATGTTTTTGTTGTTGTTGTTTAACAAAATCTCTATAACATTTATATATGTATGTATGTACATACAATATACATACATACTTGACTAAAAACTTAATAAATAGAAAGTAAATTTACAAGGCAGTCTATAAGTTAAAAAAAAAGAAAACAAAAGAATATTATGGAACAACAACTATTGTTTGTTACAATTTAAAGAATGATTAATTGAAAATTAATACACTTAACAATTAATTAAACCAAAAAAGAAAAAAATATACTTAAAAAATAATTCTTTTTTTTTTTTAATTTACGAGTAACAAAAATCTGATTATGATCAACACTTCTTTTTTTAATTTCTTTGTTTTTTTTTCTTTGAAGACTTTTAAAATCTACGCCATGTAATTAAGGCAAGACCAGCTTTGTTTTGAAAGTCTTGTTTTTTTTCTAAATTTTAAAATTTTTTTAAAGAAATTATAAATAAACTTATAAAAGAATTGAATTTAATTTGAATTGGTTTTTTTTTGGGAATTATTTGTACAATTTAATGATTTCAGTAATACTGACAGCAGCACCAGCTACCAAAGCACACAACGATAGAATACATAGTAAAATATTTTTGATTAATTTCCATTTACCCCAACCCATATTGGGCCACAGATAAACGGTCTCCACAAAGCTGGGTATGAAAATGCCTAAAAATAGGAGTAAAAAAAGAAAAAACAATTAAAAACCATACTTGCTGTGCTTAATATTGGTTATCGGTATCGAAAAAATCAAGAAACCTACCCAACAATGAAAAGAAGACAGCACCCACTAAACTGATGAAGGGTTCCAAATCGGGTACAGCAGCTGCCACACCACCACTGATTAAAATAATTCCAGTTCTTAAAAGAATTTGTGAAATATTATGATTTTTTGGATCGAATTTATGGCTGATTTTTTTCCATAGAATCTCATTGGGCACATAGAACTGCAAGCCATAGGTAAACAATATAGCCACTGCCATTAGAAGTTTAGCTGTATCAGCCAATCTTAATTAAAAAATAAAATAAAAATCAGTTACAAAAACAACAATGTTTTCTAAATATCTACTTACGGTGCACCATCGGGTAAATTCAATGTTACGCTGCCTCTCACGGTATCACCAAAGCGTATATAACCAAAGAAGCCTATCACGGCGTACAACGTAACCACTGTTATCATGGCCGTATTTAAAACACCAGGACAGCCTAAAAATTGTTGTGGTTTCTTCATGGAGTTCTCAACGGGCATTACTACACCAATGCCTTCCATAGCAAAGATCACTGTGGCAAAGAACAATGGTATTTGGCTAATCGGTGCCACATAGGGCTTATCGCTAACCTTCAATGGTACATTAAACATATAGTACAACGTAATGCCGAATGTGATAACAATGAAAACATTGGCTAAAGCGGAGAATGGCACCAACCATTTAAGATTACGTATCTGACCGATAAACAGACATGGCACCAATGTAATGGCAATGTAAATGCGTACATCCCACTTAAGGCCCAAATCATAATTGATAACATCATGGAATGAAGTGGCTATAAATACAATATAAACACAGGCGGCAGCATAATAAGTGGCCATTAAGGAGCCATCAACAAATTGCCTAAAGATAAAAGGGAAAAACAAAAAAAATTAATTTTAATAAAACAAAAGAATTCTTATTTAAATATCTATTTTCTACTTACTTGGCAAAATTGGACCAGGGCTTTAAGGGTTTTGGACCATATTCGAATACTTTTTCGGCTGTTTCGGAGAAACTTAAAAATGGTACTCGAGCATCTCTGCAAATGTTGTGTGATGTTTTGACCTAAAATTAGTTTAAAAAAGAAAATAAAAAATTTTTAGAATATCGTCGCCAAAAATACTAAACAGGGTAATAAGAATTGAATTAAAAAATATTAAAAAGAAAAGTTTTAAAATTATTAAGAAAATGAAAGCCAACTGAATGCAACATCTTGGAAACCTCTACGTGTACCTGCCTGAAGCATGAGAATATCTTACAAAGTCATCTACAGAAGCTCTAATGATGAGAAAGCAGAGAAGACCACAAAACATCTTATTCGCCGGCACTTGGCAACCTAAGATGACAAATTCTTAGGTACTCAGCTGTAGCAGTTGTAAAAGTGATTTCTATACAATCCACTTACTTACTTAATTTGTCCTTACAACTCTTTAGCATACAATACATATCGACGCCTCCGTTCTATAACATTCTAAGTCGAAAAAGTGTGTTTTGAGTTATGAGCTCTCAAAGTTTTCAGGCGACATACGACCATATGTGTATTCTAAGGAGATTTTTCCCTATAACTTCGGAACGGATCGGCGCATTTTAACCAAATTTTGACAGTATTTAAGAAGAAGAAGAACATTAAAAACGTTCTAAGTACACTTAGAACGTTATAGAATGGAGGCGTCGATATGTACATACATAATTGATCATTACAATCTTTCAGTCAGGATTATGGACCTGGTTTCTCACACCACTTATGTTGTGTGTGTTAATTTTATACATGAGTGGCGGGACCAACAGTTTAAAGTCGACTCCGAACGACAGATTTTTTTGAGAAACTTTTCATGGCAATTTTATTTTTACTCTCAGAGTTATTGCCAGAAATCTGCTGAGAGGAAGTCACCGAAGAAATATTTTTTTCATATTTTCGTTTTGATGTCTGGCCTGGGGCTCGAACCCTGGCTTTACGTCCAATAAGCCAACACACAATACCTACTAGACTACGGCGACTTCAATACACATCTGCATTAAACTATCAGGATAGTTGAGGCCAGACGGAATGGAACCTTATAGCAGCTACAAGGCGCCTGTCTATTTGACTAAACCTACATAAGCTGTCATTCGGAGTCGACTTTAAACTGCAGGTCCCCCGTCAATCATGTATAAAATTAACACACAACATAAGTGGTGTGAGATCAGCAATGAATCGCTTTTTCCATTAGTACTCATGAAATTTTGAGTATGAGTGAGTCAACTGTATTGAAATCCAACTACTTTGATTCATTCGTACTCAGTAAAACATTGACTTATAAGTACTGGTTGCAATGAGTATGAGTACAACGTTGACATTAAACTCATAACATTCGAAATATGTTTGATTCATACGCCTACTCGTTCGGATTTATAAATTTAGAAAAATACTTACTCATAAATACTACTCATAAATGATTCGAGTGATTCGACTCATTCATCAAAATTTACGGTCTTAGTTGTTGTTGCATTTACAAAGAAAGAAGAAGAAAGACACATAAACAAAAAAGACAAAGACAACAAGGAGAGCAAACACACAACCCTCATGTGAGTATTGTAGTGTTCGTACGCAAATCATACTTATTATGTGATTCGTGTATACGATGAGCCATGGAGAGTCGAAATCAATAACATCATGCGTATTGTTAAGTACGAGTATCATGAGTATTTCAAACTTTGAATATGAGTAGTATGAGTATGACATTAAAATAAGTATGAATGCGTATAAGTATCAGAAATTATAAGTATGATTTGAATCTAATTATCGTTTTGAATACTTATTGCTGATCTCTGGTCCTGACTGAAGGCTTGTAATGACCAATTGTGTATGTATGTAATGTATGTACATAAGCTATGCTTATAATGGCAAAATATTGTTAATTTTACTGATCGAATTTTTTTGAGTGTATAACTGTACGAAATTCTAAAGCATCAATGGATACCGGAAATATAAAAAAAAATCGGCAAAATGTATGAAACTTGTTTGATGATGACAATGCTATGAACTCACATTGTAAGTATGTATGTATGTATTGTATTGTATGTACATAAAATAATATTTGTCAGGTGTGCATATTAGCCAAATATATTATTAAACAATAATTACAAAAACACAAACAAAAACAAAAAAAAAAGAATAGAAAACGTGATGAAATTTGTTGTTTTATTTTATTGTACTCCGGGTTTTATTTAATAGGGGCTGCTATACTATTTTGTCTATGTATTGCAACATGACTAATGTTTAATTAAAAGTATTATCGTTTTAGCGTTTTACTGCCTTCTAATAGAGAGATAAGACAACGAACTAGCCAAAAAAAAACTCCTCCAATAATGTTGTCAATCATTAAATACCATTCAAGAAATTGTTATTGATGTTGATGGTAACAAAACTATCAACTTTACTACTTGAAATACAAATTTTTTTTCAAATACTTTTTTATATGAAATTATTAAAAAAAACTATAAATTAGAACCTTGAACTACTTATTGTTTTTTATATTTCTTTTATGCATAAAATCATTTAAAAAAAAAACTTTTCAATTCACACCATACCTCAGCATTTAGCAAAAATTATGTTGCCAGTTTTCGAGTTCTTCGATTAACAACTTGAAATTATTAAAAGCCGTTTAATGTTAAATTCTTAAATAAATAATGCAAAAATCCAAAGTTACATACAAACTCATAGAAGAAACTGGACTTAGTCATAATGGTGTATTTAATGCAAAAAAAAAAAGACTTTTGAAAACTTTGCTAATTGAATGATGATTTAATCATTCGTTGTGTAAAACACTTTGAAAAGGTGGGCAGAACTTCAAAGATTGTAGCAACTCATAATACAGATGTACATACATACATAATTGGTGATTACAATTTTTCAGTCAGGAATACGACCTACGTTTTCACATCACTTATGTTGTGTATGTTAATTGTATCCATAAGCAGCGGGACCTACAGTTTAAAGACGACTTCGAACGACAGATTTTTGAGAAACTTTTTCATGGCATTTTTATTTGACGCTCAGAGTTTTTGCCAGAAATCTGTTGAGAAGAAGTCGCCAAAGATATATTTTTTTATACTTTGTTTGAACCTTGACCTCACGGCGAGTTTCTATAACGAACAGGCACTGTAATTTCGGCCTCATCTTCAAAAAAGTTAAGTCCAATCATGACGTTGAACAAAATCCTCGGCAGTCATAATACATATATATGTAATTGATCATTACAACCCTTCAGTCAGGTTTACGACCTAGTTTCTCACACCACTTATGTTGTGTGTGTTAATTTTTATACATGAGTGGTGGGACAGATTTTTGAGAAACTTTTCATGGCAATTTTATTTACTCTCAGAGCTTTTGCCAGAAATCTGCTATGGGGAAGCCGCCATATTTCTTTTAGTTGCACATATCAGACCTATGGTTTGAACCGTGGCCTCACGTCTAATAACCCAACACATTGCCTACTTGACTATGGCACCTTCCAACATAGCTTATGTAGGTTTAGTTGTAGATCTTATAAGGTTCCATTCCGTCTGGGCTCAACTATCCTGATAGTTTAATGCTGATAAGAAGACGACAAAGAAATATTTTTTTATATTTTGTTTAAACCTTGACCTCACGGCGACTTCATCTTCAAAAAACTAAAGTCCAATCATGACGTTGAACAAAATCCTCGGAAGTCACAATATCGGCTATTTTTTTCAACTGCATGAGAACTATCCATATCGATAACTATGGTTTGATAGTTGAGCACGTCAAACTGTGTTGATATTTCGGTTTAGTTAGCTTAGGCAAGTCATCACGGATAGTGTAAGACCAGAACAAAGCTTTCAAGGTTTGAAAAATTTCTGTTCGCGAACTTCGTACAGAATTTCGTCTATTTTACAGCCAATAAAATTGGACAAGCAATTCGAGTAATTCTTGATCGTTTCTGCACTAATTCTACTCTTCTTGACAGGAAACTACCAACAACACTTAGAAAAGTGGCTGCTTTAGCGTAAACTCTTAAAGGCGAATTGACGATACGTTGTCATTCTCAATTCTAATTCTACTCTTCTTGATAGGAAACCACCAACAAGACTTAGAAAAGTGCTGCTGGAGCGCAAACTCTTGAAGGCGAATTGACGATACGTTGTCATTTTCAATTCTAATTCTACTCTTCTTGATAGGAAACCACCAACAAGGCTAAGAAAAGTGGCTGCTTTAGCGCAAACTCTTGAAGGGGAATTGACGATACATTGTCATTCTCAACTTGTTAGCCTTTGTTCTTCGACTACTTGGAAAGTTTTATGTAATAATCGTTTGCTTCAAATTTTTAATAATTGAATTCATTTGAAACTGATGAAAGACTTGTGTTCTGTGAAGAATTTAACAATCAATTACAGATTCATTATGTTCTTATAACGACAAGCTAGTGTTATTGTATGGCCAGATTTATTGGAAAAAGTTGTCAAAAATTGGTCTTGAGGTCACGCTGTGCATATGCTGCAAATCATATTTAAAATATAAATGCCATGAAATTGTCCACCAGATTGTAAAGGGTCCGCCAAATAACTTTTTTTTAAAAATGCTTAAAAAAAACTACTGAATATTTTCTCAAATTTCTTTTTTTATATGAAAGTGCAATTCTTCCGGTTAATAATGGAAAATAATTTCATTCAAATGGCTGCCTCGGCTGGCCATGCAGTAGCCTACACCAGAAGATGCCGATTTTGGCAAAGAAAATCATCTTTTCAGATGAAGCTCATTTTGATCTTGGCGGGTATGTAAACAAGCAAAATTGTCGCATTTGGGGCACAGAAAACCCGCACGCGTACATTGAAAAACCGACGCACCCAAAACGAGTCACTGTTTGGTACGGATTTTGTTCCAGAGGCATAATTGGGCCATTTTTCTTCTAAAACGAGCAAGGAGTGGCCGTTACAGTCAATGGCGATCGTTATCGGGCCATGTCGAACAAATTTTTGTTCACAAAAATTGAAGAGGAGGATATTGGCAACATTTGGTTTCAACAGGACGGCGCTACGTGCCACACAGCCGAAGCTACACTCGATGTATTGCGCCCTGTTTTTGAAGATCGCATTATTAGCCGCAGAGCTGATGTCGTTTGGCCACCTCGGATTTGACACCGTTGGACTATTATTTGTGGGGTGCCGTCAAAGATAAGTGTTACGCCGACAAGGCAGAGACAATTGACGCTTTAAAGGACAATATTCGTGAAGCCATTGGTGAAATACAGCTGCACACAATCGATAATGTGCTTAAAAATTGGACCGATCGTGTAGGATACTGCATGGCCAGTCGAGGCAGCCATTTGAATGAAATTATTTTCCATTATTAACCGGAAGGATTGTACTTTCAAATAAAAAAGGAATTTGAGAAAATATTACGTTATTTTTTTTTTAAAGTATTTTCCAAAAAAATAAGTTATTTGGCGGACCCTTTAAATTCCTGTCTTGTATTACCACTTTCAATTCTCAAACTCTTTAAAAATATCCTATCATTGCTACCCCCCTTTGATTTTTATCTAGGATTTGGACTACAAGTTACTTACCAATATGTGTACACAGTATGTGCATAGAAAACCAACGACTATGGTGCCAACCAAGCTCAATACAAGACCAGCATTATAGAAAGCCATGGGCATAGCCAAAATACCGGTACCTAATGAACTCTTTAATAAATGAGCCAAAGCACCACTCGTGGATTGGCCATTCTCTTGATCACGTTCGGCAAAAGGATCATATTCATCAATTTGACCTTTCTCGGTTAAATTTGTTCTATAAAAAGATACAAATTTAAAATTAAATTAAATTAAATTCAATTAATTAATGAAATGCAACACACATACCTTGAATTGAAATCGGTTAACGAAACCACCGAATTCGTTTTATCTTTGGAAGTGGAATTTGTGTCGGTCATCTGCAATTAAAAAATTCAAAAACAAAAATTTTTTTTTATTTTTTTTTTAATAAAACCATAACGGAAATAAAATATTAACAAATACAGTTAATTAATAAATAATTCAATATTTATTTAATATTTTCTTTTGTTTTTGTTTTTGTTTTAATCAGTAATTATGTGGCGTTTCGATAATAAAAAAAAAATTCTTTTGCAAATATTTTCTGAAAAAAAAAAAAAGTTTTCTTCCTTTCTTCTCCAATTGATTTTATTTTATTTTATTTTTTTTTTGTTTAATTATCATTCATATGAAATAAACAATCAATCATAACATATTGTTTTTATTGATAAAGTGTTCTTTAAAGTAAAGTTAAGTTTAAGCAAAAATAATTACTTTGTAGGGTAATTAACGGGTAGCTTTTCTTTTATACTTTTTAATTTTATTTTATTTTATATTTTAAGTTTTATTTGTTATTTGTTACTTTCTATTTATTTAATTTCTTTATTTATGATTAAGACTTTAATGCCATACTATTTTTATTTAAGACGTCATATTTCTGCTATTGGTAGCCTTATAATCATAATTAAATACCAAAAATAAAGCGCAAAAACTAGGCTAGGCTGTATGATATGATATGTGGTAGAATGAATTTATGGCTCTAGATTGCTTTAATCTATTTTTGTATACACCCGCATATAGTAATTTCTTGTTTATTAATAAAAATTTCATCAGAAATTATGACTTTGTGACAGTCCGCCTCGTTTTATATTCTGGCTTCCGTAAAAGAGCCTATTCAATTCGCCGTAGCTTATTAGTTGAGAGGCCGTGTTTCAACACTTGGCTCTGACATCCCGAACATAAAGAAGTATGCAAGACTTTTGAGATTCCTCTTAGCATAACGAAATATGTATGAAGTCGCCGTAGTCTAGTAGGTAGTGTGTTGGCTTATTAGACGTTAAGCCAGGGTTCGAGCCCCAGGCTAGACATCAAGACAAAATACAAAAAGGATTTCTTAGGCGACTTCATCTCCGTAGATTTCTGGCAAAAACTCTGAGAGTAAATAAAATTGCCATGAAAAGTTTCTCAAAAATCTGTCGTTCGCAGTCGACTTTAAACTGTAGTTCTCCGTCACTCATGGATAAAATTAAGACACACAACATAAGTGCTGTGAGAAGCTAGGTCGTAATCCTGACTAAAGGGTTGCAATGGCCAATTATGTATGTATGTATGTATGTATGTATGTATGTATACGATGGGTGGTGTGAAAAATTGCGTTGTAATTCTGGAGGTGTATTGACCCATTAAGTAACTCTAAAGTTGAAGCAGAAATCATTCATTGGAAGCCAAAGTTTTGTGAACAAGTTTTTTCAAAGTTCTAAACACCACAGAATTTACCGGGACAGTCAGTCTGCGATGAACTTCATCGAAACGAATGTCTTCTCCACATTCGTCTATCAATGCCTAGGATTTCTTAGGGATATTTTGGTAACTCTTATATGAGTTTTGAAACAAAGAGATACCGCCGTGAATTGCATTGTTGATGAACTGGTCAGGGCCGGTATGGAGCTTGCAATTTTCGGCATATTACAGGGCATAGATATTCAAATCCCCCCTTTCCCATATTCCCTCCTTTCATCCTATCCCCTATACTATCCTTCCCTCCTTTAGGACGTTGTACAATGGGTCAATCCGACCTCCGGGTACTGTACTCGTCTTGACTGAGAGTTACACGTCCTCTAACCTAACCTAACCTAACCTAGATATTCAAATTGTCATAGTCAAACTGGGTATTATTTATTCGCTTTAGAATTTATTCGAACAGCCAGGCTGCAATGAAGTTCTTAACGAACGTCTTCTCGACGTTCGTCAAAGAATGCCGAGGATTTCTCAGGGATATTTCGGTAACTCTTATATGAGTACCGGGACAAAGAGTTACCGCCGTGAATTAAATTGCTGATGCCAGGGCTGGTACGGAGCTTGCAATTTTCTGCATATTACAGAGCATAGATATTCCAATTGTTTCAGACAGGTCGCTCGTTATCCGTTCGCTTTATAAAGAGGCCTAATCTTGTAGACAGCATAAAGGTACTTATAATACTGACAGACTCTGCTGAACTAATATGTATAGGAAGAAGACTGATACACTTCTATCCTTATTTCGTATGTGCATTCATCACACAATAGTGTTTCTCACGGAAAGGTATAACGATATACTTGGCACTCCGTTGAATGACTTCTGCAAGAGCTACAGGACTGAGGAGGTCATGTATCAGTGCCCCGCCTTTGAGCCCTTGACATAAAGATTGCTGCAATAGCAATTTTTATTCTGCAATTAGGCGGGTTTCAACTAGGGAATATTTGATCCCCGCGCTGGATATTAAGTGTGGTCTCACAATGGTCTGGACAATGGATACTATCCTTCAAGTAGCGTTCGCCAATTAACCAAACTCAATATAAGTTTTTAAAATTGCTGTTAACGAGACATTCTTAGTCTGCAATTGGATTGGTTTGAACTAGGGAATGTTTGATTCCCGTGTTAGATATAAATTGGAGGGGGGAGGGCGTACACCCTCATTGAAAATTCCACGAGACCAAATGGTTTGAAATAAGAGAGGCGGCTTTTAATTTCTGTTGCTTGTAAATATATGAATTTAATTTTCTTGGGGCAAAGAATTTCCAAATTTTGCTTTTAAATTGTGTGCAGTCATGGTAGTTTATAACGATTGATTATAAATCAAATTTAATGGCAAGTATTGGGGAAATAACATCGTATAGAGTTTAAACGCTTGTAATTAATACCAATAACTTAGCAAATCTAAAACAAATTGAATTGAAATCACTTCTAGAGCGCCTTTATTATCTAATCACCGTTAATAAGTTCACACTTCTTATTCTTATCACTTTGGCAACATCATATAAAAGTCGTTATAAATTAATCTATAAAATAAATATGAGGACGTACATACATACGTACATACATGTAGATCGTATATTTACTTAGTCTACTAGAGTATGTTAGTATAATAAACATTTTATCATTAATTTAATCAATTATATTGTATTTGAACGTCGTCTTTTGAAAATATTTTGAACTTCTTATGGGTACTCCTACCCAAATAATCATAAAATGTTCGTAAATTTTCTAAAATTTATAAAAAAAATAATAAAATAATGTGGTTTTCCTTTTAAAAAAATTTTAATTCATTTATGATTCCAATAAAATAATGCCTGTATTGTGGGGAGATGGATGGGGGCATTGCGACAAAGCAGCCAAGAGAGTAGTTAAAAAAGTTAATAAATAACCACCACCAGATATTCTTATAAATTCCCTAAGGTATCGGATAACTGGTTATTACTGGTTATAGTCTTTACAACAATTTAATTGAACAATTTAACTCAACAAATTGCGGTTAACGTATGATAAGCCTTATGGGGAATTTTAAGGCCCACAATTCTTGTGATATTTATTGATTTTTATTTTTACAGGCCATGATAAGCAGCCCTATTAACTATTTTAAGCTTATAAACAGAAAAACCAATGTGGTAATAAGAAATTTAGACTCTAATTTAAGAATAAAAAATAGGTTTTGAATTCAAAGTGAATGTGCTCACTGGTATCCCCATATCTCAGAAGCTAAAATACTAATTTGCACACGGCTTTATTATGCTCCGAAAACAAGGAGGTGAAGTGACGTAGTTTTAAAATCTATTTATTTATGTCGAGAGTAGTGGTAGCCTTATAATATATATTTTTCCTAGGCGCCACCCACTGGTTTTTAATTAATAAGAGTCAGGTCTTAATCCAACCAGTCAAATTAAATTCTATTTGAGTACGTTCCGTTCTATGGTTTTCGACTATAAAATATATTCAATGCCTTCGATATGTATGATTTGAAAGTCGCCGTAGTCTAGTAGGTAGTGTGTTGGCTTATTAGACGTAAAGCCAGTGTTCGTGCCCCAGGCCAGACTTCGAAACAAAATACAAAAACTATTTCTTCGGCGACTTCCTTTCACCAGATTTCTGGCAAAAAAACTCTGAGTGAATAAAATTGCCATGAAAAGTTTCTCAAAAATCTGTCGTTTGGAGTCGACTTAAAACTGTAGGTCCCGCTACTCATGTTTAAAAAATTAACACACACAACATAAGTGGTGTGAGAAACTAGGTCGTAATCCTGACTAAAGGGTTGTAATGACCAATTATGTATGTAGTTCTTCTACCTCTAGCATCAAGTGTTATTGTTTCTATCGATGGCAAGTAATTTTGTTGTAAAAAATTCGCCTCAGTTAAAATCGCCTTAGTGTAGTAGGTAATGAATGTGTTGGCCTATTCGGCGTGAGGCCACGTTTCAGATCCGAGGTCAGACATCTCCAACAAAAAATGAAATATGAAAAAATATTTCTTCGGAGACTTTCTCTCAGCAGAATTATGGCAAAAACTCTGAGGGAAAAATAAAATTGACATGTAAAGTTTGTCACAAAAATCTGTCATATGGAGCCGACTTTAGGTTCCACCTCTACTTGTGTATAAAATTAACACACACAACACGAGTGGTGTAAGAAGCTAGGTTGCTATCCTGAGTGAAGGGTTGTAATCATGGCTTTGACGATTTATCATAATTTTGACGATTTTGAGCTCCAAAAATATCATTTTGACGATGTGACGATTTATGCCTTAATTTTGACGATTTTTGGAAATTAAAAATTTACATAATATTCTTTACTTTAGTACATTAA
Organism: Sarcophaga variegata; assembly: GCA_932273835.1. NCBI lineage: Eukaryota > Metazoa > Arthropoda > Insecta > Diptera > Sarcophagidae > Sarcophaga > Sarcophaga variegata. The sequence continues at coordinate 115,629,966 of OW026360.1, forward strand.
AAGCCACTTGAAGCTTTATATTTACTTTGCAATTGTTACTATTGCAAATTTAGGTTAATAATAACGAGGAGTGAAGTATAATATTTTTAAGTTATTTGTCTGAGATGATTTTTCTGTATCTTATGCCTTTTTGAACTTTTAAAGACATACGAATAGTCAGACCAAGGAACGAATTGCTGCGCTTATATGTCAATAAACAACACTGGGATAGATTGTTTAATCCTTAAACAATTTTTTCCTGAAAATTATATACTATTTTACCCTTTTTTGGAAAAAAAATTAATAAATGAAGATGAGGGACGCTAGCTTTTAATTCCTAAAAAAAATTTTTTTTAATGTTTTATTTTTGAGCTCAAATATGTACATATATTGACTTTATATGTTTTACTACAATAGAAATAATTTTGGTTTTTAAAAGCTTTTAATTTATTTATTTATTTTTTCTGACGATTTTTTTTTACGATTTCAATAAACGTCTTTGACGATTTTGACGATTTTTTCTGAAATATTTGACGATTTGGTGCCTCATTTATCTGGCAGCCATGGTTGTAATGACCAATTATGTATGTTATGTATGTAATGCATGCGACGTTTGTTGGAAAATATTATTTCATTTAATTTTCTATAATTTTTAAAACTTTGCTTCGTTACCTTTTAAAATTTTTTGATAAAATTTAAACAATTTAGATTGGAATATAAAAAATATTTGCAAACACAATTTTTTAATTTTTTTTCTTTGAGAATTTTTTTTTTAAATTCTAACATCGAAGACCAAGACAATTAAATTAATTTACAGCTTTTGTTATAAAAGCATATTTCCTTTTTTCTTTAAATAATTAAATAACCATATAAAAATAATAAAAAAAAAATAATTCTTTCAACACTTGATCATTCATTCACAGTAGCACAGTAAGGACAACGAAACGTAAATAATTTAAATCACTTTGATTTCAAATAATTTTTATTATTTTTTAATGATCATTTTATTCTTATTATTTTTATTGTTTTTAATCCTTTTTTATCTCCTTTTTGTTATTACCTTTAAATTCTTAAAGAAAAGAATTACGGTTATTATTTGAATTTATTTTCGAATTTTTTTTCAATTTCTTTTGCTTTAAACGAAACGAAAAGGGATTGTGACAACGAGTCAACCGTTCTTATTGATTGACCAACAATAACTGACTGATCAATTTGAAAATAAAATTTAAAAACTTTTGCTAAAAACACAAATTTCGTTAATCATTTAGACTGACTGACTGGTTCGTATAAATCGAACGGTTTTTGATCTGTTTGACAAACGGACGACGACGTAAGGAAAACGCTGCTTGTCATCAGATCGTTATAAGCCATGTTAACAGTGTTGTTGATATGTATACGAGTATGTACATTAGCAGAGCAACTACAACTACACAGAAATTTTGATAATCATTCTGAAGTACATGAAAAAAAAAACAGTTAAAGTACTTTGCCTGCCTGCATATTATAACGATCGAACATCGGGTATACAATATATCAATATTATTGGCTTTATACATAGGATTTGTTGTTGTTGCCTTGCCTTATAATTAATTATTAAATTTTTATTAAAACGTTGGCCATTTATTTACTTGAAACAAAAAAAGAAAAAATCAAAAATCTGATAAAAAAAACTCAACGCTAAAGAAAGAAAGCCTGAAAATTTGTTTTTTAAAAATTTATTAGTTAAGTATGTACGAGGGTGGTACGTAAATTAGTCGAGCAGACAAAGAAAATCTAAGAAAATTTTGTCACGAATTTTCTTTATTTCGTTATCCTTTTTCCAGGTATATGCAACAGCTTTGATAATCTTCGAGGTCCCAAAGCCCGGTGACCAAAGTGGATGTATCGTGTAAAACCAAGTACAGTAGAAGTCCATTAGTCCGGAATGCCCGATTGTCCGGCATCGCTCCGGTAAATTTTGGTTTTCTCCAAAAGTGTGTTTTAAAGCAAATAAAAACGCTCGAGAGCTATTCGGAAGTTTTCGGCGTAGTTCGGGATCATCCGAAAGCGGTCGGTATTGTTCGGAAATAATTAGTGACCGGCTAGTCTCAGCTGTCACAACAAATACAGGTGCAGTGCAGCTCCGTTAATCAATCACGAAGCGTCTCAAGCCATTTTTTGTGCATTGCTGTTTTGTGTCCTTTCACATCGCAGTGAATGTAACTTTTGAAACTGTTTATAAAAAAAGTGATTTTCGTTCTAATTGTACAGTGTGACCATGTTTTCAAAACCTAAGCCTTCGAGTTCAAAAGAAGAGAATCGAAAACACATCATTATCAACATTGTAGTAAACCTTAGCCTATTCAAAATCTTGAAGAAAGTGAATCACTAAATAAGTCTATCTCTTTTGCTGAGGCTAATAGTAGCTAAAGTGCTTCAGAAATTATTGATTTCCATATCATTAGGAATAAATTTTATACGAAACGCCAACAGTCAAGAAAACCAAAAGACATTCGTGACTTTTTTTTAAATCTAAACGAAATATGGTTTGCAGTACGTGTACATGCATTATATGAATTGTAAAAGAAACTTTGTTGTATGTATTTGCATATTGTATTTTAATTATTAACCGAATTACCGCCCGATAGACCGGAATTTTCGATAGTCCGGCACTGAGCCAGTCCCGAACGTGCCGGATTATCGGACTTCTACTGTACATTAACCCTCTAATTTAAGGCCATTAAGAAATTCAAACACTATCCGTGTGGTGTTGAGTACCACAATTGAAGCGGAGGCATGAAAATGCCATCAAGGTGATCAGGTTTTTGCTGAGGTCACAAAAAAGGCCCCCTAAGCAGTGGTGTTGTGCTAATTTTTTTTTACCGGAACGCGTTCCGGACTACGGTTCACGGTTCGGAAAAACAAGGCGGTTCGTTCTGGTTTTTGTTCCGGTTCGTGTTCGGTTCAAACCCTTGTTTATAAAAATACATATAAAAATTCGTCAAACATTTTTTTCAAAACGTCAGCCAATTCTCGTTATCAGAAATCATCTTTAGCTCCGGAATGCGTTCCTGTCCAAAAAGTAAGTACCGGAACGTCGTTCCGGAGCGTTCCGGCTCGACAACACCACTGCCCCTAAGCTCTCAGCGTGACTTTCACAAAATCAAAAATTTTGTCTTCTATAATAACCATCCACGTATCCCATATGGGCGACAATTCCATATGGAAGACGTAATAGTCTTAGTGAAATATACCTGCCGCCTCCGAAAAGATGCCTCTCCACCTACAGCAACAACCAGTTTCAAAAAATAAGTGAAAACCCTTATGGAGTCGTTTAATAGGTGCTCCAAGCCATTTTTCCATTCTTCTAGAAGTGGTATCCCCGAAAGTTTTCAATTTCCGAGTGACCAGTATCGAAAAACACTTTTTATTTCGATAAGTATGGCCTTTTAAGTCGCCGTGGTCTAGGAGGTAGTGTGTTGGCTTATTAGACATGAGGCCTCGGTTCAAACCCCAGGTCAGGTATCTCCAGCTAAACGAAATATGACAAAATATTTCTTTGGTGACTTCCCCTCAGCAGATTTCTGGCAAAAACTCTGAGAGCAAATAAAGAAAAGTTCGGAATCGACTTTAAACTGTAGATCCTACCACTCATGCATAAAAATTAACGCACACAACATAAGTGGTGTGAGAAACTGGGTTGTAATCCTGAGTATGGCCTTTTCCTCTTAATTTCATTCATTAAATGCTGCTATAATTTAGCATAATACCTGCCGACATCATTCCCGGCTTATATATTGCCTGAGATCGTAGTTTTAAGTGGTTAGAAAACAAAATACCAACCCACGTAGCTCTTTAGAACTCAGAAACATATGTTTTAAAAGGTTTCCACTTTTCATCACAGCATTATGTTCCAAACTACGACCACCATCTATACCTCAGATCGGCTTACATTGGTACCATCCTCGTATAAACGTGTAAAACTACTTTGTGTATCCTTATCATTTGAATTTCATTGAAAAATTCTTATTTTTTTCAACTATCATCGGAATTTTCTTTTGAAAACTTTTCTAAGAACGTTTTGCTTTTTTTTGTTTTTTTTTCGGTCTCTGTAAACAATATTGATTTGAAATTTATTGCAATTCCTTAGAACGTTTTTTTATCAGTTGAGCAAGAGTGTCTAAGAATGTTTAGATTTCATATCGCACAGTTTCTTTAACTAACAATTAAATACAAAATTGTACGACCAAGTATTGTTTTTTTTATTAATATTTTCAAAAGATTATTCGACGCTTTAGACATGTGACTACCATTATCCACTTCAATAGATTACTCATATTGTTTTTATGATTTGAAGAAAAATAAAAAAACGAAAAAAACATGTTGAAAACATAATTAACGTTTGAAGAGACATGTTGTTCCCGATATTCGGTTACCCGAATATCGTGGGAAGACTCTGCTTCGGATTGATATCATATCTGATCTTTTCGACTCGTTGGACCACGTAAATTTTTCTTATACCCCATTGGCACGGACCCTCTTCTTATTTCCACGGACTATTCTATCCTCGCTCCTTTGAACCGACTGCTTCGAGCTGGTGGTTGCAGCTTTTTGGACCAAGTTGCGTATGCACGGTAGCACCGGGGTGAAACCCGCAGTGTGAACGGCTCCAGGTTAGGGCTGCAACCGCCCCCGTCCCGTTAAAACCCTGGCAGGCCTCAAAGTACGTTCCTTGTCCGTCACCGTTAAGTTGGTGGTGTAGGTTTGGTTGAGAGGACTCCCGATTAGTACCAGGTCTGGCTCTGAGCACCTGTCCCCATAAGGGCTGGTGCCAACCCTCGCAACCCTGCATGCAAAGATAACCACGGGACCATTTATGGGTAACTACACATCGCGGACAAGGATAGCGGCTTTTTTAACATGAACAGCAAAAACAACAACAACAACAACCTAACCTAATATAGAAGGGGAGGTTCCCTCTTACATGCATACATTGGTCATTACAACTCTTCAGTCAGGATCACAACCTAGCTTCCACTTATGTTGTGTATGTAAATTTTATACATAAGTGTCGGCGGGCCTTATAGTTTAAAGCCGATTCCGAAAGACAAATTTTTGCGAAGGTTTTCATGGTAATTTTTTATTTACTCTCAGACTTTGTGCCATAAATCTGCTGAGAGGAAGTTACCGAAAAATATTTTTCCAAGAGTACCATTCTTCCTTAAGGTACGGTCACATCTAAAAAATATTTGACCCAAAAAGTAAATTATTTATTTGCCATAATGTGATCACAAAATAATTTTGAGGGGCAAACAGAAAAATCTTCAATTTTGGGCAACTAATATTATTTGCCGTCAAATAAAAATGTTTTAAGTGTGATCACCCAGTTGGTACCATTGTTCACGTATCCATTGAACCACGCAATCGGGAGGGACATGAAAATATCTCATTTTTCTCGTTAGGAAATGTCCATCACATGCTTTTTGGCTATCTGTATGGATTCGAATATAATGGTTGAACCGTGTCCTCGATATTATTTGTGGCTTTCAGAAACTTTGGTTTTGAAAACTCCGTAATAGTCCGGCTGTCTCAAGTTAATGCCTCAATCTCCTCTATTCCCTCTTATACATACAAAATTGGTCACTACAACCGTTCAGTCAGGATTACGATCTAGCTTCTCACATCACTTATGTTGTGTGCGTTAATTTTATACATGAGTGGCGGGACCTACAGTTTTAAGTCAACTCCAAGCGACAGATTTTCTTTGAGAAACTTTTCTTGGTAATTTTATATTTCGCTCAGAGTTCTGCGCTCAGAAATCTGCTGAGAGGAAGTCACCGGAGAAATATGTTTTCATATTTCGTTTTGTTGTCTGACCTGGGGTTTGAACCGTGGCCTTACGTCTAATAAGCCAACACACTATTTACTAGACTACGGCGACTCCCATAGAAAATACAATCTACTTCCATTTTCGACCTGGTTTTGAACCGCGGACTTACGTCTAATTAGCCAATACACTACCTACCAGACTATGGCGACTCCCATAGAAAATACGATCTACTTCCCTTTTCGATTTAGATACACTTGTGAAGATCCAATTCGTCTCTATTGTTAGGGTATTAATCCGGCGGAGAGGAATCATTTGTTTTCAAAATTTTACATTCGAATTGGATTGTAAATGTGGCTAAATAACGACGATATTTCGACATATTTATGCATACTTTTAATATCAATTTTGCTCTTTCGAATGGGAAATACAGTGTGTGAAAAACAGTGCACAAAATATTCCTTTAAGGTCCTGTTTTCTTCTTTTTTTAAAACAAAATTTAAATAATTTTTCTTACAACAATGATAACAATTAGTAAACATACGAGTAGTATATTAATTATACCGTTACAAAACGAGTTGCATAAACATTGTAACGAGATTAGGGTTTCCAATGCAACATAAAACAGTAAATGCATTTGCTGTCACAATTAAAATTATGGCAACCAAACTGCGCGTATAATTTAAGCGAATATTTTTAAAATGTAACACTGAAGATAAACCCTTTCCCGTTCCCATAAAAAAAAAATTATTTGCGGTGAACACTGAAAATAAACCCTTTCCCTTAAAAAAAAACATTTATTCGCGGTGGACTCTAATCGATAACTGATTTAAAGCCAGGCATCTTAATGTATTTTACATTCTTTTTTATTTCTTGTTTCTTTGTCTGGCATAATTCCTTTTAAAGGTTGAATCACAAGCTGAAAAAAAAACTGCACGTGCAGAGGAAAATGTAGGGTATGGGAATATATCATTACGAAAGGCTGTCTGTTTCTCCTTATGTCTGTCTGCATATCACAATAATGTGGCAACAAGACGAGGTAATAAAGCGTGGTATCATTAATTGCTGGCTTAAAAGAAATCACAAAAAAAAAGACACGAAAAAAAGGGTAAAGTCAAGTAAGAAAGCCTCAATCGGTCATGATGGCAACAGATAATGCCGTACAACAAGAAGTTCAACTTGGATCATTGCAGATTGACAGTCCTTTTAAAAAAAGGAAAAAAAGTGAATACCATGCATACATACATAACATAATTGGTCATTATAACCCTTTAGTCAGGATTACGACCTAGTTTCTCACACCACTTATGTTGTGTGCGTTAATTTTTATATATGAGTGGCGGGATATACAGTTTAAAGTAGACTCCGAAGGACAGATTTTTAAAAAACTCTGCATGGCAATATTATTTTACTTTTAAAGTTTTTGCCAGAAATATTTTTTCATATTTCGTTCAGTAGGATATGCCTGACCTTGGGTTTGAACCGAGGCCTCACGTCTAATAAGCCAACACACTACATACTAGACCACGGCGACTTCGAATATAAATAAATACGATGCATTACCTATCAAAACATAACGAAAACGAAACTATCCCTCATAACCAAAATCCGCCAAATTTTCCTTGAAAGAAGCAATATTTTCAACAGAGCGTACATTATGGCGATGCACAGGCTCCCAGTCCTTACAAATTTCTTTATAATCTTGATAGAAAACTATCCCTCATAACCAAGATCCGCTAAATTTTCTCTAACAGAAGTGATACTTTCCACAGAGCGTTCCTTAGGCTTAATCACAGGCTTCTGGTCTTTTCAAATGTCTTCATAATCTTGATAGTTCCGTGCTTTCTAGGTTGATAATGAGGGTTATAGGTTGGCCAACGTAAAGTTTGGTTGGAAGTACTGTCCGCAGTTCTTGCAATCTTGTTGTTGTTATGTGGTTTTCGCAGGATGTGGCCTACCCAACTCATTCTGTTATTGCGAATTTGTTCGGCTATTAGAGGTTGCCTTGTCTCTTTCCATCGCTTAGTGTTCGATATGGTTTTTGTCCAGAATTTCCTTGGTGGTCCAGTGCATAGTGCGCTACATTATTTGTGTGAGAGTCGTGGTTTCGATTCCTTCCAGAGATTCTATTCTGTTACACTAGACCTTTACATTTGAAAGCCTCTTATATTGCATCATGATTTGCATACGTACATACATAATTGGCCATTACAACCCTTCAGTCAGGATTGCGGCCTAGCTTCTCACACCATTCATGTTGTCTGTGTTCATTTTATACATGAGTGGCAGGACCTACAGTTTAAAGTCGATTCCCAGTGACAGATTTTTGAGAAACTTTTCGTGGGAATTTTTTTTTACTCTCAGAGTTTTTGCCAGAAATCTGCTGAAAGTCGCCGATGAAATATTTTTTCATATTTCGACCTGGGGTTTGAACCTTGGCCTTACGTCTAATAAGCCAACACACTACCTACTAGACTAAGGCGACATCTCATCCTGATTTAGAGTATGAAAAGCGTTTGCAAAACCGCTGAATAAAACGTAAGGCACAGACCGTCATTTCATCGAACGCTTCAGTACTTCAAAGTGATCAATACAATCATTCATAAGACGGGAGGTATGTTTAAATTGTTACAAACATTAGCACCAACACAATATACTCACATACCTTATGAAGTAGTACAGAAGAAACACTGCAGCAAAAAAGTAAGGAAACTTGTTTTCTTCTTGCCTGGCGATGATGATTATTATGATGATGACTATGAAGATGAGACATCGATGGAGGGCAACACAATAAATTTCACTTGATGAAAAAGTATTCGGCCAAAAGACAAGTATCTTCTTTCATTCATTCATTCATTAATTTATACAATAAAAGAAATTTTGCAATTTTGCGTACATATTCATATGTACATACGTACGTATACATTAAGTATGTAAAAGAGCAATATAAGCAAGTAATCGATTTTATAAGATAATAAGGAACCGAAGGAATCGATTATTGCAATTAATACTGAAAGCGGTCAGTTGATAACTCCTTTGGAAATGTTCATAATTCACCGCATGCGTACACTAACGACATTGACATTATGCGAGATGTTACTGCTGCCTTTAGAGCTATTGAACGGGAGTCTACTAAGATGGGTCTGGCAGTAAATGAGGGCAAAACCAAGTATATGTTATCGACAAGTAGAGACGTGCGGCGTATTAATTCTCAGATTACGGCCGATAACTATACTTTTGACATAGTCAAAAAACGACGTCAGTCTGGAGATCAAGCACAGGATCACTCTTGCCAACAGGTGCTACTATGGTCTCAATAGGCAATTGAGTAGCAGAGACCTCTCTCGTACGACAAAACTAACGCTCTACAAGACGCTCATCCTACCCGTGCTTCTTTATGGCGCAGAGGCATGGACCCTATTAAGCACTGATGCAGCAGCCTTGAGTGTATTTGAGTGAAAAGTCCTACGTAAGATCTTCGGTCCGGTGCGAGTTTGCGATGATTTCCGCATCCGATCCAATAGTATGAGCTCCTCAACGACTTGGACGTTGTGCAGCGTATTAATATCCAGCGACTGCGCTGGCTCGGCCATGTCGTTCGAATGGAGGAGACGGGTATTTGATGGTGAGGTCTGCGGAAGTCGGTGAAGAGGACGAGCTGGAAGGATCAAATCGAGGAAGCCCTGTCATCGATTGCTGTGACCAACTGGCGTAGGCGCGCAAGAAACAGAGGCGCCTGGAAGGATGTGTTGCGGCAGGCCGAAATCCGTTAATCCAGTTGTTAATGGCCAATTAAGTATGTAAGTCATAACTCACCGTAAAGGATTTGAATCGGTTGGCACTTTGACGGCCTAAGCAGTAAAAGGAGTTGATATAGGGAATCTAATACGTTCCAAAACAACGGAACCAAGAACCATGTTTCTCTTATTTAAACTTTACAGGCCTCAAATATTGGGTCCGCCATCTAACGTTTTTTTTTTCAACTAGTGCTTATTTCGTAAATGGTAACACTTAGCTCATGTCTGATTTGACAGATACTTAGTTTTAATCCTTCCGCTGAACGAATATGGTTGTGTATACGCTTGAACAACGCTGGGAAATATTGCGACATTACTTTGAAAATCATGGTAATGTTGTAGAATGTGTGCGAAAATTGCGTACGGATTTTGGAAGAGAGAAGCACCGTCAGCTCCGTATGTTCGTTATCTTTTGAAAAAAGTGAAAGAAACTGGCATCCTCATCGATAAACCAAAGCGTGAAAAGCCAAAAACAGTGCGTACACCCGAGAATATTGCTGCTGTTGCAGAAAGTGTGCGTGAAGCGTGAAGCGCCATTAACATCAATTCACCGTCATTCTCAACAATTGAACATTTAGGAGACATCATTGAGACGAATTTTGCATAAAGACCTTGGTATGACGCCATACAAAGTCCAATTGGTTCAGGAGTTGAAGCCAATTGACCATCTAATGCGTTTTCGCTTCGCTAAGTGGGACTGCGATCGACTTACAGAAGATGCCGATTTTGGCAAAAAAATCATCTTTTCAGATGAAGCTCATTTTGATCTTGGCGGGTATGTAAACAAGCAAAATTGTCGCATTTGGGGCACAGAAAACCCGCACGCATACATTGAAAAGCCGACGCACCCAAAACGAGTCACTGTTTGGTGCGGATTTTGGTCCAGAGGCATAATTGGGCCATTTTTCTTCGAAAATGAGCAAGGAGTGGCCGTTACAGTCAATGGCGATCGTTATCGGGCCATGTTGAACAAATTTTTGTTCACAAAAATTGAAGAGGAGGATATTGGCAACATTTGGTTTCAACAGGACGGCGCTACGTGCCACACAGCCGAAGCTACACTCGATGTTTTGCGCCCTGTTTTTGAAGATCACATTATCAGCCGCAGAGCTGATGTCGTTTGGTCACCTCGGAGCTGCGATTTGACACCGTTGGACTATTATTTGTGGTGTGCCGTCAAAGATAAGTGTAAGAGACAATTGACGCTTTAAAGGACAACATTCGATAATGTGCTTAAAAATTGGACCGATCGTGTAGGCTACTGCATGGCCAGCCGAGGCAGCCATTTGAATGAAATTATTTTCCATTATTAACCGGAAGGATTGTACTTTCAAATAAAAAAAGAAATTTGAGAAAATATTCAGTAGTTTTTTTTAAAGCATTTTGAAAAAGAAGTTATTTGGCGGACCCTTTAGAGCCGTACTTAAAAAATTTTGTTAAAAAAATGTTTTCGAAATTTCATTGAAAACATATGGAAATTGTTTATTTCACTTCAGGTGGGGTAATCTATGGGGCCTTTTTCTTTTTTTTTTTGCTACAATGGAAAAGTACTAATTTTGTTAACTGATAAAAGTACATGATTTTTGTTTATTTTTTTCCGTTGTGTCTATATACGTCACATTAATCTGTTTAAAGTACAATAATAATAACAAATTCGTCTTGGCCTTAAACTTATCTTAAGAATTACCAATCAATTGTTAACGCATTAAGACATTATCTTCTTCTGCAGTTATCAACTAAGTTGATAAAATTTTTGGAAATTTAAGACATTTTATGGTTAAGAATTTAAAAGCGTGAAATAATTATGATATTATGTATGAATGTTGTTGTGGTTGTTTTTATGGCAATAACGTCATTGTAATTTATTATCGATATTTTTTTTTTATTGGGCATAACACTTGGTATCGATTGTTTTCCCAATTTTTGTTTTTTTTTTTCGTTGATAGCAAAAGAATTCATTAATGATTATAATCGTAAAAGAAAATCATAATCAACATCTAATCAAGTTTAAATATTGCGTTATTTCATGAATTTTCATCATTTTAAATTGAAGAGCTTTGTATCGAAAAAGCAGCCGGAAAATTTTAATGCATGAGGTATCATATCATATTATTATTAAGCGGTCCTGACATCAGACTGTGCATTTCATTACCACACTGCAGCGTATTTCAGACAGAGTTCTTGGCCCTACCGAAAGCTGTGCAATGCAGCAATGAAATCCTAAACCTAAAAGCATGTCCAAGTTATTGAAGTCACCGTAGTTTAGTAGGTAGCGTGTTGGCTTATTAGAAGTAAAGCCAGGGTTCGAGCCCCAGGCCAGACATCAAAACAAATTACAAAAAGTATTTCTTCGGCGACTACCTCTCAGCAGATTTCTAGCAAGAACTCTGAGAGTAACTAAAAATTGCCATGAAAAGTTTCTCAAAAAATCTGTCGTTCGGAATCGACTTTAAACTGTAGGTCCCGCCACTCATGTATAAAATTAACACACACAACATAAGTGGTGTGACAAACTAGGTCGTAACCCTGACTGAAGGGTTGTAATGACCAATTATGTATATACCTATGTAAAAGCATGTCCTCCTCAATGCAAGTGAAAGGTTTTTCAAAGAAATTTCTGAACATTTCAACCTAACTGTTATAGGGGTTCTAGTACCAATGTATGTCGTTAGTTGAATAGGTATACAGCATAGCTGTTCCGATTGTTAATATCATTGTCAACATGAGGTAAAGTGTAGTATTGCTAAACTGTGTTCTAATGTCCACTGTTTAGGGCACTATGGTATTGGGTCGGGTTTTGTTTTCTGCCCACTAGCTAGCAACCCTGGTTTAACAATTTCGTCGTAAACTTGTCATTTGATTTAATTTTTTTTAATATTTTGAACTTTTATTTTGAAAGGTTTTTTTCATTCATGGTTTGAATTTAAATATGAACCCTAACCCATGCAGAATATTATTATTAACGCCTTATTTTTGTAAAAATCGTTTCCTATTCTCTTGTGCTTTCTTTTTGTTAAAAAATTGCAATTTTAAACAATTAAAAACTATTTTATATGCAAATTATAGGCAATAAAACAATTTAAAAGAGTCCAAAATTCAAATAAAGAATAATGAAAAACGGACTTGATTTGATTAAACTATTAAGCTGTACAGGCAAGAGCAAGAGGCCTCTTACTAGTAGAGGTAATAGCCCCTCTTGAACGTCCATCTATCAAAAGTCATTATATTTAAACTGGTTGTTCACCCAGTTCGTGTTTCCTTTTATAAACTCAGTGGTTTTTTTCTATTGACAGATATTGACCGGAGTCAGATAGAAATATGATATCAATCTCACTCAAGAACTGTACAAAAATATTTTAAATACATAACCAAGCTAGCCGTTATAAGAGATCGACTGACTAAGACTCGAATATATTTAAGGTGACTAGCTCTGTACAAGTTCGATCGTTAAACTGGTTGTTCATCCAGTTTAAATATGAGTACAACTCTTACGGTCTTCCTACTCCAAACTATGGGTGCAGGGATTAGTTGGAACCATAAATCATAGCACCAGTTTATAATTGTGAACCTGAATGAATATTCGCAATAATGCTGAAATATTGAATAAATATCGACTACATCCCTGAATTTGCTGACCGCGGAGTTTTCTTGCTACACAGACGGCTTGAAGTTAGAAAGTAAAACTGGGTGTGCTGTGTATATAGAGGTCTTGGATATCAGGGAGACATACAGTGTCTATCGGACAAAAGTTACCCTCATGGCGATTAAATGACTGCTCATTAGCGAATTATTGCAAACACATAATTGGTCATTACATTGCTTCAGTCTGGATTAAGATCTAGCTTCTCACACCACTTATGTTGTGTGTGTTAATTTTATACATGAATGGCGGTATCTACAGTTTAAAGTCGATTCCGAACGACAGATTTTTGAGAAGCTTTTTCATGGTAATTTTTATTTCCTCTCTGCCGAAAATCTGCTGAGAGGAAGTCGCCGCGGATTAATAATTTGTCACATTTCATTTTGTTGGAGATGTCTGACCAGGGGTTTGAACCAAGCCAACATACTACCTACGGCAGATTATTCCCTAAGAATATACTCCTACAGCCAGGCTCTTATAAAGTCCCTGTCTAACTCCATATCGACGTTCAAGCTTGTCTGCGAATATCTCTAATTTCTTTGGAAAATAGCGGATTATTTTAAGGTCTTCATTATTTGAATCATTGGGTATTGGGCAATACCTACAAACTGTAATGAAAACGCACTGGAGAGATCGGGTACTACATTGGGAACGCTATATGTGATCCACGCATAGGAGAGGACTCTTCCTAATGCGTGGTTAAAATGCAAAGGTTATGTGTTTTTATTTAGGGTGACTTCACCTAACCTGACCTAACAAAAGGCATTAATTATACTATCGGGTATAAAATTCAATTGAAGTATTGCGTAGAAATCTGGTCAACCTTTACTTTTAGTATGTCAAAATAGTATCGAAACAATGGCTTTAATGACATGTTTACTCAACTGCCGTTATTAAATTGTTAAGAAAAATTAACAACAAAAGCAATATGCTTGACATTCAATTGCATTCTGCCTGTAAATGATTGCGTGTATGAGAACAGATTTGTTTTTGTTTTCTCTGTACCGATTACCGACAACAGAAAGTTGTCGAGAAATAAAAGATTTCAGAATAATAAAATTAAACTTTTATTATCTAGAATACTAAAGAAAAAAAAACAAAACTTTTAATTAATCAAAGTGTATTGAATGAATGTTAAGTGACAGACACACTTGTTCTAAATGATGAAATGTATTTAACAAAATGCGTTTCAATAACGCGTAAAGTGGCCCAAAATATTAAGTACAAGGTATACTTGATTATTAGCCAAGTAATGATTACGTTTTATAAAACTACTGAGGTATCTGGTACTTATATGTGTATTGTATGTACAACAAATGATAAAGGAAAGAATAGATATGAATAAATAGCAGCTAAACACATCAAAAATATGTAATAATGCAGATTAAATTCTTTAAAAGGCTATTTCAAGTTGGTGTTTCCTTTCATAAACTCAGTGCTTTTTTTCTATTGACAGATATTGACAGGTGTCAGATAGAAATATGATATCAATCTCACTCGACAACTGTACAAAAATAATTCAAATACATAACCAATCTAGTCGTTATAACAGATCGACTGACTAAGACTCGAATATATATAAGGTGACTAGCTTTGTACACGTTCGATCGTTAAACTGCAGCTATCATCGTTGTAAGTAAATCGTAAGAAGTCCTGAAAGCCTTAGGTGACCGGGAGGATGTACTGGCATCTTTTAATGAGATGGCGAGCATTATAATATTGCCCCTGTTGGGATGGAAAGTCGCACGACCAATCGGAACAATTTAATCACAGACATTACATATATACATATTTGGTCACTACAACCCTTCAGTCAAGATTACGACCCAGTTTCTCACATCACTTATGTTGTGTGCGTTAATTTTTTTATACGTGAGTGGCGGGACCTACAGTTTAAAGTCGTTTCCTAACGACAGATTTTTGAGAAACTTTTTCATGACAGTTTTATTTTGCTCTCAGAGTTTTTGCCAGAAATCTGCCGAGAGGAAGTCGCCGAAGAAATATTTTTTGTATTTTGTTTTGATGTCTGGCCTGGGGCTCGAACTCTGGCTTTACGTCTAATAAGCCAACACACTACCTACTAGACCGCGGCGACTACAACTATTTAAGGTGACTAGCTCTGTACAAGTTCAATCGTTAAACTGCTGATATCATCGTTGTAAGTAAATCGAAAGAAGTCCTGAAAAAATTAGGTGGCCGGGAGTAAGTCCTGGCATCTTTTAATCAGATGGCGAGTATTATAATATTGCCCCTGCTGGGATGGAAAGTCGCACAGCCAATCGGAACAATCTAATCACGGACATTGGTCACACAAATTGAGAGATATCTAGCAGTACTTGCGATAAAATCGAAAGAAGTCCTGAAAGCCTTATGTGGCCGGGGAGATGTCCTGACACCTTACAATGTTGCCCCTGCTGGGATGGAAAGTCTCACAGCCAATCGGAACAATCTAATTACGGACATTGGTCACATAAATTGAGAGATATCGAGCAATACTTGCGATAACTTAAGTCAGATGGACCAGGCTGCTCTGATAACACAAGAGTTTATCAGCTTTGAGCAGAATTAACGCGTGCAACTTGAGCAATGTGTTGGCAATGATTAGTAGTTACTGCTCGATTGATGTTAATGCGGTAAGACTTAGTATACTGCACCACTTTTGCAGGGATTGCACTGTGTTGGAGGAGGACGAGACTAACAGAAAAAGTTTCTCTGGATAGCTTGGCTGGCCTAAAGTTTATGCCGGTAGGAGCTAGTGTAGACCTTAAGAATCACATGTTAAGTCAGATATGTTTGAGTGAGTTTGACTTTGGTTCTCTGAATTGCTTGGCTGTCCCTTAGTTTATGGCGTTATGGGCGACGGCGTAAGTGTAAGATATTTGGTATTCACCATTCATTAATCCTTAAAACTTTATATTAATTTAATTGATCAGTTTTCATTCGAAATTTTATATTAATTTGCAATTCAAAAACAAAAAATCGAACTTGTAACGTAAATGGTAAATGACATGAGTATCGATTTGAATTTCGCGTATGTTTTAATATAATTCGTATATTACATACATATTCATATATTATATACATATTTACTTATACACTGAGCGCCATAAGTGAGTCAACACTTTTGTCCTTAAGTATAAAACAGTTTTGTTCTTAAGTATACAAAAAAGTTCCTTTACCATGAATTGTTGTTTTTGTTTTAACATTTTATTTTTGGAAATTTATTCGACTATTCTCATTTACTTTCCTCGCTATCCTAAGAAAATGAATTATTTCAGTGGTGTTTACTCACTTTTGGCGTTCACTGTATACATATTTTTTTTAGTTTTTATAAATGCGTTTTTACAATACGATTGGACATACATCATTATAGGTTTCCGTAAATAATTTTCTATTAAATTGTCGTAAAAAATTTGCTGACGAAATATGGAAATAAGATTGCAAGAAATAAACTGAAGGTTTTACAATGAAAAGAAGTATAAGGAAATTATAATAAGCAGGGATTCCATTAAACAAAATTATTTTGAAAATAGAATTCAAAAGGTCTTTTTTGCTAAAGATTTTCATAGGCTTAAGACCATGTTTCTATCCATTTTTAAAAACCTTTATTTCATGTGGATTCAAGATTCATTGCAGCGTTGGAATAAAATAAATTGTTTACTTTTCTGCTGTTGTTATTTTCATTTTTCTTTTATTTTAATGAAACCTTATTTATTTAAGTTAAAAACACACATTATTGCGTGATCCTTTTACTACAAAGATCGAACTTCACAGTGTATAATTTATATAGTGCCGTTCTCCTTACTACTATTCACAGGCAAAGCTACCTTTAGCTTTATTTTCTTTTATTATTTATTATTGGCAACTTCTAGATCCTCACTGTTGATTTGTTATTGTTGTGATTTTCATTTCTATCTTACTATGTATTTTTTTATTGCAAGTTCATCTTAGTTTATCCTTATTCACGTGATTTCTTAATTATGTTATGTTATGGTTTGTGTCTACAATAAAAATTATCATTAAAAAATAAGCATGGAAAATCCTAGCTATCGAAATTCTTTAGGAATTCAATTGAGGTGTACACTCCAAAAAGAGTTATGAAATCCAACAAAATGGTATTGGACGATTAATGGATAAAGGTGCTATACTATGTTTCAGAAGGTGCTGTGATGCATAGCATATTGTCAGCAGTGGTGTTGTCGAGCCGGAACGCTCCGGAACGTCGTTCCGGTACTTCCTTTTTGGACAGGAACGCGTTCCGGAACTAAAGATGATTTCTGATAACGAGAATTGGCTGACGTTTTGAAAAAAAAAAAAATTAAAAAGAATTGCTGATTTTTTTTCTAATTTTTGACACATTTTTACATGTATTTTTATAAACAAGGGTTTGAACCGAACCCGAACCGGAACAAAAACCGGAACGAACCGGCTTGTTTTTTCCGAACCGTGAACCGGAGTCCGGAACGTGTTCCGGTAAAAAAAATTAGCACAACACCACTGATTGTCAGAAAATTTGAACACGGAAAACTATACACAAATAGATGGAGTGTGGGGCTTTTAGACGTAAGGCCGTGGTTCAACATATCGAACAAAAAGAAATATGAAAAAGATTTCTTCGGTAACTTCTTCTCAGCAGCCTTTTTTTAATAATTCTGAGAGTAAATAAAAAATTGCCATGAAAAAGTTTCTCAAACAATCTTTCGATCGGAGTCGACTTTAAACTGTAGCTCCCCCCACATACTATGTATAAAATTAACAACGTGAGTGGTGTAAGAAGCTAGGTCTTAATCCTGATTGAAGGACTATAATGATCAATTAAGTAAGTGAAGGAAAGTTTTAGGTTAGACTATGATTATTTTTTATCTTTATTGTGACAAGAAAAACTTTCGCAGAAAGAGCATTCCACATAAGAACATAACATAATTGGTCATTACAACCCCTTAGTCAGGATTACAACCTAGTTTCTCATACCAGTTATGTTGTGTGTGTTAATTTTATAAATGAATGATGGGACCTACAATTTAAAGTCGACTCCGAACGACAGATTTTTGAGAAACTTTTCATGGCAATTTTATTTACTCTCAGAGTTTTCGCAAGATATTTTCTGAGAAGAAGTCGTCGAAGAAATATTTTTGTACTTTGTTTTGATGTCTGGCCTGGTGCTCGAACCCTGGCTTTACGTCTAATAAGCCAACACACTGCTTACTAGACTACGGCGACCTGCCACATACTATGCATAAAATAAACAACGTGGGTGGTGTGAGAAGCTAGGTCTTAATCCTGCCTAAAGGGTTGTAATGATCAATTAAGCAAGTGAGGAAAAGTGTTAGGTTAGGTTATGATTATTTTTTATCTTTATTGTGACAAGAAAAACTTCCGCAGAACTTGCACATAAGAACAGTGTGGTAACAGAACGAATTCTCTCTGTAATGCATAC
Organism: Sarcophaga variegata; assembly: GCA_932273835.1. Classification (NCBI taxonomy): domain Eukaryota; kingdom Metazoa; phylum Arthropoda; class Insecta; order Diptera; family Sarcophagidae; genus Sarcophaga; species Sarcophaga variegata. The sequence continues at coordinate 115,648,625 of OW026360.1, forward strand.
TTCGGCCAATCGACAACCGGGCGTATGTGATATATTAGACAGACGTGATCCTTTCTAATGTCCCAAATGAAAACTGAGGAGGTTGTTATAGAATCATAGGGTCAAGACTCTCTGTTTAGAGTCTCGTGCAAACACTTTGGATTAGAAAACAAAGAAATAATAATAATTTAAAGTAACTCTTTATCAAATGCTAAATTGTTTATTATTTATTAAATCTAAACTGAATTTTTCCATGTTTAATTTATTTTAAATTGTTTAACAAAAGGTTAATAATGTACGTCACTACATGACTTTAATGAAAATATTTAAATTTTTTAGCACTTTTTTTTAATAATAAAAATTTACCATTTCAGGGAAATAATATCCGCTTCTGTTTTATTTTTTCTTTTATTCCAAATTTCAATATTTTTTTTTTGGTTGGGGGAATTGAATATTATTTTCTAAAGTGTTTGTTATTTAATAAATTCATTAGCACCTGAATTTTTTTTATATTTTTTATAGACTTTTATGATCCTTTTTTGTTTGTTTTGTTTTTAGGACTGAATTGATTATTTATTCTAACACTTTGTGTGGCTTTTAGTGGATTTCTTTTATTATTTTTTTTTTATTATTTTTTTAAACACATTTTAAGATTAATTGTTCGAATGCCTTATAAGAATAGTTTATTGTCACCATCTTACGTTTTTATTTTAAAATTATTTTGTTTTTTTTATTTTTTATAACAAAATTTATTTAATTTTTTTTAAATATTTTTTATAGGCTTTTTGGCGCGTTTTAACGTCGTTTTGCAAGCGTTTTAGTTTTTTGTTGTGCGAACTCTTAAGCGTTTATTTAGCGACTGATATTAAATAAACAAAAAAGAGACTCATTTCTAGTATGGCATTGTATTGCTTGTGCTGTTCAAGCAAAAGCAAAATAAAATATAAAAAAAAATTTATAAAAAAAAGTAAAATAAAATATAAAAAACAAATGCAAAAAAAATAAATTAAAAGAAAACATAAAAGTTATGAAAAGTTAACAATTTTCAGTGGCTGTAACACTAACATCATATACGAGTTAATACCAACATCATCACCATCATCATCATCTGTCTTAACTTGTATACCACAATTAAATAAAACCACAATAACAACAATAATAATAATAATAATAATAATGATTGTATAAACCATTTAAACTATTAGCGCCTCAAACAATAAAGTCGCACTTGCGCTCTTTTCAAGCAATCAACAAAAAAATCGTAACTTTTTTCCATCAACTAAACAGAGTTAAAAAAATTCACATGATTTTCCAACCACAACAGGGTCTACGGGCAAGCAATGTTTTTTTTAAATATCATTATGAAAAGGACGAAGGCTGCCTGTAACTCCAGGCCACATTGAATTATGAATAAGCTGTCATACTAAGAAGACATAGCCTTATTCGAGTTGTTTACACTTTGCCTTATAATTTCCCTGATTCTTGATTTTAGGATACAAAAATTCAGGAGGATACGGCAGCAAAATGTTAAACTAAGCATGCTTCATATCTATTAGGATTTCAGCAAAAAGTTTTTCGTTTAGTATACCTAACCATTGTGTTCTTTTTTAAAACTTCTATGATTTCCAAGATTTTCCTTGAAAATCTCTAGAATTAATCACACACAGCAGGCTGCTATTAGGTCCCTCACTTAAGCTGGATTCACCCATCGTTTCGGAACAAACTCTCAAAAAAATGAATTTGTTCCGGAACAAGCATTTTGTTCCGCAACAATGGGTGAATCCAGCTTTATATCACCTCACGTCAGTTATCATTCATTAAAGCTGGGAATTTCTCAGCGAAATTGCGTGTCACTTTTCTATGAGTTGAGTTCGACAAAAGAACGTTTTGCATTCTAACAGGATTTCTAACGAGGCACTAAGCTATTGGCAGTTTCGCTGAGAAATTCGGTCCGTGAACGTGTCACTAAGTTAACTGGCCACTTGGGGTGATTCAAACCCACCACCAACGAATCGTATGTTACACCGAGAGAACTTGCCCGTGAACGGCAAGCTACCCACTAACCTAACCTAACCTTTATATAAGTTCCAGTATAGGGATATCGTCGGGAATTGTATGATGCAGAGTACACAATTTCGACACGATACAGCGCATAGATTATAGGTTCAAGTTCAATGGCGGCATGGGGCATTTGCGATGTTGCTAAGCGCTATTGAACTGAAATGATTGAGGATTGCAAAGCCATTCATGGCACTACTGCGATTCTCTCAAGCTGATGCCTATTGGAAAGCATACTGATGCATTTGGCATTACCTTAAATCATTTTTGTAAGGGCTGTGGATTTGAAGAGACGTACGTCCTTGACCTTCCAGCCACTGCCAAGCCACTGCCCTATTAGAAAGCCTACTGTTATATTGGCATTCTCTTGAATGATTTCTGTAGGGGCTGTAGATGTGTAGAGGCGTAAGTCCTTGACCTTTCATTTTGTGACAGCTTTGACTGAACTCTTGAAAATAAAAATTACAAAAATAGTGATATTTAGTTTGGAATATGATTTCCTATAGGAAAAGTTTGATCGATCCCTGGGTGGGATACTGATTTATGGTATCGCAAAGGCATGGACCTACAAGGAGATTCCACAACCTAAGGCATATTATATATTTTTCTTAAAAGTACAACAATTGTCTTTGAATTTTTCCCCGATTAGTCTTTCTGAGCTTATGAATTTAGGTAGTTCCCCTGAGGTTACATTACATGTTCTCACATTTCCTGAATATTAAGAACCTAACCCAACTTTTTGATGGCGAAGTGTGAAATGCAAATAAATGAAAATGATGATGAAACAATTAGTTGTTCTAACATACATAACTTTCCCAAATGCATCACGAGAGTATATGGCCATAAAAGCCCTGTATTGTTCAACATATAAACATTTGTTATCATCAGATAATGCCGCCAGTGATTTAATTTACTGCCATACGTATTAGATATTAATTGAAGGGTATTTATTACATTAATTTGTGGTATAACACTTGCATTCCATTTACTTATTATGATTATTGATGATAAATTTATCGTTTCCAATTGATTTGTTTTTTTTCGATTTTAATTATCGAATGAATCGCGTAATATTCCATTCGATACAATAATATTGTGGTATAACAGTTAATATTGTTAAACCTTGTTTAAATAGTATTCAAAAAGAAATATTTCGTTTTTTTTTTCCTAGACATGAGAGTATGAATTTAATTCACACATTTATCATAATGACGTCGATAATAAAGATCCCACCATATATGTATGAGCAGTAGATGAGTAAACACGGTAATATTTGCTCGCGAAAAAAAACTAACCAAACAAAGCAGGGTTTTATAAATTTTTTTTCCAAGTTGTTGTTGTTGTTTCGATTTTAATTTCTTTAGAAAATTGTAAGGAAACAATCGTAGACAGTGTGTCGTCAGACTATCTTCCCAGTATACTAGAGTATCACATATGCGTGTGGTTCTTTTAAGGAAATATTTGTTTTTTTTTCAACTGAATGTAATTCTAATTATAAAAACATATTGACAATTAAGTGAATTTAATCTTGTGATTAATCAATTGGCAAATCAGTTTAGATGCGAATTTCCTTGAGATATTCACAAGATTGCATTACGCAATTTCGTAAGAAGCATAATCATAGACTTTGTCATCATACGTCGTATAGCTACAGTGTATGTTGAGTTACTCAGCCTCTCATCAGATGTAATTTGCAAATGAATCAGCATTTGCTGGATTCTGTTAAAAATTTGGAATTTTTCTTATATTTTAAACGTTAAAATCATATTTGAAACATTAAATCAGGTATATTTTCATCGGCTCAATACTCCTCATTAGTTAGTTAAAATTTGTGCACTTCAAGCAGTATATTCTGACTCAATACTAAAAGGGTCCGCCATACAACTTTTTTTTTTAAAATGCTTTAAAAAAAACTACTGAATATTTTCTCAAATTTCTTTTTTTTTATTTGAAAGTACAATTTCATTCAAATGGCCGCCTCGGCTGGCCATGCAGTAACCTACACGATGGGTCCAATTTTTAAGCACATTATCGATTGTGTGCAGCTGTATTTCACCAATGGCTTCACGATTATTGTCCTTTAAAGCGTCAATTGTCTCTGGCTTGTTGGCGTAAAACTTACCTTTGACGGCACCCCACAAATAATAGTCCAACGGTGTCAAATCGCAGCTCCGAGGTGGCCAAACGACATCAGCTCTGCGGCTGAAAATGCGATCTTCAAAAACAGGGCACAAAACATAGCGCCATCCTGTTGAAACCAAATGTTGCCAATATCCTCCTCTTCAATTTTTGTGAACAAAAATTCGTTTAACATGGCCCGATAACGTTCGCCATTGACTGTAACGGCCATTCCTTGCTCATTTTCGAAGAAAAATGGCCCAATTATGCTTCTGGACCAAAATCCGCACCAAACAGTGACTCATTTTGGGTGCGTCGGCTTTTCAATGTATGCTTGCGGGTTTTCTGTGCGCTAAATGCGACAAAATGAGCTTCATCTGAAAAGATGATTTTTTTTTGCCAAAATCGGCATCTTCTGTAAGTCTATCGCAGGCCCACTTAGCGAAGCGAAAACGCATTGGATGGTTAATTGGCTTCAACTTCTGAACCAATTGAACTTTGTATGGCGTCATACCAAGGTCTTTATGCAAAATTCGTCTCAATGATGTCTCCGAAGTGTTCAATTGTTGAGAACGACGGTGAATTGATGTTGATGGCGCTTCACGCTCACTTTCTGCCACAGCAACAATATGCTCGCTTTGGTTTATCGCTTTTGGTTTCTTTCACTTTTTTCACAAGATAACGAACATACGGAGCTGACGATGCTTCTCTTCTTCCAAATTCCGTACGCAATTTTCGCACACATTCTACAACATTACCATGATTTTCAAAGTAATGTGGCAATATTTCCCAGCGTTGTTCAAGCGTATACACAACCATATTCGTTCAGCGGAAGAATAAAACTAATTATCTGTCAAATCAGACATGAGCTAAGTGTTACCATTCACGAAATAAGCACTAGTTGAAAAAAAACGTTAGATGGCGGACCCGATAGAAAAATTTCATAACTGAATATTAATCTTATGGTCATCATTGTTGTTGGAAATCTATTACGAGCGCATTCAAAGTTTCTACAATCGGGGTTCAATATAAATATTTAGTGACGAATCTTTTCCGAACAGTTGAGCTTTAAATTGTCCATTGTACTACCTGATTAGGGCAGCACTATTTAGGCTAAAGACTGCCGAAGTGTGAATTCGGTATCGGAATATATATAACGAGTGAAGGTATTTATTGGCAGTAAAGCTGCTATTAGATCTCTCGGAAAGCGTACACCACATCTAAGACTGTCTTAGAAGTCTGAGTGTCCCATATTTTCCAAGGAGAGATGGAAATATTGAAACCAGTTCTTATATGCAAGAATCTTAAAAGAATCCAACTTAGGAACCTCATAGCAGTTATAGCACTGGCTTATGGGTACACACGTACCTTTTGTAGAAACTGTAATGAAGAGAAAGAAGACGAGACTATAGAATATCTTCCCTGTTAATGATTTATGAACAGAACGTGTTTAGCACTCCTTCATAAAACTATCCGGATGTTTCTCTACCAGCTAATGGCAGAATATTCGATTAATAAAGGCGCCACTCTAAGAAGTGGCACGGCATGCAATCTTCTACGTAATGGTCTACTGTGGAGTACATAATTGGTCATTACAACACTTTAGTCAGGATTACGATCTAGTTTTTCACACCACTTATGTTTTGTGTGTTAATATTATACATGATTGGCGAGACCTACCGTTTAAACGGTACGAAACGTTTTCATGGCAATTTTATTTTTATTCTCAGTTTTTGACAGTAATCTGCTGAGAGAAAATCGCCGAAGAAATATTTGTTCATATTTCGTTTAGTTGGCGATGTCCTGACCTGGGGTTTGAACCGAGACCTCACATCTAATAAGCCAATACACTACCTACTAGACTAAGGCGACTACATTACCGATTTCAATATTGCATTGGCTTTTATGTCATTGCCTTCTAATATCACGCAAGTCCACCCTTATTCCCAGTGAGATCATTATAGTGTACTTGTCTATTATAGAACAGTTAGTCACTTTTAACTATCTCTGAGTCAGGAGCGCTTTTCTAACCTATCTTTATACCGTGACTTAAACCCACAATTCCAATTTGAACTTTTTAAAGCTTGACCGGTATTCTGATATGAATAAGTCGATCCGTTTATCAGTAACCCAGCTCAAAACATTATTAACCAGTGCCGGTACTAGTACCTTTAATTTAATTATTTTTTGTACCCGTATAAATGTAATGACAAAATCATCTTATTTTGGTCATGGTTTTTGATTTTTAAACACTTTAAATTTGTTAAAACAAGAATTCCATGAACATTTCTTTTAGACGGACACTTGATTGACTGTTAAATTTATGGGGCTTTTGGCTAAAAAGTTAACATTTTATACAGAATTAAATACTACTTGTATAACTAAATTTGTATTATAGTATAGTGTGATAGGAAATTATTCCAACAAAACATTTTAATTTATAGTCTATTGCCTAGTTACTAACCTAGCTATGTACACTGTAGTTATGTATACTGCCCTTCTAAATTTAAATGTTATTCGTATTAAAACAAGCTTAGATTTCTTAAATGTTTTTACTCTGACATTACTCTCGTTTCGAATATTCGTTTCAACTTAGATTTGGTAAGGTTGGGTAAGCATGCCTTTAATCAAGTCACTTGGAAGCCATTAGACCTATTGTGATACTCTTTAGAAACATAAAACTCTCTTAATAAATTGTTAAACTATGACTGAGAGTAGGGCCAGTAAGTACATCTGATGTGTCAATCAAATCAGGAATACATTTAAGATCCAGAAGAAAATAATTGCCCACGAATTTATCTCTATAGCCCCTCAGAGCGCAACATTAGCTTAGGCAGAGATGATATGTAAAATCTTTAAAAAGCACAGTCATAAGCGGCCTACAAAGATTTGAATGTATCGGTTGGTACTAAAAGAAGGCCTTAAATTATCAAGGGAAAAAACTAACCACGTATTACGATAACAAATAAGCTGATTGTGTTCCAGGCAAACACGATTCCATGGTAAAGGAATAAGATTGAGTTGAATGAATAAACTCATAGGAACCATTGTTGTCTTTGACTAACTGAGCATTAGCTTCACTTTAATGTTCTAATGAGACGAAGTGCACCTATGACAGGTCAACCAAACTATACACAGAGTACCTACACAGGAAACAATATAGGACAGTGACAACAGTATTGTATCATTATCCACGTCATTGCAGAGGCTGCAAAAGTTGCGACTCGGAAGATATAAGGTGTGTTTTTGTAAGACAAATGGTTTCACACGTTCGTCAATTCGTATAGACAATACAAACAATAGTAATAGGGCTTCAATTGCCTGCTGACACGTGGTTAAAATTAAGAAGACTCAAGCAAAGTTCACTTGTGTCCCGTTGTCTATAATTCCTGAAGGTAAGATTTCATTGAAATCACCACCAGCTAGACTTGTACATAAAGTGCCAAAAAATCGTTCGTCTCAGATAGCCAAGTTCCCGGCAATGATAGAGCAGAAATTTAGTGGTTACGTTTTTCTTTCGCATCATTATAGTTTTGCAGAAGTCCTTACAACCATATGTACATACATAATTGGCCATTACAGTAAAACCTCGATTTACGTCGCAGGTGGTTCCAAAAAAAGGCGACGTAAATCGAAACGACGTAATCCGAATTTCATATTGCTCATACTACAAAGTAGTATGTTTTTAACAAGGAACTTAAAAAAGTTGCCGTAATCCCTCGATTTACGGAGTTGGTTCCAAAAAAGGCGACGTAAATCGAATGACGACGCAAATTGAAGGTAGATGGAACAAAAAATTCGACGACGTAGAACGAAACAACGTTAATAGAGGCGACGTAAATCGAGGGATTACTGTACAACCCACTTATGTTGTGTGCGTTAATTATATGCATGAGTAGCGGACCTACAGCTTAAAGTCGATTCCGAACGACAGATTTTTGAGAAACTTTTCATGGAAATTTTATTTACCATCAGAGTTTTTGCCCCTGGCTTTACGTCTAATAAGCCAACACACTACCTACTAGACTACGGCGACTTCAATTAGCTATTGAAGGTGTATGTCTATGATCCAGTGTTTCGTTATGAGCACTAGGACGTTACCATATCAGGGCCATATACCCACAGAGGGCCATAGGTACTTATCAACACGAAATAAAAAGTACGGAGTAGGTTCTAAAAGCAACACTCCATACGAGACACAAAACTTGAGCCCAAAACCGTTCTATATACCATGCGGTTGGTTCCATTAAGCTCATAATCAATTGAAAATTTATGGCGATGATGTTAATCAATCTTTACAAACCACAACTGTTTAGTGCTCGGCTTACAAGTTACCGTAGATGGATTTTATGGTGGTCTTTAAATAAAAACAAAAAACAATTATAAGCTGCGCCTTGTTGTGGTTATAGACGGTATTAAAGCTGGCAACGCGCTATACAACTATCTTTTCGTCCTTGTCACTCCAGTGATGATGGTCAAAAAGCAACAAAAAAAAAGCAAAACTGCAATGGAAAATTTTTATTGAATGAAAATCTTTTTTTTTTTTTGTTTTCTTCTGTTCGCCTTCTCCACCCTGCCACAGGCAATAGACAACCATCTCTCTGCATTTTTACTATCTAGACAGTTTGGAATGTATGGAAGCTACAATAACTTTATTTTTTCTTTTTTGTTTTGTTCATATTTTTTCCTTTATCTTATCACGCTGTACGTGATATTGGTATTGGAGAGTAATATCGTAGAGCGTTAGAGTATTTACCTCAACAGCTTCTGTTGCTTATGAAAGCTTAGAGTAGTATACAGTCGATGGTGGCAATGCATGAGTGAGTGGTGAGTGCATTCGAATAGAGAAAAACTACTTTATCATTATCATGTTATTGATGGCTTTTAGACTAGCCTTTGAGTGGCATCCCCTTTCAAAAAGTGTCATTATGACAATGTGTTTTATTAAATACTTTAATACTTAAATACTGGATAAGATATCATCAGTACTTATGTATATTGTCACATCCATTTACTACAGCATTGTTTAATTTCATGTGTCTACTATATAACACTTGCAATGCAATTAAGAAGTAACAGGGAGCAGAGGGAGGAACAGTGAGGAACAGTGAGGAACAGTGAGGAAAAGAACACTCAAAATAAGGGCTTTGCAGCTACAAAACAGCCTAATACCGTCAGTTTGATTTCTCAGGAAGGAGAGGTACTGGGAAATGCTGTAACGCACCTCGGAACGACTCCGTTTAGCGAATTGTTCGTAAGTGGATGGAACTGCGCTACCTAATCACTACAAACATGGTTAAGCGGGCTTTGCTAAGGATTATTAAGGACAAAAATATATATGGAAAGGATATTAGCATATTTCTGATAACCAGACAGCTGTTAGAACATTGAGACCAGATAGGGAATCGTTACGACATTCATATCAAATGAATACATGGCATGATGGTACTCCAGAAAAGTGCAGAGAGGATGAGCTAAGTACCAGACTCTACGGTATATTTTTTATATTTAGAACCACTTCAAATACCTGTGAGTTTTTAATTGAAAATGAAGTAATGGTTTCTGACAATGCCATCTAGGCGTCTTTCAGTAGCGGCCATTTAAAAAAATTCAAAATGGGGGATCCAATATGGCGGTCGAGGTTTATAAAAATTAATCAGATTTACTTGACCGCCATATTGGATCCGCCATTTTAAATTTTTTAAATCTGAATGAAGATCTGTAATCAGCGACCCCAAAAACCCCTGAGTGACAATTATCAAGTAAATCTGATTAATTTTTAAGAACGTCCGTAATGTGTCCCTTTTTCTCTTGCATCACTTGACATAAACCCACCCCCTACTTTAAGGGTGCATGCAAACAATTTGGCTTTGGGCTCATTTTAAAGAGCAAAGATCAATTGTCAATTTCTGACAATAGCGATGGTTCTAGCACGTCAGTGTTTAGCTCTACAATTATTCATTTTTAGGGGTTTCAACCCCCTTTTTCCCGAAAACCTGATGTGATGGAAAGTTTTTTGTTCAGCGGAAACACCTGGAGCCATCTTATTTGAAAAACCCATGCAGGGCTGTGTAATCCATATAGCTGTCTTAAGTAATTGCTTCAACAAGCAAAATTAGCGCAAATAAGGCTTGAAGATTCCAGTAGTTATTGGGGAAAAGCTTCATACATTCGGGAAAAATGGCTGTTTTGTTTGTATTATGGTTTGGAGGTGTCAGTGGGTTGTATTCTTTTCAATATGACCGTGGAAGATAGATATCCGGCTGTTTTTGACTAGCAATTGAAGATTATAAACTGAAGGGTATGTGGATTCAACAGAATGATCCACACAACACAATCGGTTTTGATGTTAGTGTATCAAACGTTAGTGTAGTGTAGTCGCCGTAGTCTAGTAGTCTAGTGTGTTGTCTATTTGGACGTGAGGCCACGGTTCAAACACCAGGTCAGACATCTCCAACAAAACGTAATATGAAAACATATTTCTTCAGCGACTTCCTCTCAGCAGATTTCTGTCTAAAATTCTGAGAGTAAATAAAATTGTCATGAAAACTTTCTCAAAAATCTGTTGTTCGGAGTCGTCTTTAAACTGCAGTTCCCGCCGCTCATGTATAAAATTGGCACACACGACATAAGTGGTATGAGAAGCTAGGTCCTAACTGAAAGGTTGTAATGACCAATTACGTATGTATGTATCAGAGCTCAGCAATGAGTATTCAAAACGATGAGTAGATTCGAATCATACTTATAATTTCTGATACTTATACGCATTAATACTTATTTTAATGTCACACTCATACTACTTATATTCAAAGTTTGAAATACTCATGGTACTCATCAGAGGTTAGCAATGAGTATTCAAAACGATGAGTAGATTCAAATCATACTTATAATTTCTGATACTTATACGCATTCATACTTATTTTAATGTCATACTCATACTACTCATATTCAAAGTTTGAAATACTCATGGTACTCGTACTTAACAATACGCATGATGTTATTGATTTCGACTCTCCACGACTCATCGTATACATGAATCACAAAATAAGTATGATTCGCATACGAACACTACAATACTCACATGAAGGTTATGTGTTTGTTCTCCTTGCTGTCTGTCTTTTTTGTTTGTGTCGTTCTTCCTTCTTTGTAAATGCAACAACAACTAAGACTGTAAATTTTGACGAATGATTCGAATCACTCGAATCATTTATGAGTATTATAAGTATTTTTCTAAATTTATGAATCTGAATGAGTAGGCGTATGAATCAAACATAGTTCGAATGTTATGAGTTTGTGGTCAACGTTGTACTCATACTCATTGCGACTTATACTTATAAATCAATGGTGTAGTGAATACGAATGAATCAGAGTAGTTGGATTTCAATACTGTTGACTTATTCATACTGAAAATTTCATGAGTAGTTATGAGTAGCGAAAAAGCAATTCATTGCTGACCTCTGGTATGTATGTAAATAAAATTCCCATCAAAATCATAGCTTTAGAAGTGTTTTATTAAACTTTGCATTTGAATTTGGAAAATGAAGTTTTAAGAAAAAATATGTCTGTTTTCAAATGCTCGAAACCAGTATTGTATTTATCGTTTTCATTAAGCATTGCCACAAGAATAAATTCAAGGCCAATAAAGTAGACGAATTATTATAATTTGACCAGCAATTTGACAAGACTTAATAAAACGTAATAAAACAAGATTGGAACAGATGTTTTAGTACTAATTACATAAATTTATAAAAACTACAATTAATCATATTAAATTATTAAAAGCAATGAACTTTTTAAAATTTATCAATGAATTCTTTTTCTTTTAATCAAACCGGCTTTTTAAGATTTTAAAGGAGAACAAAATCAATATTTAAAATTAAAATTAAAATTGAAAAAAAAAATTAATTCTAAGAACTTTAATGCTTGGCATGTAAGGAAAGAAAACTGAATTCTTTTGTTCTGCGGAAAACAACTGGTTTAAGCCGGTGTTAAGCTGTTCGTTAAGTGCTTTCACCTGCAATTTCATTTGAATTTATTTGCGAAACAATTGAATTGAAATCTTACAAAGGTGTTCAGTAACTGTTTAACTGAATAAATTAATTGCCGGAATTAATTTAAATTTTTAATTTCAAATTTAAAGCGTATGAATTGAAAAAAAAAACATCACCACAAATTACGTGAATTTTTGCAATAATTATACATGAATAAAGAACAATTTTAACTAAAAAAAATCACACAGCCACTCCCATCGTAGACATGCAAAGCCGAAAAAAAAATTAAAATAAAATTTAAATAAAATTAAAAAAAAAACAATAAAAAAAATGAAACAATTGTAATTACAAGTGTTTGTCATTTTAAATTTAAATTTTTAAACTTTGCAAATAAAAACCAAACAACATGTGAAGGTTAAAAATGGAAAATTTATTTAAAAAAATAAAACAACGTTTAAATCAAAAACTGTTTAAATATTATAACAATAAAAATGTTGTTGTTGTTATTTATGATGTAATATTATGTAAAATTGTTAACAACAACAACAGCAGTAACATTTTTTATATGTCTACCAATTTATTGCATGTAATTATGCATTCATTACAGCAGACATATTTTCAAGAACATACATATTTTATGGCCGTCTATTTCCACCATCAACATTAACGAACTGATATTTTAGTTCCTCATAAAAATTAGTAATAATAACAACAATTTTATAATCTTATAATGCATTTAATAACGCATGACATATTGTGCATATTTGGGGGGAAAGCATATATGCTTTAAACGTACGTAATTGGTTATTACAACCCTTCAGTCAGGATTACGACCTAGCTTCTCACACAGCTCTAAAGTCATAATAAATTATAGCATAGGTTAGGATAGGTTAGGTTAGAGGACGTGTACTTGTCAATTAAGACAAGTACAGTACCCGAAGGTCGAATTGACCCATTGTACAACGTCCTAGTCTCTCACACCACTTATGTTGTATGTATTAATTTTTATACATCAGTGGTGGGATTTACAGTTTAATGTCGACTCCGAACGACAGATTTTTGAGAAACTTTTTCATGGCAATTTTATTTACTTTCAGAGTTTTTGCCAGAAATCTGCTGAGAGGAAGTTGCCGAAGAAAATACTTTTTGTATTTTGTCTTGATGTCTTACCTGGGATATCTTGATATCAGACCCTTCTATAGAGTCTGTTTTCTTAAGAAGAGATTTACATTTAAATGGTCTAAGGCTCTTGAAGCGTCTCTTACAGAAACTCTAGAGCAAATGTCAATCTCAAGCTGCTTGCGGAGGATTCTGTTAACACAGACGAGGCTCTGACATTTGAACATAAAGTGATATAACAACAACAACTTGTTCTAAAGTAAATAATTAGAACACAAGGACAGCTTGATACAAGTTTAAAGGCCTATATGCTTTACATAAAACGACAGGAGATAGCTGACCAGCCATCATACAAGGCTGCACTAGGTTAATCCCCTATTGTAGTTGAAATTAAGACGATTATAAGCGACTGCCAAGATGCCTTTATCTCCCATTTTATTTATAATTGCTTACATGCTTAATTGGCTATTACACCGCTTAAGCCAAGTCCTGCCACTCATGGATAAAAATTGACGCACACAATGTAAGTGATGTGAGAAGTTTGGTTGTAATCCTGACTAAAGGGTTTTAAAAGCCAATTAAATGACTAAGTACGGAATTAATTGTGTGTAAATTAATTTGTTTTTAATTTGAATACTTAAAAACGTTAAGCGTGTTAAAGCAGATACTAAATCTATGAGAATTTATCATATGAATCATCTCTACGCTACAAACTTATTTGCAGCACTATTAAATCGATTTCATGTTTGTGACATTATGGTTGCTAAAGCAAGAATCTGAAGAAAATCGTTCTGAAAAGATTTGAAAATTCTCAGTAGAAAGTTGTTATCGAAAAATTTCCTATCGAACCCTGTTGTTATTGAAAATCTTCAAGCAAAAATTTTCTATCGATAATTGTGGTCGAAAGCTTGCTTATTCGCTCTCAACATTGGTCAAAGGTCATTGTGATTGCGAAAGCAAGGATCTGAAGAAAATCTTTCTGAAAAGATTTAAAAATTCTTAGTAGAAAGTTGTTATCGAAGAATTTTCTATCGAACACTGGTGTTATCGAAAATCTTCAAGCAAACATTTCCTATCGATAATTGTGGTCGAAAGCTTGCTTATACGCTCTCAACACTGGTCAAAGGTTCTGCGACATTCAAAGGTCTATCAATTGCGGGAATTGAACTCACAACTTAATATTGCAAATGCCCGTTAATTTCGATATAAAAAAAGTTGATGGCAAAATATTTTAAAAGTAATTAAATATGAAAAATAATCACGGAAACTGTTTGAAAAAAATTAATAACGTTTTATTTAAATTTTTAATACAAAAAAAAATAAATTTGTATGATTCATTTGAATTTATTTATTATTATCTCCGATGTTTTAATCAAACAGTCAACATAATAAAGCATAAATTAATAATAATGAAATCGTGATTACTTTTAATCAATTTTAAACAGGATTTCATTTTAAAAAAAAATTTAATTTTTCTTCTTATTGTCGCAGAACATCAGATGACAAAATCATGAAAACAAAACAATTGTAAGTAAAATTATTACCGACAATCATTCATTTATTTATGAATTTTGTTTTAATTACAATAATTTTGTTAATAATTATAACTTTTTCCTCAATATATCGTATACACGTACTTATAACAATTACAGTAGTATTTCGATTTGACGAACATTCGATGGACAGTGAACATCGATTTAAAACAAACTTAGTAGCTTCAATTGAATGTGTGTGAAGTTAGCTACGAAAATATATATGTATCCTTTTTTACAGTGAATGTTAAGTTAACAGAGACTGTTAAGTTAACATAATTGACAAATTTGAAAAAGTGAAGAAAGAAAATCGTATTTTTACCAAATATGCCTTCCAAAAATAGATCAAAATTAGAATAAATTTAAAAACAGTGTGGTTTTCGGACCTAATGGTCCGAAAAAAGTTAGCTTCGTCGTCCCAAAGGTTACACGATCGTAGCGAAAACTGTTTTGGAGTGCTTGATGCAATAGTTGGTTGGTTAGCTATTGAATCAAGGATTCCAAAACGGGTTTCCCTGACAGTCGGGCCTTACTTAAGACCGAAGATATAGGCAATGAAGCTGCCTTTTTTCAAATTAGCAAAATCGAACAAAATCGAATAAGAAAATGGACAGAGTGGGGGAAATGGACCCAGTGGGCTGAATAGCCATAGTCTCAAGGATTCCAGAGCGGGTTTTCTTACGGTCGAGCGTTATTTAAGAACGAATATATAGGCGACGAAGCTACCTTTTTTCAAATTAGCAAAATCGAACAAAATCGGATAAAGAAATGGACCTAGTGGGGGAAATGGACCTAGTGGGCTGAATAGCCATAGTCTCAAGGATTCCAGAGCGGTTTTTTTACAGTCGAGCGTTACTTGCGATCGAAGATATAGGCAACGAAGCAAAAATTTTTATAGGAGAAAAACAGCTCTATATAAATTTAATAATTCTCATTGAGTTAATACGTATATATAAAGACAACAAAGTGTCATATTTTTCGCATTTTGCATTTCTTTGGTAGATGACTTGAATTTTTTTGGTCGATGACTCGCATTTTTTGGTTGATGACTTGCATTTTTTTTGGTTGATGACTTGCATTTTCTTTGGTAGATGACATGCATTTTTTTTTTTGGTTGATGACTTGCATGTTTTTGGTTGATGACTTGTATTTTTTGGTTGATGACTTGCATTTTCTTTGGTAGATGACTAGCATTTTTTTGATCGATGACTTGTATTTTTTTGGTCAATGATTTGTAGTTTTTTGGACGATGACTTGCATTTTAGGATCGATGACTTGCATTTTTTTGGCCGATGACTTGTATTTTTCGTAGATGACAAGCTTTTTTGGTCAATGACTTGAATTTTTTTGGAACATGACTTGCGTTTTTTAGTTGATGACTTGTAGTTTTGGGTCGATGACATGCATTTTTTGGTTAATGATTTGTAGTTTTTTGGACGATGGCTTGCATTTTTTTATCGATGACTTGCATTTTAGGGTCGATGACTTGCTTTTTTTGGCCGATGACTTGTATTTTTCGTAGATGACAAGGTTTTTTGGTCAATGACTTGAATATTTTTGGACGATGACTTGCATTTCTTTTATCGATGACTTGAATTTTTTGCCGATGACTTGCATTTTTTGGTCGATGATAAAGATATTAGCTTCGTCATCAATATCTCCGGTCCTTAGTAAAGCCTGACTGTATTAAAAAATGTTTTGGAATCCTTGATACCAGGGCTATGCAACATACTAGGTCCACTTCCCCCACATGTTTATTTTTGCACAGATTTATACAGAGTACAATTTTTTTTGCTAGTTTGAAAAAAATTAGCTTCATCGTTCCAAAGGTTACACGATCGTAGCGAAAACTGTTTTGGAGTCCTTGATCCAAAAGCTATACAGCCCACTACATCCAAAAACCGCATCTTTTTAAATTTTATCGAATCTTGCTCGATTTATATGGAGCACTTTTTTGCTAATTTGAAAAAAAGTTAGCTTGGTCGCCTCTACCTATTAAGTTCGTTAAATCGGAAAACTACTGTATTTTGTATATCAATGCTTTACATTTCAGCCTATCAGACTTTAAATTTACAAAACGTTAATTGAATAATAATTAAGAATGATTTTATATTTAAAAAAACAGATACCTGCGGAATTAATTAAAAATGTAAACAAATGTTACGGAAGTTAAAAATGTTTTATTTTGTTTATGATGATGATGATCTTGTTGATTACAATATTTGTGATAAAAGTAAGTACAGCAAGGTAATATGATGATTTTAAATTTTTTTTTCTTTTTTGAATGGAAAAGTATCGAATAGAATACAGTTTATGGCGTCACCATACTTAGAAAAGCGGGGGGTTCCCGCTTTAACTTTTGCGATAAAAATTCCTAGGATTCCATGGTAATAAAATGACCAACTTATGTTCAAGATGTGGTTCAACTCAACCGTTGTTGAACTTTTGAATTCAACTAATAAATACGTCCATATAGAATGGAAATATAAGCGGCTTATGGTCATCATCTGCTCCCCACAGATAAGATTAACGTAGCCATTATTGTTGGAATTTTTTGGAAGGAACCTCAGGGAAATATGATTCCTGTCTTGACGAATAAGGGTGCGAAACTGTAGACAACGTAAACAGATAAGTACACAGAAAATCTTTTTCAGAATCTCGAATAATAATACGTGATCTTAAATAGGTTTAGCAGTTATCGATATCTCTGATAATAAAAATGTGGAAAACGAAACCTACTGGTTTCAGGGTAAAACTAAACTACCATGATTGTAATCAGGAAGTGATTCTAGGTCAATTGATGTAAATAAAACCATTAACTCTATATACAGAAAATATAATCAATATATCCCATTTTCATTGGTAATAAATGCCATTAAATGCCATTTTCGTCATTCATTTCAAACATTTTTGAATTATAATTCCATTGAATTCCTTATAACACGTCCATTAAATGTCGGAATTGAAATATTATCGATTGAGTAACATGTGCTTGAATTCAATGAACTAGAAGTTCCAAAAATAATATTCCCAAGCAGGCAAACATGTTTACTTTACATATCTATTTCTGTAGGTAGTATGTGCTTCAAATAATAATTAATATTTCAGACTTTTTTTGATTGTTTTAAAATGCAAAAAAACGTTTAAAAATTTTTAAATATTGTTTAAACGCATTATTGGAATAGTTTTTAAGCAAATGGAAAAAAGAAAAAGAATAATAATAACAAATAATAATAAAAACAAAATAGTTTAAAAAAATTATTCGAATAAATTGATATGCAAAAATCATATGTTATTTCCACTTCTAAAAATATAATCGCATTTATTATACTCTATGCTCTACTATATACAGTACGGAATATTTACAAATGAGCACTTCCAATAACAATTACATTTTTTTGATGACTGAACGGATTTTTGAATTTTCCATTCAGCGACAAATTTTTCAGACTCGTTCGTGAGGTGGTCTGTTGACATTACTCTCTCTCTAAGAAGAATCCAGTCCGTTCAAAAATGAGTGCAAGGCTGTTGCTGTGGACATGGTATGCAGTGATACCACATTCGGTGCTGTTCCATAAACTAACCCACAAGTCCTGCCTAGCCGGTATCTGGTATCACACTTAAACTATGACACTTCCTTAGAATTAGGCTGAAAATCAGCTTGAAAGTTTTATTGTTCGACCCAAAAGTTAGTAACGACAGTTGCTATAGACAGTGTAAGAACAGGTTGGCTGCTGGGCTTGGATAAGGCCAGTTTAAGGTTAGTTAATGGGCTTATTACAGGGCACTGCTAGATTAGATCGCTGACAAGGATCTGAAACAGATCCCAGCCGGACTATTACAGCGTATGTTGCGATCAGGAGGAATTGGAGACTATTGAATACCTCCTCTGTAACTGTCCAGCCCTTAGTAGGTTGATATTGAAGACCATTGGCAGGGGCTTCTTTGTGAGTTTGAATTCTGTGTCGAGAGCCGACATCAAGGCTCTCCATAGATTCATTATTAGTTTGAACTGGTTGAGAAGTGCCAGGGCTTCAATAGTGTAGTCGCGCTCTCTTGCGTGTTTTGTTAGTCTGTGTAATTCCTCCGCTCCCTTATTCTCCCTTTCCTACTTCCTCTCCACTTTCCCTATCTCCCCTATTATCCTCTTCCCTTTAGGACGTTGTACAAATGGGTCAACCGGACCTGCGGATACTGCACTTGTCTCAATTGGCAAGTACACGTCCTTAAACCTAAACCTGAACTTATTAACGACAATTCCGTTACACTATCAGGAAAAGGTAAGCCAAATGAGAGAAGTCTGTGTTAAGACAGAGGCGGTCATTGGATAACTACAATCTCTATGCAAATCATTTGCAGATAAGGGAAATCTCTTCTTTTGTCTTCTCATTAATCAATGACCCACAAGGATTGCTACAGTGATCGAAATTTCAGTACGATTTAATTTAAGTAGTACTTGATTGATACGTTTCCTATCAAATTTAGGTCAAGTGAGTTCGGATAAAAATCTGCGGCGAATAAATATATTTCTCTAATAAACAGACTAATGTAGGTAAGACGTACATATATCTTTATTCGTGTGTAGATTAGTATTCGGTATCAAGATTCTCAGCTACACAATTACCTGAAACATTCTCAGGACCTAGAACCCATATTGGACCAAAACAGTCGTAATAGACAATCAAAAGAGTCGTGGCTTATGCCAGACAGCTTAAAGTTCGAACTTCAAAGATATCGGTTTCCAGCCAGAAAGGATGGATATACCAGTAGTGGAAAATCTTTTACTGAAACATCCCTATGACCAGTAACTCATATTGAACCAAAATAAAACAGCCATAAGAGTTGATCAAAGGCTTCGCGGCACGTATGCCGTATCGAACTCGACACGAATCGTATACCTGCCTGGCTATCAGAAAAGATGGAAATATCTGAAGCGGAAAATCTTTTACTGAAATATTCCAATGACTAGTAACTCATATTCAACCAAAACAAAGCAGTCATAAGAGTCGATCAAAGGCTTCGCAGCATATGCCAGACAGTTTAAGCCTAAAAGGCGAACTCGAAAGGTATCGGATGCCTGCCTGGCTGTCAGAAAGAATGGAAATATCAGATGTGTATAATCCTTTTCTGAAACATCCCTATGACCAGGAATCCATTACCAGAACATAGACCAAAACAAAACAGACTTAATAGTCGATCAAAGACTTCGCGGCATATGGCAGACAGTTTAAACCTAAAAGTCGAACTCGGAAGGTATTGGATTGTTGTCTGGCTGTCAGAAAGGATGGAAATGCCAGTAGTTAACAATATTAATAACAATAACAATATTAATAACAATATTAATAATCAAATAACCTTAAGATGCGGGCTTCTTGGGGACGATTGCTGTAGACTGTCTAATGGTGAAGGTATAGCACTGGCCTCGTTCCCTTGCCCTTCGCATCTTGAGTTTAAATCAAATGTCCCCAAACACTACTCCCTCTTTCCACCTTCCTATTTTCCTAAACCTGCACAATGCACTGCATGAGTAGGGGCCATCCCCTGGTTTTACCAAAAAAAATTTTACTCAGCATCAGTTTCGAAGAGCGATTTATGGCAGTGATCTCCACCTGGAATATGCATTAGAAGTGAAGAAGACAGTGAGATACGGTAAGATTAAGTTATTCGGAGAAAATTCCACAGTCACCCTTATTCTTGAGCTTAGAAATGTCCGTATAGACATCGACAGAGTTCCTAGAGCGGAAAAGTCTTTCCTGTATGGAATTCTAATATGAAATCTCCTTTAAAGACTCAACTCAGTCGAGTTATAATAAATTTCATTCAAAGTCTGGGGATCCTCAGAGAGAATATTTGAGTGTTTAGAGGGAATTATGTGCCAACAAGACGAGACATTTAATCGCATTGCCACAAGTGCTGCATGATTGTTATCGGCAGGTTTAGGTTTAGTCAAATTGACCAATTGTACAAACGTCTTTAAGAGGAGAGGATAATAGAAGAGATAGGGAAAAAGGAGAGGATGTAGGGAAGGGGAGAATAAGGAAGCGGAGGAATTATACAGACCAACAAACACACAAGAGAGAGCGCGACTACACTAATGAAGCCCTAGCACTTCTCAACCAACTCGACCTAATAATGAATTTGATGTCGCTCTCGACACAGAATTCAAACTCTCAACCTACTAAGGGCTGGACAGTTACAGAGGAGGTATTCAATAGTCTCCAACTCCTCCCCATCGCAACATACGCTGCAATAATGCGGCTGGGATCTGTTTCAGATCCTTGTCAGCTATCTAATCTTGCAGTGCCCTGTAATAAATCCAATTACTAACCTTTAACTAGCCTTATTCAGCAGCCAACCTGTTCCTACACTGTCTATAGCAGGGCATAGACACCTAGAAACATAACAATCCGATCCATTCCTCCAACGCCTCTGCTCTTCCCCTTGATCCATCCATTGATGAGGCCGTAGAGGTGGCAGATTGGGGGACCAGGACCAACTATTAAATCGCCCTCAGAAAATGAACCTAACCTAGTGAGAGCATCCGCCGTCTCAATACCGAGTATTCCGCTATGGCCCGGAACCCAGCATAGACGGATTCGGTCTAGTCGAAAAGTCCTTAACGACTCTTTGCACTCCCGAACGAGCCGTGATTTGCACCAGACCGACGCAATGGTTCTTAAGGCAGCGTGACTGTCAACGAAGACCGTGTAAGATTCCGAATCCGAAGTAGGCAGGTTTCCTCGACTTCTATTTTCAATCAAGCGGCTTTTACACATAGCGATATCAAACTTAATTTGTTTTCTCGTCTTTTATTGTATGATTTTAAATGACGCAAATTATAACCTGGTATCAAACAAAATCAGTATTAAGAACCGCAAAAGATCAATAATTATAGATTAAAGCTCATTTCCAACCTCAACGCTAACTGACTATAATCTTCATATCAGTAGCTTATGTCATAAATACACCTGCGGTGTCATAATAAAATTTTCCGTTCATCTGATTAAATTATTTCACTGCGTCCAGTCAGTCACGACGTAAACAACACGTTGTGACGAATGCATTGGCTTTAAGGACGTGAGGTGTGTGATGGGAAGGCGTTTTCAAATGCTACATTTTAAGAACATTTGCAAAAATTATTTCACATTTGTCAGTTGATTTAAACGAGCCCTGAATATTTATTGCCCGTTTAAGCAAAAAACCGAACTTTGTTTTGATTTTATTTGAAATAAAAATTCAAATATTTTCTGATTTAATTATTTATAGGCAGACGTAAGAATTGAAAATAAAAATGAAATAAAAGAAAACAGAGCGTGTTTCAAATAATTTATAAAATTCAGAGAAATTTTTATTTTACTTTAAAGGTTCTTTAAAGTTTGGGTTTCATTTTCGAAAGGTGTTTTTTGAATTTTCAAAAAAAAAGTTCAAATTTGCCCACTATCTGGGGGCACAACCTCAGATTTTGTTGAAGATGATTCTGATACTAATTCCGATGGAAGTGGTGGTAAAGGAGCTGGTGAAAGGGAACTTTATGTGGTAATTTGAAAAGGGTCTTACTAAATACATACATAATTGGTCATTACAACTCTTCAGTCAGGATTACGAGTTAGTTTCTCACACCACTTATGTTGTGTGTGTTAATTTTATACATGAGTGGCGGGACCTACAGTTTAAAGTCGATTCCGAACAACAGATTTTTGAGAAACTTTGCATGGCAATTTTATTTACTCTCAGAGTTTTTGCCAGAAATCTGCTGAGAGGAAGTCGCCTAAGAAATACTTTTTGTATTTTATTTTGATGTCTGGCCTGGGGCTTTTCGTCTATTAAGCCAACACACTACTTACTAGACCACGTCGACTTCTTAAGGGTCTTACTAGAATAGCGAAATTTGAACATGGAAGTGTTCTGAGAGTTGTCGGCTTAAGCATACATATTTATGTACACTAAGTCCTGTTTTCACAGACTACGATCAAGGATTGTGACTTCGACAAGCTGTCCTCGGTAATCTGCTTGGCAAACACGCGTTGTTTCTTTCTCTTTATGGCACTTTTTCCGTTTTTTTTATTAATGCTCGTAGCGCTCACCATGTCATTAATTTACGCAATCCTTGGGCCAATAAAAACCCATAAATAGACTATTTATGACATTTAATTTAATTTCTTTAAAAAATCATAATCTTTTATTAACGAAAAAATATACCCGCATATCGATCGATATTAACCATTTTATATTAGCCATTATCATAAATTTGAACTGCTTTTAAAATTTATAACTTTCGAAGTACGAACGCTTGATTGATAAAAATATAAAAAAATTTCTCTAATTTATAGAGAAGAAAAAAATTATAAATCGAATAAATTATGGCTTCTTTATTCGAATGCAACGATATATAATAGAATATACAACAATGTGTACATATTTTTATTGTTTGAAAAACCTATTTTTAGGTGTCTGGTGTCTGTAGCCTAGCTATTAAGGTCCAAAATTACAGGAAGTTCGTGCAGTGCTAATAAAAGTTTTAGCGTGGTGGCCGTAAATCTGCACGCTATGAAGGGTAGGTTTGTTCTTAAAGCTTTATATGACTTCTATAGAAATATCGTATAGTTAAACGTACGTTTGTGACATTCGGGAAATTTTGAATTTGATTTATACTCTGCTTTCCAATATCAAGGTTTCTGATTATATAAAAACAACCTTTGGATTGCATAGGTATTATAAAATATACTTTCCAGACAGACACAAAGAACTTCCGAAGGGATGTTCTAATGGCATATTGTGGTGTCTCTATTTTTGGTAATATTTTAAAAAGAGGGAAAGCAATGAATCCACTCTATGTGTTCTATAATTGTTCGACATTATATCAGTGGCACTCTTGGGATGTTTGATAAGAGGAGACATACACTGTTTTGTTATTTTAATCCAAAGACGGTATTCGACATGAGTTTAGTTTGCCTTTTCCCATTTGACAACACTGTCCTTGAGTACCTTCCTGAACCCTATGGCTGTAAATAAGACTGGCCTCATATCTTGTTTTCTAAGTGCAAAATGAACAATAAAAAATTACAATGAATTGTTCTAAGTTAGGTTAGGTTAGCAGGTACCTTTCCGTTCAGCAAGGCAAGTTCATTCTGGGGCTCATATGGCCCATTATGTCACCCAGTGAAACTGTTCTAATTTGACAACTTAGGGTTTGCATCCCAGAGAGCGGAGATTAATTTCTAAATAGTCTCCTACTAAAGCAGCCTTTGAGCCATAGCTCCATTGAATGTTTTAAAGACCACTCTAGTACCGCCAATTATGATTTTACTCTAGTGAATGACAAAGAAATGACAGAAAAATCACCATCTTCGTTTGCCATAACCATCCAGTCATCCTCAGCCTGGGGTCTCTATCTTAAATGTTTGCTGTGGTAAATCCCATACACATACATACATATGTATGTAGTTGCAGATTGAAATTATATTTCAAGTAAAGTATGCTGCAGCCTTTATGATGCTCCCTCAATTGAGCTGTGAAGTTTTAGGCAACTTTATAAAACTTTAACTGAATGCTTAACAGATTATCTAATTACTGGTGAGCCAACAAAGACTGGCACATCTGTACGACCAACTGTAGCCAACGGCGTGCTCAAAGAATACCCCACTCGCTTCCTTTAGCATTGTCGTAGATTGTATAAGATTGGGAAACAGATCCCAGTTTAGTTTAGATGACAATTGTGCAACGGTTTATTAAATTGGCAGTTATTTTGTTCGTCTTGTAAGATTATCACAATGGGGCTGTTACTTCAAACGAAATGGATTGCACAGTAGTAGGTTACATTATTCTTACCCATC
This sequence comes from Sarcophaga variegata, assembly GCA_932273835.1. Taxonomy (NCBI): domain Eukaryota; kingdom Metazoa; phylum Arthropoda; class Insecta; order Diptera; family Sarcophagidae; genus Sarcophaga; species Sarcophaga variegata. Next base: position 115,673,255 of record OW026360.1, read on the forward strand.
ACTGACTGCTGCAGCCTCCTTAGAATATGAAAAGATATCCTCGATCCATTTTTATGTAGAAATTAACCACACATTCACTTCACTTTGTTATTTTCCATAATTTACACTTTTCTTGTTTAATTAACTTGTGCTCAAACAAACGATCTGAAAACGTTATGCCAAACTACAAATCCCGCCAATTTGTTTGCATTCTTACTGTTGCCAACCTTAAAATTTCAATGAAAAAGCGCTTAATCGTGATCAAAGCAGTGGCAAGCTTGTGTCACTGTCACAAATATTTACATTGTTTTGACATTTCTTATAAGAATTTGATTTGTTGTTGTTTATAGTGCAGACAAGCAGAGGAAAAAAGTGAAAATTTACTCATTTTGTTCATACGGCTTTTATAAAAATTTCAATTATTTGCGAATAATTTTTGACAATTTTAATGAATTTAAAAAACGATAATAAGCAAACAAATAAAATCAATTGAAAAGATCAAAATAACAACAACATTTTAACATAAATATTTACGAAAATGCATGATTTCTAAAGAGTTTTAATGACGCAAATTTTTCTCTAACGGAAAGGAAATCAATTACAGCACCTTGTCGTTGTAGGATCCGCATTATTTTTTGATTATTTTGCAACAATAACAAAAGAAAAGAAGAAAAAAATACAAATTTTATTTTGTTAAAAAAAAAAATAAAAACAAAAATAATCTTAACAATAAACAAAAACAACAAACAAAACATAAAAAGTAAAACTTTTTATATAGCCCATAGAAGAAGATTATTTTTAGAAACAATACGTCAGAACAAAAGCCTTTTTAAGTGAAAGGGGAAGGAGCAGACACCGGGTTAAGTACAAGTAATTGTTCAAATTTCAATTTCAATATACTGTAGTCGTTTATTTAAATATTTTGTTTTGTTTTTTACAGCTATTGATGGCAGTAATTGTTCTGGGCCTTCTGTAGGATTTGTTGTCTTAACAGTAAAATTAACTTCATAAACATGTTGCCAAGAGGGGTGGAATTTGTGAAAATTTTACATTCCAAACAACGTATTATAAGTCAACGTGCTGTTAGTCAATTTAAAAGCCAACTTTTAACTTTAAAATGTAGCCGGCAAATCGATGAGAGCAGCATCAGCAATAAGATCAACAAAAATGTTCTTATACTTCAAAGGCTATACACTACCAAGGATAAGGTAATCAGATTTTGTTACAGGCTCATGCCAGCGCCACAAATTTAATCGAATAAGTATCAGCAGGGTGTCGATATTTATTACGATGTATAACGTAAAGGATCCTTACTAACCTCTATTTGTATTTACATTCGCGAAACATGAGGCTTTCTGTGTTAAATGCCAGGGGACCTTTGAATCGAACTTCTTTTTGTACACCGCAATTTTCAAGCGATTCTAAATAGTTATTTTGCTATGTTTAACTACTTAGCCACGTCTAACTCCTTTCTGCAATACTTGGAAACCACTCTTATCGACGATATGGCTCCTTATAATATTTTTAAAACTTCTACTAGGTACTTCAGGTCGAACCATATTTAGGTTTCGCTAGGATAGACTGTGCTGTGGTATACATATTAAAATTTCAGACATTGGATCCTCGTATAGGCTAATCACTGCACTGTTTTAATGCCAGATCTCATGGTTATGTTGAAATTAGTACAGTACTTGTAGGGTGGTGGGATTTTCCCCCAAAATTCCTGGACAGTCCCTCTTCGATCAGGTCTCTTACAAATGTCACTTCAACGTACGTCCTTAAAAGCTTGGGATTTTTTAGTGAAATTTCGGATGATTCAAAGGAACCCTTATATTTATTCCAGGGCGGCGAAATATCGTCAGAAATTACAGGTCTGGTACAAAGCTCCCAATCTTCGACATGTTATAGGGTATGGCTCAGTTTGATTGGGTATTCCTTGGGAGGTACGTGTAATATTGCTAGGCTCTGCTACAATGAAGGAAGAGGACTGATTGTCTTCGTACCTCAAATCATTTGGTCATCCATCGGTTACGATTGTCACAAGATCGTTTTCTATAGCGAATGTTTGATCCCCTGATTAAATATTGAATTATGGCATCACAATAGGCATTAGGTATTGAAGTAGTATGTATACTTCTGTCTTCCTCTGTAATTTTGATTATCATTTATCCCGCAATCTTTAGAACGTTACATATAAACTACGATATTTATTCACATTGATTAATTGATTTTGTAAATTGATTTTTATGCTTAAAGGTTATCGCTGCTCCAGTTTCACAATCATCTTCATCAACCATTCGAAGTGATACCTCGACAACACAAACAAAAACTACAAAGAAAACTGCTACCGAACCTAAAAAATCAATAAGTGAAACTGAAACAACAGCGATAGACCAAACAAAAACTCCAGGTGCGAAAGAAATCAAAAAATACGAAGTGGAAACTTCTAAGGGCATATTATCGATAACCACGACAATTGAAGACTCAAAAATCAATGACATTGTGTTCGAAAAAACTAAATCGGGTTCGAAAAAAACACAAACATCAACGGTGGCAAAGTCAAGTAAAAAATCAACACAAGCGATAAAGCCACCTACAACTGAGGAAATTGTAAGTGAGGTTGCAAAAGAAACCAATAAAATTACCGGCTCTAAATTAGATGCCGCTATATCAGATATGGTTAAGCAGGCGGTCAAAAAAGATGCAGGATCCAAAATGATGGTTATCGATGTGGTTACGGGTAAACCAGCTGCAAAAGTAACTGCTGTTGGTATAGTTTCTGGTGCGGCGACGTCAGATATTAAAACAGCGCCAGTAAGCATTAAAATTTGTTAAATCTGTTAAAAGTGATTACAATTACTAACATTACTCCACTTGCTATTGCAGAAACGTGTCAAAGTTGATTTGAATCGTTCATCCTTGGAACGAAACTTTATTACACCTGCTCGTGCTATGAGTGATTTTTTACTTAAAGCTTCCGATTTGGAAGCATTACCAAAAATCAAACGACGTTCTCCATATGAACAAGAACCACCGATTACAGTTTATTGGCGCAAAGATGTAGAGGCTAAGGCAATTGAAATTTGGGGCTCCAAAGAAAATCTCATTAAAGAGAGTCTGAAACGTGAAATTGAACGTAAAACCCATCAGCAAAGTGAGTTTGAAAAGCTTTTTGTGGTAGATAATGAACTAAGAATTCCTGTCTTCAAACAGATATATTTACGGTTAAAAGAAGGCTACGTGATTATCGTAGAGAAATCGGTTCTAGAGCGGCTGTGTATGATGATGAGCCCGGTCTAAGAGGCAAGTCGGCCCAAGTTGTTTTAATAGCCATTGCCATGTAAGTTTTTAAGTAATGGATTTATGGATTTAATTAAGCATTTGCTAATGCAACAATTACTTTTTAGCAATGGTTTAAATTTTCTATTTAAAGTTGGCGGTTGGCTATTCTCAGGTTCGCATAGTATGTTTGCTGAAGCTATACACTCTTTAGCCGACACCATCAATCAGTGTATATTGGCCTATGGCATACACAAATCTACACAAATGGCCGATTCGGATCATCCCTATGGTTATACAAATATGAAATATGTTTCTTCTTTAATTTCGGGCGTAGGTATATTCTGTGTAGGCACGGGTTTGTCATTCTATCATGGCATTACGGGCCTAATGCATCCTGAACCCATGGAGAATTTCTTTTGGGCCTTTTTCATATTGGGTGGCTCTCTGGTATCCGAGGGTGCTACCCTCTTAGTGGCCATGAATGAAGTTCGAAGATCTGCTAAATTAAAGGGTATATCATTCAAAGATTATGGTGAGTGCTAGCGAAACGTTTGAAAAAACTGTTTGTATTAATAGCCAATACTTGCAGTGATACAAGGTAAAGATCCTTGCGTAAATGTGGTATTAACAGAAGATGCTGCCGCTGTTACTAGTGTAGCTGTAGCAGCCGGTTGTATGGCTCTCTCTACCATAACCGGTTCTCCTATTTATGATGCTGTCGGTTCCTTATTAGTGGGTAGTATTTTGGGCGCAGTGGCTTCCTTTATTATTTACACAAATGTAGCGGCTTTAGTGGGGCAGTAAGTATTTTTTCTCGTTTATTCTTTTAATATTTTTTTCTATTCTTCCTTTTTAATTCCATTTTTAAGATCAATACCCAGAGAACAATTGGATCGCATTAATTCGGAATTGGAAAGTGATGTAATGATTAGAGCAATACATGATGTTAAAGGCATAGACATTGGCAATTCGTTAGTGCGTTATAAAGCTGAAATGGATTTTGATGGTCGCGAATTAACCCGCTCGTATTTAGATAAACAGGATCTTAATGAATTGTTAAAGGTTGGTTATGAAAAGTTCTTTACATCAAAGGTGTAGTAAAAGGAAAACACGCGCCTTGGTGTTAGTAGCTTTTCGAACAAAACAATACACATTTCTTTGCATTTCTTTTTACTATACCTTCTTGCTAGAATTACACTGAGCGCCAAAAGTGAGTAAACACCACTGAAATAATTAATTTTCTTAAGATAGCGAGATATGTAAATGAGAATAGTCGAATAAATTTGCTAAAATAAAAACGCTTATTTATTACTTATAAAATGTTAAAACAAAAACAACAATTAATGATAAAGGAACTTTTTTTATACTTAAGAACAAAACTGTTTTATACTTAAGGACAAAAGTGTTGACTCACTTACGGCGCTCAGTGTATAACATTATTTCCTTGCTTTTTTTCCCAGTAACTAACCAACTTATTTGTTTGTTTATTGTTTTTTTAGACGGTGAAATCATTCCAAAATACTGATGAACTGGAACAATTTCTATTAAATCATGGTGAAAATATTGTCGATTTAATGGGCGGTGAAATTGATCGTATTGAAATGAAACTTAGGGTATATATTTTTAATTTATTCACATCTTACGTTTTACTCTTCAGTTAAATAACTTTGTGTATTTCTTTTTGTTTGTTTTTCTTTGCAGAAAAAATTCCCTGAAATACGCCATTGTGATTTGGAAATTCTTTAAATGTTTATAATCCAAAATTCCAATTGGTTTCATTTTAATTTTTACTCCTTTTATTAAGAAACGTTGTTGCTTTCTTTATTTGCTTTAAGCTTAGAGTTATTAAAGCCATTACTTTTTGCGTTTTTTACATATACTTACTTACATACGTTCATATATAGTAAATCGTTAAAAATAGGTTTTCAAATTTCCTTATTATTTTATTATTAAATTATGATGATTATTTATTTTAAATACGGAACTGTTTTGTATTAATACACTTACTTAACAATTTTCTTTTTCTTTTTTTTTTTTTTGTATGCATAGACAAAAGTTATTAAAATTATAATGTTTGTACTGTATTTCTGTAAATAGATGACTGTTCTTCGATTAAAAAAGAAAAACAAAAATTGCATTCTATTTAAATAATTAATTAATTAATTTTATCAAGAGGACAATATATTTTTGTTTTCAATAAATAAAAAAGAGTTTTATAATAGAAATCATAATAAAATTGAAGATATGTAATCTATCATTTTGGATTAAGGTGACCCGACCTTACGCCATTGGATTAATTGTAGAATTGTGTTAATATATCCTTACTTATAGCCAGAATAAAAGATTTGGTACTGTGACCCTGTAAGATATGTTAAACAAGAGATAAAAAATCCTTAAATATCACTACATCGTGATTAATGGAAACTAATTAGAAGTACTAATGAATTCAAAAATCCATCTAATGTAAACGGATGCTAGGAAGATCAATACACTAAGAAAGATTCGTATGTATCAGGCTATGTGGCTTAAGGTATAAAGCAAACGTTAAATATTTTGTGATCATGTTTCATTAAAGCGAAGTATTAGCTCGAACGAACATGAAGATAAGATTCTTTTTCATCAACCTATGATCCGAAAGTGATAAAAAATTTAACAAGTTCTGGATCCAGTTTGATACCAAACAGAATTTATAACGAAGGTATAAAAGTTGAACATAAATAGGCACTAAAGCGATCATTAAATTAAGAAAGGTCCTATGCAGGAACCTCTGTTCGAACAACAGTAATAGGCAAAGTAAGGTTAAGTCTGATCTTTCTCTACTTGAATGTATTTTCTAGCAGTTATGTGAAAGACAAATTTTGTTGCCTGAACTAGATCTTAACCTCCATATGCAGAAAACTGCCACGAAAACTATTTAGTCCAGAGATCTTTTAAGATGACAAAGAAACCCTAGAAGCTGTGGAAGAATTGCACGTTTGATTGAAATTTTTAAGACTCGATGTCAGATTCTGGTCCAGCATCAGACCTACGTACATCTACTACATCATCTCTGAAATCAATAGGCACTAGATCTAGAGTATTGCTTTTATTGTGTACCATTTAATTTTGAATTTCTAATTGTTTTTATTTATTTTAATTATTGTTATATCAAATTTTTATTCACTACTTTCCCTTCTTCTTTCGTCCACCGCTGCCACTAGCTTTGTCATCGCCACCAGTTTTTTGCATTCTACCAACTTGCATGTCCTTAAGTTTACTTTGTAATTTCTTTTTGGCTTTTTCCAATTCCTCCTCCTGTCTAATCGTTTTAACCGGCTTTGGGTGTAAGAATTGTTTACGTTCTGATTTCTTAGCAGCTTCACCACAGCCATGTACTTCAGGTAAACCATGTTTAAAACAATAACGCTTTTGGCAATAGTCACAATTCTGGCCCATTAGTGTAGTTTTAGTTTTGCAACGGCCAAAATCACACAGATTGTCTACATCTTTGACAGCCGTTAAAACATCATCTAATTTCATTTCTACCACCTTGCTGGGTATTTTCTCTAACAGTTCCAAAGTATTATTAGTGCCATAGTCGGGTTTTTTGCCAGGTTTTGCAGGTGGAAATAGAGGGGGTTCATTTGGTTTGTCTTCTTCTGCAGCGGTTGATGTGGAGGGAGAAGAATTTTCTGTAGTTGGTAAGGAAGAAGGATTTGTTGTCGTTTTTTCTGTAAATATAATTCTATTTTTTATTTTCTTTCATGTTTTAAAATATTTCCATTTAATTTACCAGCCATTTAACTAAGATGTGATGCGATTTGTTTACAATTTTTCTAAATTTTTTTTTTTGTATTTGTTTACCTTTTCAATACCATTTCATATGTTTTTGACAATTAAATTCTTATTGGCACAAAAGTTCAATTGTATGTATAACAGTTATGCCAGTTACAATGTCAACAACAATGTCATTTGCAGCTGTTTTTGTATAAATTGTGTTTTTTTATTATTATATTATTGGTTGATTTTAGTGATTAAAAAAATTTTGTTTTACATTTCAATTAATTTATTATTTGCCAGTTGAAAAATAGTTTATTTTTTTAAATATCTACACCAAAATGACACTGGATGCAAATAAAACAGATGAAAAGATTCTAACAACCATACAGCAGGAATATAAAATTTTGGCGGAGTAGTAAGTTTTGCTTTTAATCCTAAAACGGGTTTTGAATGAAAGTTTTAATAAAATTATTAATTATTTGCAGTAAAATGGTGGAATCGGAAAAAATTGGAGGCGTTTACGTTATACCTTCATTTGGAAATTCACTGTGTAAGTCATTTGTGTTTCAACATGTCTGCAATAAGTGCAAACCATTTGGAGTCCTATTGCACTCTCTAGTGAAATGCTTTGCGGGATAAATATGGTACAGGGGATTCAAAGTCATTGTCCTTTTGTTGGCATTGTATTAGGCTAAGCATTAATCGGTAATCTTGTCATCTCTTTTGTGTGATTGCTTTTATGGTGTGGTGCGCGGATTCCAAGGAGATCGCTATGAAAGGGTGTTAATTTTTGCACGGACATAGGTATACAGTACTCAAGGCATGGTCGTTTTTTGTAATATTCTTTAGGAAGATTGCGGAAGATAAGCACATTGAGGATTTTATATCATTGCAGCTGTTGCCAGTCAGCAATGCTTTATCAGACAAGCTGTTGTTTCTTCGAATTTAGTAGATATTTGTACGGATAAAGGACGAAACTTAGAAATATTTGTTCCTGAGAACAAGAGCAGTTTTGGTAATGAAAAGCATCTAGACCTTAGAAGTTTCTGCATATAAAACTAACTTTGTATTGCAAAGGACATAACCCCAAATTTACTAACCTAAACGGTCTAGGTTAGACCATAGGTAGTAGTAGGTAGTGTGTTGGCTTATTACACGTAAGGCCGCGGTTCAAACCCCAGGTCGGATATCAAAACGGAATGTGAAAAAATATATCCTCGGCGACTTCCTCTCAGCAGATCCGGGCAAAAACTCAGAGTAAAATAAAATTGCATTGAAAAATTTCTCAAAACTCTGTCGTTCGGAATCGACTTTAAACTGTAGGTCACGCCACTCGTGTATAAAATTAACACACACAACAATGGCCAATTATGTATGTAAACGGAACACAGTTGCAGCTGGACGTCTAGGCTAAATATTGCGTTCTCATACAGTTTACGACATAACTTTTGGCCCTAATTTTCAACTGAAATTAGGCGTAAATTATTGATCATGAAAGGAATGTCAGAGAGGACCTAATGGCGTCAGGGTGTATACGCTTATTTATGACTATTTCTTGTCAGTTTTCAAGGCTGTTCCTCTATTAATAGGATTTAATCTTGTAATAAAATTAAATAAAATTTCAATGTTTTTAGTGTGGTTTGGCGTAATATTTGTTAGACAAGGTTTTTATAAAGAGGCTGTATTTCGTTTCAACATATTATTGCCTGACAAGTTTCCAGATGATAAAACAGTACCGGTAAGACTTGAATAGAAATCAACTTTCCGTGATTACAATAAAACTTTTTGTAATTTGCAGACGGTTATATTTCAAAGTGAAATTTTCCATCCCTTAATATGTCCTTTCACCGGCACATTGGACCTTACTTTTGCGTTTCCCCAATGGCGTTGTGGTGAAGATCATATTTGGCAACTTTTGAAATATATACAGGCCATATTTTTGGATCCAGCCGAGTGTGTTCGTGTCAGTACTCAGACTCCAATTAAATGGCAAAATAAAGAGGCAGTTGAGTTATTAACACAAAATCGTGCTGGGTTTATAGCGCGTGCCCAGGAAAATGTTACGCTTAGCAAAGAACATGTTTATGATGAACCACCAACCGATGATCCCCATTATATAGCATTTGAAGAGTATAATGAAGAAGTGCATGGGCCTGTAAAGGAACGCATAAGAGAGGGAAAAGAACCCACTGCTGGTACGCCCACAATACAATCTAAAGGCCTATCTTGGGTAAAAGAAGGCGAGTACACACCCTTAAGTATGGAGTAGCAATAGAAAAATGTAATTTTATTTATAGTAAGTTTTTCTTCTTTTCTTATATTTTGTCGAATGTTTTATTCATATAACAATATATACATAAACGTATATTAATATTTAGTTAGTATAGATTATTATTATTGTATTTCCTTATTAGAGTTTATACCATAACGTTGTGTATTGTCTATCCAATCATTTTGTAATAAAAGTTTTTCATCTTTCCACCATATATGGGAAGGTGCATTATGTTCACCATTTTCAAATTCGAAGTATTTACTCAATTCTATCGATAACTTTGATCTTATCAAACCTATATTACCTACTTTTGGCCAGGCCGGATGATAAACACGTCCCGTTTCGGGATTCATATAGATTTGTGAGGGTTGAAAATCAATTTGTAAAATATCACCCGCATGATTATATTGAAGTTTATCACAGCCTTGTGCATTTGCCACAACGTGAGTAAAAACTATGGGAGTATCGTCACATCTAATAAAGTTACGTTCTCTGCCGCAGGGTGACAAGTATGGAAAGTCTTGTTTATAACGTTTGCTATCGTTGAACTTAACGCGATCAAAAAAGAATTTCAAAAACTTTTTCTCCTTAAAACATGAAGTAAAATTTTTCATTTTTGCATCGTCTAGGAATAGCTGCACAAAGGGAAAATTATTGTCAGTTAATAGCCAGATAGAAAACATGAATTCAAACTACCTTACCATTCCTTCATGATCGATATAATAAAAGTATTCTCGTATTTTTGGTTCCGGTTCCTGGCCTTGTATATAACTAACATAGCGTTTTTGTAATTGTAATTTATTATTGCTCCATTTTAATTTGGTTAAATATCTTGTTAATAACATTATAAATGTTTATATAAAATATAAAATATCACTAGCCAGTATTATTTATTTTTGTTTTGCTTAAACTTAATCAGCTGGGTGTAAGAATGACCTCTATATCTAATCTTCAGGTAAATAAGACTTGTCATTCATTATGAGACACAAAAAGTTTAACTGATATATAAATTGAAAAGGTTTCTCATCTGGTGCCGAGTTATTGCCCAATAATCTAACCTAAGGGACTTTTCTTAGTCCATAATTTCAATGTAGGCTATTAACAAATCCCAGTTTATTGTTTACTTTTTCGCTAAAATATATTCACAATTTCTTCAAGTGTAAGATGTCCAATGCAACACTGCAAATTAACCTTCAAAAATGATAGCTGAACTGTTATACAAAAGATTTACAAACAAACAACAAGTGTGCTGAGAAATTAGTCAACAACAAGCAAAAACAACACAGAACACAGATTAGCCTGTGTCAACCGTATCGCAAAATTAAAGAGTTAAAAACAAAAAAGAAATAAATCAAATGAAAAGAAAGCTAATCTAATTAGAATAAAAACAAAATAAGAAAACCAGGAAGAACATACACTGATGGTGTAACAAATAGAAAATTTTATTTTTCGAACATTTCCAAAAAGACAAAGTACCTGAAGTTTTGGCATCATTAACCAATTTCATAATTGAATTAAAAAACAAAAATCTTCTATTTAAGGTAAGACAAAAAACCAAAACAAGCAACAACGATAATAAATCATTTTTAAATAAAAAAATTAAAAAAAAACAGGTTTAAGACGCAATACATGTACATACATATATTCAATTGAAAAGATTAAATCGTAATCTTATTTTAGAACGTGACCCAAAAGCGTATAAATCACTAAAAATAAAAAGAAAACGTCACTATGGCGATCACTTCCATTATAGCAGAGCTATGCATTTATATATTAACTTGGAATGTAGGCACTCATTATCCAGATGAAATCTCTCTCAGTGATATGTTGTCCTTGAATGGCACCAGCAATTGTCCCAACGATAGATTACCGGATATATATGTCATGGGATTCCAGGAGGTCAGCGCCAAGCCAAAAAATCAATTTATCAACATCTTTCAAGATGACCAGTGGACATTGAAAATACGCGAAGAGTTAGATTCGTTTGATTACATTAAGGTGGCTACTGAGCAAATGCAGGGTTTACTAATAAATGTCTGGTCACGTCCAGAGCATGCGTTCCATATGCAGGACATTGAAACGGAAAAGACTAGAACCGGTTTGGGTGGTTTGTGGGGCAACAAGGGAGCGGTTAGTGTACGCATGAGCCTGTATGGCACAGGAATTACTTTCGTTGTTGCTCATTTGGCTGCACACGATTCGGAACTTAAGGAACGTGTTGTCGATTACAATCAAATTGTCGATAATCATCATTATAAAGCCAAAAGATATCGTTCGATATTCGATCATGATGCAGTTTTATGGTTTGGTGATTTAAATTTCCGTTTAAATGGACACGATTCACCCTGGGATGTCAGACAAGAGGTGGAAACCAATAAATTGGCTAGTTTGTTTACGCGTGATCAACTGCAAATGGTTAGAGAAGCTGGCAATGCTTTTGCTTTAATGGAAGAACAACAGCCCACATTTCCGCCTACCTTTAAATTTATTGAAGGCACTTCCGATTATGATCTTAAACGGCGTCCGGCTTGGTGTGATCGTATTCTGTATAGAGTTGTTAAAGATAAATATCCTGACATAGAATTGGAATTGAAGCAGCTTTCCTATAAATCTCATCCCCAATATACAATGTCGGATCATAAGCCTGTAACCGCGGAATTTTTGTATACCATTAAGGCTACCACCCCGAATACGGAGGACATTTATGATATGACGCATGGCAGTTCTGAGACTCCACTCTCCAGTGTAATTATCATTTTATTTTCCTTTTACTTAACTATTATATGTTAACATTTATGTGTTTCTTCTTTTTCTATTCTATTGGTTTTTTTTTCTCCTCCATTTCAATTAACACACACGGCTTTCTTCCTAACACTGATTGGCTTTCCTTTTTTTTATTGTAAGTAGTTCTATTAGAAAATAGATTTGAAAACACCTCTTGTGTAAACAATAATTATACATATATATACTCGAATTATTTTAACTTGAATTTTGAAATTACGTAGAAAGTATAGTCCACATACATTTATTTCCATTAATTGTTTTTCCATTTATGCCTACATTTTGCATCACTGTCTGTGCTAACCCTTAAATTAATGAATGAATCAACAATATATTTTCAGAATATATATTCTATTTATATATCTTCTCTACTGCTTATTAATATTCAATTTTATTACTCTACTTATTAAGCATAAAATATATTTTTATATATATATTCTATTTATACATCTTCTACATCCTAAATGAATCTCTTTACTCACTGTAGAAAACAAATTTAATTTGCTACCAAGAATTTAGTATAATACTGTTGATTAGTTAATATTTTTTTGTTTTAACATATTTATTCGTTGTAATGTTTTATGACTAATAGATTTTTCAATGTCGTGAGATTTATAAAATAAATTAAGGAAACATTTTTTTTAATAATTTTCCCAAGAGTTCTTTGTTAAACAACAAATGTAGCTTTAAATATGTGCTTTTTTAAATGCTTTGTGCAATTGATTCTGCTCCATAATTTTTAACTTTTATTCTCTAATTTTAATAACCAACGGGACTCCCAGCCATCTGTCAATAGCAGTCTTTCACAATAAACAACTTAATCTTAAAGCAATACAAGCTTAATGTATCAGCATCAAATTATAGTTGATTAATAGCTGTTATACTGTTTCTGCTGTAATATTAAACGTGAGTTTTTTTTCAAAATTAACTCATTGATAAGCAGTACAGTTGATACTTATATACATAAGCTTCTACTTTACGTCCACTGTTTCAAAGATAGTAAGTTAGGTTAGGTTTGTCTTAATGACAAGTACAATACTCGAATCAGGGAGGTCACAGAATCCAATAATGTCGGAATTGGATTTGAAATCGATACAAAAATCAATTTGGTGTCATACAATTCAAGATTATCGGTTTTCTTTTCGTACTTCAATAAGTATCGGTTTTAGGTGTGTTACAGAATGTCTTGTTATCGGTTTTGTTATTGGAAATAAACCAAGCAGCTAACATCTGTCTGCTTGTTATATGAAATGAAAACAACTTTTATTTTACTTTATAAATAGCTTTTATTTTACCAATTTTTTTTATAAGGTGTTGGCTATTTCGTCTCTGATTCTCTGACCTTCACTTTGCAGAGACGTGCTTGATGACAAAATAACATTATAGCTCCTGCAAAGGTTGTGCAGAGCACAGTAGGAATTTATAATTCTTACAGCCTTTTCCGGATGGTAGTGTAATGTGCTCATTAAGCAACGGAATCGACTTTTCAACACTCCTACACTCCTGTTCATATTCCTTTTCGATTAAAGTATAAATGCTCGTTAAAGCTTTATTATCTTTATATGAATCCCGTCTATGCAACCAATTATTATAGGGATTTTAAATTTATTAAAGACATAGTCCCTTGATATTTGCTTATCGTTGGAGTTCATTTCTAGTTGCACCCATTGACAGCAAATGAACCGCTCTATAACTTTGAGCACATCATCTAAAATTGTAGAAACTTTGCTTCTACCCAGAGATATGCTAGAGTCATTTCCAACTGATCTTTGGTATGACCCTTCAGCTAAAAATCGCAACGTAGCTGCTAGTTGTAGCAATGGCGGGATCTTAAAACGGGATAGGTGTTCTTTTACTGTGTCTAGGGCCATACAAAAAGCGTCTTTGTTCAACCGGTAATATGCTATTAATCTGCAAAGCAGCTTTAGATATGAATGTTCAGTATAACAAATATACTTACGCTGCCTCCAGCAACTCAAGTGGGTTGCTGCAATCTCGCAATATTCGTCTTTTCACCTTTTCTTTTTACCATTTATTTAAAAGGATTTATTTTTTTATTAGTTTAATAAAAACGCTTTATATTTTGTCAAAAAAAATTTAATAAATATTGTAAATAAGTACACAAATATAAACAATAGCTGTTTCGAACATCGATTTTATTTCAATTCGAAAATAACAAAATTGACTTGGTTTTGTGACACCAAAATTGGTTTTCAAAAACGACAAAAGGCAAAACCGACTTGGATTCTATGACACCCCTGATTATAATTCGTCAAAAAAGAAACGGTAGAAAAAGACAACTAAAAACCACACAAGCGCGAACTAACGCCTAGATCTCCTAGCACCTCTCAACCAGCTTACTTATAAATTTTTAGAGATCCCAAATGAATTCAAAGAAAATAAATTCTATCGACATATAGCTGGCAGAAATATTGCGTATTAAAGTGAATTTATTTTCTTTTAGTTTCTTGATAATAAATTCACTTTAAGACAGCTGGGATTCCCATTGGGTATGCGAAAAACCTTTGTATTGACAGTCAATCACCCATTGACAGACACATTATGATTAGTGGTCAGCCAATTTAAATTGTAATAAACTTATGATAGACGATTAAATTACCATCGGTGGCCAGTCAATTCAATTTGTGTAAACATTTTGTTACGTTGGGTGCATAATAGCAAATGACATGGGAATCGATGCTGATGTCACCATAGTGATGATAAAGAAAGCATGATACGCAATTGAATGTTTAATGAAAGTACGTAGATCTGTTGGGAAAAGAAAATATTTTTTTTTGCTCTTAGTAATCTTTTTGCGCGGAGGTTCTTTCGGGACGCCAACCTATCCTGGGTCAATGAGGAGTCCTGCTCCAGCGCTAGACTCACCTGGCCCAAGGTGGATAGAAGGCGTACCAACCGATTACTTGGTCTTGGTCGTGATGTCATCTCGACTACAGTGGCCGTGCTTATAGGTCATTGCGTCATGGGTAGACACGCGGAAAGAATGAGGCTCCCTTTCAACGACTTCTGCCGTGGATGCAGGTCCACTGAGGAAGAGGAGACTGTTGTTCACTTTCTTTGCCAGTGCCCGTCTCTTGCTAGGTGTAGATATAGGTTATTTGGCTCCACATTCCTTGTTAGCTTAACGGAGCTATCATCTATTGATATCAAGGATATAGCTGTATTCATCAAACTTTCTGGCTAGTTTTCTAGTGCGGGGTAGTCGTGCTTTTGTTGTGCAGGCCTTGCGCTGACCTTTTCCTTGATTTTGGTGGAACTTGGTTAGTACAGGGACTGCGTTCCCCGTGGCATCACAACGGGCTGCTATGCGTGCTCAAGTGAGCTTTGTGATAACAGAGCTACCACTCCGACCTAACCTAACTTAACCTAGTAATCTTCTGGCGAAAGCTTTGTGAGCTCATTGTCATGAAAATCTTCTAATATCTGTCGTTTAACACACACAACATGGGTGTGAGAAGCTAGGCCGTAAACCTGGCTAAGGGACTGAACCGGTTGATACTAATTTTTTTTTCTTTGTGAAATTATTAATTATTTTTTCTATAAATTCGGTCTATTAGCTGTTCTCAGCTATAATTACGATCTTCAGTTAAAACATAATGCTTAAGTGGAGTGTATATTTAAATCCGAATTCATTTGTTTAGCTTTCCCAGCCATACCCATAATTACTGTAATTTCAAAAGGGGGCGTGTATTGAAATGAAAAGAGGTGTATAACTGTTGTAATTATAGCCGGCTTTTTAAATGCTTTATAGTTTGCTTAAATGCAAGTTTGAAACATTTTGCAAATTTTTAATTTGTTTCTTGGTTTAGAAACAAAATTTTTCTGACTGTTTATCTAAGGGTTGTGCAGACATTTTATTAATAATACATATATACATACATAGTGCATACATACGATATATTAACTATTTACTAAAGCTTAAATCATTCTATGTTTACTTGCTTCTTTTTTTTGCTACTCATTGTTGCAATTTAAACTTTTTTGAATTTTTGATTTCGTTTTTAACATTTTTTTTTTGGTTTTATTTTATTCATTCTACTAACAATCGCAATAATTATCTAGTGTTCGATTTGTAATTTCACCTACCTCATACAGTGTTTTAAACGTTCTAGAAATATATAATTTTAGCAAAATTCAAAATGATTACGTACCTAGAAATTAATTTTTAAAAATAGTCTTTAAAAATACCAAACAATACTACTGTATGTATTTGAATCAATTAAATTTTGTAGTAAAATTCTAAATTTTATGATTTTATTAAAGCAATATAATCAATCTTATTGTACATTATTAAACAGAAAATAAAATTGTAAACTTTATCTCGAATATCTAACTGTATACTCAAAACATATTTATTTATTTAATAAATTAAGGTTTTATTATACTTGTATTGTATATAATACTTGAAATTAAATTAAAAACAAAACAAAAGTTACAAAAAAAATAAAGACAAATGCAATTCATAAACGTTTGTTTGTTTGTTTGCTTGTTTGGCTTCGAAAAGTCCATGTATTGCTGCAAGAAAGCTATGAAATTTAACGCAGTCTCTTATGATTATTATCGTATAATTAGCACGGTGGTTGTTATTTAATACTTGCTTACGATTTATTTATTTACATACGGCGGTTAATATAAGGTTTCTAAATAAAGCTAATTTAAGCTAAAGCAACAGGAAAATGTATCAGGTTTTGTTTTCTTTCACATTCACGAAGAATATAGGAATTAAAAATCATTAGCTTTGATCTTTAATTGTTTTTATTGCCATTTTTTGTTATTTATATTCGTTTTTTATTGTTTGTATTCAAGTATTAGTGGAACTCTTTGATTTTTAAGGCCCTGCAAAGTCCAGTATATGTGGTGCAAAAATGTGACCGATCAAGGACCATTTGAGTCTGTGGATTTCGCTTTCAATTTGCTTAAGTTTAATAGCTGTTTGCAAAACAATTTGCATACTTTTCTTAGGAGGCTTATTGCCGAACGATTTGTGTTGGGTCTTTCACTAAGCGCCTGATAGCTGTTTGCAAAATAATTTGCACACTTTTCTTAGAAGGCTTATTGCAGAATGATTTGTGTTGGGTCTTTCACTAAGCGCCTGTTATTTTCAAATTTTTAATAAAACAAAGTGGTGTGTGTGTGTGATCTTCGAAATTTTTTATACGTTGGAAAGACCTATTGATTGCATTGTATGTGGAAAATAACATCGTTTAAATGTCCACCAATGGTTCTAAGGGCGGAGTGCATTCGAATTGTCAAATTTTCAATCAGACTGAATTTCACTTATTATTTTAGAGTAGAGCGATGAAGTCGCCGTGGTCTAGTAGGTAGTGTGTTGGCTTATTAGACGAAAAGCCAGGGTTCGAGCCCCAGGCCAGACATCAAAATAAAATACAAAAAGTATTTGTTCGGCGACTTCCTCTCAGCAGATTTCTGGCAAAAACTCTGAGAGTAAATAAAATTGTCATGAAAAGTTTCTCAAAAATCTGTCGTTCGGAGACGACTTTAAGCTGTAGGTCCCGCAACTCATGTATAAAATTAACACACACAACATAAGTGGTGTGAGAAATTAGGTCGTAATCCTGACTGAAGGGTTGTAATGACCAATTATGTATGTATGTATGTATTTTAGCGTAGAGAACCGCTATTGTTTGTAGCTTATTTGCATACACCTGCGACTTAAGAAAACCGTACAAGAAAAAGCCTAACGGAGTCGAAACGCCTGATCTTGGTGGCTAGTTCACATTACTTTTACGTTAGATGACCATGTTCTCTTATCGCTTGTGCAGTATATCCAATATAGCACGAGCTATGTGGCACGTAGGGCCCGACCTACCGTTAGTGTCTAGATCATTCAATTCAGGCCAAGAAAAAAGTTGGTTTTGATCGACTTATAGTACTAATCGTTGATAGTGATGACCTCGTCAAGACGTTGACGTTGCCAACCTAAAATTCACAACAAATTTTAATTTTTTTGGTATGAATTAGACGCTGGTGAATCTCACGAGGATTGGTGTCGGCCATAATTGGATAATTTTCTTTGTTCACGTACCCATTCTTTCCAGAAATAGGCCTAACCTATGAAAATTAGGGCCAGTTTTTGCCGTGGTCTATGGTTGTAATAGTGATTTGGTAATATACTGAGGAAATGGCAACTAATTTGACAGATGTACAGTGAGCGCCATAAGTGAGTCAACAATTTTGTTCTTAAGTATAAAAAAGTTCCTTTATCATGAATTGTTGTTTTTGTTTTAACATTTTATAAGTAATAAATAAACGTTTTTATTTTTGGAAATTTATTCGACTATTCTCATTTACTTTTCTCGCTATCCTAAGAAAATGAATTATTTCAGTGGTGTTTACTCACTTTTGGCGCTCAGTGTAGGTTCATACAGATGTAGTTGCTATGAACTGTCAAAGTTCGAAAGTGGAAGACCCGATAATGACTGAATATATCATATACTGTTTAATGATTACGTTAATATGTATTTTGCTCTACCTACGTAGATCATGTTTATGAGATTTCTCACGCATTTATTCTTTTAAAATTTCCCATACTACTTACGGCTGTTGTCAACCAACAGCTCTTTTTGAATTTAATTCATTTGTAATGCCAAAGCATGTTTGTACCTAAACATTTTTCTTTTATTTATTTTATCGCAACTTTGCTAATTTAACAAATTAGAAACAACTGTTGTTACATTTCACACCCATAAGGTATTTTTTTTTAATTTTTAAGGAAAAGGAAAAGTAAATAAATCTCAGGCGATTGGCACAGAAGAAGAAGACAAAAAAAAAATCCCCTAAAAACGAAGCTAACATACTAACTAAACAAACAATCAAATTAATTTGTTTTGTTATAAATAATGGTAAGACGAGTTCAAAAAAAATACTCAAAAAAAGGCAATGAAAAGAAGATACTCAAAAAATGAAACCATTTAGCCAAGTTTTTTTTCTTTTATTTTTTTTATCAATATATTGTTGTATAGATTAAATACAATAATTTAGTAAAGAGTTATAGCAACAAAATATCGAATAATAAAATAAAGAAAAAGAAAATTAAAAATAAAAATAAGAAATAAAAAATAAACTCAATGACCAGCAGCAGGCAGCTGTGTCTGATTACTGTAAAGGGGAATTTTAGTATAATTGTATACAGTTTTTGATGATTTGTATTTAATTCTCTTTAATGACCTTTGTATTGTAAGCTTTTGACGTTTTAGTCTGTTTTTGTTTTTGTAAATTAAAATATTTAAATAAATTCGTATCTAAAATTAAAAACATAAAATTTTACTTATGTGAAGAGCAAGCAGTTAACTGACGGAGACAAAATATGAATTTGTTTATGCTAATTTAAGCAAACGTCTGCTATCAATCATATCTCTTATTTATATATGTACATATATTTGAATTTTTTAAAGTTAGATTTTACGTCATGCTTAAGTATACTTTTTCAATACCCTCAATATTTATTAGTCTTTCTATTGATGCTGCGTGCGGTTTTAATTTTGCAACTTTTTTAAATCATTGAAACTTTTCCTCTCTTCTGTTATGCTTCGCCACCAAAGGCGGTAAATGCTGTAAAATTTAAAGACAAATATTGCATATGCCGTTACCAGCAGGGCATGCTAATAATGTTAAGTTATGATTACATACATACATAAATAATTGGTCATTACAACCCTTCAGTCAGGATTCAGAGATCAGCAATGAATCGCTTTTTCGCTACTCATAAGTACTCATGAAATTTTGAGTATGAGTGGGTCAACAGTATTGAAATCCAACTACTCTGATTCATTCGTACTTAGTGCAACATCGATTTATAAGTACAAGTTGCAATGAGCATGAGTATAACGTTGACGTCAAATTCAAATTCATGCGTCTACTCCTTCAGATTCATAAATTTAGAAAAATACTTATAAATGATTCGAGTGATTCGAAACATACAACCTTCGTGTGAGTATTGTAGTGTTCGTACGCGAATCATAATTATTTTGTGATTCGTGTGCACAATGAGTCATGGAGAGTCGAAATCAATAACATCATGCGTATTGTTAAGTATGAGTACCATGAGTATTTCAAACTTTGAATATGAGTAGTACGAGTATGACATTAAAATAAGTATGAATGCGTATAAGTATCAGAAATTATAAGTATGATTCGAATCTACTCATCGTTTTGAATACTCCTTGCTGATGTCTGGTCAGGATTACAATGCAGCTTCTCACATCAGTTATGTTGTGTGCGTTAATTGAATACGCAAGCTGTGAGATCCACAGTTTAAAGCAGACTACGAACGATAGATTTTTGAGAAACTTTTCATGGAAACTTTTCATATTTCGATTGGCTGGAGATGTCTGACCTGTGGTTTAATAAGCCCACTCACTACTAGACTACGGCGACTTATCTTAATTAAATTCGAAGGAAACACAGAGCCAAAACTGTCCATGAATATGTTAACTGCCCGTAGAGCATTGGGGCTCAATCAATGGGCTCTATTAAGATTTGTTTGGCTACTGTTATTCTAAGGAGAGTTTGATACACATTCCATCAAGTATACCAATATGCTGACTCCAACGTAGCACTTGTCGAGCAATGTTCTCAGTTTGCCTTCGTAATACACGAGCAGAGATTTGGATTGTCACGATTGCATACATACATACATACATAATTGGTCATTACAACCCTTCAGTCAGGATTACGACCTAGTTTCTCACACCACTTATGTTGTGGGTGTTAATTTTATACATGAGTGGTGGGACCTACAGTTTAAAGTCGACTCCGAACGACAGATTTATGAGAAACTTTTCATGGCAATTTTATTTTACTCTCAGAGTTTTTGCCAGAAATCTGCTGAGAGGAAGTCGCCGAAGAAATACTTTTTTACTTCGTTTTGATGTCTGGCCTGGGGCTCGAACCCTAGTTTTAAGTCTAATAAGCCGACACACTACCAACCAGACTACGGCGACTTGTCACGATCAGCCGTTCAACATTCCGTATCCGATTTGTATACCTACCATGTGTTTTGCAACCATAAAAAAGTATAAATTTCATGTTCAAAATGTATCGGCTATTTTCTTAAGCGACTTAAAAATTATCGATATCGATAACTATTGTTTGTCTGCTAACAATGATAAACTGTGTTAACATTTCTATTCGGTAAGGTATGACAAGGCATCCTGAATCGTTTAACGCTAAAAAAACGTGGAAATTTACTTGAAAAATCTGTTCGCAAAGTTCTTTAACACGTTGACTGTCGACTACGAGATAACTCGTAGATTGCCTTCCCTTCTAGGTCGCCAAACTACGAGTTATCTCGTACTCACTAATGGGAAAAAATCAAATTGTCGTTTTTTGTCAAGTTTTCTGAAAATTGCCGCGGCAGTCAACATGTTAAGCACTTTGTCTGCTTTACAATTAACTTAATTAGCATAGGGAGTAAGCAATTTGTGCAATTATTGATCGTTTCAAAACCATAAACTAGACAGAGTAATGCGTGTACCGATCGAAGAGAATATTGCTGTTGCAGTGCAAAGTCATGAAGAAGGCACAGAAATGCCAATTCGTTGTCGTTTTCAAGTAGCTGGCATTTGTTCTTTAACTGCGAGGAAAATTTTAATTAAGAATATTGGCTTACATGCCTATAAAATAGTGCAAGAGGAATGAAAATAAGTTTCTAATGAAATGAATTCCTTTAAAATACGAAAGAAAATTATACGATCCTATTAAACCGTCACCGTAGTCTAGTAAGTAGTGCGTTGGCTTTTTAGACGTTAGGTCACGGTTCAAATCTTATGTCAGACATCTCCAACATAACGAAATATGTATGAACAAATATTCGGCGATTGGTTAGCAGCAGATTATTGGCAAAAACTCTAAGAGTAAAAATAAAATTACCATGAAAAAGTTGTTCAAAAATCTGTCGTTCGGAGTCGGCTTAAAAGTGTAGGTCTTGTAACTTACATATGTATAAAATTAACACACACAACATAAGTGGTGTGAGAAGCTAGGCTGTAATACATGCATTAGAAATTAAACGATATTCGTTTTATGTTAATTATGGCAAAATTTATGCGTGTGAAGATAGAAATCTACTATGAAAACTCGCTCTGTTAAGGGTTCTGGCGATTGATTTAGTTAAAGGGATGCTTTATGATTGCTTTAATGCTTTACATTGTCCTGTTTTCCCACAAAAGGAATGAATGAATTGAATGAAGTATCGTGTTTCATAATGCCGCTGTACAAAATATATACAATGTATACTATTTCAAAACGTCGTCAATGTGTATCTTTAACGCAGTCAAAAAGCAATCAGGCATCGAATTTATAGTCGATGCATTGTTTGGTTACTTTACATACATATCTACATAGTTTATATTGTACATTGTGGTTTATATACAGTAGTAGAACTGTATACAAACTTTGTATTGATATATTTTGGAAGGTAGCCATATCATGCAGCATATCATACAAGAACTGCTGTGCGAAAAATATTCACAGAAAGATAGAACGCCTTGGGTCAAATGCCGCTAAAGTTCGACTTGAAATCGACATCAGGAAAACGAAACTTTTAGGCACTGAATAATAAATTGACATGGTAGGCTTATACAAAGTGCATCTCAAGAAAGGTCAGACATGCCATAATGATATGCAGAAGACCTGCACGAAAATCCTGGGGATGTAACACAGGAATTATACACTGAATGTATACCATGATGGTCAAGACCAATAGGGATCTCTGGGCCATTATCGGGGCAGCAAATGTAAAAACAACTCAAATGTATTTGGACAAGATACTGAGAATAGAGTGTGTTTGTATAACAGGCACAATGAGAATCTGTCCTACAAGCGCCTCATGGTAGTGAATACCGGAGCTTTGAAGATCATGGTTAGTCTAATGAGTGATAAAGCTAACATAAAATTCAATAGAGAAGTGTGATACTTAATGATTTCAGTAACTGAACCTTCCTGAAACTCCCTCCTTAACTGTTCTCTGGACAGAATCAGTAGGCTTTATAATTTGGAAAAAAAGCAATGGGACTTGGTAGCATAAATAAATGGAGTAATCTGGAAACCATTTTTTAGTACTTGAACGCTTAAGGAACGAAAGTTTATGATTCCAGAATGAAATATTCCAAGACCATAGGTCAACCCACGGATATCTTGCAAGCACATCAAAAGATGTGCACAATTCAACTTCTACTATGAAAACTCGCTCTGTTAATAGTTCTGGCGATTGATTTAGTAAAGGGGCGTAAAATGTTTGAAAACAATTTACTTTGTCCGTCCATGTTGTACTTATTTATCCCCATATTGATTTATTTATCGGATTACATTAGCTTTCAGAAATGTGTGATTATCTGTTTATTGCCGTTCTTTATTGTAGTTATTGTGGTTGTATAGGATTTATTTGATCAACATTTGTTTTTTTTTTGTCTTTTTTTACCCTGGAATTGAAATCATTTTTCCTGTTTTTCCTTTCCAGCCTTAAATTAATTGTTTAATAGTGTTCTGTTAATAACATAACAGAGTTCTGTTGACTGACTTGGTTTGCGTCTGGGGAGATAGATTTTTAAAATTTTTGCCTGCACAGTCCTTTCTTAGTATCGTATTGCATAGAACCTAAATGCCGAACAAATTTTAAGTATTTTGCGCTTCACACTAAAAGTTTAATGAGTTTTGGTGAGAGCGGAAGGATGGAAAATTAAAAATTGAACCAAAAAAAAAAAAAAAAAAAATAAAAACTCTTAAGTATCTGAAATTTTAAATTAAATTAAATTAAATTATTATTGTTTGTTATGTGAGAGTGTTGTGGGCAACTAAAATTTTTACCTATATTTTTATTTATTTATTTATTTAGTTTTTAAATAATCTTATTTTTGAATAAACAATATCGATTATTATTTATAGTAAATCCCCCAAGTTAATAGAGGTCATTATAAATCGTAAATAAGTACACAAGCCAGCCATTTGTTATGAGTTGTTGTTGTTGTTGTTGTTATTTTTTCGTTTATTATTATTAAAAATTAACAATAAAACTTATCAACTTATCAATATTGCATGTAGATTACATTTAAGTTAAAAATAGATAAAAATTTTGTTCAAATTATTTGAAAAATTTTCATAAAAATCAAACAAAGAATAATATTTTCATACACATTCGTATGTACATATACATAAGATTTTCCTTTTTTCTACACAAAAAAATTTTACAAACAATTTGTACATACATCGTGTACCATGGAAAGTTTTTAATCATACATGGTTATCCATATATTGGTTTTACAATATAAAATTTAATGAAACACTCATCAAGTGTCATGATTACAATCTAAACTTTAATTTTATTTTGACAGGGTCTGGATTCGTTTTCAATTACTTTGCAAAAATGCTGACCTTTTTCCCACATTTCAGTGTGATAACTTGACGAATGTTTGTTTTCAAATGTTTCAATCGTATGATCTTAGTGGCTAATTAACGTCACCATACCCTGAAATGAAGTCGCCGTGGTGTAGTAGGTAGTGTGTTGGCTTATTAGACGTAAGGCCACAGTTCAAACCCGAGGTCAGATATATCGAACTAAACGAAATAAGAAAAATATTTCTTCGGCTACTTCCTCTCAGCAGATTTCTGGCAAAAACTCTGAGAGTAAATAAAACTGTTATGAAAAGTTTTTCAAAAATCTGTCGTTCGGAGTCGACTTTAAACTGTAGGTCTCGCCACTCATGTATAAAAACTAGGTTGTAATCCTGACTGAAGGGTTGTAATGACCAATTACGTATGTATACCTTCGCCTGAAAAACCCTGTTAAAGTTTGGTAACCGGCGACATAGATTGGTTTTTGGTTTGTTTATGTAGCGGCCTATTGAGTTTGAACTATTTTTACTTTCATTCTACTTGGATTCTTAAACGATCCATATTCGTAAAACCTTTTACTAAATAAATGATATTCTAGATGAAAGATATTTAAGAGCTGGCGGTTTTGAATAACACACTAAATGGATAACCCTATACCATGGAAATTTTTAAATCAATATGCCAAATTTTTTAATCAGTTTCAATAAGTGCTGAAGATATCATAACGCAGCAATTCATTACAAAAAATTCATTAATTTCGTTTACAATAAATTGCTATTTAAATGTAGTACAAGAATGTATGGTTAAATAATTTTATTGTTTAACTAATTTATGTGCTGTTAAATTTTTATTTATTACACCGCAATCATAAAATGGGTGTATATTCGTTTATGACGCTCCAAAAAAAAGTACCATATTTGTAGAATTTGATAAAAATCGCATGAAGTCGGTAAAAAAACCCTTAGAACGGTGGGATGATTAATAAGAGAATTTTATTTTCAAAAACCATACTCGTATTATGTTATGGGAATTTTTGTACCGTGGCTTGGTATCATCTCTGATCGTTACTTTTGATGATTTTTAACCTGCTCCATTATTTGCCTCGATTCTACTTTCAGTTTTCTGTTTTCAGTTTTTTATTCTCCGTTATCCATACCAATAAGGCCTTTTTGAACGCAGTCTATTTATTTACATACCAATAAGGCCTTTTTGAACGCAGTCTATTTATTTACATACCAATAAGGCATTTCCGACCGCAGTCTATTTATTTACATACGAGGCTGGGTCCGTGCTTTTTTAAGTAAAACAAAGCTGTTGTCATTATATTTTTCAACATAAATATTCTCTCTAAATATCGAAAGAGTTTTCTTGAGCTCTGTACACAACATTTCATTTCCAAAAAATAATATTTCTGAAGGTTATCGCGATAGAATTGTCTGTCAGATGATTTAATTGTTTCAAACCTCTTTCCACTGAGGCATTTTGTTAGGTTTGGAAACAAGAAATACACACTCAGAGCTAAATCAAAACAATAGGGCGAATGGAGGATCAATCCTAACCTAATTTATGGATTGTTTTCCGTAGAAGCTTTACAGATCAAACCCGCCAGTAACGGATCATAACAGGGGGGCTTACTTTACACTGGGTAACACAATGGGCAGTCTGGCCACCGATTGAACTTGCCTGCGAACGGCAAGCTACCCACTAATCTGTGCTTATGTGTACATTGGTTTGTTCTACTGCAAACTACTTTTTCTTGGACAAATGCAGTCGTTTCTTCAAATCCTTATTGAATCGACACAATAAATTGGCATAATGTATGCCATTAATGGGTTTACTTTTTTGAAGGCTATCATGTAGATTATACCACAGGTATCTTAAAAAAGGTCACCAAGTATTGGCCGACGAATTTAACTTGGCCTTACCGTTTGATGTCTGCTGCATAGTGATGGATGTATTGCAACGTCACAAAAACTCATCGATATGGCATTGAACAACGCAAAAATTCCTGTAGCAGCAGTAGTACGATTTTATCGTAGTTTTAGATAACGAAATTCCAAAAAAAAACCATACGATTACTATGGTATTAAACAGAAGTCATCTGAATTCGTCACAAGTATAAATTTACCATGAAGTACATATGAATCCACCTCTAACCTCAAGAGACAAATGGAATGTGAATAGTTTTGATATTAAAAATCATTCAAGAACTGCATCATTTAATTAAAATTAGATTAAGAATCACATTTAAATAAAACTATTGCCGCAGAAGAGATGGTTTTACAAGGAAATTAAAATCTTTGTATATGCAGTGCGTTGTTGTTGCACTCAAGCATTACACAAATTGATGAGCTCAGCACTACACTTGTAAAAAAAGTACCACAATTTGTTTGTTCCAAATCAGGGGGAATACAGTCTTCGTTGCATTCTATTCGAATTTAAAGTCTTATACAACCTGATAAATAGTTACAAGATTCTGATTAGAATGCATTTCTCTATATACACTACCTTTAGGTTCTTTTTTGTAACCTTTTAAGGTACTTTCTGGTCCGAAAGATTATATGAAAAATAAGTTTAAATGAAAAAGTACCAAACAAAGCATACCAATCCTGATTACCAATATGTTTAGTTCCAATTTTGTTTGTTGACTCTTAAGGGGATCACTAATAATACAATAGTAAGGTTGCCAGCTGCTGCTTGTTTTTTGTAATTTAATCGATGAGGTAGTATTTTAGGAAGATCAAGTTTTTTCATGTTGAATCTGTCTTTTCTGCCGACTTTTTCTTTCGAAATTTAATTTCGTTGAAGCTTTAATGCCTTAATTTTTTATCACTCTTTCAGAACACATTGTTTGTCTAAAAATGTTTCTATTGGAATATAGATTTTGCTTTATATTATCGATTAAGCCCTTTACGGTGTGATTTAATCGTTTTCCTGAGCCCATTTCCAAACAGTTTACTTAAATTTTTTTTGCTAATTTGTTAGTTTTTACATAAAAATTTTCAATTTAAACGAAAAGTTTAGCAAAAAACTTCTTTAAATGCCGAACGGCAGAAATTAATTCACTTTTTGACTACTTCGGTCAAACCAATACATAATTGGGCCTTACAGCCCTTCAATTAGGCTAGCTTCTCACAACACTTTAGTGGCGGGACCTACAGTTTAAAGTTGACTCCAAACGACAGATTTTTGAGAAACTTTTCATGGCAATTTTATTTTACTCTCCGAGTTTTTGCCCGGAATCTGCTGAGAGGAAGTCACCGAAGAAACATTCTTTCATATTTCGTTTTGATGGAGATATTTGACCTGTGGTTTGAACTGCGGCCTCACGTCTAATAAGCCAACACTCCACCTACTAGACTACGGCGAGTGCCTAACTTTTTGACTACTCCGGTCAAACCAATGTTTTACAAAAAGCAACAAAAAAAATTAAGATCCACAGGAAAAACACGTCTAAAAGCCTCCTGTCAGAAAAAAATCCTGCCTTAAGATGTGAAAAAATGCGTAAAAATTTCCTGGAAATATTTTGTAGAGACTGCATGCTATATAGTACGTTGAGCATAAACAAGGCAGTGATAATTTTGTGTGATCTCAGAACATTTCGTTATTAATTTAAATTTAATTACCGCATTTTACTTTTTTTTTTAAATAATTGAAGTTACGAAGCGGAATTAATGCTAAAAACTTCTCATTTGAGAGTAAATTGAAACCAGTTTTCTGTAATGCTTAGCATACAACATGCTTACAAATCTGTTTTGGTGTTGACATATACCGTTAGAAAAAAATATTTAATTATTTGAGTATATCAACTAAAAAAGTACGCACATAAGGTATAATTATCATTAAAATGTAATTAATCTTGAACTATATACAATACGGCGACAACTTTTGTTCACTCTCTTTTTGTTTATTAATGCATAGAGTCAAACATAACAAAACAAAAAAAAAACCAACAACAAAGCATGCTAGTATTAGAAATTAAGGCATAGATTATAAACAAAACACAAAAAATACCCGTACGGTGATATTCATACTCATGCTTTTTGAGTATTATTTAGAAATCACTGAACTGTTTTTGTAGCAACAATAACTACAACACACACACACGAACGAAAGAAAGAATAACACCAACAAGCACTGAAATGAAATGAAAAGAAAAAACTACCGCCAAATACACTCAAATATTTCGGTTACTTTATATAAAACCTTCGTACTAAACGAACAAACAGTTCAGTGTTAAATTAACAAATGCTAGAGTAGCAACGGGAAGAGAAATAACGTATATTAAAAATAAATTTCTTCTCCTCGTTCATTCATTGAATAAAAATTAAAGCAAAAATAAAAATTAAACATTGAAACATTAAAACTGAAAAGAGAGAGATCAAGAGTGACAAGGTGATTCCCCCAAAAAAAATAATAAAAAAAAACAAATTGAGAGAATTGCAATTAAAAAATAAAAGTGATGATGTATACTCCATGCAAGTGATGAAAAGGAAAACATATAAACGTCATACTTCTAAATTAATTGATTTGAAAAATGAAAATCACAAATTGAATGGAAACAATATATAAAGTAAACAACAACAACAAATAATTACGCATTACAGAACAGATTGTAAACAAAATAATTTGCTAATAATAAAAAAAAATTGCCGTAATAATGGGTGTTGCATTTTTTGATCAGGAAAACATAATGCCTAACAACAACGCCACCGCCATCACAACACATGACAGCAGCACAGCCAGTACCAGTCGTATAAGTTGTAATTGTAATGTGTGTAATCCCCAAGCGGAAACACAAACAACAGCAACACAAACTTCATTTGTAAGCGAACCATTGGGAGAGAATAATTTCGGTTTGAGAAAAAACAACATTTTTAAGGAGATCATTGGCAATAGCAAGGAAGTTAAAATTGAAAATAATGCCTATAACCTAAGGATAGTGGGCAACCATAATCGCATACGCATTAAACACAATGTAGGCGATTTAGTTATTGTTGGCAATGCTACAAGACTGAAAATCCAATTAAATCATGGAGAAATTAAATATACCGGAAACGATGGCCGCATTTGCTTGGGTGAAGATTCAACCGTACAACTGGTCGATTATAGTGGCTGTAATGGTGTCTTAAAAGTTTTGAATTCTAAGAATTTTGATCAACAAAAATCTAGTCAAAGGCAAAAGCAAAGCCATAACAATAATAACACAAATTGCACTGATAGTGATTCCCATAAATCAATGGGAAATACTTATGTTAATAAACAATTTATAGGCATTAAAACAAAGCCAACAGGTTCTTCGAACAACAACAATAGCAGCAGCAATAATAAGAAAACCAATCGTAAATCCGCTTCCTATGGTGGTAGTTCCTCTAGTTGCAGCAGTAGCGGTAGTAGTAGTAACCGTAGCAGCAGTAGTAGTGATAATTTTAAATTCCAATTCAACATAGGCAATGTATTTAAACGTAAGAACTCCATGCCAAATTTAAGCTCTACAACAACATCGTCTTCAACCGTATCCAATGCTATGAGAGCACCAACTATTGTACAGCATGTGGGCAACATAGTTATTACAAATTCATCAAATGTCTGCATCACACCGTTTAGCTATTAAATTATGAATTATCTTCATCCATAAGTATATTGTATAAATGACTACAATGTAGCCACATCATCATATCATTTAATGAAATCATCTTCTAATATAATTTAAACTTGCCTTGATTCTTTTAAAACTGCATTTAAAAGAAATCTCTTTTTATAAAATAATGTTCCTATTGTAATTCTAACTTTAGTTAGTTAAATATATAAAAAAAATATGTACTACTTACATACATAAATAGTATTATTATGATTATTATTTATTTATTTATTTGTTTAATTAGTAAAATATTGTTAATGTTCTTTTTAATTATAATAATTAAAAATTATTTATTAACCATCATATACGATCTATAACCATGACTGAATGTTAAGCATAATAAAAAAACAAGTATTTATTGAATTATCAAATGAAAAGCAAACTTTGTTTTATTATTTCTTTGTTTTCACTTTTAAACTAAAAAACAAATGTCATATGTACGGTTTTTAACCTCAAAAAATATGCCACGTTCTCTTTTCGTCATTCCCCTACGATGGACTGGATCAATAGATTTTTTGTAAAATGAAAAAATCAAAAATTCAAAGAATTTTATTTGATGTCTTAATAAGGCTCAATATGTATCTTGAAAGAATTCAAGTATAAAAAACCAATAAAAAATAATTTAAAATTATAAATTCTTTAAAAAATTCAACCGTAAAAAAATACAGAAAAAGTAATAAAAATAAATAAGGTACAGTAAGAATAAAGGGCAGGCCAGTCTACACGGAAGCATGCCCATCACTAGGAAGATAGGTATGGGAACTCCACAGGGGGGGAGGGGTACACGCCCCCTGCTATTAAATTATATAATGAATGAACTGCTATTTCCGTCAGAATAGGTTGGCTGTAAAGCAATCGCCTGTACGAATGCAATCACTTACTCTTAGAATTACGGGCACATTGAGGAAATTTAGCGAGTGCCCCTGCGTACTTCATCTTTGTCGGAAAAGCACATTTAATGTGTAGACTCACCGTCTAATGCGAATCGGAGCTTCTGGACGACTTGTCGATAAGACTACCTTGGCATTGTTTCGCCTTTTAGGCAGATATATCGGCCATATGTCGTCACTGAAGCTTAGTAGGTAGTGTGTTGGCTTATTAGATGTAAGGCCACGGTTCAAACCCCAGGTCAGACACCTCTAACAAAACAAAATATGAGAAAATATTTCTACGGCGACTTCCTCTCAGCAGATTTCTGGCAAAAAACTCTGAGAGTAAATAAAATTGCCATGAAAAGTTTCTCAAAAATCTGTTGTACGGAATCGGCTTTAAACTGTAGGTTAACACACACAACATAAGTGGTATGAGAAACTAGGTCGTAATCTCTATTGAAGGGTTGTAATGAGTATGTATCGGTCATACGGTCTACTGTAATGATTATTGAAACGAGTAATATCTCCAGGAAACCTATTATTAGCCAAGTGGCTGTAAGAGCACTAGACTTTCCTATGATGTCTTTGAAGTCTGTTTAAAACTACTACAATACTCACGTCATAGTTTTCATTTTACTGCTATTTTCATGTTCGCAACTGTATGTACAATATTGAGCAAACTTTGGCTATTTTCATCAAACATTTTTGGATTAAAAAAAATTGATTTTCTACTCAAATCGAACGATTGCGATCACATGCGTCATTCGATCGTATTTAAATAAACGTTTTCTTTTCTTTTTAAATGAAGCAATGATTCAAAAAATATATGCGTACACGTGTTGTAACACGATTGATAACCATAAATAACGAAAGTTATCACACAATATCAATTTTTCAAGTCCAAAATAAGGGAATTTTTTTTTTGTTTTTGGTATTAATTCGATCATTTTTTTGTTTTTTCTTATCGGAATTAGTTTACCTTGCCTTATCGTAAATTATTGAATAATTAATGTATTTCACCGTAATTTATATGCTGATAAATTGGAGAGGCTTGTCATATCACCAAGAGCATTAAGAAAAATTGTAGTTTTTCTTGTTACTTAATTATAGAAAATTTCCACTTAAAATATATTTCGAATTGTGAGAATTTAAGCACAAAGAGTTTTAAAATTTCATTTTCATTGTGGATCTTAAGTGAACTGTCATGTTCAAAATGTACTTTTTTAGTACTTTCTATAAGACATATCATACATACATAATTGGTCATTAAAATCCCTCAGTCAGGATTACGACCTAGCTTCTCACACCACTTACGTTGTGTGTGTGTTAATTTTATACATGATCAGCAGGGACCTACAGTTGAAAGACGACTCCAAACGACAAATTTGAGAAACTTTTTATTACAGTTTTATTTACTCTCAGTTTTTTTTACCAGAAATCTTATGAGGGGAAGTCGCCCTAGAAATATTTTTCATATTTCATTTTATTGGAGATGTCTGATCTGGGTTTTGAAGACATATCCTGTCATCAAATGGTTTAGATTGAAATCAAGTTTGAGGTATGCATTTGCCCGTATTAGGGATTACAGTAAGACCCCGCTTAACGCTGTTTCAATATTACGCGGTAGTACAAAAGCGGTGCACTATACAGTATATACTATGTATTTTTTAAAGCTCTTTTGTTAGTCTGCCCAGAATAAAGATTCCAACTGTATTTTCCGAAGTCGCAATCTCAGTACGAACGCATCTTTCCTGCGTCATAGTTATATAGTCCCCCGCGTTAAGCGGGGTCTTACTGTAATTTATAGCAGCCATTGGAAATCTCTTCAATTTTATTTGCCAGTTTCGTAGAAATCTTTTTCAGGGGAGCAGACATAAAAGTTATTTATCTATACATCTGTGGGGGCCTCCAACACTAGCCTTCTTTAAAAATCTAGTTTTATCTCTTTCCTCCTGACATTAATGATATTTTTCTCTGCCTTTATCCGCCTACAATTGTCATTATTCTGAAGAAAATATTTTCAGCTTCCTTAATGATCGCTATTTATTACGCTCCTATACTTAATAAGTTTGTATCCTTAGCGTTTCTAAGAGGTTCAATGTCCGAAGGACGATACCGTCCAGGGTATTTTGCGCATTGTTGAATTGAGTTCCTTCCGACCTGGTGGGACACTAGGAAACTCCTGAAGAAATTAGGTTTAACTTGGTAAATTGCGGGTCTAATTGGATATATGGACATACTAGAATCATAGACCTTATTCCTTCGCTTCCAGTTCCCATACAACTCTAAACAAGTGTTCAGATACTGTAGAGGTTATTGAAATGAGAAGCCAGATCGTTCTTCAAACTTTCTGGAAATAAACCTCGAGCTCTATGGAACCATATGGACGAAATTTTCGATTCCAGCGACATTTGGTTCCAAAAACAATCGATCAGGTAAGTTTCAACCTCTTGTTATTTCCTAAAATCGCTAATTTTTACCAAAGTATTCTTTTATTCAATCCGCTAACGCCTTCTGTACGTGAGTCACCAACTTCTTATGGAAGAAAATTAGCGTTTTAAAGTGTATAAATAATTTGCATTTATAAATCCACTTGAACTTGAAAGACCCTGTACAGAAACACATATGTATATACATATGTATCACCATATAAACTAGAGTTACCTTCACCTTTAGGTAACGATTATACATGTTAACTATTATTAACCATGTTAGTAAGTCCGCATACCAATTGGCCAATTCTTATATTAATTTCTATTTTTAATTTGTTTTTAATAATAACAACAACAAGAAAAAAGCACAAAATACAACAATAACAACAACAACAATAACAAAAAATAGTTAATCATTAATTTTCTATAGAAACGTGACAAATTTTTTTTTTGCAAAACTGTTGCCGTTAAAGGAAACAACATTCCAGCGATGTGTGCGTAAAAGCGGCCCAACAACAATTTTTGTCTGACGAAATAGCTTGACTTGCATTTTATTCTCCTATGCATTGACCCACTTAAACGATAAACTACCAAAAAATTTCCGAAAAACAAAAACAAAAAAATCCCTTTTTAAAATGATTTGTTAAGCAAATACTCGGCAAAGCTCACGAGCATCGGCAACCGTATTGATGGTTTAACAATCATGACCAACAAATAATTCATTTTTAGGGGATTTTTATTTGTGCTTAATTAGTGTGAGTGAGTGTGTAAGAATAACTGTGAAAGTGTGTACATATACAGACTCATACACATACACAGTTCTTATTGTCATTGAAACCTCGCATAACTTTCATTAAATTTTATACCCTACAGTGCTGTTATTAGAATTGCAGGGGTTAGTTTGGTTACAAGGAAGTTAGATGGGTTTATTCAAATACCAATATGGCTGACAGGCAAATCCACTATCCAACAGATATTTACTCTACGACAATTACTCACGGAGGGCAAATCCTCAAGCATTTCCTATTGTCGTCCTCTTTGATACTTCAGAGGTAATTAAGGCCACGTCTAAATTTAGTAAAGATTATAATACTAGGCAGAATGACTCTAGGTTAGGTAGGTCACCACATAAGAAAAAAAATACATAAGGTTTTCAGTTAGGCCAATATATTAGCCTTATTGCGTTACCACATTTCTATTCGAACACTTTGGTCAGGAATGTTAGTTCCCAGTAGCACACCTCCTTAAGAATGCTGGTAAAGTGACAGTCGAAATCTTCCTTCTGCTTAGAGAAATCACGTGAGGGGGTGTCTAGACAAAATTCTATTATTACTTCTGTGGCTTTAAGATGTCAAAAGTTTGTCAAAAAATTCTCCATTTTCTTATTCGACTTGGTTTTTTTTCGCTGGCTTGTTTCAGTTTTATTAATCAGACCTACTGTAGCAGGTCCTGGTTGATAGCAGTGCCTAATGACGTAGCCCGAAACCAACGTATTCAGCAAAAATGTATTGGCTACTTGTATAGGACAACATAATAATATAGGAAAATTCAACTAAAATTGAGAGTTTTCACATTGGAAAACTTTACGCGGGTGTGTATATTCTGCAAGAGATATGACTCATAATTAATGGAATATCATGATGGTCTGATCCTCAATTTCAAAGGCTGAATTTGTTATAAAGATTTCAATTACACTAATCAGGACCTTGAGAGTTTCGACGACACTGCTATGGAAATCTTTTCTAAATTCTCTGACTTTACTCTATGAAAAGTGAAATTTTTTGACACATACCCCATTACATCAAAATTGTTCAAGAGAAAAAGTTTTACGGATAAAACCTGTAAGGAAATGGAAGCACCTAGAGGTGCCCTGAAAACCCGAGTGCCGATTGCGGTAACTTAAAGTGGACTCCAGAAATTTTTGTAAAAAACTCGATTTTTTACAAAATTTTCAAAAAGAAAAAGAGTTACACGATTGGCAGAATGCGGGTATAATCTGTATGGGAACAGAAGCAGGGAGTACTAACACCTTGAAGGGCTGAATGCCAGTTTTAGTTGAAATAAGTATTTTGAAAAAGACGTGCAATAGTTTTTATAAAAAGAAATAACGTTAATAGGACTTCTGGAGTCTAAGAGAACATAGAGCATTCTCACTAAAAAGCCTTAAAGGCTTTAAGAGTGTTGGTTTTGTAAGTTACAAAGATAATTGCTGTTGTAAAAGAGGGGAGTGCTAGTTTTATAAGAAACAAGGTGAACTATTTTTGGGGTCTGTCATTTTATTAGATTGCTGGTTAGACCTCATTTGATCTAGTCAGTCAAACTGTTTTTTAAATGAAGGAAATACATTTTTTTCATAGAATTTAATATTTGAGAACTATTTTTAACAGTTGTAGTATGGGGTAGGGTATCATAATAGACTCGCTTGACCATTTGAAATTTATTATTGGCGATCGCAAACTTTTAAAAGCATTTGAAATACAATAAACTCATCGCATACTCTGTGATGAAAATCTTTTACGGTATTCATCTGAGAAATATAAATTTCTCAGTATTATTTACGATAGCCATCAGCAGTCGTTTTTATGTATTACCAAATACCTATCATTGATTTGTTTATTTTATTATTCCTTTTAAGTTTTATACAGTAATAGACAATTGTTTTAATGCACTTTATTTTTGTTGTTCTCAATTTATTTCCTTTAATTTATTATTGTAATGAGATCTTTAAAAGAGTTTTTGCCAGAAATCTGCTGAGAGGAAGTCGCCGATAAAATATTGTTTCACATTTTATTTTGTTGGAGATGTCAAACTTAAATTATGAATTATTTAATAACAATATTAAATATATTTAAGTTTTGTTTAATATGTTAAGCTAATAAATAATTAAAACAAAACTTTATTACAAAAAAACAAACTGCTGCTATCAAACGAACGTCTATGACTGTATACAATATAAGAAATAACAAATTTTTAAATAGTGACGTCAACACACATACATACATACATACATACACATGCTCATAAATATATATGTATAAAGAAATTAAATTTATACTAAAAATAGCTCTGATACATCAAGATTCCAATGCATAAATTATTTTTGAGATATTTACGCACTAGTAGACGATGGTGTGTTGATAAGTCGGTGACTTTTTGAATGAAATGCAGGTTTTTGGAAACAAATCACTTAATATTCCAACATAGTCTCCTTTGAACTTTATACGTTTAGGTCATCGATTTAAATTTTTCTGCTTAATATGAAGGACCGTAAGTCAGAGTATTTAATAGAATTCGTAAATAGAATTGACTAGTTAGGGGATATCTTCAGCTTAGTAATTCTCTATGCGACTTTAGGTTATCTTGGGACATAAAAGTTATAGTCCCTTCTTTTCCTCTTCCTGTTTTCTTATTCCAATAATTTTTACCATACACCGATTCTGAAAGAATTCCACTGCCCACAGTTCGGCATAGTCTGGAATAAGCAGTGAAAATCTAAATGGGGTCGTTAACAAGGTGCATTGCAAAGCTTTTCCAAACTTTTCTTTCCGGAATGGATATCCTAAATTTCCATTAGAATTTTATTATTCGGAAAACCCCTACAAAATTTTTAATAATTTAATTGATAACTAATAATAATAAATCAATAACTCTGAGTGCATCAATAGATTTTTTGCAAAGGAGTCCAGTTGTCAGGGCATTTTTTTTACTTTGGCGCCGGAGGGCGAAGGGGATGAATTTCTCACTAAATGTAGGAGCTCTTCTATATATTCACAAAAAATTTTTCAAATTGAAAAAAAAGAACGTTATGTCTGTAAACTTAAATAAGCCGCTGTGATATCATAGAAAATGTCTAACAGCGTACGCTTTTAATACTCAGTGCTACCAACTTAAAAAAACATAACTTTGTGAAATAGGCGGCATGTAAGAACATGAAACTAAAAAAACAACAATCAACAAACGTCTGTTCAAAGAAAACTTAAATTCCAGCCTAATTTTTATAAAAAATTATTCTTTAATTTAAATAAATTGAATTAAAAAGTGTGTTATAAGTGTAAATAATAACTGTTTCGTCTCCATATCACAAAATGTTTGGTCAATCAAACTTAGGTGTCACCAATACATTTGGTGGTGCGGCAGCCACTACTTCAACGAATCGTATGAATGATTTTGAAGTGGTATCACCGCCGGAAGACTCTGTGTCCGCTTTGGAATTTAGTCCGGCAACAATACAACAAACCTATTTAATTGCCGGCAGTTGGGATTGTAGTGTTCGATGCTGGGAAGTTGAACAAACGGGTAAAACTGTGCCAAAATCTATGAAAACAATGGGTGGCCCAGTGTTGGATGTTAGCTGGGCCGATGATGGTTCAAAAGTGTTTATAGCCAGTGAAAAGCAGGTAAAAGTATGGGATTTAGCCTCAGATCAGCAAATACAAGTGGCCGCACATGATGGTCCGGTAAAAGTGTGCCATTGGGTTAAAGGCTCGAACTATTCATGTTTAATGACTGGCTCTTGGGATAAAACATTGAAATTTTGGGATACACGTTCCCAGAATCCTATGTTGACTATTAATCTACCCGAGAGATGTTATTGCGCCGATGTAGATTATCCAATGGCTGTGGTTGGCACCGCGGGACGTGGTCTAATTATTTATTCATTGGAAAACAGTCCCACAGAATTTAAGCGTCAAGAAAGTCCTCTGAAATATCAACACAGAACTATTTCAATATTTCGTGACAAGAATAAGAAAGCCACTGGTAAGTCCATGTATTAAAATTTTTATAATTTTATTATTATTAACACTATTAATATTAAAAATACATTATATTCACATACATACAAAGAGAAATCATCTCACACATAAATAATTGCACTTCAATCACCTGCTAAGTAGACTTTAAAGCTTATGGTACAAAAAAATTTCTCAATTTCCAGAATAAATTTGTAGTGTTGATCAATATTTTTTTTAATCTTTCTAATTAATTTCGCTTGCTTATGAAATATTCTGATTTCGCTGATACCATAAATATAGTTAATCTTAATTATTTCTCTAGCTTGGTATGGATCGAAAGAAACTTACCAAACCTTAAGCATATCTGTGTTATATCTTTGTAAATTTGATAATATTCATAGTCACTCAGTTTAATTTTAATTTCGTTGGTTAAATGGTGGTATAATTTAAGTTCCCCTCTTTTTGCATGTAACTGGGGCCTGGCCGTCTTAAGTTTTCCTTCGTTTTTTTTAATTTTTCGTTTCATTAAGACAGTGCATATTAAGTTTTCATTCATTCTTTTTTAAGTTTTCATTTCATAGAGACCTTGTAAGCACAATTACACGGTTTTATTTGTGTTGCTTTCTATTCCAGCTTTTTGGAAAACATTTTCTTTTAACTGTCTGCTAAAATTTTTTTGTATCTCAATATTATTCCCATTTCTGAAGGTTACGCCTTGGGTAGTATTGAAGGACGGGTCGCTATACAATATGTTAATCCTGCAAATCCGAAAGATAATTTTACCTTCAAGTGTCATCGGTCAACGGCTACAAGTGGCTATCAGGATATTTATGCTGTTAACGATATTGCTTTTCATCCGGTGCATGGCACTCTAGTGACTGTGGGTTCTGATGGTACATTCAGTTTCTGGGATAAGGACGCACGTACGAAACTAAAGTCTTCCGAAACTATGGATCAATCGATTACAAAATGCGGTTTCAATGCTTCCGGACAAATCTTCGCCTACGCCGTTGGCTATGATTGGTCTAAGGGCCATGAATACTTTAATGCAGCCAAAAAACCTCAGATATTCTTAAGATCTTGTTATGAAGAATTAAAACCACGTTCTACCTAGATCTATACAATCTAAACAAAACTATTTACGTATCATATATTGGCTGAATAGATTTTATAAAACCCTGATAATATTACAAATAAAAACAAAGTCAAATAAACGTTAAACCTTTCCACACACTACAACTTGATTTAATTTTCATCCTTTTTATTATATTTTAAAAGCAAACGAAATTATATTAAAGGTATCCTTAATGGTAGTTATAATTTTCTAGTGGTGATCATCACCATCGTGACCATGGCCATGGTGGTCGTCGCCGCCTAGCAAAGTTTCACAGGCAACGGTGACGGCAGTCAAACCCAAACCAATAACAAAACCGCGCAACATAAAAGATCTTAAGCGGGTGGCATGTGTGCCAAACTGTGTAGCATCATAGCGCCATACTTCATTGCTGTAATAGAAATTAAAACAAGTGTAATTTTTTCATATTTCAACTCGAATATTTATTTAAATTACCGCAACCAAGGATCTTTTAAACCTTGTCTGGCTAAGGCTTCTTTTACTTCAACCAATTTTGGCACATCCTCTACCTTATATTTTGCAGCATCTGGTACCTTGTAGGGTTCACCGTGACCATGTCCATGACCGCCCATTGTTGCTAGAAATATCATCAGCAGAATTCATTGATTAAATTAATTGTACTATTCAAATTGTTTATATGCTGTTCTGTTCTCTCATTCCAGAGAGGTTACATAAGGTTTTCTTTTTTATATTTCAAAAATATTTCTAAAACGGTAATCACTTTAAAGGTTTATATTTTAAAACCAAAATAATAACTTTTCGGTTGTGGTTTTATATTTTGTTAAACTTTATTTAATCAATAAAAATTACCTGCTTTTTATTTTGCAAATTTATCACAAATATCCAATGGAACACACGAAGTGTTTATTAACTCTACTGTCACTTTGACGTTTCCAATCAGCTGTTGTGCGTCTGTTCAAATACAGTTATTAGTACAGCGGCTGGTTTTATAAAACAGAGTTGGTTTACAGTAATTACAGTTATATTTAGAAGATTTACGAAAATTTAAAAATTAGCTTCCATTGTGGTTAAAATCTGTTTGTCGTAGCAAATACTCAATAATTCTAGGCCGCTTTTCAGCCATCATTTAGATCTAAGGGACATGTGGAACTTAGGCCAATCACCTTTGTCTAGAAAAGTTTTGTCGATAATTTTTGCTAGTTCTGCAATCTTCTTACAATGCAGAGAAAAGCTTGAGTTTTTTGGTTCATAGGTCGTTAAATGTCTTGTGTCTTTACTTTTGGGTTCCGTAAGGGTGAAGTCGCCACCTCATTCCTCCCAGTACCAATCTGGGGAGCCTTTCGATGACCGTATCGTCACCGTCTTCATCCGATAGTGGGGAGACAGAGTCTGACTCCACACACACATATCTTCAGTCGAAGTGAGGACCGCCAAGGCAGTCACCTCACTAAAGGTCTCCTCCACCGTCGTAATCCTCATACCCCCTGGGGCGAAGTTCCTGACGATCTCATTGTTGTCAACAATGCTCGCCTGGATTCGCGCAATGAGATGGGACGCGTCAAGTCCAATTTCCATTTCCAGTTCGTCATCGTAAGTTTTGCTCGGGTTTTTGTCTTGTTTGTGTGTGTCCATACACGTCCCTAACCTAACCTTTGTTGTGAATTAGTGAAGCTTGTATGCGATCACACAAGACGGGGTAATAGGTGTGTGTTTTGCTATCTCTTCTCGATATAGACGGCATTCTGGACAATATTTATTGTATTTGATTCTATCTAAGGACCTAATAGCCACTTTAATGTCATTAAACATGTGTCAGTCAGTTACTAACACTGCTAAAGGCTGACGAACTGAGTGTATACCTTATAATACAGGGACTTTTATCTCATATGTATATATCTGACTAGTGAGAGCAACTTAGTTTTAATGGAACTAACTTTGTTAGATGCATTCACAGCTTCTAAAACAGTCCCGTGTACGAGCAATTCTCTTCTCGCAGTATTAATATTACTGATTCTGTCCAGTCCGTTTTAAGAAATTCGTTTTTAGCCGCAATATTCGGTTGTGGAAGAACACTCATACTATAATCCATTTCTCGGTTTTTTACACTTCATCCTCTACACACTTTTCTGTTCCCATACCAAAATCAGTGCACGAGTAAGAGCCTTTTCCTAAGTGTTGGGGGTTTTAAAATATAATAATCACAGCAATTTTGATGATCAAAGCAATAATGCTTTTGCTTCTCTGTTTTATTGTCATTAGCATGGAAATAAGGGGACTTATTTGCAAAAATCGTATATATTAAATCCGTATGTGGATTGCAGAAGGTATTACGGAGAAAAAAGATTTTTTCTATGTTTTTTCCACTGGCCTGACTTTCCTTTCACCCTCAACCCACTTTCTTATTTCCAAATGAAAGCAGTGTGCATTATTACAGGCCTTCCCCTAAGTGTCAGGCGTTTAAAAATTTACTTTCAAACAGTCAGTCCATAACAGGAAATAATGAAATTATGTATTCTAATTTGCTTTATAAACAATTGCAATTAAACAAGAAAACCCCCTTTTGAGATGATTTTATTTTTAATTATTTCAATACAAATCAAACATTTGTTGACAGTCAAAGTCATTGGAAGGGATTTTTACTCCAAATGTTTATAGCTTCCCCCGCCTTAAAGAAAACACAAAAGGCTTATTGGTATTTTATTGTTTGTTTT
This sequence comes from Sarcophaga variegata, assembly GCA_932273835.1. Lineage (NCBI taxonomy): Eukaryota > Metazoa > Arthropoda > Insecta > Diptera > Sarcophagidae > Sarcophaga > Sarcophaga variegata. The sequence continues at coordinate 115,715,185 of OW026360.1, forward strand.
TAAACATATAATTATTTTATATCTACTGCATTTAATTAATTAATTATTTGTAGTTTATAGTAGTTGCTTTTATTTTTTTTCTTAAGTGTTTTATTTTTAATATATGTACTCGTATATTAGATTTATTTCTTTTTAAATATATGTATATTGTTTATAACTATTACACATGTATTTTTCTTTTAAATTTAATTCTTATAGGGGATTTCTTATTATTGATTTCATAAACTTTAATTTAAATGTGCCTTAAGATTATTTTTTTTTTTTAAATAATTACATAATAATTTATATAACTTTTTGTTTCTGTTTATACTTATATGGTGTGTACGTAAATAGTATTTAAACAAAAAAAATATATTTTTGAAATTATAAAAATTGTTTTTTTTTTAACTCCAAAATCTTTATAAACAAATTAAAAATATTTGAATAAAAATGGCATTGCTCTTGAACTTAAAGACTAAAATATATGGTAGACATATATAAATATCTAGCATTTCTTTTTAGATTCAATTATATACAGTGAAGGGTAGTGAAAATCGTACAACGTAATTGTAATATTGAAAAACATACTATAACTCTCCATTTTTATAGACTAATAAGGTACTATATTTAGCATACATTATATGCATTAAACAGTGAAACAAAATGTGCTGAAAATCGTACAACGGCATCTTCATTTAAGTTAATTTGGGAAATTCAAAACTAAACCAAATATGAAAAGTTAGTTTAACGTTTGCAGTTCAGTCATTTTCAGTTAAAGTGCTTGAACGTGTTGTTTTATTAGATAGCAAAATAGAAGTCCAATTTTGTATTTAATTTTTATATTTGATGTTTGTTCGAAGCCGGTCCAAACATAATTTTGTTTGAAAAAAAAAACTCATGTTAAGAATAGGAAATCTCACCGTTTAACCTTTCTGTCTACGTACATACAGTCACACAGATAATTATACGTACCCCCCTAAAAATCATTATTTTAAAAATGATAATATATGCACAAGTCAACTAATTTTTGCGCCAATTTTTTTGTTTTCCGTCACAGCCGAACAAATTATATTTGTTCTCATCACTAAATATTACATTCGTCCAAAAATCAGTTGACTTGTCCATATATTATTGGGCAAATTCCAATCGTAGCTTTTTTCTCGGCACTCGGCTGCGGAAACCGTTCTTTCTCAAAACACTTCGAACTGTTTCGGAATGCACAATAACATGGTGATCACTTTCCGAGGTATTTCGGATTTTTACGGCTGTAGTCCTAGGATTTTTATCCACAATACCTTTTATATACCGGGTTACCCTTGGAGAAATTTTAAACGAAATATAAGTCGCACGTATAATTTTCTGTGGTGCCATATTGGTTTTAAGCAAACTGCAGTCACAAATTCATAGATTTTGGGAATCTTTTTTCTTTATTTAAGTAAATGTGTCCTTACAGACGCTAATGTAAAAACATTTTAAATTAGAACTTCATTACTTTTTAAAAAAATGATTTTTAGGGGGCTACGTATAATTATCTGTGTGACTGTACATAAATAATTGGTCATTACAACCCTTTAGTCAGGATTACGACCTAGTTTCTTGCACCACTTATGTTGTGTCTGTTAATTTTATATATGAGTGGCGGGACCTACAGTTTAAAGTCGACTCCGAACGACCGACTTTTTTTTGAGAAACTTTTCATGGTAATTTTATTAATCCTCGGAGTTTTTGCCGAAGAAATATTTTTTTATATTTTCGTTTTGATGTCTGACGTGGGAGTTGAACCGTAACCTTACGTCTAATACGTCCACACACTACCTACTAGACCTCGGCGACTTCTCTGTCTAACCAATATTAAATTAGAGCTAGATTCTACTCTAAGGGAGTCTGTATTCAAGAGTTTCATATGACAATTCTCAGTCCAACCACTGTACGATTTTCACTGGCATAAACTGTATTCTACTTAAAGGAATTTAAAGTTCTTAGATATTAATTCTATATTCTTTAGCGGGAAAGGATAGATAACTTTACATATATAAAATATAACTTTTTTTAATTGTTATTATCTTATGTTATCAGTTACATAAAAGTTAACTTAAAAGTGTGTGTTTATTATTAAGTATTATTTCTAAAAGAACATCATGTTCGAAATACTGTAAAATTTAAATTATTTATTTTTTATAATTACAATGGAATAGAGGGCGGGGGGGGGGGTATGCAAATAAATAAAATACTTCAAGTGATTCTTTTTAATGAAATGATGTTTGGCAATATCATTAAACCTTGAAATTTTAACAGAGTTTCAAAACATTAAACAAATTGTGAAAAACATTTAAAACCAACAAATGAATACAGATATCTTGAGCTTACTAGTCTAAAGTCTATTTTATTGCTAATGTTAAGAAATCACAAAAATAACAGGTGTCGGCGCTCTAAATGTTAACCACTTCACGCTTATATAGCGAACAAATGGCCAACATTACAGTAATCCTTCGATTTACGTCGCCTCGATTAACGTTGTTTCCATTTACGTCGTCAAATTTTTTGTTCCCTCTAACTTCAATTTACGTCGACATTCGATTTGCGTCGCCTTTTTTTGGAACCAACTGCGACGTAAATCGAGGGACTACTGTAACTTTTTTAAGTTCCTTGTTAAAAACATACTACTTTGCAGTGTGAGCAATATGAAATTCGATTTACGTCGTTTCGATATACATACGTCGCCTTTTTCTGGAACCAACTGTTAATTAAATCGAGGGATTACTGTAGTGGCCAGCAGTTATATCATTTAGAAGCTTTATATAGCTTTAGTTTTTATAACTTTATGGAAATGGTAGACAAATGTAGCTGTGTTAACGTTGTACAAAATGGCGAGGTATTTGGCTTAAAAGTCGTTAATATGTAAACAAGATGCTTGTGTATCTTATACCTTACGCTTAAAGGCAGATCAAGAGAACATTTCTTCATTTCCTTATACCATTTACCATCCTTTATGCTGTTCAATTAGCCAATCTAAAGAATAGAAGATTCTAGAAGTTCTACAGAAGACACATACATACGTAATGGGTCATTAAAGCCCTGCAGACGATCTAGCTTGTTATGTGTGTTAATGTTCTGTGTAAGTGTTATAACTGACGGGGCCTACAGTTTAAAGTCGACTTCGAACGACAGATTTTTGAGAAGCTTTTCCTGGCAATTTTATTAATTCTCTTTTGCCGGAAATCCTTTGGGAGACAGTCGTCGAAGAAATATTTATTCATATTTGGTTTTGTTGGGGATGTCAGACCTGGGGTTTGAACTGTGGCCTCACGTCTAATAAGCCAATACACTACCTACTAGACTACAGCGACTTCAGAAGAAGTTTTTAGAAAATAAACCAATGTGTGGAAGTCGCCGTAGTAGGTAGAGTGTTGGCTTATTAGACGTAAAGCCAGGGTCGAGCCCCAGGCCAGGCATCAAGACAAAATACAAAAAGTATTTTCTTCGGCAACTTCCTTTTAGCAGATTTCTGGCAAAAACTCTGAGAGTAAATAAAACTGCCATGAAAAAGTTGCTCTCAAAAATCTGTCGCTCAGAGTTGACTTTAAACTGTAGGTCCCACCACTTATGTATAAAATTCACACACACAACATAAGTGGTGTGAGAAACTAGGACGTTGTACAATGGGTCAATTCGACCTCCGGCTACTGTACTTGTCTTAATTGACAAGTACACGTCCTCTAACCTAACCTAACCAATGTGTTAGGTTAGCGTATTCACTCCAGGATTAATATCCGATAGACAACTGAAATCCGGTCTCAAAAGTAGCTCATAATCTTAAGACGAAAAACAAGGTATTATATATAATGTGTTTCGTTAACAGAGTAGCTCTCTAAGTGTAGAGTCAAGTCTCAGTTTGGATTTAAACTAAATAGACTTTATTCCACTGTGCAAAAGAAAAGATCTTAAAAATTGATTTAAAAACACTTTTACTTTACATTTGCGCAACATTTGAAACCTTCATACGAGCTCGCAAATGTTTAAAACTGGCTTAAAAAAGTAAACAACGCCAACACCTGTAGTTGAAATAGTAACAAAAACCAATATAAGAGGGCATAGTTTAATGAACTTAAACCATCTACCTGATCTGCTTAAAGTTACAAAAACCAATATACGAGGGCATCGTTTAATGACCTTAAACTATCTGTCTGATCTGCTTAAAGTTATTCAAGATTTCCTTATTAAATCAATTAACATTCGGGTCTTATACAAAATATTCTTTTTGAATTTAACAAAATTGTAGTTTTTTATTATTTTATTTTTTATAACTTGTTTGTAACTTGTTATCCGATATTTATGAAACTAACTGTTGGTGCGATTTCTTATTTAGTTATGGAAAAACTATTACAAGCATTATTTATCTATAAAGCTTTTTAGTGTGTAGTGACATTTAAATTAAATAATTAAGTAATCAATAATCGATTTAATAATAATGGCAATACAAATCATATCATATACATACATTTATAAAACATTTTTCAAAATAATAATAATTTAAAAGTACTTAATTTCGTTTATAAAAATGGAAGCATTTTAATTTCTTAAATTTTTATTTTTTCTAATCTAAATTCTTTACTATATTTGCCAATAACAACTATTCTATATACGTCTACGTATTTGTTATTTAACATAAATTTATTTATATTTCCAAATATTTAATTAAACTTAATAATACTATAAGATATAACAAAATGAGAAATATTTAAAATAAGAACATATTAATTATCCTTATCGTTAGTAGGGTTTTCTTCGAAATATATTCCCCTTCGTTGATATTGTTATTTTGAACAATTTTATTTCCGCTAATTGTTTTACTTTTCCCCTTCAGTTGTTGTAACAAAAGAAATAAAAATATTCGAAAAAAAGGGAAAGAAATAAAATTAAATCGAAATTATTCATTTAATTTTAAATTTTCTCGATAGGAGTTTAGATTTTAGGATCTTAACTAGGGCTTTGTGTTACTACTGGCCAGGGTAGACTGTAGAATATAAATATGTCAAGTGTGCTTTCGTATAGGTTACCTGTACACTGCAGATTGTGGCCATATTAAAATGAACGCCATGCCAGTAGGATGATGGGCTTTTCAATGAAAATCTCTTAATTTACTCGTAAAGCCATTTAGCTTACTATTGCTGTTCTCACAATATTGAAAGACGTTTCGATAAACTTAGCTTTCCCTCGATTGACTTCCCCAGAAGCTATGTATCTCACAAAAAGGAAGAGACGATCTTTCTGCCATCTTTGAATTAATTCTTCAAAAGAAGGGTTACTATTAAAGGGTCCGCCAAATAACTTTTTTTTGAAAATGCTTTAAAAAAAACTTCTGAATATTTTCTCCAATTTCTTTTTTTATTTGAAAGTACAATCCTTCCGGTTAATAATGGAAAATAATTTCATTCAAATGGCTGCCTCGGCTGGCCATGCAGTAGTCTACACTAGAAGATGTCGATTTTGGCAAAAAAAAAAAAAAAATCATCTTTTCAGATGAAGCTCGTTTTGATCTTGGCGGGTATGTAAACAAGCAAAATTGTCGTATTTGGGGCACAGAAAAGCCGACGCACCCAAAACGAGTCACTGTTTGGTGCGCATTTTGGTCCAGAAGCATAATTGGGCCATTTTTCTTCGAAAATGAGCAAGGAGTGGCCGTTACAGTCAATGGCGATCGTTATCGGGCCATGTCGAACACATTTTTGTTCACAAAAATTGAAGATGAGGATATTGGCAACATTTGGTTTGAACAGGACGGCGCTACGTGTCACACAGCCGAAGCCACACTCGATGTTTTGCGCCCTGCTTTTGAAGATCGCATTATCAGCCGCAGAGCTGATGTCGTTTGGCCACCTCGGAGCTGCGATTTGACACCGTTGGACTATAGCTTGTGGGGTGCTGTCAAAGATAAGTGTTACGCCGACAAGCCAGAGACAATTGACGCTTTAAAGGACAATATTCGTGAAGCCATTGGTGAAATCAGCTGCACACAATCGATAATGTGCTTAAAAATTGGACCGATCGTGTAGGCTACTGCATGGCCAGCCGAGGCAGCCATTTGAATGAAATTATTTTCCATTATTAACCGGAAGGATTGTACTTTCAAATAAAAAAAAGAAATTTGAGAAAATATTCAGTATTTTTTTTTTAAAGCATTTTCAAAAAAAAAAAGTTATTTGGCGGACCCTTTATAAGAATATTTGGGTTGGTTCCTTTTAGGAAATTTTTTAATATTGATTTGTGGTACCAGAAATCCTTAAACAAACGTCCACCTCCTGATAAAACTTGAAGAAATGGAGTTTTTTTTTACAAATCGTGTCAATAAATTTAGCATTTCCTCGAATGACTTCTGCAGAAGCTGTGGTTGTGACAAAGAGGAAACGACTATCTTTCATCTCATGTGTTAGTACTAAAGGGTCCGCCAAATAACTTTTTTTTTTGAAAATGCTTTAAAAAAAACTACTGAATATTTTCTCAAATTTCTTTTTTTATTTGAAAGTACAATCCTTCCGGTTAATAATGGAAAATAATTTCATTCAAATGTCGGCCTCGGCTGGCCATGCAGTAGCCTACACGATCGGTCCAATTTTTAAGCACATTATCGATTGTGTGCAGCTGTATTTCACCAATGGCTTCACGAATATTGTCCTTTAAAGCGTCAATTGTCTCTGGCTTGTCAGCGTAACACTTATCTTTGACGGCACCCCACAAATAATAGTCCAACGGTGTCAAATCGCAGCTCCGAGGTGGCCAAACGACATCAGCTCTGCGGCTGATAATGCGATCTTCAAAAACAGGGCGCAAAACATCGAGTTTAGCTTCGGCTTTGTGGCACGTAGCGCGGTCCTGTTGAAACCAAATGTTGCCAATATCCTCCTCTTCAATTTTTGTGAACAAAAATTCGTTCAACATGGCCCGATAACGATCGCCATTGACTGTAATGGCCACTCCTTGCTCATTTTCGAAGAAAAATGGCCCAATTATGCCTCTGAACCAAAATTCACACCAAACAGTGACTGGTTTTGGGTGCGTCGGCTTTTCAATGTATGCGTGCGGGTTTTCTGTGCCCCAAATGCGACAATTTTGCTTGTTTACATACCCGCCAAGATCAAAATGAGCTTCATCTGAAAAGATGATTTTTTTTTGCCAAAATCGGCATCTTCTGGTGTAGGCTACTGCATGGCCAGCCGAGGCAGCCATTTGAATGCAGTTATTTTCCATTATTAACGGGAAGGATTGTACTTTCAACTAAAGAAAGAAATTTGAGAAAATATTCAGTAGTTTTTTTTTAAGCATTTTCAAAAAAAAAAAGTTATTTGACGGACCCTTTATGAAGAAAAGATATCATTTGAATTCTGATTTTCTGCTATCTTTGAATTAACACTCCAAAAGAAGGATTACTGCAATAAGATTTGGAATTCCTTTCCCTTAGGGTAGGTTTAATACTGATTTGTGGTATCAGTCCACCTTCAGATAAAACTTGAAATGGGTTTTTTTTACAAACCATTCTCGACAAAAACAATGTAATAAAGTGTAATGGAATTAATATTCGAAATTTTGTTACTTTTTTGAAAACATTGTTTACTTAATAAATAAACGTTGATTTAATTAATGTTTTTAATACGCGTGTAAGGCTAAGTTAGGTTAGCGGGTAGCTTGTTGTTTACAGTTCACTCTGTGACACATATGGCCCATTGTGTTACTCAGTGTGAGGTAAACCCCCTTGTCGTGATCAACACGTGTATAATACTAATTTTTAATTAAAATTAAACTTTACTAATATACTACAAGATTATGAATTAAACAAAATCTTTTCTTTTTTTAATAATAATAATTTAAATTTTTCTACCTATACATTCAACCTAAATTAACAACCTTATTTTAAATTCAAAATGCACAAACATTTCATGTACAATTCAATTAAACGAATTTTCTTGTGAAGGGGAATTTCCAGAGAGAATATATATTACATATTAAGTTCCCTTATTATTCACACTATGTGTATAACTCAATACGTTTTAAATAATTATATAAAAATAGTCTGGAATATGTTTTCTTTTTTATAAAGACAGATCAATAAAAGTGTTATAAATAGATGAGAAAATCATGACAAAAAAAAATTTGTGTTAAAAATGTTCTACCCAAGTAATGAATAGTTATGATACATATTTTCTATATGAAGTTTTCATTAAGACATTTAAATAACATTCTAAAATATTGGCTTAATAACACTTATCTAACGTTTTTGTAAATAATTTTCATCAGCCTTTTTACAATTAAAGAATGGTAAAAGAATTTTGTTAACAAATTAAAGAAAAAAAATAAACAAACAGGAAATTTTTACACGAATTACACGAAACTAGTTTACATTACAATACATATATGTACAGTCACACAGATAGTTATACGTTATACGTGTGTCTGTAACGACACATTTACTTAAATAAAGAAAAAAGATTCCCAAAATCTATGAATTTGTCACTGCAGTTTGCTTAAAACCAATATGGCACCACAGAAAATTTTACGTACGACTTATATTTCGTATAAAATTTCTCCAAGGGTAGCCCGGTATATAAAAGGTATTGTGGATAAAAATCCTAGGTTTACAGCCGTAGAAATACGAAATACCTCGGAAAGTGATCACAGTGTTATTGTGCATTCCGAAACAGTTCAAAGTGTTTTGAGAAAGAACGGTTTCCGCAGCCGAGTGCCGAGAAAAAAGCCACGATTGGAATTCGCCCAATAATATATGGACAAGTGAATTGATTTTTGGGCGAATGTAATATTTAGTGATGAGTACAAATTTAATTTGTTCGGCTGTGACGGAAAACAAAAAATTTGGCGCAAAAATCCGTTGACTTGTCCATATGTTATCATTTTTAAAAAATGATTTTTATGGGGGTACGTATAATTATCTGTGTGACTGTATGTACTATGTAACAAAGTTAAATAATTGTTTAACTAGTTTTTAGTGATTTACTTATTACAATTCATTTAGTTATTCTATAAGCCTGAGTTATAAGTACAATATTTAAGTAATGACCAATTAAAGTTCAATCTAAATTTCAAAATTGTACTCAAAACACACAAATTTCAAATAACTGGCTTAAAGGTTTTAAAAGCCTGTGGCTTATAAACAGTTGTAAACTATTCTTCAATTCTTTATTTATTTAGAAAATAATTTCTCAATTTATATTTTTTTAAATTTCTTTATTTTTACCCTTATGGAGATGAGAAGAAATAATATTAAATTCAATGACAGACATACCAGCTTATTTCTTGTTGTAAAACAAAACTTTCAAACTTAATAGAAATAAAAAATTAAGAAATTTATCTCACTTTAAACTAAATATCTGAAAAACTTAAACTCATGCCTTTATTTAAGATTCGCTTAGGACGCCCTAGCAAAGCCTATTATATTCTGAGAACATGTTTTTTTGTGGACGAAGGAAAATTTATTTTTTTGCGGGAATAGCGTTACTGACTTGCAGAATAACTCAATATATAGTAAGTCTCAGCGGTGTGAAAGTGTGATGATTTGGACTTGATTGACTTCTTCTGCAGCTCGCAACATTATTTTATTTATGGCACAGCGACCATATTAAAGAAATTCCAATTGGAATTGTTATAAACTATCGTTTTCGATATTATAAAACAAATTCGGTACTACAAGCATTTTTGATACAAAGGTGCTCACGCCTCATGAATATGACTCCACAATTTCACAATTTCGTGAGAATAAACTCAATGCCAAATTTATAGCACAATGGATAAAAATATGTTTTTAAACATATTGAAGGAAAATTTCTTACAAAGTACTAAAGCAAGAGGGTATAAACGAACGATATTCAAAGGCAATGCACCCAAATACAAATTACATATGACTACAGAGGCATGTTTGATAAGGAAGTTCCTTATCTCATGAATTCGCTTCTAGAATTTGACTTGGTTACATGGGTTAGGCAGACGCTCCGGAAATCGTCTTAAATATGTAACCGATCCAAATGGAGGCCATACCAAATACTAAATCATGTTGTAGGTCTATACTTAATTTATGAATCCTTGAGGATTTCAATTGATCGCCTCAAAACATGCTTCTTTTTGTAACTCCGCTGGGGATTGGTGTGTCGAAGGTTTATTGCGAGAAGCTCCTGTAATAAATTTTTGCAGTAAGTGAATATAATTGTGTCATTATTTTAACCCTTTCATGCTCGAATTTTTTGGGACAGAGCTAAAATTTTTTTAAGGACATGTGTTTGTTAGTCATGGCCTAAATATGAAGTGATATTAAATTCAGAGTCCTACGTAGTCTGGTTTTACACGTTTTTAACTAAGCTTGTTTGCAAAAAAAAACCTTTTAAAAAAATTAAAAATTACGGAATTTATGAACAAAAATGTACAATGTTGCTTATAGGCAACATCGGGCATGAAAGGGTTAACGAATTTCCAATGGAATTGTTATGAACTATCGTTTTCGATATTATAAAGTAAATTCGATATTACAATCATTCTCGATATGAAAGTGCTTACACCACATGAATTTAACTCCCTAATTTCACATCTTTGTGGGCATAAAATCAATGATATTCGAAGTTAATTGATAAGAATTCGCAAATTTACAGCACAATTGAAAAAAAATATGTTTTTAAACACAAAGAAAATTTCCTGCAAAGTACTAATGTGTGGGTATAAACGACCGATATTCTAAGGCAATAAACCAAAACACAAAACGGACATGATTACAGCCACGGTTGATAAAGAAGTTCCCACATTTCATGAATTTGCTCGCACAATCTGACTTGGTTACATGGATTAGGCAGATCCTCCGGAAATCGTCTTAAATATAGATGGAGGCCATACCAAATACTAAATCATGTTGTAGGTCTATACTTAATTTATGAATCCTTGAGAATTCCAATTGATCGCCTCAAAACATGCTTCTTTTTGTAATACCGCTGGGAATTGGTGTGCCGAAGGTTTATTGCGAGAAGCCCTTGTATTAAATTTTTGCAGTAAGTGAATATATTTGCGACATTATTTCAAGAGTGTAAACTTCATATTAAAAGAGAAAAATCGGTGCTTAGTTTTGAAGATTTTCACATTTTTTGTAATGCTCCTATCGCCTGATCTATTCTTTTCCCCCAACTGCGTATATGATGCTCCCCAGATAGCAAAACTAAACATCTTCTAGTTCAATAGTGTGGGCTATGGAAATTAGAAGGATTGCCAGGGTTAATAATCAGAAACTTTGTTTTGGTGAACACAGTTCAGCATAGACCGGTATCCAATTTTTGTTAATTGTATAACCAACAGTCGCCGTGGTCTAGTAGGTAGTGTGTTGGCTTATTAGACGAAAAGCCAGGGTTCGAGCCCCAGGCCAGACATCAAAATAAAATACAAAAAGTATTTCTTCGGCGACTTCCTCTCAGCAGATTTCTGGCAAAAACTCTGGGAGTAAATCATATTGCCATGAAAAGTTTCTCAAAAATCTGTCGTTCGGAGTCGACTTTAAACTGTAGGTCCCGCTGCTCATGTATAAAATTAACACACACAACATAAGTGGTGTGAGAAACTAGGTCGTAATCCTGACTGAAGGGTTGTAATGACCAATTATGTATGTATGTATGTATGTATAACCAACAGTGAGGGGATGGTGCCTATTTATGCAGTTTAGTGGAATATCTTCTGCAGGAAGATGATCTCACGTATAGATAGTGTGGCTGAAGAAAAAATTTTCATTTTTTTTTAATTTTTTCGTCATAGCGGTATTGACGAATAGATAAATATCGTTGGTCTAGTTTAATCCTCAACTACACTATTCTTACGGTATATAAAGCCTTTTCTAAAGCATGTAGTTTGTTGCTGATACCATTCCAATTCCCTGGTGATAAAATACACCAAGTGTTTATGTTAATAATAATATGTTAATACATAAATTATTGAGAAATCCCTTCCATAATATTTAAGTGATTGGTACTATTTTTTTTTATAAAAATTTTAAAATATTTCTCAAAGTTTTGGTTTGAAACTACACGAAATAAGCTGTCTGTAAGCCATTGTATTTCTAGCAATTCAGGTTTAAGATTTCTTTAATAAAACATTTTTACATGTGATTGATTGATTAAACATACATATGCATATGTATCAGAGAACTGCATGAGTTGATTTACTTTCGCTGTGTAATTTGCTTTTGTTATGTTGTTTAACATGAATATTTTTTAATGATATTGCTTATTGCACTGTTGACTCTCTAACAACTGAATGTAATATACTGACTTTTGTTTTTAAGTACTGTTAGCATAAATATATAAAATTTTTTTACTGTTTTTTGATTGTTTCGTATAGAAATCAAATAACTCACAAAAGCATATGAAATTTTGAGTTGACTCAGTATTAAACGTTAAACGTAAAATTGGAAAACAATTTGAAAATTTTTAAAAAATTCAATACAATGAGTTCCGAAGTGTTAAAAAATATTGAAAATGGAGTTGACCGTATAAAAAAGAACACAAAAAGTAGAAGCAAAATATGGGATGTTTTTCGCCAAATAGAAAAATACAGTGGTAGCGTTTTTGAAGGAATTGCCATTTGTGATAAGTGCAATAACATATTAAAATATAACGGTAAGCAAACCTCTAATATTATTCGTCACAAATGCTAGGAGACGGAGAATTCCAATATCGCATTAAAAATATTAAATAATATAGACAAAGAACATTTTTTAATGGCATGTTCACAATTTGCTGTAGAAGATTGTCGCCCTTTTGCAATTGTGGACGGTGCAGGTTTTAAAGAAGTAGTGCAATCTATTCTCGATATTGGCACGAAATATGACTACTCTAAAAGATGAAAAAATGTAAAAAGCCCTATAATTTGCACAGAATTTTTTTTTTAATTTGAAACGTTAAAATTCTGTGTTTATTAGTTGCAGGAATCTACGTTTTAGGTGTACATAAATATATGTATGTGTTAGTACATCTGCTTGCATATTTATTCTTTAATTGCTATTTAGATACTGTGTAGAAAGTTTGTAAAGATTAAATTATAAAATGTGTTCTAAAAAATTCTAAAAAAAATATAAAAATTCATAAATAATGATTTTTGTTTAAAAGATGGTATAATTCTGTTTTAAAATTTTCGGTAGTCGGAAATGTGAACAATTCGCAAAAGTGAACAACGCCAGTTTTAATTAGTTCACATTACTGAGCGTGCACTGTATATCAGATATGGTATCAGACCCAACAACAATATCACGTCGGATAGGTGACATAGCAATAGAAAAAAGAATAAAATTAAAAGAAGAATTAAGAATGGCTATTGAAACCGAAACAGCCTCTATAACATGTGATCTTTGGACTGATGATTTTGTCAAGAGAAAATAAATAATAAAATAAAAATTCAAATATATTTTGTATTATTTAATAATATTTATATTATAGTAAATTATAAAACTCCTCGGTTCACGTGAAATGTTAAAAAAAAAAGGTGTTAGAAGAGTTTTTTAAATAGTATTCAAAACACTCATTCTGATTCGTTGCTTTTGTGAATCATATAAATAAACAGAAGTAGCAAGCAGTGACGAAGTGGTCTAGTAGGTAGTGTGTTGGCTTATTAGACGAAAAGGCCAGACATCAAAATAAAATACAAAAAGTATTTCTTCGGCGACTTCCTCTCAGCAGATTTCTGGCAAAATCTCTGCGAGTCAAATAAAATTGCCATGAAAAGTTTCTCAAAAATCTGTCGTTCGGAGTCGACTTTAAACTGTAGGTCCCGCCACTCATGTATAAAATTAACACACACAAGATAAGTAGTGTGAGAAACTAGGTCGTAATCCTGACTGAAGGGTTGTAACGACCAATTATGTATGTATGTTATGTAGCAAGCAGTGACAATCAATTCTTGACTACAGTCTCGTTTATATGAATCATGTATTAGAAAACACATTTTAGAAAATACAAAACTATGCCATTTGATTCACAATCATGCAGATCTCTGATATGTATGTATGTATTGTTGGAAAATAAAAGAACATTATTTAAAGAAAATATTATGTTTATTGTAATATAAATTTTATTTTACAAAAACCATGTCTATATAATATTGTTTTTTTGTTTTGTTTTTTGCATTTTTTCTTATTAAGTTTGTCTAGCATTTTGTTATTGCAAAAGTTTTCTCTTTTGCCATTATTCACTCGCTTGTTATACATTCGTTTTGTGAGAGGGGTCAACTTATAGTTTAAAAAAGGAACACAATTTTGTAGCCAAATAATTTTTTTTGTTTGCTTTCTGCAACTATTCGTGCATTAACGAATAGTTTTTGTTTACTTAAGATTTATGATTTTGATTGTTGAGCATAAATATTAGCTTATTTAGTTTTTATTTTATATAAGTTTTTAAATTCAAACGAATATTTTATACAAAAATAATTAAACATATTACTTGCTACACAGTTAAAGAGCAGACAACATACAGTGAGCGCCTTAAGTGAGTCATCACCCACTATAATTTTAAATTTTCTATTATGTTCTTAAGTATAAAAAAAAGTTCCCTTATCATGAATTGTTTTTTTGTTTTAACATTTTAAACGTTTTTATTTTTGGAAATTTATTCGACTATTTACTTTTATTTACTATATTTACTTTTCTCGCTATCATAACAAAATGAATTATTTCAGTGGTGTTTACCTACTTTTGACGCTCACTGTAGTTCTAAAGTAGTTGAAAAAAAAAACGAAAACGAAAACAAAAGTAAAGTAAAGGTTAGGAAAAGAAAGCTTTTAAATACCTTTTTGCCAGTTATAAGTATAAAATTGAAGCTGGCAATATACATTGTATGGAATTTAAATTTCAATTTAAATTCCTTTAAAATACTTGGGTATATTGCCTTAAATATTTTGTTAAACATTCATTATTTGTTTAAAATAGTTCTGTCAAGTTTTGTTTTGTTTGTTTATAATTTTAGTTACAAGTCAGGTATTTAATTTTAATTTAAATAGTCTACATCAAGTTTATTATTATAATCATTAATTCTGTGTTTTTTTTCTACCTTTTTTTTTGGTCTTCTTCAATCTTCTTCTTCTTCTATACTTTTTCTGTTAATAATAAGAGATCAAATATTTTTGTTTGTTTTGTTGATTTGTTTGTTTGTTTTGTTTTTTTGTTGTAATACATTAAAATTGTTTTGTTTTGTTTTTATTTATTTTAAAAATTGCATGTTTTTTCATCTTTTGTTTAAAAAAAATTAATAATAATTATGCAAGTCTTAATAATATGTAATTAAAAATATCTGGGGTTTTCTTTTTTTTTTATTACATTTGTTGTTTTAATAATATTTTAAATGTTTTTTTGTTTGTTTTTGTTTGTTTTTTTTTGAATAGTAGTATCACATTGGCATTAATTTCTATCTCACAAAATTGGAGTTGAAATATTTATAAAAAAAAGAAACGAAAAAGAAAAAAAAAATCAAATTTTAAAATATAAATTTAAACGATTTATTTATTGATTTAAGCTTAATTATCTGATATGCTTATTCATAATGATGAATGAAGAACTGAACTCTTTCTTAATTAACCCTCAATGCTAAGTAGCTTTTAAAATTTGATTTTTCTTCTTTCTCATTTGTTTTGTTTGTTTGTTTGGGTCTAGCAGAGAGAGGAGTGTAATACATACTACATACATTTTAAATAATATACACAATGAAAAAAACATAGAATTAATTTCATTTTATGTAAAATATTTTTAAAAGCTAACGAGAAAATCATTTCTTTTTTTGTTGCGCTTCTCTGTTTTCACAACAGTTTTGTTAATATACACTCAGCATTTAGCATTCAGCATACAGCGTGTTGTCTAACACATTTCCTCGTTAAGAATCTCGTTAAGCAAACGATTTAGACTGTCTAGCCCGGTTAGGAATCCATTATCGGGTCCATGATGTATTGTTGTTGGCGGTGTAGGGAATAAGGCTGAACCATTGTTGCGTGGCACAAAAGCTGTGTGAGCGAAATCAATAAGTCTCACATCCACTAAACAGTGCATGTCGTCGCACAATTGTATTTTCGTCTCAATATCTAATGATTTGGAGCCATGTTGTAGGAATTTTTTTGATTTTGAAATTTCTTTAATTTCCTGTTGCTGTAATTGCTGCTGTTGCAGTTCTGTGGTCACCTTACTCACAGGGCTGGCTGTACACGGTGTTGTTGTTGTTGTTGTGGTATTTGTAACATTAGCTATAGTGGCCGTGGTTGTTGGGATTACAGTTTCGTTGAGTATGGGTGTAGTAGTAGTAGTATCCATGGGTATATCATTATCATCATGCTTTACAGCGTCTTTGTTAATTTGTGCTTCTTGCATTGGCTTTTTGGCCGTTGTGGCAGGTAATTGTGTCGCTCTAGCCGGTGCTGCCGATTTTGGTGTTGTTGACTTTTTAGCAACAGATGAAGAAGATTTCTTAGTCAAGTCTTTTGCTTCATGTCCATCTACCACCTTATCACGGCCCGGATGATGATGGTGATGATGATGATGCAAACTGTGATTATCATCATCGTCATCGTCATCATCATCGTCTTTGCAACGTAAACGTTTGACAGCACCTTTTACGGATTTCAAAGACGAAGTGGTGGACGAGTTCGGTGATGCTTTAGAGGTTGTATTAGCTGTTGCTTGTAACTGTTTGTGTATTAAAGTTTTGGGTGTTAAAGGCGGTGTTGCTGCAGTTTTGCTGTTTGCTGTTACACTGCCGCTTTCAAATGCATCTTGTTGTGACTTGTAACGTTTTAGCATAACTTCCGTTTGACTTATAATGCTGCTATCGAAATCGGAGGAAGCTTCGTCTGAGCTATTGTTGCCCGTTTGGCGACCACTCGTAACCGCTTTAATTTGTTCTGATAGCCCGGAAAAGTCATCACTACTATTGCTGCTATAGTTCATCCACGAATCACCTGAGTGTGGCGATGAAGTGGCTATACTGGGCATAGGTGGTTCGGGATCAAGAAATACTGTATCTTCAGATATGGGAATGAACGGTGCGGGTGTGCTTGGCGTAGACGAAGCCGTGGATTTTGATAAATCCATAAATTTTGGCCCCATAATATGGGCACCAACGAGAGGAGGTGGTGGTGGCATAGATCGGCTATCATGATCGATAATTGCATTTGTTGCATGATCCTCTTCTGCCTCAGAAGAAGAAGAAGACGATAAGCGTTTATGTTTGCTTTCTCTTTCAATCTGTTCTGTAAAACCACATGTTGCTTGTTTCTGTCTAACCAATTCGGGTGAAACAGTCGCTGTTACTGTAGGTGTTGTTGACGCAGATGCCGCTTTAGTTGTGGCTGACCGTGTTGTGTTGTTATTCAAATGTCTAATGCGTGTTCTGAGATTCATTTCATTTGTATTTGAATCATTTGAAGCATCAGCATCATAACAACATTGATCACCGCCTGCACTACTGTTGGTAGCTGATGCATTGCCGCTATCAGCTGCCTGTAAATGTAAATCATCATCTATGTCGTGAGGCTCCAGTTCATCACCACCTTCGTGGCCATCCTCATCATGATCATCTACATCAACAATATCATCTTCCTCCTCATCTTCCTCTTCGTCATCGATGCTATTATCGGGATGATAGTCAAATGTGGCAGATTTCTTGTTGCTGTTGGTAGGTGTGTTGGGTATAAAGCAGTCATAAAAATCCGAAGCATGCTCCATGGGGTTATCCTCATACCCTTCATACACAATAAGGAGTGAGCTAAAAATAATATTGAAAATATAAAAATTTTCCTTTTCTTTTGTTAGGAATCCTCTTACACTTACCAAGAGTAGAACCTATAGCTCGATTGCTTTTCGATAACGCGACGCAATTGCAGAAGACGTTGCACAATTTTCTTGATAACACGAGTTCGTAAACGATAACCGTTATAGAAAAAGTCATGTAAAGCCTGTTTAAAGCCCATTTCATTTAGCTCACGACCCCAGTACTTGTCACGCTTAGCATATTGATCTAAATGAGCCTGATAGGTTTGCATGCCACACAAGCGTACGCCCAATGAAGCCGAAGTACTGGCTGCACATTTGGCCATTTGTTTAGTACGTTTCTCGGCCGAAGCGTCATCACCATGCTGGCGTGTTCCCATTTTCAAATCTAATATGCAAGGATTGCGGAATTGTGAAGTTATATTCTCTAGCATTAGGAAATCTAAAAAAGAATAGAAAAAAGAATAAAACTATAGAAGTATTAGGGCCTATATTAACCAAACTTACATTGTTTATTAGAATTATCCAGTTGAGAGATACTCTTAATAACATCTGCAGCATTGCCATTCTTATGAACTTTCATTCTGTAAGAGAAAGAGTATAATTAGTAGAGTTTTCTTAGCGTTTAAATATTGCAAGTGTTATAAAAACCATTCAACATTTTGTCCAAATATGTATTTTATTTGGGTTAAGCAATATTTTGCGATTTGTTTGGCTAAAGTAGAAGGAGGGCAGATAGAACCACGTTTTTGGTAGGGGGCCATATATTGTTTCTAAAATAAGTTTATAAAAAATATTTTTTTTTGTTTTTTCTTTAGTTAATATAAACCCTACACCCATTTAAAATAAAAACTTTTGTTATTAGTTTTTATAGTTATTATTTCACTCTGTTATTATAATAGTCACTCTCTTTCTCTAAGTATTTTTATTGTTTTGTCTAAGAAAAATATCCGGGGAAATGAAAATTCCGAGGGATTACTTGTCTTATTTCTATAAAATATAGTCCGGTCAATCTAAGCTAGTGTGTTTAACAGTATTTTGTTTGGTACTATTGACAGCCACTTATCTAATATAAGTTGCTACTTTGCGATTAACAATTGAAGTTTCTGTTGTTGTGTTAAAAATCTGAGAACTTGTTAAGAAATCCCCAAAATATTTACATTGTAGTATGGGCAGTCAGATACCACCGTTTAGTTTACTTTTAAATAGAAGCTGATACAGAGATCGGAAGTCGCCGTGGTCTAGTAGGTAGTGTGTTGGCTTATTAGACGAAAAAGCCAGGGTTCGAGCCCCAGGTCAGACATCAAAACAAAATACAAAAAGTATTTCTTCGGCGACTTCCTCTCAACGGATTTCTGGCAAAAACTCTGAGAGTAAATAAAATTGCCATGAAAAGTTTCTCAAAAATCTGTCGTTCAGAGTCGACTTTAAACTGTAGGTCCCGCCACTCGTGTATAAAATTAACACACACAACATAAGTGGTGTGAGAAACTAGGTCGTAATCCTGACTGAAGGGTTGTAATGACCAATTATGTATGTATGATACAGAGGTCGAGTGTCATAGTTGCTTGGCAGTCTCTATTTTAGAGGGACAACAAGTTATTTAACAAAACAGTGCTACCAATAGTATAAACATACTAAAGGGTACGCCAAATAACTTTTTTTGAAATGCTGTAAAAAAAACTACTGAATATTTTCTCAAATTTCTTTTTTTATTTGAAAGTACAATCCTTCCGGTTAATAATGGAAAATAACTTCATTCAAATGGCTGCCTCGGCTGGCCATGCAGTAGTCTACATCAGAAGATGCCGATTTTGGCAAAAAAAAAAATCATCTTTTCAGATGAAGCTCATTTTGATCTTGGCGGGTATGTAAACAAGCAAAATTGTCGCATTTGGCTCACAAAAAACCCGCACGCATACATTGAAAAGCCGACGCACCCAAAACCAGTCACTGTTTGGTATGAATTTTGGTTCAGAGGCATAATTGGGCCATTTTTCTTCGAAAATGAGCAAGGAGTGGCCGTTACAGTCAATGGCGATCGTTATCGGGCCATGTTGAGCGAATCTTTGTTCACAAAAATTGAAGAGGAGGATATTGACAACATTTGGTTTCAACAGGACGGCGCTATGTGCCACACAGCCGAAGCTACACTCGATGTTTTGCGCCCTGTTTTTGAAGATCGCATTATCAGCCGCAGAGCTGATGTCGTTTGGCCACCTCGGAGCTGCGATTTGACACCGTTGGACTATAGTTTTTGGGGTGCTGTCAAAGATAAGTGTTACGCCGACAAGCCAGAGACAATTGACGCTTTAAAGGACAATATTCGTGAAGCCATTGGTGAAATACAGCTGCACACAATCGATAATGTGCTTAAAAATTGGACCGATCGTGTAGGCTACTGCATGACCAGCCGAGGCAGCCATTTGAATGAAATTATTTTCCATTATTAACCGGAAGGATTGTACTTTCAAATAAAAAAAGAAATTTGAGAAAATATTCAGTAGTTTTTTTTTAAAGCATTTAAAAAAAAAAGTTATTTGGCGGACCCTTTATTTGCCTAGGAGCATAATAAATGGCCTTTAAAGGATATTTTAAATTTTGTATTAGAATTCAAAAATGCTTTCTTTCTAAAATACCTATAGTTTTTGAGGTTCAGACTAATTGTGCTATCACACACGAGACTATTTTTTAAGCTGCACAATTTTTGTTCTTTCAGTCACACACGAGACTATTTCATCTGGCATAAAATTGTATACATGTTCTCTGCCTTGTGTGTATTAGTTTTTTTTTCACAACTCAACGCACAACGAAAGACTGAGTATGCTCTTTACAAAATTTTTTTTCTGAATCTGCTGTTTTATAAATGTATGTGTATTGGTTTTGTGTTGTTTATGTATTGGTTTGTGCGGGGTAGAAGCTGGTTGAAAAATTATGCCAGAAAAAAACCACTCTCCTCACCTCTCTTGCCTACAAGCTGCCATTTTGTGCCAGCATCATAATTGTTCTCGTGTGTGATTGTCCATTTATGATATTTCGATCTGGGTAAAATCTCTAGGTTCGATACTTGTTTGGGCCATACTACCTAATGCCTTCAATTTCATGCATAAATAATGTATTTCTTTTTAAATAATTCATGTTTAATTGAATTATTTAAATAAATTTAAGGGAAATGTAGAATTTTGTTAAAAAAAAGTTTAAAGTAAAAATAAAAATATTAACTTCAGTAAAAAATTAAATAATAGTTGTTTAAAAGTTTATTTTTTGTTGTCCACAATACAAATTCTAATGTCTTTAAAAACGTATGCTTTTTAATTTGTAATTTTAATGTTGTTCCTTTGTTTTAAAAAATTTATAATATTGGGTGTAGGGTATAATGTTATATAACCAATACATGTATTAAAAAATATATTACAAAGAAAATATATTAGGTTTCATACCCATTCTTATTGTTATTTTATGTTTGTATTTAAACAATATTTCTATTACTCTCTCACAAACACAACCACAAAATATCTAAAAAATTAAAAATATTTTTTGTTTAAATAAAAAACAATTCATTGTTTTTTTTTTTAAAGACTTTGAAGCTGAAAAAAACGTCAAAATCTTTAAAAAGCTTATAAAACCTTTCAAAAGAAAAGGAATTTTATGGCAAAACAAATGTTAATGGAATTGAAAACGTAACCCACCTTAGAATTTCATCCCTTTTACGTTTTGAAGCGCTCATCTTGCGTTGTGGTTCTTCGCGGAAACTGGGCGAATAACGTTTTTCTAATTTGCAACCACCCATTGTTGTTGCTTGCATAACACCTAAAATGAAACAGGCAAGATGGTTTAGTACAAGTCCAATAGATTTATAAACTATAGTAGTTTTGAAATTAAAATCAAAGTTACTAAACAAGAATATATTTTTTTTTTCTCTTTTTCCTTCTTTTTTTTTAATTAAATAAGTTTTTAATTATTATTTTGAATTTTTTTTTTTTGATATAAAAAACATAATTCTTTTCTTTTTCTTTACTTAAGACGGGTGGGTGGAGGTATTAGACGATACGATAAATGATGAAGTGACGGTACAGCAATTGGTAAAAAGAAATCAAATAAAAAAAAAATACAACAAACAAAAGCGAACAGAACTTAAAACATGGACAGACGTTACTCAAGTCAGTTTTATTAACACAAACTTATTTGTTTTGTTATGTTAACATGAGAGGAAAAGAGTTTTTTAATGCCGAGCCTCGATATTATGAATGAATCAAAAAAAAAAAAATATGATGGTTTTTTAAGCCAATGAAAAAATGTTTTTTACGAGTTATTTCTGCATATTAGTGAAAAAGAAATTTTAAAAAGTAAGTAAGTTGGCAGTAATTTTGAAAGAAGCAAAAGAAAGTCAATGAATAGAAACATAGTCTTGCAAAAGTTTTTAGTAAGACTGTAGTGTTAAGATATTCATTAACTTTCTTGGAAAATAGAATCCTGTTTCGTTAGGTCTCTCTCTCTCTCTCTCTCTAAATAAATTATGGCAATTTGAAAGACAATCCATTTACAATTAAAATAAAAAAAAAAACAAGAATTGATTTAACAAAAATATTATCGACTTTAAAGAAATCAATTCCAGAGATTAGTTTTTTTCTTTTTTTGATTTCATTAAAAACTATGCCTAACATAATAAATATGTATGTTGTAGTATGTATAATAATAATAATATTCTTTTCAATGTAAAATTAATTATAAATTATAAGTTATATAATAAGAAGTAATCGTAATAATAATAATAATAATATAATAAAAAAATAATTGAAATGTTATACAAACCCGCTTTGGTTACGTATGTTTTATGGAACGAGCGACAGAAGGAACGTACATCACACTCATTTTGTATAGGATGAGAGCGAAGCGAAAGTGGTAGTGGAGTAGTAGGAGAACTGAGTGCAAGAGTATTAATAATAACTTGTTAATTTTGCGTTTGTATTGGTTGTAATTACCCTAAGGCAAGGATATCACAAAATGTTAAGTCATTCACAGTACACATACATAAGTCCTCTCGCTGGTACAGGGGGCAAGTTGTTTAGTTTGTTTTTTTTTCTTATTTTGTTTTGGAGAGTTTAGAAAGTAGAAGACTTTGGCAAGACGTTTGGTTTGATTTGATTTGTTTCTTAGATGACGATGGACGATGATGACGTGCTTTAACTGTCTCTGTATTATATATACAATACAAGATAATAATAGATATTTTTTTGTTTTGGTAGATTTGAGTTTAAAGGCAAAAAAAAACAACAACAAATATTAATTATAAAAAAAATTTACTTTTTTTTCTCCGTTTTTACGGTTCTCAAGAGTCTTTCCAAATGGGCATAAGAAAAATAGGCTCCCATGCTTATTACACATACACACACACATATAGACACATATATCCTCATCACCATCCAGCCAGCCTTTTGGTTAGTTGTGTACGCTTCGCTTTGTCTTCTGTTTTCTTATCTCCTAAAGGTCTCTCTCCCTCTCTCTCTCTCTCTTTCTCTCTGTCTCTCAAACACACAGCAGCGAGTTTTCGTCTAAACGTCTAAATGTCTAATTTTATATTTTGAAAATTTTAAAAGCTTTTGTTTATAATTTAAACTAAAATTCCCTGTATTTGTGGTTGGTATTTAAATTGTAGTTTTAGTGATTAAACGTTTTATGCACTTACCCCAATTGGCATTTTCGTATTAGCATGTATAGCATGCATATTTAACAACACTTTTTTCTTTCTTTTTTAAATCACTAAATGTATTTTTTTTTACGTTTTATGACTTCAGCTTAATTTAAATATGCCTGTAAATTTACAAAATTAAAACAATTTCATTGTGATTTGCTAGAAATTTACAAAATTGAAATTGTAATAAGTATAAAATTTACAGAGTGTATGCAATTTAAAATAAGCAAAATATTGTTATTTGAAACTGTTTTTAAATAGAGTGTACATTTACATACATGCCTAATGAGAATAATTTTTGTTATTTAACGTTATTTCGGTTTTTATAATTTAAAACCTGTCTTATTTTATCATAGCATTCAGGAAAATAAAACAATGTTCAATTTTTCTATAGAAGATACACAAAGAAGTAGCGAAATATTTTATAAAATAAAGAATTACAGCCGTATTAAATATAATTTTAGGGGCAATATTGAAATTAATTATCGAAAAGTTGATTAAATTCAATTTAATTTAATTCTTTAATTCTTTTATTAAATCCTTTCACACGTTCCCTGCCACATGTACCGTTTTCGGTTCACGCTACGCCTCATTTCTACACCAAGCTGAATTTTCAAATTTAAAATGTTTATATCCAAAATTTAATTATTGGTAAGACTGTTTTATGTAAATTTAAATTTTTATTGTTATTTCATACATTTCGCAGTCTTAATATTAAAAATTTTGAAAATAATATACATTTTCTCAAAAACAAAAAAAAAAACATATTTATAGAAATTTATAAAAGCAGTTATCGTGTACCGAAAATGGTACACGTGGCCTAGAAATGACACCTTCTCATAGACAGCTTAGCAGGGAATGTTAATAAAAAAATTTTTTGACTTAACTTAGAATTTTTTATCTCTTCCCCTAGTCATTCCAAAGCTATCAAGGCATTACAACAAATATTTGTTTGTAAACAGTCAGATTCATAATTTTTTCATATAAATTCTCAAATTTTCAAGTTTCTTAAGCATTTTCCTAACACTTGATTACGTCTGAAGATGTATTAGTTTCTTCCATGGTCTTGGATGATAAGATGACTCCGTTGTTTCTTACTTTTTTTCTCTGCTTCATCTAACCTCTTTTTTATATATTTTTTAATAACTTTTTTGTTTTTTTTTGCTCCTTCAGACATGTTATGGTTCCTATGCACCTGCCTTCATAAAGTACATACATACATACATACATAATTGGTCATTACAGCCCTTTAGTCAGGATTACGACCTAGTTTCTCACACCACTTATGTTGTCTGTGTTAATTTTATACATGAGATGTGGGACCTACAGTTTAAAGTCGACTCCGAACGACAGATTTTTGAGAAACATTTCATGGCAATTTTATTTACTCTTAGATTTTTTTGCCAGAAATCTGCTGAGAGAAAGTCGCCGAAGAAATATTTTTTGTATTTTGTTTTGATGTCTGGCCTGGGGCTCAAACCCTGGCTTTACGTCTAATAAGCCAACACACTACCTTCTAGACTACGGCGACTTTTTTCTTTCTATTAAAGTTTCTTAATCAGATTCTAAGCCTTTGATCAAGTCTGAATACAAAAAGAAGTTTAAAGATGCATTAGTTTCTTCAATGGTCTTGAATGACAAGATGATTCCGTTTCTTACTTTTCTTTCTCTATCTCTCTCTTTCTCTGCTCTTCTTCTACCCTCTGTAAAACATATTTTTTTAAATTTCTTGTTTTTATTTGGCTCCTTCAGTCATGCAATGGTTTCTACGCACGTGCCTTCATAATGTAACCTAAATTAATTCTTTCATCAAGTCTCACATGGGTAAAATGTAGACATCCTTAGTGTTGAACCAGAGTGGGGACTGGGAATACAGTGGTGGCCTTATAATTAGAAACGATGTTTCTGGAATAGAGGTCTCTGGAGTGACGAATCTAAGTTTAATTTGTCCCAATCTGATGGAAAAACGTATGTAAGACGTCCTCCAAACAAAGTCTTTGATCCCAGGTACACAGTGAAAACTGTAAAACAAATTAACAAACATACATGTTGCTCAGTCGTTTCTAATTATAAGGCCACCACTGTATGTTCGTATGCCTCTCGCCTATTTATCGTACTTAACCTTAACTAATGCAACTTGTAACGGTTTTCACTCGTGGTACTATTTTTATTTTTATTGATGTGTTCATTCATATTACAGCTTCACAGGCCCCGTTGCCGACATCTTTTTATTTTACGATTTAGCATTAGTTTGGAATTCATATTTGAGTGTATTTTTCTATTTGTAGAAAGGTGTTTCAATAGTTCGAAAATACTGTATTTGAAGTTCTTAGTGTAAAAATTTTAATTAAATTACAAATAAAAGTAGTATGAATTACTATTAATATTCACCTGTTGCCTTTAATGTTTAAAAATAGTTTGTAAATCTGTTTTAAGTATTATAATGAGTGATTTTTTAAGAGCTATAGGAAAAATTTTCAAAGAAAAACACATAAAATTCAGAGAAATGCATGAAGGAATCTTTATTTGAATCGATAGTACGGTCCATATAATTTAATGTTTGAAGATTATTTCATGCAAATGTTGACCGCGACTGCGCCTCAAATGGTCCATCCGCTTAGTCCAATTTTGGCATACTCTTTCCAAGATTTCGGCCGGTATCTCACAAATAAATGCTTCAATGTTGTCTTCCAAAGCGTCAATTGAAGCGGGCTTGTCTGTATAGACATGAGCTTTAACATAGCTCCACAAAAAATAGTCTAAAGGCATTAAATCGCACGATCTAGGCGGCCAATTGACCGGTCCCGAACGTGAAATAAAATGTTCACCGAACTCGCCTCTCAATAAGTCCATTGTTACGCGTGCTGTGTGGCATGTGTCACCGTCTTGTTGAAACCACATGTCATGCAGGTCAAGCTCTTGCATTTTGGGCAAAAAAAGGTTGGATATCATCTCACGGTAGCGCTCACCATTCACAGTTACGTTACGATTCGCAGCATCTTTGAAGAAGTAAGGTCCAATGATGCCACCAGCCCATAAACCGCACCAAACTGTGACTTTTTCTGGATGCATTGATAGCTTTTGCAATGCTTCTGGCTGACCTTCACTCCAAAATCGACAATTCTGCTTATTTACGTATCCATTGAGCCAAAAATGAGCTTCGTCGCTGAACACAATTTTTCGATAAAGAAGTGGATCTACGGCCAAATTTCCAAGAGCCCATTCACCAAAAATTCTGCGTAGCGATAGGTCGTTCGGCTTCAATTCTTGCACCAGCTGTATTTTGAAAGGCTTCACACCTAAATCCTTCCGCAAAATTTCCCACGTTGTTGAGTAACAGAGGCCCAATTGCTGCGAACGGCGACGAATCGATAATTGATGGTCATCATTAACACTGGCCGGCCGATACAGCTGCGATATTTTCTTCAGTTCGCACTCTACGTAAGCGTGTTGGTGGTTTAATGTCCAACAATGTAAATTTGGTGCGAAATTTAGTCACAATAGCTCGAATAGCCGCTTCAGTGGGTCGATTAAACTGACCATAAAATGGAAGAAGCGCGCGATGAACTTTCTTAACAGAGCACGCATTTTGATAATAAAATTCAATGATTTGCAAGCGTTGTTCGTTTGTAAGACGATTCATGGTTAAATTATAGACCAAACTGAAGATGTTTGACAGTGAAACAAAGCACGAAATGTGCGTGAGCTGTTTAAACCAGTGTTGCCAAAAAGATAATAGCAAAAAAATCACCCGTTATTTTTTTAATACGGCTATTAGTATTACTCATTTAAAATATATTGCTTTACTTTAACTTTTTTAATGTTGCTTACTTGAAATTAAAATAAAACATTTTTTTTAATCGTTATACTATTTTAAACCAACATGAATTTAATTTACTTTAAAGAAAAATTTTGTTATAAATATATTCAAACAAAAATTATCTCAATTAAAATTCTTTAGGGTTCGTTAAATGTACACTCTATTGAAGTCGGTTACTTGTTAGATTTTAAGCAACAAATTGAAGAAAAATTATTAAAAATTTTATTTCGACAAAACAATATTTTTCATTTCTAAATATTTATTTTTTAAATTGTAAAACGTAACAGTATAGTATAATAGCATAACGTATAACGCGAAGGTATATTAAATGTTGTTTTATTTTCTTTTTTAGAATTATTTTTTTTAATTATTTTTTTTTTTATAAATTTTTATTCTTTTTTAACCACAACAATTTTACTTAAAGATTAATTTAATATAAATTATTCATTATATAAAAAAATATAGTATGTAAGTAATAAAAAAATTATTATTTTATAAAAAATATATAGTATATGTAGCTAAAAGTAAACGAAAGAAAGAATTGTTTTAAAAGTTTATATAAAAATACAGACTTTTTGTTGTTTTTTTTTTTCTAAGATATTTATTTTATCACAGTATTTTTGGTTTGTTTTGTTTTTATTGCATTTTTGCATTTTCTGCCAAGATAATATAAAAAATTTTAAATACAATATAAATGTAACTAAGGTAGTTTAGTATACGAGTAGCAATATTATATTATATTTAAAAATAAAACATTTACATACATTGTTATAAATGCATTGATTGTGATGACAGATTTTTTTTTATTTTTTTTTCTATAACTTTCTTATTCTTTTTTGTTTCTTTTGTGATTTTCTACTTTTAAATTTATAAAAGCAAATAAATGACAAATGACTCAAATAGATGAATGAATGATGCTGCTGCTATACTAATGGAACAAGAACAAAACATAAAAAATGTAGATTTAAGGATTTTTCATTTATTATTTACAACATGAGTTTGAATACTGATTTGGATTTATTTTTTGTTTTACTTTTTTTTTCTTTTCATACATTTAAACAAATGTTTCAAACATTTCATAATGATGAGAAATAATGGATGGTGGTTGTGTCAGAACATATAAAAGCAATATTGTTTTCAAATGTTTATTTTTATTTCTTTATTTTTATTTTTTTTTTAAATATTTCTTTTATTTTTATTTTTGTTTTTATTTTTTATTTTTATTTTCTTTTTAATATTTATTTTATAAAATTTTTCTTTAACAAAAAAATGACGATAAAATATTTTTATGAAACAAAAGAAAAAGAATTATGAAATTATGGTCAATTGACTGACTGAGCTTACCTTTGTATTTGGGAACAAACTTCTGTATATCCTGCGGAATGTTTTGATAAAAATCCAATTCACGCAAATTCAGCGGCTTTATAACAGTCGATTGATTAAGCAGTAATAGGCGGGTATGTCCTCCGACCTAAAATAAATTCATAACACATTATTTATTGTATTTCATTAAAATATTTTTCATTTCATTTCGTTTTTGAAAGATTTAAAAACTTTACCTGATTAGATAGGGGTTGTAAAGCAACTTCATCTTCGCTTTCCAAGTGATCCTTACTCAATTGGGTTTGCAATTGTTGATGATGATGATGATGTTGTGGTTGTTGTTGTTGTTGTTGCTGCTGCAATGTTATTGATCCCAAATGGTTTTTAATATTGATGTTGCAATTAGTTGTACCGGCAATGGCTGCACTAATACTATTATTGCAAATTGTTGATGATCCATCAGCATTTTTAATATTGCCTGGTGCCGATGGTGCGGTAACTGTTGGTGCTGTTGTAAAATCAGCACACGATTCTGAACGTTGTCGTTGATGACCCAAATACTGATGTAAAGCAGCAGCCGCACTAGCCAACGGATATGACTGTTGCAGTTGTGACTGATGATGTTGTTGATAACTGAGATCGTTACTAACAACGTTAGCGGTAGTAGTGATAGTAGTAGTGCCAGCAGTAGTCAACGATTTTAAAGGTGTTTCCGAGCAATGATTTAAATTATTGCTGCTTACAGACAACTGTTGCAAATTGGCAGTGACCAAAGAGCTCGTGGCAACATTTTGCTGTGGTGTTGGTAAAAATGTACCTGTTGTTGTTGTTGTTGGTGCTTGTACTGAATGTTGTATATCAATTGAGTGACTTAAAAAAGTCGAACTTGAACCAGTTGTACTGGTGCCAAATTGTATGGCAGACGACAATTGTTGATTTAAATTAGGAGCAATTTGCCCAACATGCTGTTGTTGATGGTGGTTGTGTTGTAGTTGTTGTTGTTGTTGCTGCTGCTCATGCTGATGATGACGGTGTTGTTGCTGTTGATGATGTTGATGGTACTGTTGCTGTATTGTATTTGGAACATGTTGATGTAATGACGCACAGTCAGAATCTCCCATGCCCCAGTCCCCCAAAAAATATACCATACCCTTCCACGTAAAACAGTTTAAACAATTGTCCGACGTTTTCGGTTCAAAAAGAAAGGAGTTGAATATCCAAAAGTAATCTTTTACTTTAGTCTAAAACTCCTTTTAGTTAGATTTTTCCAAAAAGTGGTTTGTTTGTTTGTTTGTCTGTTGGCTTGTTAGGATTGGTAAAAAAAATATAAAGTAGTCAGGCAGGCACCACTTCCTGGAGTTAAGAAGTTCTGGAGTTTTTTTTTTAACCGATCTGTAAAGAAGATCAAAATTGATTAAATTTTATTTAAATGGAATTTAAATAAAAAGGGTTTCAATGAAGATACCGATAAGCTATTTAAATAATTAAAAAATATTTATCAAAATGCTTTTGAATTTGTTTGAAAACATTTTTCTTTTTCTTCTACAAACGAGAACAGCATGGAAACCTCCATATATTTTAAGTTAAATAAATAATTAATGGCTTTGAAACCTGAATTTGTTGTAGTGTAGGTTTTGGCACAAGAAACCTACTTTTGTGGCACAGATAACTACATACATACATATGTACTAAAATATTTCCATGTTATGTATGGAGAACAGTGAGACATTAATTTTCTCACACAATATTATAATTGCTGTGAAGACAAATAAAACAGTGCGACAGTGAGTGCGCTCCTAATAAGAACCATATTTACTGTTTTTAAATTCCCTCTTAAATGTATGTTCTTCGAAGTGTTCGACCATAATTTTCTGCCTATAAAAGCTTTCATTTCCATGCGTAAAATTTGTTAACAAAAAAACATTTTTCACATCAAATCGTCAAAACTAAGAACAGATCTTTTGACGATAAATAGCTAAATGGCCGTAGGTCGTAGTCGTAGACATAAAGTCAGGGTTCGAGCCACAGGCCAGACATCAAAAAACAAAATACAAAAAGTATTTCTTCGGCGAATTCCTCCCAGCAGATTTCTGACAAAAACTCTGAGAGTAAATAAAATTGCCATGAAAAGTTTCTCAAAAAATCTGTCGTTCGGAGTCGACTTTAAACTGTAGGTCCCACCACTCATGTATAAAATTAACACATACAAGTGGTGTGAGAAACCTCCTGACTGGAGGGTTGTAATGACCAATTATGTATGTATGTAAATGGCTGGCACAGTAATCAATCATATCTCGTTTTGGTGAAAGTTTAATTGCTGTATGAAACCACTTCAATAAGACTGAATGTACAAAACGAAATGGTCCGACAGTTAATTCTCGAATCTCTATAAATTCGCAACGAAATCGACTAACTTCTGTATGAAAGATGAAGTAAACCTCTTTCGCTTACGGTTGCTATCGAAATGCGGTAAGCATGGGCAAACGGATATCGCTTTAGCTGGGTGTTTAATGCAATTGTCATGGAGTAATATACACACAGTTACTAAATTATACGTACGGTTAAAAAATTGCCAAAATTTCTTAACTAATCCGTTTTCGTTGAATCTAACATAGTACTTTATAGTTTCCTTGATGTTAAGACGGTCTTTTGCATTGGTTAAAAAATTTCTGAAATTGAACTGAATTGTGGCCCTGCACAGGCCCACAAAGGTATGCATCCGATTTACAAATTTCACAAATTTCTGAACCAAAGCAAAAGACCGTCTTAAAATGTGTACATTCTTTTTTACCTTTCTACAGCCAATCTATTTATACTGTTAATAGTTGGTCAGTATAAATGAAGTATAACAGCTGCCAGCTTTGACCAATTGCTAACATTTTTATATAATTCCACTATTTTGAAACAGTGATCTCTACAGTGTCTGTATCGGTCCATTCCAGACTTTATTTGGCGACATTTCCTTTCGCTTGCCTCAATGCGCCACTTCCAACTTTCAATTTCAATATACGAGTATATTGTCATCATTTTGAATCTCTCGCCTAGAACTCTCGCAGTATCCTCCAGTAACATACAGTGGTGGCCTTATAATTAGAAACGATGTTTCTGGAACAGAGTTCTCTGGAGTGACGAATCTAAGTTTAATTTAAAACTTCGTCCAAGTTTTTGTCATTAGTTTTAAAGTAATTGAAGTCCTTCTCCAATTTTGGGCCCGATAGCACTGTATCAAAATCCAGTTGGAATGTGAAAATGTTGCAATTATAGTCGAGGCCATCCGGTGGTGATGAAACTAAAACGTTAAACAACTCCGGCACACCCTCAAAATCTTCAACATGAGACTTCTTGGATAACGAATTTCTGGTGTCATTATGTAAGACGTCCTCCAAACAAAGCCTTTGATCCCAGGTACACAGTGAAAACTGTAAAACAAATTAACAAACATACATGTTGCTATGTCGTTTCTAATTATAAGGCCACAACTGTATGCATATAAATGAGCGGATTCTACCAACGGATGTTGCAGATATATTTTATGTTTTGCATGCATAGGCTTAGGCAGACTTTATGTTGGAGAAGCAACTCGCAAGAAGCATTGAAAGCTAGAATGTAGGAGGCCTATGTAGCCCTTTTATTATACGTATATGTGCCTGCATGTAGCATCGATAGCAACACGCATGGAATCTCATAATCCAGACGTTAACTGTCAAGGATTGTCAACCCTATAGCCGTAGCAACTTGCCTGAAGCTCTGGGAAGGTTCCTATGCAACCAAATTATGGACTAATTTTAACCCTCAAAGAATATTGCGGAAATTTGGAGCAAAAATGGTGTTCAAGCAACTTTTTCAAAATCCTCTTTAAACGGCTCTTGCTTTCATCCAAAGTGGTCCGAAATTTTCTTGCTTTTGATTGAAGCCTGTTGTTGGTGTTCAAGCAACATTTTCAAAATCCTCTTTGATCGGCTCTTGCTTTCATCTAAAGTGGTCCCCAATTTTCTTGCTTTTGATTGCCTCCTGTTGCTGCTTGAGAAGCTGCCAATATTACATTCAATTCATCATCTTTGAATTATTTTCGCTAAGAGCAGTCTTTGCCTTCTGTATTAAAGCCAACATTTCTGAACCGCATAGACTCTTTACTGCACTTTTAAGTTAACCTTTGAACCTTTGCAACTGCACTTCTTCCATATTTAGGAAGCAAAGCAATACTTCCCGAAAATGATGTAAAACCATGACACAAATTTCGAAATTGTTAATATTATTTTCTTCAATAACCACTTTAAGTGTATAAGTTATTAGACTCAAAGCATGTGTAAAACACAAGTGAACTTTTTCCATATTTAGGAAGCAAAGCAAAACTTCCCGAAAATGATATAAAACAATGACACAAAATCCAATACTGTTAACATTATTTCCTTCAATGACCACTTTAAGTGCATAAGTTATTAAAGACTCAAACCATTTTTAATTTATACACCCAATATAATGTTTTTAAATGTCTTTTTGGTTTATTGGGTAGTTTAGTTGAACTTTTGTTATGTTACGATGATGGGAATTGTGTTATTTTTTTAATTTGTAATTTATATATGTAAACAGATGTACATAGAAGATATATGTACATAAATTTTGTTTTTATTTTCATTCATTTTGTAGGCAATAAGTTTTTATTTCAGTTGACCCAGTTACATTTTAGTTGTGCTGCTATTTAATGAAACTTTTGTTAAAAAAAACAAACAGAAAAAAAGAAGAAGAAAAGCAAGAGAGAGAGAGAGAGAGAGAAATGATATTTCTTCACAGAAATTGTTTACCATTTCAAACCATTTTTTTTGGTTGTTTGAGGGAGTTATGGTGGAGGGGAAAAATAAAAATAAACTTCAAACATATGCAGGTAAACCGCAACATGAATTTCCAAATCGAAAAGTTAAATTAAAAGCTTTAAGAAAATTAATTCTATTTTAGAATGATAATTATTTTTTTATTAAATATTCAGGAAATTATTCCGTAGAAAATCTATTCAATTAATTTGATTAACTGAGGCAGACTTCAGCTTCTAAGCATGAATACGGCAAATGTAGTACCTTTACTTCGTTTAATTTATTCTTCGTTAGGCCTTTAACTTGTTAGCTGGGCAATAATCAGTAGAATTAAATTATTTTATAAAATAAATTGAAATAAATTTCTTTTTTTTTAATGCAAACAAAGAAACCGCTCGCTCGCTTACTAGTCGCACGTTGCATGTAAATA
This sequence comes from Sarcophaga variegata, assembly GCA_932273835.1. NCBI lineage: Eukaryota > Metazoa > Arthropoda > Insecta > Diptera > Sarcophagidae > Sarcophaga > Sarcophaga variegata. The sequence goes on from OW026360.1 coordinate 115,749,007, forward strand.
AACAAATTGTTTTATTTGCTACGGGGCTAGTAAGTATTTGTTTAATTTTATTTTTATTTTTATTTTTTTTGTACATGATTTGTTTAGCTTTTGTTGAAATAAATCTTATTAGAGAATGTGTTTTCTAGTCTTATTAAACCACTTGTCGTTTATATAAAAATATTTCTTGAGGTTTTCTTTTTTGTACAAAAAAAAGAGACTTTTTTAAATGACGTTTATTGCAGGTAAATAAACAAAAAACAAATCTTTTTCCTTAGTTTTAATTTTTCTTTTTAACCGTACAAACAGCTGCCAGTGACTAATTAGTAAAATGAAAGCCATAGAAGATAAATAATTAGGTGAGAAATTTCTTTTAGTTGTTTGCAAAATATTTGGTCAATTCACACAAGCCGTTGTATCGTTGTATTCATTGTACATTGTAGAACATACAACAGTGTACGATTGTTGTTGATATTTTTCATATAAAAATCCGATACACTTATACACACTTTTTCCATTGGTCAATTCACACAAGCCGTTGTATCGTTGTATTCATTGTATTGTTGGAAGAACATACAACAGTGTATGATTGTTGTTGATATTTTTCATATAAAAATCCGATACACTTATACACAAATTTTCCATATGTTTTTAAAAGTTGTATTGATTTCGTGGTATCAAATTGTGTGAATGAAAAAAATGTGTATGTTTTCATGTTTTTAAAAAGTTGTGTTGGTTTCGGGCTATCAAATTGCTTGAATGCCACGAGATACACAATACAGCATAGCATTGAGCATTCACAAACAAACAAATGTATTCAATACAACATACAACATACACGATACAAAGTCGTGTGAATTGCCCAATTATAAAGATTTTGCCACAATTAAATAATTGAGTTTTAGTTCATATATGTATTTCATTCCCTCAATAATCATTTAATTTTTTTTAATAAAGTTTATTTAATTAAAAAACAATACCTAGGAATTTTTATTATTCTTTGATTTATCACAGTGCTTACCAGCAGATTAAACTGAAAGTGGTCGATTACATTTTGTTGTTCCAAAAAATAATTTCGTATCCCTATTACTTCTGCGTGTATTGATGAATTTGATTTGTTTACTTGAATCTATTTTAGGCGGTCAATGTTAATGACTTAGAAAGTTAGAAATTTAAACAAAATTAAATTGAAAAGTTTTATTTGAGCAGAACAAACTAATCCCGGTAAATCCCTGTAAGAACTTTTATCTTATCTTACTGGAATAAAAGAATTTGGAGTTGTCAGGATTCTGAGGATAGCCGGCTTGGGCATACGGCCCATAAGTCTAGGTTTCACAGACTATATAGTCAGGGTATGTGACAATGACAAGCTGTTTTTGGTGGTTTTTCTTGGCAGAGAGCATTGGTGTGACAATCTCGCGATCTTTACGGATGATGCAAAGACAGATAGGCGCTGACTAAGGGGCGAGAGGATTCCAGTGATGGCATGTTGTCCTATAGACTCCTGGTGATGGCATAAAGCTGTCCTATAGACTCCTGGTGATGGCCAAAGCTGTCCCATAAACTCCTGGTGATGGCATGAAGCTATCCTATAGACTCTCTAATGAGTGCGATGTATAGCCGGCTGTGGTAATGATATGAATCTATTCTATAAACTGTCGTGAGAGTAGTGCATTGCAGGCTGAGGTGTTTGCGATCATCAAGGCAATGAAGCTGATCTGGGAAAGGATATTTAGACAAGTTGTCTTTGGGACAGACAGATTTTTGGCAAAAACTCTGAGAGTAAATAAAATTGCCATGAAAAGTTCCTCAAAAATCTGTCGTTCGGAGTCGACTTTAAACTGTAGGTCCCGCCACTCATGTGTAAAATTAACACACACAACATAAGTGGTGTGAGAAACTAGGTCGTAATCCTGATTGAAGGGTTGTAATGACCAATTATGTATGTATGTATGTATGTCTTTGGGACACTGGCCAAGCATATGTTAATTCGAGGTTGGTTTCAGACTGCAGAAAGGCTTTTACCAGGCCTTTGCATAGGTACAAGGAAGTATTATGTTAGATTCTTGAGCATTGTGATGTGTGAGGAAATGAGGCAGCAGATGAGCTGGCAAGCGAAATCAGGAGACGCGGTCGGCTAGCAATCCATTGGGAACAATTTTTCGGGCTGATGGATCAAGTAATCTTAGGAGGTCGCCGTGGTCTAGTAGGTAGTGTGTTGACTTATTAGACGAAAAGCCAGGGTTCGAGCCCCAGGCCAGACATCAAATAAATTACAAAAAAGTATTTCTTCGGCGACTGAGAGTAAATAAAATTGCCATTAAAAGTTTCTCAAAAATCTGTCGTTCGGAGTCGACTTTAAACTGTAAGTCCCGCCACTCATGTATAAAATTAACGCACACAACATAAGTGGCGTGTGAAACTAGGTCGTAATCCTGTCTGAAGGGTTGTAATGACCAATTATGTATGTATGGATCAAGTAATCAGACGTAAAGTAGATGAAATGAATAGAGGAAGATGTATAGTCTTCAAGGCACTATGACACCTGAGTGTGGGAAGCCAATCTATTAGAATCTTGATAAGTTTTTTGACATGCTATTGCACATTGTGGGATAGATCCCACATCCCTTCTTCCTGTAGGATTTGTGGCAATGTGAGGGAACCGTAGTCTGTTAAGAACATTCTGTGACCCTGCCTTAACCGAGATTTTTGCAATGACCTTGAAGGGTTGATCTCTTTTCTAAAACATCATAATAATTGACTATACTGGATATTTTTAACCAAGAATATAATTTAATATATCTGCATACGTTTGCATGTAGATTTTATACTTCTATAAATTCTTTTGTTATCTTTTTTTAATAATTTTTTTAAGAAGGCATTGACCTATATACATACATACGTACAATGTATTATAAATATTAGACAGATAGGTAGTCTAATGTTTATAATAAGAGCTGTTTTTCTTTTGTGTTTCTGATTTAATTAAATATCTGTCTTCAAATGATACGTATTTGCTATTAATTCTTTTCTTTTATTTATTTATTGCTTTGTTTATTTGCTAACAATTGCAAATTAAATGTTATAAATTTGTTAATTTATTTAAATGTTTAAATTAATTTTTTTCTTTTTGCATCTTTTTTTTTATTGACTAGACAGACTTGCTTTTTTTAAAAAGAGAGTCTAGTTTTTTAATCAGAAGTTGATTTTATTACTTATAAAAGAACTTAGAGAGATGAAATATGAATCATATTTTTATTTAAATTTAATTCTCCATTGTTATAATAAAACACTTTTGTGCAGTTGATTATGACGTCAAACGTATACATATGTTGTGTTATTTGATGAGAAAACTTACGTTGTTTTTCCATTTAATAATTCATTCTGTAGATGAATATCAAAGTTAATGCAGATACGTGAGTAGAAATATCGGAATTCATTAAAATAAAATAAATGAATCATTAACAAACGAAACTTTCATAACTTGGACACCTTAAAGGCTTAACATTTTAAATGCCATGGCAATTTTTAACCTGTAAACTTTTTTTCAGCGAAGGTGGAATTATTTGTCATTATTTTGAAATAAATCTTTTGGTTCTGAACCGTACTACATGAAGCAGATCAAATAAAGGGTCCGTCAAATAACTTTTTTTTTGAAAATGCTTTAAAAAAAAACTACTGAATATTTTCTCAAATTTCTTTTTTATTTGAAAGTACAATCCTTCCGGTTAATAATGGAAAATAATTTCGTTCAAATGGCTGCCTCGGCTGGCCATGCAGTAGCCTACACGATCGCTCCAATTTTTAAGCACATTATCGATTGTGTGCAGCTGTATTTCACCAATGGCTTCACGAATATTGTCCTTTATAGCGTCAATTGTCTCTGGCTTGTCGGCGTAACACTTATCTTTGACGGCACCCCACAAATAATAGTCCAACGGTGTCAAATCGCTGCTCCGAGGTAGCCAAACGATATCAGCTCTGCGGCTGATAATGCGATCTTCAAAAACAGGGCGCAAAACATCGAGTGTAGCTTCGGCTGTGTGGCACGTAGCGCCGTCCTCTTGAAACCAAATGTTGCCAATATCCTCCTCTTCAATTTTTGTGAACAAAAATTCGTTCAACATGGCCCGATAACGATCGCCATTGATTGTAGCGGCCACTCCTTGCTCATTTTCGAAGAAAAATGGCCCAATTATGCCTTTGGACCAAAACCCACACCAAACAGTGACTCGTTTTGGGTGCGTCGGCTTTTCAATGTATGCGTGCGGGTTTTCTGTGCCCCAAATGCGACAATTTTGCTTGTTTACATACCCGCCAAGATCAAAATGAGCTTCATCTGAAAAGATGATTTTTTTGAAAAAATCGGCATCTTCAGTAAGTCGATCGCGGGCCCACTTAGCGAAGCGAAAACGCATTGGATCGTCCATATTCGTTCAGCGGAAGGATAAAACTAATTATCTGTCAAATCAGACATGAGCTAAGTGTTACCATTCACGAAATAAGCACTAGTTGAAAAAAAACGTTAGATGGCGGACCCGATAGATACATATTTCCCATTTTAACATAACATTTCTTAATTTGTTTTACTTCTTGGGTTGTAAAACTAGAAATCTTACAAAAATATTACGCCAGAATTTTACATACGCAGTTAGTAAATGATAATAACATTTAAGTTTGCAAAAAGAAAATGAAAAATAGCAAAAATAAAATAGAAAATAGAAAATACCCTTTCATTTATAAATACATTTCTACTTGTATTTTTATCTGCTGCTGCTGTTACCCCCTCTACTTTTCTAGTATTCCATAAAGTTCACAAGTTATTTATAAACAAGAAAATAAAATTGTTATTTCTATTTATCTATAAATAAATAATAAAGAATAATTCTTTTTTTTTTGTAAAGCCAAACATTTCTTTCAGTGACAGCCAGTCTGCAGCCTTTTTTTTGTATGTATTTAAGACACTAAATACTTTACAAATACCCGTTGTACATACGTCAGACTAGGTGAATGAATGGAAATACTGATAATATAGAAAAATTTATAGGATTTTGTTGTATTAAAAATTCATACCCAGGAATTTAAAAATAATAATAAATCACTTAGGTTGCAAAAAAAAAAAATAGCTTAAAGTAGTTACAAATGCTTAAGGGAAAGTTAAATAAGATTTCGTACTTATTTAAAATGAAACGATAAGATTGAAAGGAATACAGAACATAACACAGTGGCAACACTTTTGATTTAATTTCCTTTATTTATTAGAAGCAAAGGAAGAAAGTCTCTTAGTTCCTTGTATCTCTATTACATATACAGTGAAACTGTTAAAAATTGTGCAATTTGTTCCTTTTAATTGTAAACAAAACCAACAATAACAATAACAATAACAATAACAAATAATGCTCTCCTTGTTTCTCAATAAAAATATTAAAAGAAAACACAAATTACAATATAACGGTAACACCAAGAGACGTATTTACACACATACTTATGTAAGGCTAGGTTTGTTTTGCTTTATTTGTGAACAAATGCAGACCATGAGACCATGGGTATCATTTTTATTTGTTATGCAATGTTGCCAACTTTGAGAACCAGACATTTATTTTAATAAGTATTGGGGGTTAGGAAACCCTTCGTATAAGAATATTTCTTATAAGAGCAATACTTTCAGTTGTCACAGTTACCTTTGCAAAATAGTACAACACTAGTGTTGGTGGTATCCGTATGATTTAAAAAAGTTCCTTTATTCCTTATATAATACTATATGTAGTCTTTTCAATCGCTTTAAACCATTCCAAAAGCATATAAAATTACTAAAGTGTATACATATTTAAAAAGGTTTTCGTTTCCGCATTTATGGAACTGACAGTGTAATTCGATTAAATCATGTAAAGTTGTCGGAGCAAACAAAATGTTTAAATATAAACGAAAGTAAAATTTTGTCTTCAAGTGGTGATGGTGGTGGTGGGTGTAGTTTGCTCTTCCTAGTGACGTAAGAAATTGAATATTAAATTTCAGTGGAAACAACAGCATTTAATAAAAGAAGATTAAACCAAAAACAGATTAAATTTATTTACTTTAAAGCTGTAGGATGAACGTAAAACCAAGACACAAACTCTATGAAATATTGTCTCATGAGTAAAAGACGTTTATAATAAAACACTACTTATTAATATATTGTGCCAAAACCAGACTAAACTCATCGATTGACTGCTGGACAATAATATTGAAAGCAACCAAAACGACATATAGGGCCATTGTTTAGACAGACAGGAAAAATTCGAAAACAGTTTAATTGGAGTTGAATAAGAAACAGAAACTAATGTACGTTGGTGTAACCGGGGCCAATTAAGGACCTATCATATAGTGACGGAGACTTTGGAGACTTTGTTGGATTTAAGTCCATTACATATGGCTGTGAGGTGCACATCTTAGAAAGGTTAGGTTAGGTTAGAGGACGTGTACTTGTCAATTAAGACAAGTACAGTATCCGGAGGTCTAATTGACCCATTGTACAACGTCCTAGTTTCTCACACCACTTATGTTGTGTGTGTTAATTTTATACATGAGTGGTGGGACCTACAGTTTAAAGTCGACTCCAAACGACAGATTTTTGAGAAACTTTTTCATGGCAATTTTATTTACTCAGAGTTTTTGCCAGAAATCTGCTGAGAGGAAGTCGCTGAAGAAATACTTTTTGTATTTTGTCTTGATGCCTGGTCTGGGGCTCGAACCCTGGCTTTTACGTCTAATAAGCCAACACACGGCGACTTTGCACATCTTAGAAAACTATTGTAACAATAATGGTAGACAGGCATATCGGGTGGTTGACAGCTTACTCCTTAACTTTCGCCTCAACAGAAACAGTCTCTTTAATTTTGAGAAATGCTTTGCAATGGGACAGAACAATACAAGTGTATAGAACTGCTTGGAGGTTACACATTTCTGTAGAAAAAGGACCATTTTGTGGTATACATATGGGTCAAGGGCAGGAGCAAGACTTAAATATTCAGAGCCCTCGTGGAAATCACGAATAACTTTCAAGCGGAACTTTACGCCAGAGGATGTTATATGGCAAAACTATCTGACAGTTAAGCCACCATTTAGACACTATCTTCTTTGAGATTGTCTTGAGATTAGTATGGAGTAAATAAAAAAAAGTTTCTCAAAAAATCTGTCGTTCGGAGTCGACTTTAAACTGTAGGTCCCACCACTCATGTATAAAAATTAAAACACACAACATAAGTGGTGTGAGAAACTAGGTCGTAATCCTGACTGAAGGGTTGTAATGACCAATTATGTATGTATGTATGGGAGTGTCTAGGCAAGCCGAGTCAGCTAGAGATGGAAATAGAATCAGCATTTGCTACGTGATAGGTTAAAATACCCAAGGAATGACAAAAAGGACAATTTTGTTTAAAATAGCTAAAACGGCAACCCTGACAATAGATAAACAAAAATTTTCTCATGCTTTTTAAATTTTTCTGAGAATTCGTTTTAACTTCACTGCAAGGATAGGAAGCAACAGTGCTGCCAAATGCTTATAATATGCTGTTCTACTTTAGAAAAACGCTTAATTTAAGCGAACTGAGTTCCAAATTCAAATGAAAAAAAACTTGTTTTTTCATGACTTGTATAATTATAAGCCTGCTGAATTAGGTTTTGCTTAATTTGAAAATTATATCACACAATATAAACCAAGTAAGCCGGAAAGAAAAGTATGGTCTTAGATAGTGGCTTAGTTTTAGGTAAACAAGTGTTTATAAACGTATTCTAGAATATCTTTTTTTTTGTGTGTTTTTTATTTATTTGCACACAATTTTATTTTAATTTAATTAAACACACACGACAAGACAAGACACTGTATTGCGGCACGCAAGTTTGGTAGTCATTTTTAATTTTTTTGTTATTGACATTTTGATAACTGTTAAAGGGGACCACCACCACCATCACCGCCGCCGCTAAATGGTAAACAAATAAAAAATTGCGTGTGCAGATGACTAATAATTTAATATTGAATAATAATTTATTGTTATTATATGTATGCGTGTGTTATTGTTTTCTTCATATTGTATTGTATTATTATAATTATTATCTGAAATTAGTTTAAAGTAGTACGTACTCGTATAAATTTCATGTTAAATGTTGTGTTTTTAATTGACAAATACAAATATTATTAATTAAACGCTCTCCCCCTCTTAACGTACTTGGGTTTTGTTTCTTTCTTCTTTTTTTAAATCACTTTTATTAATACGTAATTAAAACTTTTTTTCCTTTGTGTTGTCAAGAGAAAAGCAACAACAACAATGAGGAACAATAAAAACATAAGACGAGTATCAAGTATATTTTTTTTATTATTTTATTTCCAGGTTTAGTTTTTCAATGTTGTGTGTTTTTTATGACAGATTGTTACTCACTTTAATAATAAAAAAATTAAATAAAGAAAAAACGGAAAAAAATCACATAAATTATCTCAATTACATGTGCTACGTAACAATTAAAACGAAAATTCTATTTCAAATGAAGCGTACCTTTGTTTAACACTTTAAATTATAGCACCAAACACCACGTCACTTATTAATACTACACTGATCATCAAAACTTGGCCAGTTAGTAAAAGGCCAAACTATACCAATTAATTTATTGCCATTGTTGTCTTTTTTAAAGAGAAAATTTGCCAATATTTCGAGTAAATAAAAAACAGTTTTATTAGACCATATGGTGGGATTGGTTCATATATCCGCATTGCCCTTGTTTGATTATTAAAAATTAAGAAAAAAAAAATCCAGCTGGTTTTGTATGGAAAATTTTAATATTCTTTTTAAAATTATTTTCTTAAAAAAAAATGTAATAAAAATCTAAAATGAAAAAGAAAAAACAGACAATGAAAAGTGATCTTCTAAAACAGCGGTTGGCGCCAATTGTCACAACGAAGATTAGTGTTGCCATTGCCAATATTTTTTGTTAACGGTTTCCGCAGATAATTTCAGCAATCTATACAGCATGGGCATTCCTAATCTGAATAGCTCATAAGAAGCTCCTTACTGTTCTACTGCTACGAGAATTGAGAGATTGTGGTATTACAATGGGGTCCATACGTTTCCAAAGTGTATATACAGTGTTGGAAAAAATAATATATTTTTTTTGTATATTTTGGGTTAAATTACAGGAATAATACTGGAATAATATACTGTGGTCAGACGAAACAAAGGTTAATTTGTTTGGTTCGGACGGAAAATCGTTCGTACGTCGTCCTGTAAATACAGAATTTGACCCAAAAAAGACAGTCAAACATAGTGGATGGTCGATAATGCTATGGGGGTGTTTTTCGGCATCTGGCGTTGGCCCTATTGTTTGGATTCAGGGAAAAATGTGTGCAGCTGACTACATAGATTTTCTGTAGAATAAAATGCTTCCGTTTGCCGACGACGAAATGCCACTTAAATGGGAATTTATGCAAGACAATGATCCGAAGCATTTCGCTAGAAGCGTCAAATTGTGGTTTCAACAGAATGGGGTGCCTGTAATGGAGTGACCGTCCCAATCACCGGACTTAAGCCGCATTGAACACCTCTGGGGAGTCATAAAAAATAAAATCGGCAACTTTAAATCAAAAAATTAACAGGATTTGTTGCAAAAAATTCAGGCGACATGGTATTCAATTCCCCCTGACGTCTGTGCGAATCTTGTGGGATCTATGAATCGTCGCTGTCAGCAGGTAATAAAAATGAAAGGTGCTTCAACCAAATATTGAAATAATATCTGGAAATGATGGTAATGTTTAACAAAATATACATATTTTTAGCATAACATAAAGTGTCCCTATTATTTTTTCCAGGCCTTTTTCGAATAAATTATATTTTTTTAAGAATTTGGCAGAACTAGCCATTTATTAGTTAAACTATTTGAATACCTTTAATTTAATGTATATACCTTGTAATATTTATGGAAAAGTAAAGAAAAATATAAGAATATATTGAAAAATTTAAGTGTCCCTATTATTTTTTCCAACACTGTATATTCTTGGTTGACAGCCACTTTTACCTCTACATATCCGACTATGAAATGTAATAGAGGAATTCGTGTCTATGGAGAATAGATTTAAAACTGTTTATACCCCTTTGAGAGAAATACTAGTACAGAAAGACTATTTCGCCTAAGAATAATAGCGCTAAATAGTGTATAATCTCGAATAATTTGTTAAAAAACATAAACCCACTTGCCAATCGTTCTCCAAGGACAAGTATACGAAAAGCTTTATTACAGTTTAAGTAAACAATTCATAAAATTTTTTTATTTATTTTTTTTTCAATTTTTTACTTTTTCTTCCCCAAATCAAGCGTCCCTGCTTATAAATGGCTGTCAAACACAAACTAAATAAGCTAACATGTTCAAATAGTGACAGAAATCTTTCTCTTAAAAGAAGAGAATTCAAAAGGTCGCGCTTTCATTCACTCATCCTCGTAATTCAGTATCTCTAGTCTCGATGTTTCCCCAACTTTATTCTGTCTACATCACAGACAAGTATGAGAGAGTATGTCTCATTTTGTTGACCTTTATTTCAAGTTATACGCACATATTCATGCTTTTCGTTACATTTGGCCATTTTTAAACAATGTTTGTAAAAGTATGTTGACGCTGGACGTGACAAAATGCAAGTTCACGAAAATTTATTTAAAAAAAGAGTGAAAAAAAAAACTGGAAATGAAATTGTTAAACAAGTTTCTCCATATCAATGAAATATGTCTGTTGGAAGCTTTAAGTCGCCCATTTAAAACAGCTTTAAATTGCAAACAAGATTTGAAGTTTAAAGGGTTTCCTTTTACATCTTTAAGAGGTTTTTAAAATTTGTTTGAACATCTTTCCTAAGTGACACTAAATGGACGAAATTATAAAATGCGGAAAATTATGCTTTCAGGAACGCAATCGGTTGTGTCAAGATGAGCATTAGGAGATCTAAATACTTGCAGTTACACACAGTTACTAAAGTATACATACGGTTAAAAATTTCAGAAATTTTTTAAATAATCCGTTTTCGTTGAAAATCTTTATATAGTTTCCTTGATGTTAAGACGGTCTTTTGCATTGGTTAAAAAATTTCTGAAATTGAACTGAATTGTGGCCATGCACAGGCCCACAAAGGTATGCATCCGATTTACAAATTTCACAAATTTCTGAACCAATGCAAAAGACCGTCTTAAAATCGAAGAAAGATGTCAGACAGTTATAAATATATTCAACGAAAACAGATTAGTTAAAAAATCTCTGAAATTTGTTATCCGTATGTATACTTTTGTGGCTGAGTGTAGCTATTATAACGCCCTGATGATAAATCAATTGGTAGCTGCTTGCTACCTGCAAAATTATCCTAACCATTACGAGGGATCGATACGCCCAAAAAAACATTCAGAAATACCTTTATGATGTCAGTGACATTAAACCGCTGATCATTGATCGTTCATCAGTTACAGAGACTTAGGAAAAGGTACGTAAACAGGCCTAATAGAACATTAGGAGATACCTTTATGATGTCAGTGACATTAAATCATCTATCAATAATCGTTCATCACTAACAGAAGCTAATGGATATCTACACCAACAGGCCTAATAGGGTTATAGAGAGCCAACCATCGGACATTGCGGATTGTGAGAGAATCCTACCCTGTCGAACAAAGACCAGCTTGGGGCGCAATGCTTAACTCAACGTGCCGCTCAACCAGTAATCGCCACCCAGTTGACCTGTGGTGAAAACCGTGGCACATCGTATCAATCAATTAAAAATTTGATCAAGAAACTAATGGTTAGGTTAGGTTAGAGGACGTGTACTTGTCAATTAAGACAAGTACAGTACCCGGAGGTCGAATTGACCCATTGTACAACGTCCTAGTTTCTCACACCACTTATGTTGTGTGTGTTAATTTTATACACGAGTCGTGGTGTCTACAGTTTAAAGTCGCCTCCGAATGAAAAATTTTGTTTTAACAAACTTTTTTCATGACAGTTTTTTTTAACTCTGAGTTTTTGCCAGAAATCTGCTGAGAGGAAGTCGCCGAAGTAATACTTTTTGTTTTTTGTCTTGATGTCTGGCCTGGGGCTCGAACCCTGGTTTTACGTCTAAGCTAATAATTCCTTGAAATTATATTCTATTCAATCCATTTCAGGAAAAATCTCTCGACTGACGTAAGGACCTTTAGAAGACCTTCAGACAACTGGATTTGTTTCTCGTCTCATTAAGGGATGCCAAATCTTTTTTAAAATCGAAATAGAAGTTGTTATGTAAACACCATTTAAGGCCTTTTAGCCTCATATCTATTACAAACCCGATAAGTCAGTTTAAAATTTTAGATATTTCGTCTTGGAGAACACAACACAGAAAAAGAAACTCAAACTTGCAATAGAATGTGGTTGCGAAAAAATAATTAAATCATGCCATAATATAGTTTAAATAACTACTTTCATTTGGCAAATTTATTTTTATTCGTAGTTTTTTTTTAATTTGTTTTTTTTTTTTTTTTTGCTTGTGCCATTGATATTATTAATACTGATAATAGTTGTATGGAATACATTGTGAATTTATCATGAACATAAGAGATGGTTGGCTATCTAGAAGTACTTTGAGCTTATTTTTGTTTTTCAAAAATTAAACAATTTTTTTATTTGTTTGTTTTATTAATGATGGCCAAAAATATTTGCAAAACAAAAATTAAAACAAAAACTAGGAAGTCTCATAAAAATTTAGAAACATGGTGTGATAATGCCTAATCATTCTAGTTTTCAGAAAAACAAACAGAGGATATTTATAAGAAAAAATAATAACTTAACAAATAATTCTTCCTGATTACGCTTTTAACATTTCAATTGAATTGAAATTAAAACACAAAACACAATTTCTAATTGCAACAATAAAGCAAATATCAAAACAAAATAAAAAAAGAAACGAAAACCACCAAAGAAAGTTGTTTTTGTTCAATTTAATTACCCACTAATTTAATAAAAAAAAAAAAGAAATAACAACAATAAACATTAAACACTTGTTTTGTTAGTACATACCTAGTTTAATTACTAGAGACAGTTTTTGCCTGTCCTCTATGGAGAGAAATACAAGGAGAGTGAGAAAGAGAGAGAGAGCAAGGGAAATGCCTGCTGTTAATTTCCTTTCAGACAGTGTTGCATATCAACCTCAGCTGTTTTAAATTTTACAACAACTGTTTTCATAAAACACATGGTTTCTAAAGTCAAACTCATTTTGAAATTATTAATTAAATCCCATCTCATATTACAATTCTTTGTTTCTTTTTTTTTTTGCTTTGTTTGCAATTTAATACAACTGTTGTGTAAATTACTTAATTAACAGAAAATAATTATTTAATAAGGAAAAAAATAAAATGTGATCACGACTTGCTTAAGAGTTGCCATTGCACTTAATCGCTTACACAATTTAATTAAGTATGAATACTTAAAGCAAAAGTACAAATGGGAATTTATAGAATTTAAAACAAATTATTGCTGTTGTTTTTATACAGTAATTAGTATTCTACATCTGGCGACATCTTATTATGTATGTAAAGGAAAAAGTTCAACATTGTCTCATTATTTTTGTTTTACACAATATCCCATGAATAAAGCCAAAAAAAAAATTCGGTACAAATTTTGTAAAAAAAAAACATTAATTATCAAATACTTTTAAGACATTTCCGCAACAATAATTGACACATGTCTAGTCTAATGCGTTATTTAAATGACGCAGTTTCTTTTTTAAATGCGTTGTAAATAATTAAAGATGAAAAATCTGGAAGATGTTAATACAGAGTTGTGGATATTTTTATTACAAATTCTTTACCTTAAATCCCATATAAAAAATATTTAAAATCTTCTTCCAAGATCTGTGAAGGTAACCACATTTTCGATGTTCTTAACACGATAGCAGAACGTTATAATTTTCACAATACATGGGTACCGGGATATACCTGGATATTGTATAGCGAATGAATTGCTAGATAGGATACAACTATCGAACTTTCGGTTTCCATTGCAAACTTGCAAACACAAAATTGGTAATGGATTCCGTTAAGACTACGTGGATTGCTTCGGCTACAGGCAAGATAGTGCAGTAAATTTTAACAAAACTATACATGTGAAGAACGAACAGAAAGTATGCTCATCAAACATCAAAGCTTAGTATAGTTATCGGAATCATTACTCAACAATGTCATCTGTTTACATGCGAGACATACATATGTCGAATGACTTTCGCAGAAGCTGCGGAGACAAGAATGAAACTGTTTTTCACCACTTGGGTAAATACCCAGCGTTATTTCCAAGGTGAAGGCAACATCTGGGTTTCCTAATATGTTGATCATCTCACTGATCTATCCAGTATAATCATTGCTTTAAGTGCGTCTACCCTTCTGGGTGACATCCAGTTTTACTTAAAACCATTAATGAGGCTGAAATAACCGAAATTAATTGAAAATTTTTAGTCAAGTGGCTCACTGGAATCGGTCAATGCGTTTACTTCCGGCCCTTTTATATAATTGGATGATTAATGCCAACAGTCTTCTGGTAAAAACTCTAAAAGCAACCAATTGTGATAAAAAAAAAAACATTTCAAATCGATCGCTTGGACACGACTTTAAAAAGTGGGTGCCAGCACTCATGTACTTAATTAACACTTACAACATAAAGAGTGAGAAACGCTAGACTGTAATCTTGACTTAAGGATTGTAAAAGTACGTATTAAATATTCATTGGATTTCATGAAATTAATTTACAAAATTTAAGCTTTGAAAAGCAATATTCGGTGTAGATTTGCCAAGTTAAAGCAAAAATTACGTCGGCAAGTCACAAAAAAATTAATCGGCAGCTATAAGAAGTCGGCCAAACATTATTGTAATAATATTAATTAATAAAATATGAATATGTGTACAAAGTGTGATTATTTATTACAGAAAATTAAAACGCTAATTTGTAATTTTTCATAAATTTTCGGAATTGTTAAACGATTTTGAACGATTATATTTCTTTAAACATAATATTCTACTCAACTCCATCATTTACATATATTTACATAAATCATTTCAAATTAATAAAATGTAAATTAACTAATTAGCTAACTTGTTTTTAAAGATATATTATATTATTTTTATAGCGGATATAGATAAATATTATCAAATCTCTTGATGTAACTCAAGCAAAAAAATTTTGCTTTTTTTATTACTTTTGGCAAGCTTTCTCAAAATAAGGCTATTGTCACTCAAATTATTTTAACACTTTATAAATAATATATATTGTATATAAGATATTAATAATATTGCAATTATAATGGGCATATTTAAATATTATATGAGAATTTATAAGAATTTTTTTCTAAGTTATTGGCAACACTAACATGATGCATGTACAAACACACCACTGCTGGTTAACACAACAGACTTTTAAATGAATAAATTAACAAAAAAAAAAAGGTGGAAACAGAGTAATAACAACTCTACTAAATGCACTACACCAATAACAACATTAGCAAGTAAATCTCTTAATATGCACAATCACACTTCACACTGCAAAAAAAAAATATCTTTTACACTTAAAAAAATTTTTTTTTGTTAAATATTATTAATAACAGGGAATTTTTTCTCTCTCTTTCTTTTACTCGTATTTAAGGAATTTCTTTTAGTTTTTTTTGTTTTGTTTAGTTTTTTATTTGTTTATTTTATTTTATTTTTTTTTTTTAATTTTTGAATGGTATTTATGAGACATTTTTAAAATAACGAGAAACCCAAAAAGAAGTTGTGTCGTCGTTTAAAACAACAATAATAACACGTACGCAAAATTTTAAAGAGAGCATACAACAAATGAGGGTGTGTTAGTTCGAGGTATTTATAAATATGAGAGAGCATCATAAAAGATTTATTGATGATAAAATAAAATTCCCCACAACACACCATTAATAAAAACTGAGAAACGCAAACACACACACACACACGCTTACACTCTCTCTCGAACTCTTGAAATTATTTGTTGCTGGTTTTTTCATGTTTTTTCTTTTTTTTTTTTTAATAGGGATTTCTTTTATTTCAATTTTTTTGTCTCGTCTCACGACCTTTTGTTTAGTTTTCATTTTTTATTTCTTTCTAGAGACTCGTATTAACAACGGCGATATTATAAGTACGTGAGCGACGACAACGTTAATGTTACACTAACCAACAAGAAAAAATCATGCACATTTCTGTGTTTTATTTCAGATTTTTTTTTTCATTTTTCAAAAACCACTTTATTTTGAACAAAACTGAACTGTATATAGAAATAAAAAAATTAAACTTGTTTGCAATTATTTTTTTTGCTTTTATTTCTTTACCTTTTTGATAAATTTTTGATTGTTGTTTCTCTTTATTTTTTTTTTAATAAATATTTCTTATTTTGAATACACAATCTCGAAGTTACGTTGAGAAATTATTTTTCTCGTTTTCAATGGAAAATTTTTTATTTTATTTTATTACTCCTCTTTAGGTATTCTTTTCTTTTTTTATTAATGAATTAATTTATTTGATATAATTATACTTTTGACTACTTATTTAATTAAATAGCAATACTTTTCAATTTGTTATAAAATACTTTTTATTTAGATTTTGTAAAATTTTCTTTCTTTTCACAAAGCTTTTTTTCTTCTTCTGTATATTATACACATAAAAATTATTTTCTTTTGCTTCTCTTGTTAAATTTTTAGTATATACAAAAATTTTTTCTTGCTCACACGCTTTAGAAACTTTTTTTCTTCAAATCTTTTATTTTGTAGTGTTTTTATTTGTATCCGAGATATACGTCTGCATTAAACGAGTTGCCTGGCTAGACTGAGCGAAATGAGTAAAATTAATGCACGCTTTTAACTATAATTTATGATAATCACACTCTTGTTATGCCTCTATTTCTAGTAATCTCTCTTTCTCTTTCCAACTATCTCTCTCTCGCTCTCTCTCTCACTGTCTTATTAATTGTTTGTAAAATGGGAGAGTAGTTTAACGTTAAAGTTAAATTTCTAATTGCCTGGTTTCGTTTTTGTTGTTGCTTTCAGGTTAAATACATCAGAATTTTAATCAGCTGTTCTACAAAATAAGAGCACTGAACTTTTTTTTCACATGGTTTTATTGTTGTTGGTGATTTTTTTCGTTTTCTTTTTTATTTTATCCCTCAATGAAACCTCCTGCTCAATTATCGAGAGAGGTAAACTGTAATTGTTGTTTTATCTCTCACATTATTTGTGCGCATAATCAGTGTTGCCATAACTTAGGGAATTTAGTAATCACACTCTCACCAAAAAGTAATACCACGGAACAAAGTATTATCGAAGTTTTGAATTTTAAATGTTAAAATTAACAAAAAAAAAAAAACAAGATCTAAACTTACAGAAAATGGCGGCTGATCTAATATTGTTAAGTAAATTCCGCAAGCGACTCAAACCGTTGACCAATCATTTGGTCAAAATCCGCAGCAGAATATCTGGTGCCTAATATTGGAAGACCACCAACTATATTATTATCTTCAACGGTACCTGTATTCACCTACATACATACAAACATAGTTGGTCTTTACAATCCTTCAGTCAGGAGATTACGACCTAGTTTCCTTCACCACATATGTTATGTGTGTTAATTTTAAATGTGAATGGCGGACAGTTTAACGTCGATTCCGATCGACAGATTTTTGAGAAACTTTTCACGGCAATTTTATTTACTTTCAGAGTTTTTGTCACAAATCTGCTGAGAGGCAGTTGAAATATTTTTTCATGTTTCGTTTCGTTGGAGAGGTCTGATCTAGGGTTTAAACCGTGGCCTCACTACATACTAGACTACGGCCACTACCTGAATTCGTCCAAGGCTAAATATGAAACGTCTGACCAACTCTTTTCGAAATGAAAACTTTTTCCAAAGCATCGTACAATGTTTCGGTGGCAACTATGTCTTGGCTCCGATCTGCTGATTTATTTTGATAATCTCGACAAATCTTAATTTTTGAAAGCGATAATAACTTGTTTACGAAAGTCTTGCAGGCCATTTGTCATATAAAATGACCACTTGGTGAACGCCTTCTCTGTTTTTATCGATTAATGTGAAGTAAGTTGGTTTTTCGGATCCCTTGGTGTTTTCGAAAAAGTTTTAGTCAAATTTTCCTACTCAAGTGAACTTACTTTGAGAATAACATTTCAAGTAGCTTGGCCTACTGAATTCGAAATTTAATGATTTCCTTCTCCATGATGAAGTGTCCTACATGTCTGTGACGAACCATTTTATATGTACTCGAGTCTGAATACAGGGCATTTAAGGCAATACAGTTACTGATGGTTTATCTATTGCATTCACCTAAATTATCTGCTTTCGACATTGACTCCACCCAGAAGAGTGAATAAGAGAACATGTACGCGGCTAAGGGTAACGTATATTTGCAACCTTTCTGCCAGTAGCTTAGAAGGCATTTAATGTTATTAACTGGACGTGAATAGAACTACTCTGTATACCAATCCCTTAAATTCTAAAACTGTTTTTAATTTTTGAACCCACCTCGTTAGTGAGAAACTATATAAACAAGTCACAATTTCAGGTGTGGGGGATACCCTATCGTATATCATTAACCAGTTATTTGTTGAAATGCTTTCATATCGTATGTCACTCTCAATTCCTAGTATTTAATTAATTAGAAACACGAATTAACTAAAATAACAATAACAATTTGGGAAATACAACAACAGATTAAAAAAAAACCAATTTTAAATTGAAATAATTTAAAAAACATTTTCAAATTGTATGCGAAATGGAATATTTTTTAAACTTTTAAAGCTCGTCACTGTTTTCGATGGCGATAGCGTAATAATAAAGTAAAATAATAATAATGTACTGAAGCTAATAAATTAACGGTACAATAAAAACTTCTAATAAATAATACTTAAAACAATTAATTTAAATAAAATAAACATTTAGGCAAACAAAACCATTACAAATTCCATAGTTTCCCTCGTAAATATCTATGTATGTATTACTGAAGCTCTAATGATTTTGTATTTTTGTTTTGCTACTGTTTCTTTGGCAATCTCGAAATAATTTTTGCCATTAAATCTTAAAATCTTTAAATAAATATTTATCGGCGAAATTCTTTAAAAGCATTAACCAGAGCATAATTAAATTTTTATTAAATTGAAACGATAGAAAATTCGGCAGATCTTAAATAAATTTCCGTTTTACGAGGTCTGCTTAAAAATGAACACAATCGCTAAGAGAAGGTGGAAGTGTGAACCCACATTTAACGAGAACGTGATTTGCGCCAAAAGAATACATAGGATATCTTGGAAACGTGCTCAAAAATATAAAATACCGTATAACGTACTTACATACATACATACATAATTTTTCATTACAACCCTTCAATCAGGATGACGAACTAGTTTCTCACACCACTTATGTTGTGTGTGTTAATTCTATACATGAGTGGCGGAACCCAAAGTTTGAAGTCGACTCCGAACGGCAGATTTTTGAGAAACTTTTCATGGCAATTTTATTCGCTCACAGAGTATTAGCCAGAAATCTGCTGGTGGACAGTGGATGATTAATTTTTTTTAATTTCGGTTTATTGGATATGTCTGACATGGGATTTGAACCGTGGCCTCATTTCTAATAAGCCAACATACTACCTACGTCGACTACGACGACTACTACTAGACAACGGCGACTACTATTAGACTGCAACGACTACTACTAGACAACGGCGACTACTACTAGACTACGATGAATACTACTCGACCACGACGACTACTACTAGACTACGATGAATACTACTCGACTACGACGATTACTACGGCGACTACTACTAGACTACGACGACTACTAGACTACAACGACTACTGTTAGACTACGATGAATACTACTCGACTGCTACTAGACTACGACGACTACTACTAGACTACGATGAATACTGCTCGACTACGACGATTACTACGGCGACTACTACTAGACTACGACGACTACTACTAGACTACAACGACTACTACTAGACTACGACGACTACTACTAGACTACAACGACTACTGTTAGACTACGATGAATACTACTCGACTGCTACTGGACTACGACGACTACTACTAGACTACGATGAATACTGCTCGACTACGACGATTACTACGGCGACTACTACTAGACTACGACGACTACTACTAGACTACAACGACTACTACTCGACTACGACGACTACTACTAGACTATGGTGAATACTACTCGACTACGACGACTACTACTAGACTACGACGACTACTACTAGACTATGATGAATACTACTCGACTACGACGACTACTATTAGACTACGACGACTACTACTAGACTACGGATACTACTACGATAACTACTGTGATTATTACGACAGCTACTACTAGACTACGACGACTACTACGGCAGCTACTACAAGACTACGACGACTACTACTAGACGACGACAACTACGAGGACTACTACTAGAATACGACGACTTCTACTAGACTACGACGACTACTACTAGACTACGACGACTACTACTAGACTACGACGGCTACAACTAGACCACGACGAAAATAATGTGATACAGAAATCCTAGGCAATTATATTATATGTTTACAACACCTGCCGAGTCAGTGGTGATTTGGGTAAGAGGTGTACATTCATTAAAGCAATAGAATGGTTGACGAATATTTACTGTCGAGAAATATAAGGCACAATATGTACAATAGACACGGGGTATCGAAATGCAAGCCATGAAAAAAAGTCAATAAACTTGGAAAATAACCTAACATAACCATTTTCTGCTTTTATTGTCGCTGTTGTACAAAATTGGTCATCACAACGCTTAAGTCAGGATTACGACCCTAGTTTCTCACACAATTTATGTTGTGTGGGTTAATCTTATACATGAGTGGCGGGACCAACAATTTAAAATCGCTTCCGAGCGACAGATTTTTGAGAAAGTTTTTCATGGCAATTTTTTATTTACTCTCGGAGATTTTGCCAGAAATCTGCTAAGAGGAAGTCGCAGGAGGAATATTTTATCATATTTCGTTTTGTTGGAGAGGTCTGACCTAGGTTTTAAACCGTGGCCTCTTTACATACTAGACTACGGCGACTACTTGAATTCGTGAAAGTCTAAATATGAAATAGTAAAACTCCGACGAAATATTTTTTCATTTTTCGTTTTATTGGAGATGTCTAACCTGGGGTTTGAACCAACACACTACCTACTAGACTACAGCGACTACAAAGAATATTTACTGCCGGGAAATATAAGATTAGGGTACAATAGGCAAAGGGCATCAGAATGGAACCAATGCGAGAACCTAAGCATCTTCCAAATTAACCTAACCTAACTAATTTCCTGGTTTTGTTGTTCTTATAACTGATTTGATATATCAAACCAATAAATTATATTCCATTTGATTCTGATTTTTGTATTTGTAGTACAAACACGGCTAAATGTCTTAAAACCTTTGAAATCCAGTTTCTTTGCATTCATCCAGTTATTGTTTAATACGTACAAAATAATAATAATTTAAATAAATTTAAGAAAAATAATAAAAAATAAAAATAAACAACAAGAAAAAAGATAAGATAGTAAGTGAAGCGGTCGAATTGTTTATTCGTTTATTGACAACACCAGCACCAACCAGGGCAGCAACACTACAAACACAATAACCGCTTAAGTTCATAGAATAGGGAAACGGAAATTAATTCCAACTTAAATATTTAAAGAGGATTCTGAGAATTTCTAATAATAAATTCATCGCTGCCCTGTTAGCATAATAAATTAAGTTAAATTGTTATTATACGAGGGTCATTCCAAAAAGAAGAGAATATCTTCTTTATTAGTTACTATCTCGAATCCAAGAAGTACTTCTGTTAAGTACTTTTTAGACTGTGATAGATTTTTTATTTCCTCTATTCCTCAACAAACTCCAACTTTTTATGGCAGTTTACAGTTTTGGTTCAAGGAACAGCTGTAGAGTGGTAGCTAAAGCATAATCGCGGCAATTACCCAGTTTTCCTTTGTATTTCGAAAATGGACTCAAATTTAAAGTAAATACTACCCATTCATCATACGACTGTGATAAGAAATCTGATGCCTTACGGCACAACAGCGAGGAGCAATCGCGAGTTTGAATTCATTTCTGAGGTCTTTTTTTTGGTGTGACTATGAAAGAACTCCTGTAGCAACAATGCAACGGAATTAGGGAACTATTTGTCAAAAGAGAGAGGAAGCAAAAAAGCAGCAATCTCCTTCTATATTACAAAAATAGTGGATAATATCTCCTTGGAATTTAATCCTTTGTGTCGTTCTCTTTTAAGCATTTTTAAATCAAAAGGACTACCAATCCATTTCCATGTTTCACTTGTCTTTGTTGTACATATAATGCCGATGATAGTTCGTTCATTGAAATTTGATATTAAAATAGAATAGACAAGTGCATTAAGCTTAGGTGGCAGTGATATCTCTCTTCTTACTTTTTTTAAAATAACTTATCGCATGCCTGTTAAAAAAAAAGAAAGAAAAAGAATCCAATAAAGTTTGTTAAATACAAAGAGTGTCAATTTTCTTAGAAAAAGGAATGAAAAAAGTGTTCTTCAATATGGCAAAGGGAAAACTAAAAAGTTCTGAATAAAAGAACATAACAATAAAGGTAAATAGATAACCCAGTGAACACTTATTAAACCAGAGGATAAATACTTTCATTTGAAGTTAAATTCAGAGATAAGAATTGTGTGAAAGCAAAAGAGTTGTCCTCGTAGGTGGTACAGTTCCTTTTAAGATTTCCTAGACTAAGCAAAGAACTTTCAGTCATCGATTAAAAGAATAAAAACAATGTTAAATGAATGCCTAATCTTGCAAAGAATGATCGCCCGAAGTATTTGCAAGTAATTCTTACTGATAAAAAATTAATAAATCACTGTTCATATACGAAAGCCTGATCAGCTAAAGGGCTTCTAACATATGTATTTCAACATACTAACAAGTCCTTTCTATAATACAATACTCCGACAGTTGTCCCGCAGCAGTACTCTTTCACTCACTCATTTACATTAACCATAAATACAAAAAGTATTTTTTCGGCGACTTCCTCTCAGTAGATTTCTGGCAAAAACTCTGAGAGTAAATAAAAATTGCCATGAAAAGTTTCTCAATAAATAAAAAATCTGTCGTTCGGAGTCGACTTTAAACTGTAGGTCCCACCACTCATGTATAAAATTAACACACACAACATAAGTGGTGTGAGGAACTAGGACGTTGTACAATGGGTCAATTCGACCTCCTTAATTGACAAGTACACGTCCTCTAACTTAACCTAACCTGGATGGTGTGAGCAGCAAGGTTGTGATCTTGACTAAAGAGTTGTAATGACCAATTGAGTAAGTAAATTGTTGAATAGAGCAGTGGAAATTTGAATTTCTGTTAGACAGCGTTGTATTCTTTCATTATTAGTTATTAAGTTGGGTTATGTTAGGTCGTGGTCGTGGCAGCTTTGATTACCAAAGCACCCTTGAGCTCGCATAGCGGCCCGTTGTGATGCCACAGGTAATCGCAGTCCCTGTACTGATCAACTTCCACCAAACTCTTCGAAGAAGTTGGTCAAAGCGCAAGATCTGCACATTATTAGATACTGTTTAATATAGTTTTGGGTTCCATCTTTGAGAAAGCTCTTCATAATCACATAGAGCTAAAGTGGAGTTCACAAAGACACCAAAATGATCTTAACAACGCAGACGACATCTGTCTATTGGCTCCCATTTTCCAATATCTTACAACGAATGTCAATGGGAGAGCAGACGATCTAACGACTACTGCAGTAAAAAAATGAAATTTTTCCAAATTAATATCATGTTATCACAAACGCAATAGAGGATATTGGCTAGTTTAATTTGATGAGGATATGGATAAACGATTACAGAAAGTTTGCCAGCCATTTAGTCGCCTTAGATCGTTCTTATTAATTTGCATCCTCGTTAATGAATGCCATGGATTTCTGAGGGCGGTTTCGGATCATTTAAAGATAACTTTTATATGGATTCTAGGATAGAAATATTGTCATAAGGGATATTCTCATTTTTTGACATCTTTCAGTATAAGTTTTCTAAAGGGAATGTTTAATATCCGGGTTGAATATTGATTTGTGAAATCACAACGACTAACATATACTGTAAGTAGGGCCCGCCGTCTAAACTAACCTCAATTATCTGCACCCTAAGTGGTGCCTTACATTTCAAGGAGGAATCGCAACCTAAACTAACCTCAATTATCTATTACATCTTTAAATTGCATGAGATTTGCATATAATTTTGCTTGAAATACTAAGCAGTCATCTTTGAAACTGAAATGCTTAATACCCAAGTTGGATATTGATTTGTGAAATCACAACGAACCTAACATATACCCTAAATGGGACTTTACAGTTCAAAGTGGATCCATCACCTAAACTAACCTCAATTATTTGCGACATCTTTAAATTGCATGAGATTTGTATATATTTTCGCTTGAAAGACGCTGCGGTCATCCCTAAAACTGAAATGATTAATACCCGTGTCGGATATTGATTGGTGAAATCACAACGAACCTAACATATACCCCAAGTGGGACATTACACTTCAAGGAGGATTCGCCACCTAAACTAACCTCAATTATCTGCGACATCTTTAAATTGCATGAGATTTTTAAATACTTTCAATGAAGAGACACTACAATCATCCCTAAACTTGAAGTTATCCAGACGCAATAACAATTTCTTGCATTCGCTATCATTCGCTTAAATCTCCCTCCGATACGTGCCATTTTGGTGAAAAAAAAAAACAATTTTGCAGTTTTGGAAGGCATTGCATAAACATTCTAAAATACTTCAGCTAAATTACTGCAACAAGTTATTTACACTGCGGGGTATGACATCAGCATTCTATTGAATTATTTAAACTCCATGCATTTGTTGTTTATAAACTCGTAAAAATTTTAAATTTTATAGACGCCTTAACACACAGGTTATTCCCTTAACCGCATACAATTTTTTAATTAAAATTTATTTATTTATTGTGCTCTACAACAACAACCTTCCCTTTAAATTCCAAAAGATGGCTTTTGAATTTCTTTAATTTTTTTTTTTTGAATCTCAAGTAGAATTCATATCTCAAATTCCAAAAATGTTTTCTTAAGAATTTTTTGCATGAATTTTTTATTTTCTATAAAATTTCCTCAATTACGTTCTTACTGTTGTTGTTGTTGTCGTTATTGTTTTTGTTGTTCTTTGAGATATTATTTAAGAGAGTATTTTTTTTATTTTGCAACCTTGACCATGACGATGAAGTGCTTAAAATTTGTTTAGCTTGCATTTTACCCTGATGGTCTCAGCCGTAGTCGTAGTCGTAGTCGATGTTGTCTTGTTTCCCTTATGGCATGAAATCAATATTTTTGTAAAATGCATATAAAATTGCAAAATGTATTGTACGAGTGAGTATTTCATCTATTCATCTATCTATTCAGTATTTAAATCGTTACTACTTATACGAGTAATATGGTAGCAAGCACATCACAGCATAGAAGATATTTTTTTTCCTCTTCCTTTTTTGTTTTTATTGAAAAAAAAAAAATTGTTTTGCAAGTTGCTAGAACTAAAATGAACTAAAGACAGACAGTCTTTACATTAGTATTTAAATGTTTTTTTTATTGCAATTGAACACAATTTTTTTAAGTGGCAAATTAATTTAGTTTATTTCAGTTTCAACTAGAAATCACGAAACAATCAATCACTCAGTAAATGAAAACGTAACATTTTACGCTGTACATACAATGAATCATTCTGTTCGTTTGTAAATTTATTTCAAAACTGTTTTGGTATAATCTAGAATCCATGGCAAAGGCAAAACCATACTTCTCTGACCCACAACTCTTGCAAAAATAATTTGAGAATTAGAATAACAAGTCTTTCGGACCGAAATAATGCGGTGAATGTCCATGCAATTTAAGGAAAGAAGAAGGCAATGGAAGATTAATTGTCCATTAGTCCAGTAATATTTCATTTTCGATCATGCTGTTAAGGAATGCCAACTTCACTGTAAAACGACCGTAAAACTTCCAGTTTAACTGAGGCAATGGTAACAGAATTATGAATTCGCCGTAGTCTAGTACGTAGTGTGTTGGCTTATTAGACGTAAAGCCAGGGTTCGAGCCCCAGGCCAGACATCAAAACAAAAATACAAAAAGTATTTCTTCGGTGACTTTCTATCAGCAGATTTCTGGCAAAAACTCAGAGTAAAATAAAATTGCCATGAAAACTTTCTCAAAATATCTGTCGTTTGAAGTCGACTTTAAACTGTAGGTCCCACCACTCATGTATAAAATTAACACACACAACATAAGTGGTGTGAGAAACTAGGTCGTAATCCTGACTGAAGGGTTAGGTTAGAGGACGTGTACTTGGCAATTAAGACAAGTACAGTACCCGGAGGTCGAATTGACCCATTGTACAACGCACACTTTTGTATTGTATTGTGTGGGCCCATTCCTGAGAAAACCCAATAAAATATTTAAAAAAACATAAAATATATCCAAAAGCATTGTTTCTGAGAATGAAAAGATATTAAAATTCTATTTGTATGAATCATATTTAAAAAATTTAAAAATATTTTCCTAAATACGATAACAAAACCACTTAAAATTGTTTCTAAGGGCTTAGGAAAAGTCCCCTATTAAAAACTGATTCGAATACATTATAAATCTCCAGCGAGCTTTGGCCAAATGCTTTAAAAAAATCCGAGATTGATTTGTTATTTAACTATTCAACACAGGAAAAAATTTGTCACCATACATTTTTCAACACCTGTTGGCAAAAATTAAAAAAAAAAAACGAGAAAAAAAAACAATTTTAATGAAACGAATTTCGTAAATTAAGAAAAATCACATGCACAAACGCTGGCATACATTATTGGTCAACGTAAATGAAATTTAGGCCACGTAATGAAAGCAACAACCACCACACAAAGCTGCTCATAATAGAAGAATAATTTCTGAATGAAAATAAATTTGAAAATAAATTTCAATTAAAATAACAATAAAAAATAAAAAAATAAAAAAAAAATATTTGTGAAAATTTAAAAACAATTTCATTTTTAAATACCAATTCAAATGGCAAAAATATCATTTTCAAACGAAATTCCTAAAAGTCAATGTCAAAGCCAGACAGACAGACAGACAGACAGACAGACAGACACAGAGATGATGATGTTAAGGCAATCGAAATAGTACGAATAACGAACGAATTTGAAATGCACTTTAAAAGAAAATAAAAATATTTTGTTTTTATTATTTTTAGTTTTACTATTTACAATATGAAGTTGCCGTAGCATAGGGGGCAATGTGCTGCCTTATAGGACGTGAAGCCATGATTCAAAACCTAGGTCAGACACCATTTCCAACAAAATGAAATATGAAAAAATATTTCTTTGGCGACTTTATTTCAGTAGATTTCTGGCAAAAACTCTGAGAATAAATAAAATTACTATGAAAAGCTTCTCAAATTATAGATTCCCCAAACTCTTCGAAGAAGTTGGTCAGAGCGCAAGATCTGCACATTATTTGATTATATTTAATATAAAGGGTGTTTTTTATAGAGGTATAGAACTTTAAGTTGGCATTACTTTTCAAGATGGCGACCGATTTAACATCTGTCAAGTGATTTATTCTCAGTTTGGTTTGGCAATTCATCATGGATAGACTCACGCCTGAACAACGCTTGCAAACAGTGCAATTTTATTTCGAAAATAATGGTTCTGTGCGGAAAACGTATCGCGCACTACGTCCATTTTATCGTCGACAAAATCGTCCATCAGAGCAGTTAATTCGATTAACCATGGAACGTTTTCGCACCACGTTTACTCTTATTGACAACTCGCATCCCCAGAGACGCTGTACGGTGCGTACAGAAGAAGCTATTGCTGCTGTAGAGCGTAGCATTGAGGAAGACCCGAATGAGTCCATCCGCCATCGAGCACAGGAATTGGATCTGTGTCCATCCACTTTATGGAAGATTTTGCGGAAGGATCTTGGTTTGCGTGCTTACAAAATCCAACTCGTGCAAGAATTGAAGCCAAACGATCATCAAGTAAGGCGTAGATTCGTCGAATGGGCCCGAAACGAGATTACCGTTGTTCCCGATTTTCATAAAGAGAATTTTGTTTAGCGATGAAGCGCACTTCTGGTTGAATGGCTACGTCAACGAACAAAACTGCCGCATTTGGAGTGAAGGTAATGCTCAAGTGTATGTGGAAACACCGTTACATCCAGAAAAACTGACTGTTTGGTGCGCTTTATGGGCTGGTGGAATCATTGGTCCGTACTTTTTCAAAAACGATGGTGGCCAGAACGTTACAGTCAATGGTGATCGATATAGAGCCATGATTACTAACTTTTTCATTCCTGAATTGAATAACCATGATGTACAGGAGATGTGGTTTCAACAAGACGGCGCAACATGTCACACAGCTCGAGCCACAATAGATTTATTGAAAGACACGTTTGGTGACCGCCTAATTTCACGTTTTCGACCTGTGAATTGGCCTCCAAGATCTTGTGATTTAACACCGCTAGACTACTTTCTGTGGGGCTATGTAAAGTCATTGGTCTATGCGGTAAAGCCACAAACGCTTGACCATTTGGAAGACAACATTCGCCGTATTATTGCCGATATACGGCCACAAATGTTGGAAAAAGAAAATTGGACGTCCAGATTGGACTACATCCGCGCCAGCCGTGGCGGTCATATGCCAGAAATCATATTTAAAATGTAATGCCACAAGATTATCTTTCGGATAAATAAAATTCATGTCAATCGAATAATCCATCGTTGTTTTATTGCAACTTAAAGTTCTATACCTCTATAAAAAACACCCTTTAGTTTTGGGTACCATCTTTGAGAAAGCTTTTCATAATCACGTAGAGATAAAGTGGTGTTCACAAAGACGCCAAAATGATCTTAACAACGCAGACGACATCTGTCTATTGGCTCCCATTTTCCAATATCTTATATCGAATGTCAATGGGAGAGCAGACGATCTAACGATTACTGCAGTAAAAAATGAAATTTTTCCAAATTAATATCATTTTATCACAAACGCAATAGAGGATATTGGCTAGTTTAATTTGGTGAGGATATGGATAACCGATTACAGAAAGTTTGCCAGCCATTTAGTCGCCTTAGATCGTTCTTATTGATTTGCATCCTCGTTAATGAATGCCATGGATTTCTGAGGGCGGTTTCGGATCATTTAAAGATAAGTCTTATATGGATACTAGGATATGTATTGGTAAAATTCGGTCAGTACAGGGACTGCGCTTACCTGTGGCGTTAGGACGGACCGCTATATGCTTTGGTAGTCACAGCTCCCACTTCAACATAACCTAACCTAACCTTAATAAAATTGCCATGAAAAGTTTCTCAAGAAATCTGTCGTCCGGAATCGACTTTAAACTGTAGGTCCCTGTCACTCATGTATAAAATTAACACACACAAGATAAGTGGTCTGAGAAATTAGGTCGTAATCTTAGCTAAAGGGTTGTAATGACCAGTTATGTAGGTATATATGTAATTCTTACAATAGTTCGACGACATTAGAATGGGCCTTTATGAAGCTCTAAATCTCCGATACGTTATAGAGCATATATGCTTCAATTGCCTCAGTTAAACTGTAGACATTCTCCGGTCGTTTTACAGAGACGCTGACATTCCTTCATAGCAGTATCGAAAATGACTAATATGGACGTCTGGTTGTCTGTGTGAGAAGTTAGATCATAATCCCTAGCTGAAGGGTTGTTATGATCAATTATGCATGTAAGTATTTACAATTTTTATCTATACTTAGCTCCATAAGTCCTTTTTTTTGGTTTTATTTTAAACCATCACAAGAGGCACGAATCACGTTAACCACTACAAACCCTACTATTTTTTAAAGTTTTACTGGAAATATCAGGAACACTATATCGACTACAAACAAAATTTACAATTTTTTTATGTAAAAAAATAAAGTAGGTTTATATGGGGTGCCCTAGAAATCTAGTGGGTAATGTGCTAGACTATTAACATAAGGGTTGTGGGTTCGATTCCCACTAGAGAATCTTGTCTCTTACATTACACCGTACATAAGGTCGAAGTTACTTAGCTCGTAAATAATTAAATTTAATTGTAATTGATAAATGAATGAAAAATAGGTTTGTGTGGACTCACAAGGTTCATAGGTATTAGATATAATTGTGAATCGATAATGACTGTTAAGTGTTACAAACATCAAGACAAACCCGATGTATGTCCTCTATTTCCGTAAAAATATTTTTCAAATGCACATGTTTGATTATCATTTACATATATGTTGGGGGTTTTTTAAAAACATAAAAACTTTTCCTATGAATCAGTTCCAAAAAAACAAAATTTCTAAAACAATACAGTGGACATTTTATGAACCATTAGTAACTTATTAGAAATCAAATTTTCCATTTATTTATGTATATAGGAAATGTTTGGGAAATTTATTATTAAAAATATGTATCCGTATATATTTTTATAAAAATAGCACAATAAAAAAATATAAACATTATTTGGTCAATTCAAACAAGCCGTTGTATCGTTGTATTCATTGTATTGTTGGAAGAACATACAACAGTGTATGATTGTTGTTGATATTTTTCATATAAAAATCCGATACACTTATACACATTTTTTCATATGTTTTTGGAAGTTGTATTGGTTTCGTGCTATCAAAACGTGTGAATGAAAAAATTTGTATATGTTTTCATATGCTTTTAAAAAGTTCTGTTGGTTTCGGGCTATCAAATTGTTTGAATGCCACGAGTTACACAATACAGCATAGTATTAAGCGTTCACGAACAAACAAATGTATTCTATACAACATACACGATACAAAGTCGTGTGAATTGCCCAATTGTGTCGCTTGTGTTCTTAATGCTTAAAAGTCTATGGCATAATGATAATAGAAAATAATAAATAGAATTTCCTGTTTGCAAAATATTTATTTTTATAAATTATTGTTTTTTTAACCATAATAAAATCCAATATATATATATATATATATATATATATCCAATATATATATATATATATATATATATATCCAATATATATATATATATATATATATATATCCAATATATATATATATATATATATATATATCCAATATATATATATATATATATATATATATATAAACCAATAATAAAATCAAAAAAGAAAAAACTTACTTAATATGGTGAAATAAAAATGATTATGATTTACCTGAAAGAAAAAAGAAATAATTTTTAATTATTAAACGTATTTAAAGTAAATTAAGCAAATTTTCAGAATGTATATACAGTCAACCCTCCTATAACGCGGTACTCTCAGAACGCGGTTTTCATATAACGCGGAGCTGAAATTGCGACAGTCCTTCTATAACGCGGTACTCTCAGAACGCGGTACGCGCTCACTGCGTTATAGGAGGGTTGACTGTACATATATTTTTAAACTTTGTTGATATAATTTAATTCTTTCTTTTAATATTCTTTTTTACATTTTTCCAATTTTTTTTTAATTAGCATGTGATATTTATTTTCATCACCAGAACATTTTGTATGTATTTTATCGCATGCTATAAATAAAAATTTATTTAAGTTGTATATCACAATAGTCGACTCCGAACGTCAAATTTTTGAAAAACTTTTCATAGCAATTTTATTTATTCTCATAGTTTTTGCCAGAAATCTTCTGAGAGGAAGTCGCCGAAGAAATATTTTTTCAGATGTCTGATCTGAATTTTGAACCGTAGCCTTACGTCTAATAAGATAGCACACTACCTGCTAGACTAACGGTAAAAGAGTAGCCATGACTATCAGAAAATTTTGTTTGAAATAAAATTGACGCCCATTCGATAAAAGTTTCCACATATTAGTATTCCGCAAGTGACCCCTCGTCCTATGTTAAAACGCCATCTTACAAGTGGAATCGGTCAAACATGTGTCTCGTGTTCTTTAAGATAACTTTTGTCAAAAGAACCGCAACACCTTTCAAATTAATTTGTTCGCAAAGCCCATATAAAAGGTCTCATTCAAGACTTTAAGATTCTATGGATCTACGGCATGTTATAGATAACAGTGAGCTAGTGTCTGGTTGTCATTAAGATGCCTGTTTAAGATAGGAATCCATGATTGAATAATCAGGCGGGAAATGTGCAAAACCTAGATTAGATACGACAGGTACTAAGCTGCTACTGAGGACATTGATCATATTATTGATGTTCCTTTCATTTTACTTTAAACTCTATGACAGATCACACGATACGCGTGACAGCGTAGGACAAATAAGCCAGGGAACAGACCTGAGTGCTCTGTAAACTCAAGATATTGACTTAGAGAAGTTAGCCTTACCCATGACCGTGAATTTTCACTTCATCTGAGACGCAGTAGCCGATAAACCTATTTCTCCTTAATAAGCTTACTTACTTACTTACTTAATTGGCCTTTAACAACCCGATTAACGGATTTCGGCCTGCCGCAATACATCCTTCATGGCGCCTACGCTAGTTGGTCACACCAATCGATGACAGGGCTTCATCGATTTGGTCCTTCCAACGCAGACAAGGTCGTCCTCTTCGCCGATTTCCGCAGACCCCTGCATCAAAAACCCGTCTCGCCAGAGCATTCTCCTCCCATTCGAACGACATAGCCGAGCCAGCGCAGCCGCTGGATGTTAATACGCTGCACAACGTCCATGTCGTTGAGGAGCTCATACAGCTGACTGTTGAATCGGATGCGGAAATCATCGCCAACTCGCACTGCACAGAAGATCTTACGAAGGACTTTTCTCTCGAACACTCTCAAGGCTGCTGCATCAGTGCTTAATAGGGCCCATGCTTTTGCGCCATAAAGAAGCACGGGGAGGATGAGCGTCCTGTAGAGTGTTAGTTTTGTCGTACGAGAGAGGTATCTGCTACTCAATTGCCTATTGAGAGCTACTATGAGTAGCACCTGTTGGCAAAAGTTATCCTGCGCTTGATCTCCAGACTGACATCATTTTTGGTGGTAACGGCGGAGCCAAGATAACTAAATTCTTTCACTGTCTCGAAAGTATAGTTATCGGAAAGTATAGTTATCTCTACTTGTCGATAACATATACTTTATTTTGCCCTCATTTACTGCCAGACCCATCTTAGTAGAGTATTAGTATTCTTTGTCCAAATTGAAGTGAGTACACGTTCGCATAACGCAAATTTTTGCTTCAAAAATGCGTGACTTCCCTATCGGCTCATTCTGGGATAGAATACTGCAGCTACGGTCACACTTTATATTCTTAACTCATCTGTATGACACAGAGTGATCGCTCTTTTAAAAATATCAACCACTTTGACCAGAATTTACAAATATATCGCAGGCATAGTAGTTGGGGTAAAGATGGACATTATCATCATGATATTTATAGAGGCTTTAACCACAAGGAGAAGAACAAAACTATCACATACTTCTTCAGTTATCAACAGAGAAACGTTTCTGGATAGGATATGTCTGGAAAGCTTTGTTAACCTGACGTCTAAAGATGTCGGGTAGGCTTTATGGGTTCAATAGAATCTGAAAACAATTTGAAAATGACTGGAGCTAATGCACACAGTTTGGCCGACTTTCAAAATGTCTCAATACAAAGTATGCAGTTCTACTACGGTATATAAATTATGTAGATATGCAAAGTTACCAAACTATAAACCCAATGCCCGATCGCTTTTTGACTGCGTTAAAAATATACATTGACGACGTTTTGAAATAGAATACAATGTAATCATTTTGTACAGCGGCTTAATGAAACACTATACTTTGTTCAAACACAAAGCAACTAACATTTTAGAAGTCGGCCTTAATTATTGCTATTAATAAGGCTCGATAGGTCGTTGTTACAAACTCTACAACTTGCTCTCATTACACTGATAGTGGTATAGTTCTGCATAAATTTCATGAATA
This sequence comes from Sarcophaga variegata, assembly GCA_932273835.1. Lineage (NCBI taxonomy): Eukaryota > Metazoa > Arthropoda > Insecta > Diptera > Sarcophagidae > Sarcophaga > Sarcophaga variegata. The sequence continues at coordinate 115,783,012 of OW026360.1, forward strand.
AAATTTTGTTTTTGTTTTTATTATGATTTTTATTTATAAAATGTTAATAAAATTGATTTATTTTTTTAGTCTATTTCTAAACATCAATCGATACTTTCTATTCAATTTGCAACACAGCAAAAGCAAAAAAAAAAACAAATTTATTTCACACTACACAGGTGAGAAAACATGAACGACGGTATGGTAAAGCCAAGAAGAAAAATATGAAAAATTTTTCTGGAAAGAAAACAAAAACTAAACACAACACATCACACCACCGATAGGATGGATAGATAGATAGACTTGGATGGAAAGTGTAAATTGACATTTCCGGAAAATGTCCTTAGCCATGATGGCGATGATGATGATGAGATTGAGGACAGACATTGCAAAACATTGTTTAAATTTCTTGATAATAATGATGGGCTATGATGGCTATGATGATGGCTTAATAATGATAATGGCGTTGATGGAAATTTAAACGTTAGTAAAAGTTGTTTTTGTTGTACTACTTCAAGGACAATTTACTACTACTACTGCTGGAGAAGAGTATAAAACGAAACAAGAAATTATAAAAATAAAAGGGGAATGAAACCAACAACAAATATTACCATTAAAAGATAAAGAAGGTGAAATAAGCTTTTAAGATAATATTAGGGAGAGGCTATAATGAAATACAGGGATTTGAAATCAATACAAAGCTTTTTAAATTCAACAATTTGATATTTAGGTACTAGTCCTATGTAAGATTAGGTTAAATTGACAGCCGACTTAATAAGTTAACTTACTTTAGGGTCTTATGTGACCAAACAAGTTGTGTGTGAAAGTTCACATTCAGAGCATTTCTAAAATTACAAAAATGAATTTTTGGCAGGACATACCATAATGATATATAAAAGACTTGTAAGGAAATCTAGGGGATGTAACCCAGGCATTATTGTAGTCAAACCAATAGTTCCCTATGTAGCCATTGTATAGGCAGACAGAGGAAATCTCAAAACAACTGAAAAGCAGTTAAACGAGATACAAAGCGGCGCTGGAGGCTCTGTTAAGCTTGAGGTCCACACCACGCGTTCTACGCGTTTTCGCATTCTACGCGGCTGTCAAAAAAGTAGAATTAATGTATTTATTTGGTGCAAGTTACACGCACAAAAGCGTAGGATGCTATGACGCATAGAACGCGAAAAGTAAATCTACTTTCTACTTTTGTAAGCATCACAAGCGGCGCGCGTACTAAACAGCTGATTTTGACAGGTTGTTTTTGTTTTAATTTGTTTAAATCATAACAAACATTGGCGCGTAAAAAGCGTTGCATGTAACTTGAAGCGTAGAATGCGAAGAAGGTATGAAATGCTCGAAACGCTTTGACGCGAAAACGCGTGGTGTGGACCTCCAGCTTTAGATTTAAATCCGCCGTATGTGATAGTAAAAACCAAAGCTTTGAAAACTGTGATCAGTATAACCAAATTCATTGGGGAAATTCGGAACCTAAAGAACAGAATTCCTGTCAGCTCTCTCCTTAACTGTACTCTGGACAGAACCCGTAGACTCTATGATTTTGGAAAATGCTGCGCAACAAGACTTGGAGACAAAAGTGAAGCTACATATTATTCTAAAAGAGAGATACCATTTTCTGATATACGAATGGATTAAAAATGAATCTTGGTACGGGAGTAGATGTTTTTGGTTTCTGAATGAAACATTACAAGCTCAAGGGGGAAACTCGCAGGTAAGTATGTTCCTAGTAGTTCATGTAATTGAAAAGTGCTCAATTCATTTATTAGAAGGTACAAAGGACGGGACAATACCAATACCAACTAACAGCTAAACGCGTAGAAGATAGTATGAGAATGATGAATCAGTAAGATAGGGAAAATACATACATAATTACAACCTTCAGCCAGGATTACGACCTAGTTTCTCACACCACTTATGTTGTGTGCGTTAATTTTACGCATGAGTGACGGGGACCTACAGTTTAAAGTCGACTCCGAACGGCAGGTGTCTGATAAACTTTTCATGACAATTTTATTTACTGTCAGAGTTTTTGCCAGAAATCTGCTGAGAGGAAGCCGCCGAAGAAATATTTTCTTCATATTTTCGTTTTGATGTCTGACCTGGGGTTTGAACCGTCGCCTTACGTCTAATAAGCCGCCAATCTACCAACTCGACTACTAGGGAAAATACGATTACCATTTGCTAGGTCCCAAGTCATGTGGGTATTCGTGGCAATGAGCAAACAGAAAAGCTTACGAGATGGAGACCGTCTACCCCATTGATGGGATCAAATGGGGTTGAGGCAATTGAAACAGTATAAGAATACTTAAGTCATGCATTAGGCTACCCAGTTATAAACTAACATTTGTAATCGATCTTTTGACAGAGCACTGTAGACTTAGAGTACATAAATAGAACTCTTTTATCAGCGCGTGCTCGTAAGAATATAACAGACATTGCTACTGAAACTGCTTAGAGACCGGGGAAAAGAGAAGATCAAGGCGTTACTCATATAAAGATTTTTTGTTTTTGATGTAATGCTACTGTTCCTTACGAGGCTTCTTTCTGTATGCGTGCGAATAAACTGTGACTATTTATGAATGTCTTCTCTCTGGTTCTGACTTTTAGTTTACATGCTAGATTAAAACAAGATTTATTTCTTGTTGTCTTCTTTAGTTATCTCAAATTTCTTTGGTGGTATGGTAATAATGGCGATTGTGTTTTTCCTCAGTTTACAGGGTTTAACAAGAAGTTTTATTCCCTACTCAAAATGCAGTCTGCTTGCTTGCTGGGTATTAACCGTGCTTTAAATTGCATGAAGTATAAAATTTTACATTTAAAATTAAAAAGGTTGTGACCCGCATTGCTAAAACTGTCTAACAAAAGTATGTTGACACTGTGTGTGTGTGTACTTTTACACTAGCAACGCTCTAATAAAACTTTGCAAACAATAAAGCCTGCATTTGACAATGAATGAATAGATGGATGGATGAATGGTAGAATGGATGTTTCGTGTTGGTAGTCAGTCATCATTTGCTTAAATATGATGATTTTATTCCAAGGCTAAATACATTTCAAAATGCTGGCAGGCTTAACAAAATTAGACAAGACAAAGAAAAATGAAAAACAGAATTAAAATTAAACAGAAAATAATTAAAGTTCTTTATATAACGAAACAATACTACCCCATAAACTTTTAAATGGAATTCCATGGAAATTGTTTATAAATCATTAAACTTGTACTCAATTGAGTTCAAAGAGAGCGAATGAAAGAATTAACAATTAAATAAAACATGTCAACTAAACTGAATTGCTCATAGTGGCACTAATTAGAAAATAATTAATTTCTAAATTCTATGGACGGTTGCTTTTCTCTTACCCCCTTATAGTGTATGATATTTATTTTGTCTCTTAAATCTGTTTTTATTTTCTAAAATTCCTGTAAGTTCTTATACTAAGAAATGAAAATTCAAAAGATTTTTTAAAGAAACAATTAGTTATCGATAACAAAAGATAATAAAACAAAAATCAGTAGTTATCGATAACAAAAAAAGGTTCAGAAATGTTTTTTTTTAATGCAGTGTGTTATCGATAACAATAAAACCTATTTTATTCATACAATTATTATTCAGAAATTAAATTTAAAAATAATCGTTTAAATTTTTTTACAAAACTTTTTGAGGATTAAGCTGTTATCGATAACAAAAAAATATCAATAAAACTTATTTTATTCATATCATTATTGTTCAGAAATTAATTTAAAAATAATCGTTTAATTTTTTTTACAAAACTTTTTGAGGATTAAGCTGTTATCGATAAAAAAAAATAACATTAAAACTTATTTTATTCATATCATTATTGTTCAGAAATTAAATTTAAAAAAAATACTGTAAATGTTTTTTTACAATTATTGTATTGTACAATTATTAAATTATATTAAGCTGTTATCGATAACAAAAAAATAACATCAAAACTTATTTTATTCATATCATTATTGTCCAAAAATTAAATGTAAACAAAATCGTTTAAATGTTTTTTTACAACACTTTTTGAGGATTAAACTGTTATCGATAACAAAAAAATAAATTAATAAATAAAAATAAATAATAAATAAATAAAAAAATAATAATAAATAAATAAAATTTATCTTTTTTAGTTTGTCTTTTCTCAGTAATCGTATTAAAAATTAAATTTCGATAATAAAAAATATTTCGGAAAAAACGTTTTTTATCGATAATGAAATAAAAAAATTTTTGAAGTTTTTCTTTGCTCTGTAAACATATAAAAAAATAAATTTCGATAATAAAAAATATTTTTGAAAAGAAACGTTTTGTTATCGATAATAATAAAATCGAATGAAAACATATTCTTATTTTTTCTTCAGAAAAAAGTTTCAATAAAAACAAATTTAGTTTTCGATAACAAAAAAAAATTCTAAAACATTTGTTTTGTTGGTTGAAAATCTTTGCCCATTTATTTTCCATGGGTGTATAATTCTTTTTTAAAATTAAACTGTAATCGATAATATGTAGAACATCTACAAAAAATAATATGTTTTAATGCCAGCAGTTTAGATTTTTTTTTTTTTGGTTTTTAGAAATTACAACACATTTCGAATAGCAGGCAATTGTAATCAAAACCTCATTTCATATTTAAATTTTTATTAACAATTTACGGCACGTTTTTACAACAAATTTTATTAGAAACACTCGTCGTACTTGGCGACAATTGTTGTGTGTTTGCTTATAAAATGTGAAAATCGATTAACAGCAATTTAAAAATCAGCTGGATTTCTAAATAAATAACCAAGACCAGACACTTCAAAACATTACTTGAAGCATTTGAGTAGCTTTTGTAATAACCTGGCTGGCATGGCTGGCATATTTATCTTGAATTACTTCCTCCAACCTTATGATCATTATTACTGTTGTTATCGTTCATTAGTGTGATCATTATTATTGTTGTTATCGTTCATTATCGCTATCGTTGTTGTATTCAATGACCATCAGTAAGGTTTCTTTTTTAATGTGTTGGACGGACTGTCACAAAGGCGTTTGAAATTAAGTTCCGCTTTATTTTAATTTTGTGACCTCTTGCTGCCTGGTTTAAATGTGAATGCACGTACTTGAACTTATCTTCTTCGTTTTCATGTGAAGAGGTTCAATTCAGTTGATTACCAAAATAAAGGAAATAATTTAAATCACTATTATAGAAATTATACAATCGATAACAAAAGATTTCATTGCCAACATCTATTGATTCTTATGGAAAAGTGTTGCAAAATGGATTTGTTAATGCTAAGAAAAGTTTTCTTCAAATTTTGCTTAAATTTCTTACTGTTATTTAGCTAGCAAACATTGTTCCTCAAACATTTTTATCGTAAAAATTTTTTGTTATCGAAAACAAAAAAAAAATCCATTTCCGCTGAATAAATCTTTTGTGACATTGTAAAGTATCTAACATTCGGCCTACCATTCCAGAACTCAGCACGCGTGATTAGTATGGAAGTATATTGGCATGCTGAATCAGCTATATAATATAGGAAAAGGAAAGGTCCGCCTATTGTTGGATCCCAGATTATATGGGAATTGGAGGAAATGGGAAGACCATACGGCATGCAAGGAGAGGAGAGTCGCGTATAGGGTCACCAAAACATTTCTGTGGACCGAGAACAGAAGAGTGAAAGAGTATATACAAAGAAAAAGAAAATAGCGAGAGGCGAAAGCTCTTCACAAGCTAGGCTGGGCAATCTAAACTTTTACAAGGTAAGCTTAAATAAGATAAAGCCATAATAACCGACCTTTGTAAACTCAAAGAACATTTGCTAAGAATAGGATACACTTCAAGTCCAATTTGTTGATTATGTAATGAGAAAAACGAATTGCCAGATCATATACTTGGAGCGAGTGTGGCTTTGCTGTATTTCATGAGGCATTGGCATTGGCCAGTTCAACTCGGGATCTTTAGGGTTTGGGGAAACATTATAGAAAAACCCTATAGAGATTGAGGATACCACAATAGACCCGGTGGTACTACTTTAGTATCTTTACACGACAATAATAATAACATGGAAGAGACTGCAATTATTTATGTTTACTTGTGTCAGACTCTTAATGCTAATATATTGTGAGTTTATTAGTTCAAACACAAATTTGCATACATAACTGGTCATTACAACCCTGCAGTCAGGATTGCGACCTAGCCTCTGATACCACTTATGCTGTGTGCACTAATTTTTATACATGAACGGCGCGCCCTACAGTTTAAAGTCGCTTCCGAACGACAGATTTTTTGAGAAACATTTCATGGCAATTTTATTTGACGCTCAAAGTTTTTGCCGAAAATGTGCTGAGAGGCAGACGCCAAAGAAATATTTTTTCATATTCCATTTTGTTGGAGATCTCTGATCTAGGATTTGAAATGTGGGCTTACACTTGTGGACATACAATTAAGTTATTCATGCAATATCTTTTTCTCAGTGCAAAAATAACTGTACGTTATTTGTTCAATGATTTAAACTTTTATAGATATGAAGTACCGTTAGAATTAAAACTAGATGGCAGACCCTATGTAAGACGTCCTGTCAATACACAATTAGACCCAAAGTACATCAAAAAAACTGTAAAGCCTGGAGGTTCGTCAGTAATGGTTTGGGGTTGTTTTACGTCATCCGGCGTTGGTCCCCTGGTAAGATTCGATGGGAAAATGACTGGGGAAATGTATAAAGACATCCTACAGAACAATTTGACTAAAGATTATGAGGACGAATTACCACTAGCGTGGATATTTCAGCATGATAACGTCCCGGAGCATACATCTCGGGTAGTTAAAGCTTGGTTTGCTGGGGAAAATATAAGGGTTCTTGATTGGCCAGCTCAAAGTCCCGATCTGAACCCTATTGAAAATCTTTGGGGGATCGTAAAACGAGCAGTTGCGGCCAAAAAGCTAGCAGCAAAAAAGCACTTTGGCAGCTTATCCAGGCAGAATGGAATAACCTTAGTCCTGAGCAGTGTCGCAATTTAATCAACTCAATGCCACAAAGATGTACTGAAATAATAAGCCAAAAAGGGTATCCCACAAAATATTAAAGCTTCAAAATAGTTTGGGTGAAAAATAAAGCAATAAAATTAAATTTTCAATATTTTATTTTTCAGATGACTTAATTATGTGTCCACTTAAATTTTAAGTCTGATATCCACTCCGTACCAAAACATTTTTTATAATGAAGAACTATTTAAGTTTTAAAAAATGTTGCATAAGCGACTTAATTGTGTGTCCACGAGTGTATGTCTAATAAGCCAACACACTACCTATTAGACTACGGCGACTTCTGAAATGAAATGAATGTAGAAATGTCTCCGAAGAAATAATCCAAAGACTTTTTCAAAAAACTGTCTTTTATTATTATTAAAAGATAACAACGGGCCAACTATCCTTTTCTAAAATGTGTACAACACGTACCAATGTGACAAAAAGCACTCCAAGGCTTTAAACTACTGGTAGTAACAAGAACTTTTGTATTCCCACATGAAAGAGTTCAGTCTTCTATAATCCGCATAAAAGTTTCGCATCATTTACACCCACTTATTAATTTTTGTTGTACAGTGTACATTAATTTTCTTTCATAAAGCATGTACTTAAGAGGTATTATAGGATGGAATGAATATTCATTGCTTTGATTAACAAAATATTTTTTTTTTTGCAAATTTAGTTGTAGAATACTTGCATAGAACTTGTGTCGTAGTTTTCAAGCAGCTTAGAAAGTTTTTAGGCAACCTTCATAGTACACAGTAAATATTTAATTCTATGCCGCAATACAAAATATATATTAAATAATTCTTTTCTTTTATAAGAGAAATAACATTCCATTTAAAAGATTAAAAAAAATAAAAAAAATATACAGTGAACAGCGGAGTGGAGCAAAAGAATTTTATTAAAAGAATTTTTTTTTTATGGTAAATGTTCTTAACCTTTACCCACATTGAGATACAGTGTGCTGTGATAAAAATACTGCAAGAAATAAAACCAAAAAACAAATAAAATAAAATAAAATTTAAATAAAAAAGAAATTCTTTTCTTTTTTTATGCAAAACATTCATTCACTTATTGACCGTGACAATGGCATTTTTCAAAGCATATTATTCAACAAAAACAACGTCTTTTACGTTTTCAGTGTGTAGTAGCAAAGCAGTGTTGGGGTGTACAAGACTAATCTAAGGAACCGGCATTTGAAAAAGGGGGAAAAATAGATTTTTGTTTTTTTTTTTTTTGTATCCACAATGCATTGTTTTGAAGAGCATGATGCAATAGAATTAAAGAAAAAATATTCTTTTCCTTCTTTCTTTTTTTGAAACAAAACAAATTTTTTTAAAAAAATTTTCTGAATACTTATACATCCCTTTAATGGCGTCACTAATGTTGAAATTTGAAAAAGAAAAATTAAAAAAATATTTTTTTTTTAATTGACAAAATATGTACGTATGTGTATGTATACGATCAATTATTTTTAATAAGGAACAAAAATATTCCAATTATTTTCAAATCAAAACAAAAATACATGTGATTTTAATTAAAAAAATTATAAAAAATAATAAAAAAAAAAGAAAACAAATTCATATTCATAATAAAAGCTACGAAAAAATGATGCAAAATTGTGTAAGAAAAGCGTCAGAAAACAAAACATGAGTATGCTTACGAATGTATACGCATGAGTGATGATAGATAACGTATGATAAATATTAACTGTGATAACAAATAATATTACGTATACGTTCCAAGGGTAAGACAGAAAGATAACAAAAATGGAAGGCCTTTACAAGCATACAAAATAAATGCATCATAAAGATATTTTTATATGGCAACAGTGACCAACAAAAGTGTATACATAGCAATCGTATACAATACATAAAAAAATTGTAATTTGCAACGGGTTAGGGAACTACACAGGATTTAGATGCTGCTTGTAAGCAATTTTTTTTTGTTTTTCATATTCTTTATTTACAATCTTTCCTTTTGGGGATAATAAGCATAAGTTGCAAGTAGAACGTTATCTGTTAAAGGTATATCTGAAGTAAATATCGTATAGAGGGTTGGTCCGAGAACACTGCCTTGCGGAGCACCTGCTTTTATATCGTATAGGTTGGAAAAATCTTCGTTCACTTTAACGTAAAAACTTCGATCGTCTAAATATGATCTAAGCAGTAAATAATAGGGAGTTGGAAGTAACTTTTTGAGTTTAAAGAGCAAACCAATATGCCAGACTTTGGCGAATGCTTGCTGAACATCCAAAAAGACACCAGAACAATATTCTTTCCTTTCCAAGCTATTTCTGATAAAAGCCACAATACGATGGCATTGTTCTGGAGTGCCATGTTTATGCCGAAAACCAAATTGGTGTTCAGGAATAATATTTAATTTGTCAAGAATTGGTGATATTCTACTCATAAATATTCTTTCAAAAATTTTGGAGAATGTAGCCAGCAACTAATAGGCCTATAGGATGTAACAGCATTTTCTGGCTTATTTCGTTTATTTACCATTATTATTTGAGCGCATTTCCATTGAGATGGAAAATGACTTAGACGCAGGATAGAATTAAATATAAACGTTAAAAATATAATTGCTTTTCTGGGTAAACATTTAGCGATCCTTCCACTGATACCATCATATCCTGGTGTTTTATTGTTATTTAATTTATTAATTTCTGCTTCCACTTCATTTGGCGATACATGTTTAATCGGCCAGTCCATTGGACAAGCACATTCTAAAAAGTTGATTATATCATTATTAATGTTTCCGCTGCTAAAGTGATGTGGCTGAAAAGTATTTTGAAGATGTAATGCAAACGCTTCAGCTTTGCTTTTGTCTGTTTTGCACCAAACACCATTATCATCTTTGATGGGAATACTTCTCTTAATGGGCCGTTTTAAATATTTTGTAGCTTTCCATAGACTGAATTCATAATTTTTTGAAGTACCTAGGTTTCTTAGGAAGTAGTTGAGCTGTTCTCTCTTTTGTTCAGCAAGACGTTTTTTTAAATCTTTAGATGCTTGTAAGCAATTACGGGCTTTTTTATTTATTTGTAGTAATAAAGGAAAAAGTAGAACTCGATATGAAAGGCAACAGCATAAATCCCTACTTCTAAAATAATAATAAAAGAATCGAAAAATAAAATCCCCATGTTTATGATTTTGACTTGGCTAAAAAAAAAAACGAAATAAACAGAATTTATAAACGTTTTCCTTCACTCCTAACTGTGTTTGTTTGTTGGTACAGTCAAGCGAAAAATATTTTTAAACGTTCATTGCAAAATAAAAAATATATGAGTCAGCAGCCATATTTTCAAAAAGTACCAAAAAAAGTACCACATATTTCAGAACAAGTACTAGAAAACTATATTTATAACTTGTCCTTAAGTATAGTATTTCATACAAGAAAAAAAGTACTTTTTTGTAAATTAAAAATATTCCGCATAAAAGTACCGAAAGTACACATAAACTCTTCGCACACTGTAATGCTTCCAGACAATCAGTTATTCAAAAAAAAAAAGTATCGTAAACAGTAAAACAAAGTACCACTATAACAAAGTACCAGAAAAAAGAACTGGAAATTCCTATTAAAATTAAAATTACATTGAAGACCTACTAGCACGAAAGGAAAAACTAGAACTCGAAATGAAAGCAACGATATAAAATCAAACTTAAGCAGTAAATAAAAAAGGATTAGGACAGCACCCGGAATATCAAAAAATGGCATCTTTTCATAAAATATTTGAAAGGTCTTGAACACATTCATTCTAATAAAAAATTTGAACATACGTTATTACCACATGTGTTATAAAATATAAAAGTATCATTCTATACAGGGAATTCTAAATTATGTTAGTTTTCACCATGGAGAGGACAGCAACGATGACTGTATAACTGTTATAATGCTGTTTACATACATACATGCATACATAATTGGCCATTACAACCCTTTAGCCAGAATTACGACCTAGTTTCTCACACCACTTATGTTGTGTGTGTTAATTTTTATACGTGAGTGGCATGACCTACAGTTTAACGTCGATTATTCGAACGATTTTGAGAAACTTTTTCATGGCCGGTTTATTTACTCTCAGAGTTTTTGCCAGAACTCTGCTGAGAGGAAAACGGCGAAGAAATATTTTTTTTTCATATTTCGTTTTGATGCCTGACCTGGAATACGAACCCGATCTTTACCTCTAATAAGCCAACACACTACCTGTTAGACTAATGCTGTTTAAGATTATTTTAAAAAAATATATGTTCGCCTGCTTTCTGTTGAAAATATAATTAAATTAAGCAGCCTTCAACATTTAATAGACTCCAAAGGTTTTTATCTAAGAACAGCATGAAACGAACACAATTGGTTATTCCTAATACGGTTGGTTGTTTGGTCTACACAGCTCTCCCATAATGGCTTCTCTAGTGATTTCAAAACCACCGGTCTTGCAAGACTGTCAACTGTTAACTTGATGACTGTCTGGCACACATTTTATTCTTTATTATGCTAATGGTACTTTTCCATGTTTTTTGTAAAAAAAAAAATAGAAAAAGTACTTCGAAGTCAAGAACATAAGGTCCCAAGCTTTCTTATAATCTTATGAGTTAGCTTTTGTGGCACTCTTTTTATTTTTAAAAAGTACTGTATGTCTTTAATTTACTAATAAATCATGGATAGGTTTGCTTTTCAGTTATGTTTTAAGGTACTTTAGTATTTTTGTATATTTGGATTAAAAAAATTTTTAAAAAGTACTAAGTAAAGTTTTTCAATCTCACAATTTTGGCATTATTTTGAGTAATGAATCGTAATTTATGGTATTTCTTCTGGTACTTTGTTGAACTGTCTTCGGTGTTAGGTTTAAAAAAGAAAATCTTAAAAGTAGTAGGAACAGTTTTTCATTCTCTTTGTTATCTTGAGATTACTTGGGGAACTTTTTCTGGTACTTTGTTGTATTGACTCTGATATTTTTTTTATATTGCGATGAAAACTGAAAGGGAACAGTTTTTCATTCTCATTGTTGACTTAAGATTACTTGGGCAATTTGTGGTACTTTATGTATTGACTGAAAGGGAACAGTTTTTCATTCTCATTGTTGACTTGAGATTACTTGGGCAATTTGTGGTACTTTGTTGTATTGACTGAAAGGGAACAGTTTTTCATTCTCATTGTAGACTTAAGATTACTTGGGCAATTTGTGGTACTTTGTTGTATTGACTGAAAGGGAACAGTTTTTCATTCTCATTGTAGACTTGAGATTACTTGGGCAATTTGTGGTACTTTGTTGTATTGACCCTGATACGTTTTTATATCGCGATGAAACTTAAAAGGGAACAGTCTCTTTCATTCTCATTGTAGACTTGAGATTACTTGGGCAATTTGTGGTTACGCTGATACTTTTTTATATTGCGATTAAAACTTAAAAAGGAACAGTCTCTTTCATTCTCATTGTAGACTTGAGATTACTTGGGCAATTTGTGGTACTTTTTCTGGTACTTTATTGTATTGATACTTCTTTTATATTGTGATGAAAACTGAAAGTTAAGGTTTTAACTTTTTTTAAACCAATTCTCAGGAGATACAGTGTTTTGTATTGGAATACAGAAAAGATAGTTAATAGATGAAAGGAAAGATAGCGAGCGACAATTTTTTTTTAGTCAAATTACCTGATTTCCTATAAGGTATCAGATAGCCAAGGAAACTAATTTGTATAGCAATTAAGGCCCGCTAACGGTCCAGCTGCCATTACACGTATTCTTAAAAAAATAAAAGTACCACTTTTGCTCTACACTGAATATGAAAACTGATAACATTTCATATATAAAATAGAATTTGTCTGTTAAATGACATTATCTTTGCAGCAACCACACGTTTACGTGTTAATAAATCATGTTGACAATTTACACACCCCCTTTATTTATTTGTATATATACATTAAATTATACATATACAGCTGTGTTCAAAATAATAGGAGTGATATATATATAATATTTTCAAAGTTAAAATTTTTTATTGTTCTAATTTGCAAAACATGATATATTCTAATAGTAGTTACAACGATATGTAAGAAATAAAATACAAAAAAGGATCTCGTAATAACTTTAATATTTACGATGAAATTGATTCATTTCTGTGTTTGCCCTTGAATTCAGTTGATCAAAAAAATAGGAGTGTGAGTGTTCTTTTAAAAATAAAAATATAAAAAAAGTGAAAAATTAGTACGGGAAAAATGTAGTTAAAACTTTTTCTACAGTGATTCACATAAATTTTTGTAATAGTGGGACGAGGAAAGCACTGAACTGAAGAAAAGAGAGAACTAATTAAAAATGTTCGAAAAAAAGGCAAAACTTACAAAGAAACTAAGGAAATCTTAAGTTAGTCCGATCAAATCATCACAAATGCATTAAAATATAAAAAAGCCCGAAACGCGTGGGCGCAAGGGCAAAACATTAGCTGTCAACGGACCGCAGAATTGTGCGATACAGCAAAATGAATCCTTCAGCATCAAAAAAAAAATTCAAAAGGATCTGAATCTTGCCGTAAGTGTCCCTACTATTCGTAGGCGTCTGTTGGACAACAATTTATTCGCAAGAAATCCACTAAAGGTGCCATTGTTGAGATACAAACAAGCAGCAGCACGTTTAAAGTTTGCCCAAGAACATATCAATTGGCCGAAAGAAAAATAGAAAAACATACTGTAGACTGACGAAGGCAAAATAGTTTTATTTGGTGCCATTGGGTCTAAACAGTATGTTAGATGTCCGCCCAAAACCAAATATAAAGCTCAGTATACACAAAAGACAGTTAAACATGGTGCTGCAAAACTAATGATATGGGGAAGGTTTTCATATAATGGTGTAGGCCCAATACATCCACTTAGAGACATAATGAATAGGAACGTCTAGGTTGGCATTTTGAGAGAACTGATGTCACCATATTCCACGCCTCTAAAATGGCTATTCCAACAAGATAATGACCCGAAACACACCAATAAATTGACAAGTGAGTGGTTTCGGGTTAATGGGGTAAAGGTTATGGCGTGGCCAGTTCAGTCTCCTGACCTTAATCCCATAGAACATCTATAGGGAGATGTTAAAAGTATGTTGCAGAGAAAAAAACCTTCAAATGCAGAAGAACTATGGATCACAGTGCATGATGCGTGGCATCAAATTCCTTTAAAGAGATGCCAAGATCTTATTGACTCAATGCCTCGTAGATGTGCTGAATTCATTAAAAACAAAGGTTATTCAACCAAATACTAAAATAACTTTACTATTTTAATATAATATCAAACTTTTGTGCCTTTTGTTTAAAAATTATTAGGTTGTGTGCTAACACTCCTATTATTTTGAACAATCAATTTTGAGAGTATGCTTTATTTACATGAAATATTTTTTGTTTTCGTAATTCTAACTAAATAATTAAGTGTTAAAAAATTAGAAAAGGAATTAGAAATAATTTTAAGATAAAAAAATTTGATATTTACTTTTTTATTTTTCTTAATTTTAAACTCTGCTTTTAAATGAAGGGCACTCCTATTATTTTGAACACAACTGTATATATATATTTATTTATTATATTTTAGTCACAAAGAAAAACACGTCATTGTTATATATTGACTCGAAGAAAAAAAATTTTATTACAGAAGTTCACTTCACTTAATTTTTTTAATTTTGTGGTAACTAAGGGTGATTTACAAGATTTACTTACAGAAATAAAAGGTTTTTTAAAAATAATTATTGATTTAAAAGAAAAATATCCGGTTATTCTGTAAATAACATTTGTTACTAATGCTCAAGAAGAAAAAGGAGCGGCATTAAAACCATAAATCTTAAAAAAAACAGAAAGAAAACCTTGCGCTAATTTTCTTTGTAAGTTATTAAGACAAAAAACCAAAACAAAACAAAAGAAAAATGAAACAGAAATAGAAATGAGGTCATAATGTGTAAAAATAAAACAGTATTTATGTTATTTACTTAGAAAACCTCTAACTTATCAGAACGCCCTCGTGGTTTATCTATGCCACACCAAATTGTAGCTTTTTGTTGTTGCTTTTGCAAAGAATTTTTTACAAAAATGCGTAGCTATTCTTACGGATAATTACGTTTAATTCTTTTACAATATTTTAACAGTATTTTTTTTCTATTTCTTTTCTTCCTTTGTTTCGTAAACAATTTGTTTATTTAATTAATAAACAAAATTTTACACTATAATTATACAACAACAACTACAACAATGGTACTTATATTTCTATTATTTTTTTATTTTTCACTGTGTTGTTGTTGTTATGTAAATAGATTTCTTAAGTAAATTTATGAGGGCACGTTTACAGCTTTTTGACAGCACGTTTCTTGTTGATTCTTTAACGGGCACACATGTTAGAACGTCGACGTTTCCTTTACCTCAACCCAGTGCTTGTTGTGCCCACATGGTTGGCCGCTTTCTATCACGTTTTGTCTAAGACGAAATATGACTTGCCTGTGTGTGGTACACAAAAAGAATTATTTTTTTCGGTTTAATCTGATTAATGCCCGCCTATTTGATTGCTGTGAAATCAATGACGTCGTTTGTTTTCCAATTTTTATCAAAGAAAACTATAATAAAAGAATCGAAAAATAAAATCCAAATGTTTATGATTTTGACTTGGCTAAAAAAAAACGAAATAAACAGAATTTATAAACGTTTTCCTTCAATCCTAACTGTGTTTGTTTGTTGGTACAGTCAAACGAAAAATATTTTTTAATTTTCATTGCAAGATAAAAAACTATGAGTCAGTAGCCATATTTTAAAAAAGTACCAAAAAAATGTATCACATATTTCAGAACATGTACAGTAAGAAACCGCTTAACGCGGGTGTTACGTTTCAATAAGTTCCAGCGCTAAACGAAACAGCGTTAAGCCCTAGTTATGCTACCGGAACGTAATGCAACGCAATGTAACAGTAATGCGCACGGAACGTAAAAATTTAAGGGCAATTATAGAACGTAAAAATGTAATCATAGGTTTTTAGGTAAACAAAACAATAAAAGAAATAAACAAAAACAAATAAAGAAATAAAAATTGCAAAAACTAAAAGACAAAAATTCAGATATGGATACGGGAAGACATGTTTTTGGGTTTGAGTTTTTATTTTATTATATTTATTATTGTTTTTTAAACAAACTTAATATTAATTTCAGATTTTAAAAACTTCGTTTTCTCTCTTTTTATCACTTTTAATATGGCGCCTTTTGTTTTACTTTAATTCAGCTGTTAACAAGTACAGAGCTTTTAAGTTCATTTCAATGATTTTATATTTATTTAAAGGTATTTATTAAAAGTTTTTATTTACTGTTTCTGTAAGCCAAACAATTTCACTTTCACTCAAACAAAAACACTCAATTTAATTTGTGCTGAGGAAAACAAACACAAAATTGAGTGCTTTTGATTGTATTTTCCATATAAATAGACAAGCAAGTGAAATCGATTATTTTACAGAAACAGGTCAGGAAACCAAATTTGTACGAACGTTAAAACGTAGTTATCTTCTCTAATAAAAGTAAAGTGAAATGCTTTTCGAACGCTTTAATTAGTTAAAAATCTATAACTATATTTTTCTAATTTAAAATAAAAATAAACACTACCTACATAATGTAATAGTAAAATAGTGTTTATTTTTATTTTAACTTATAAAAGTTAATAATGAAATAAATTATAATTTGGTTTTTTAAAATATATGATGTTTTATTTAAAGAGAATTCCACATATAGACAAACATAACATACGTACAAAATGTAAATTCTGTTTATAATTTCAATTTTCAGTTTTGGTGGTTTTTAATATTGATAGGTTGTTAACACTGCTAAACAGATGTCACGTAAAAATGTAAGAAAATTCTAATTTTTACAGATTCTTACGTTCCGTTTACGTTACATTACATTTCTATAACCATTCCTATTGCTTTATACATAACAAAAACGATCAGCTGTTTCTTACTGTTGCGGTTACATTCCGTTACGGTAGGTTAACTAGGGCTTTAATCGAGGCAACTTAACACGTACTACATATGTATACACCTAGTAATGTTGATGACAACTAATAAATCAACTGTGACGCAGAAAAAGATGCGTTCGTATTGTGATTGCGACTTCGGAAAATATAGTTGAAATATTTATTCTGGACAGACTAAGAAAAGAGCGTTGAAAAAGATACATAGTTTAGATCATCGCTATATAGTGCACCGCTTTTGGTTGGTGCATGGCCGTTTCATTTGCACACATATATGTACAACAAGTATCAATACAGTGTGCGATTTAGGGGAGTCCCAATACTACCGCGTAATACTGAAACAGCGTTAAGCGGAGCAGCGTTAAGCGGGGTCTTACTGTACTAGAAAACCATATTTATAGCTTATCTTTAAGCACAGTGCACGCTCGCTAATGTGAACTAATTAAAACTGGCGTTGTTCACTTTTGCGAATTGTTCACATTTCCGAATACCGAAAATTTTAAAACAGAATCATACAATCTTTTAAACAAAAATCATTATTTATGAATTTTTTTATTTTTTTAGAATTTTTTTAGAACACATTTTATAATTTAATCTTCACAAACTTTCTTCATACTATCAAAATAGCAATTAAAGAATAAATATGCAAGCAGATGTATTAACACATACATATATATATGCACACCTAAAACGGGGATTCCCGCAACTAATAAACACAGAATTTTAACGTTTCAAATTAAAAAAAATTCTGTTAAAATTATAGGGCTTTTAACATTTTTTCATCTTTTAGAGTAGTCACTGAAGCAAAAATATTGTTCACATTAAGCGGTGTTCATATTATGTGATGTTCACATTAGCGCGCGTGCACTGTATACTATTTTGTACAAGAAAATTTTACCTTTTTTAAAAAAAATATTCCGAATAAAAGTACCAAAAGTAAGGTTATAAAATACACATAAGCTCTTCGCACACTGTAGTGCTTCCAAATAACCCGATCGGAAAGTATCGGAATTAGTAGAACAAAGTACCAGAAAAAAGAACTGAAAATTCCTATTTATTATGGAGATTTTAAGGACCATTCGGAAAGAAATATTTCTGATTCACTTAACTTCACAAATTATTGGATCGCTGGCTAAAGAAAAAACCGGCAATTAGCGACCTTGACTTTGCACTTGATCATCTGCAAATGGCGTGATTTTGGAATATAGTGCAACAACTACACATATTGCGGTTGGAGGGAGAAAGACGAGTGCAAAACTATACTAAAACATGAGGGTGGGTTGGGGATGAATTTATAAAATTTTGATTATTTAAAACTAAAAAAACAGAGTGGAAAAAAATATTCTATTTTTATTTTTCTTTTGTTTATTTCTAAATTTAAAAATTATTAATGGGACCCAGACAGTATTTATTTGTATTATTTACTAAGCGCTTCTGTAGATCATATTAATAAGCATCAGAGTAATCGTTAAGCAGTCGGCAGAATCTATTATTTGTTAATATTTAGCAGGCTTTTAATACATACCACAAACATATTTGGGCAATTCACACGACTTTGTATCGTGTATGTTGTATTGAATACATTTGTTTGTTTGTGAACGCTCAATGCTATGCTGTATTGTGTATCTCGTGGCATTCAAACAATTTAATAGCTCGAAACCAACACAACTTTTTAAAAACATATGAAAACATATACACATTTTTTCATTCACACAATTTGATACCACGAAATCAATACAACTTTTAAAAACATATGGAAAAAATGTGTATAAGTGTATCGGATTTTTATATGAAAAATATCAACAACAATCATACACTGCTGTATGTTCTTCCAACAATACAATGAGTACAAGAATACAACGGCTTGTGTGAATTGACCAATTGTGATTTGAGAAGCTCTGAGATGTGAGACAGTTTCCGCAAACATTTTAAAACTAATGAATTGTATGGCAATTATGCCATTAACAGTGTAATTAACTGAAATTAAGAGAGAAATGCCAACTATTTAACAGAATTTTTTCTTCAATTTTCTAGTTGCCCTCGTATTTATTACGTATTTTACATTCTTTCAAAAGATTTACGGCCACTATAGGTTGAAGAGAAATGCATCGTACTATCAAAAATAAAAAATTTAATTTTTGTCCACCTCATTTATCGTGAAAAGAATTATTTCTGAAATACGTATGTACATATGTATTTAAACGTAAAAAACAACAACAAAATAAACAAAATTTATGATTACATTTATCGATTACCTTCACATTCATTTGGCAAAACAAAAAAAAAAACTTTCTGTAAGTGTACAAATATTTATCGTATACTCTACTCTGTTCATTCTTTGCTGTAAAAATTAAATATTTTCTCTTATTTCGTTAATTCGTTAATTCGCCTGCTAGATTTGCCTTTGTTGAGATACAGCGAATTGAATTTTCTGAAAAATATTTTTCCATTGATCCAGATATTGAACAACAAAAGAAAAAATTATATTTAAAACGACTACAACAGGAGAGAGAAATTCTTTTGTTGATTATTTTTTTATGGTTTTAAAAATGAAAATCAAAACAAAGCAATGCCTATAGTAACGACCATTATTTATTTATATGGTTGAAGAAAAATTTATTTTTTTAGTGGAAAATTCTTCGAGAGATGTTGTTGGGAAAAAGTAATTTTTGTTACATTATTGCGTTACGTTATCTAAAGGGTCCGCCAAATAACTTTTTTTTTTTTGAAAATGCTTTAAAAAAAAAAACTACTGAATATTTTCTCAAATTTCTTTTTTTATTTGAAAGTACAATCCTTCCGGTTAATAATGGAAAATAATTTCATTCAAATGGCTGCCTCGGCTGGCCATGCAGTAGCCTACACGATCGGTCCAATTTTTAAGCACATTATCGATTGTGTACAGCTGTATTTCACCAATGGCTTCACGAATATTGTCCTTTAAAGCGTCAATTGCCTCTGGCTTGTCGGCGTAACACTTATCTTTGACGGCACCCCACAAATAATAGTCCAACGGTGTCAAATCGCAGCTCCGAGGTGGCCAAACGACATCAGCTTTGCGGCTGATAATGCGATCTTCAAAAACAGGGCGCAAAACTTCGAGTGTAGCTTCGGCTGTGTGGCACGTAGCGCCTTCCTGTTGAAACCAAATGTTGCCAATATCCTCCTCTTCAATTTTTGTGAACAAAAATTCGTTCAACATGGCCCGATAACGATCGCCATTGACTGTAACGGCCACTCCTTACTCATTTTCGAAGAAAAATGGCCAAATTATGCCTCTGGACCAAAATCCGCACCAAACAGTGACTCGTTTTGGATGCGTCGGCTTTTTAATGTATGTGTGCGGGTTTTCTGTGCCCCAAATGCGACAATTTTGCTTGTTTACATACCCGCCAAGATCAAAATGAGGTTCATCTGAAAAGATGATTTTTTTTTTGCCAAAATCGGCATCTTTTGTAAGTCGATCGCAGGCCCACTTAGCGAAGCGAAAACGCATTGGATCGTCCATATTCGTTCAGCGGAAGGATAAAACTAATTATCTGTCAAATCAGACATGAGCTAAGTGTTACCATTCACGAAACAAGCACTAGTTGAAAAAAAAACGTTAGATGGAGGACCCGATACATCAAACCTAAAAGTAAAGTGAACAAAAATTTATCGCATGCACCAAGTAACTGGTAACCTTAAAGAACATATGCCGGAAATCATATGTAAAATATAAATTCCATGAAATTATTTATCGCGGAATATAATAAAACGTAAAAAAAAACATTCAAAGAATATTTCCATCTTGTATTACAATTTTAATGGACCCTTGCTTATAAGAATTATGAGCACTTATATGAAATCGCCGTAGTCTAGTAGGTAGTGTGTTTGCTTATTAGACGTAAGGCCACGGTTCAAAACCCTGGTTAGACATCTCCAAAGAAATACGAAAAAATATTTCTTTGGCGACTGCCTCTCAGCAGATTTCTGGCAAAAACTCTGAGCTTCAAATAAAATTGCCAAGAAAAGTTCCTGAAAAATCATTCGGAATCGACTTTAAACTATAGTCTCCTGCACTTACGGATACAATTAACACACTCTACATAAGTGGTGTAGGAAACTAGGTCGTAATACTGACTGAAGGCTTATAATGACCAATTATGTGTGTATTAGAACTTTAAGGTTTTCAAGCTTTAAAAAGCACCCGATACAAAACAGAACCGGAACGGACCCTTGTTTATAAAGGGTGTTTTTTATAGAGGTATAGAACTTTAAGTTGGCATTACTTTTCAAGATGGCGATCGATTTAACAGCTGTCAAGTGATTTATTCTCAGTTTGGTTTGGCAATTCATCATGAATAGACACACGCCTGAACAACGCTTGCAAATAGTGCAATTTTATTTCGAAAATAATGGTTCTGTGCGGAAAACGTATCGCGCACTACGTCCATTTTATCGTCGACAAAATCGTCCATCAGAGCAGTCAATTCGATTAACCATGGAACGTTTTCGCACCACGTTTACTCTTATTGATAACTCGCATCCCCAGAGACGCTGTACGGTGCGTACAGAAGAAGCTATTGCTGCTGTAGAGCGTAGCATTGAGGAAGACCCGAATGAGTCCATCCGCCATCGAGCACAGGAATTGGATCTGTGTCCATCCACTTTATGGAAGATTTTGCGGAAGGATCTTGGTTTGCGTGCTTACAAAATCCAACTCGTGCAAGATTTGAAGCCAAACGATCATCAAGTAAGGCGTAGATTCGTCGAATGGGCCCAAAACGAGATTGCCGTTGTTCCCGATTTTCATAAGCGAATTTTGTTTAGCGATGAAGCGCACTTCTGGTTGAATGGCTACGTCAACAAACAAAACTGCCGCATTTGGAGTGAAGGTAATCCTCAAGTGTATGTGGAAACAGCGTTACATCCAGAAAAACTGACTGTTTGGTGCGCTTTATGGGCTGGTGGAATCATTGGTCCGTACTTTTTCAAAAACGATGGTGGCCAGAACGTTACAGTCAATGGTGATCGGTGTAGAGCCATGATTACTAACTTTTTCATTTCTGAATTGAATAACCATGATGTCCAGGAGATGTGGTTTCAACAAGACGGCGCAACGCAGCTCGTGCCACAATAGATTTATTGAAAGACACGTTTGGTGACCGCCTAATTTCACGTTTTGGACCTGTGAATTGGCCTCCAAGATCTTGTGATTTAACACCGCTAGACTACTTTCTGTGGGGCTATGTAAAGTCATTGGTCTATGCGGCAAAGTCACAAACGCTTGACCATTTGGAAGACAACATTCGCCGTAGTCATCGAAAATTGGACGTCCAGATTGGACTACATCCGCGCCAGCCGTGGCGGTCATATGCCAGAAATCATATTTAAAATGTAATGCCACAAGATTATCTTTCGGATAAATAAAATTCATGTCAATCGAATAATCCATCGTTGTTTTATTGCAACTTAAAGTTCTATACCTCTATAAAAAACACCCTTTAGAAATTAAAAGCACTTATTCGATTGAAAGCTTGTATACAAGACAACCTTAATCAAGGACTACTTTCAGAATTTTAGACTGTGGTTTTAATTACAAGTTTATGGAGTTAGAAAATGTTCTGTAATCGACTCTCGATATAAAAAAATTTAACTTACCTTAGAAAATTTTTTTTTATAAATTTTACACAATTTCTTTTGACAATAAAAGATTAATTCCCTCGCTTTTGAAATTTTTAAATATTTTATACAAAAAATATATTTTCCAATTATGGCAGCCTTTAATATATTTTCCTCTGCTCGGGCTTAATGTGATTGCTTGTAATATAGATTTCTCTTATTAATTTTGTTTTTCTCTCACACAATTACACTTTTCTTTTCAATTTTTCAAAAAAAAAATATTTTTTTTTCTAAAATTTTTTTTCTGATGAAAATTTGTATTTATTTTTTTATTTCATTGACCCATATAACCTTTTCTTTTTTTTTTTTGTTCAAGTTACGTTGCATTCACGTCGTACACGTAATTATTTTGCGTATTTTGCCTTCGTCTACGTTTGCGATAACAACTGCGCCGTCGTAATTTAACGTTACGTGTTGACGTTACATTGAAACTGAACGAATTTTCCACAAAAAATTTGTAAAACTTATTGAACTCAGCAGCCGTAGCAGCTGTTGTTGAGTGGATGTGGTAGCGGTAGTGGTAGTAGTAGGGGTTGAGTTGTCGCCCATTGAGGTGGTGAAAAACTGTTGCAGTTTTGATGTCGCCAATTCGCCGCTGTAGCAACGTAAACGTAAATCCATTTAATTTAACGTTATTTTGTGGATTCAAAAATTTTTTACGCGTTTTCATTGAGCTATTATTAGAGTGCGTTGATCAATTTCGCATAAAACAGTTTGAAAATCACTTCCGTTAAAAAAGAATGAAAAAAAGAAAGAGAATTTTTTCCTTAAATACCGTTGCACGACCACCGCCAGCACTCACTACTTAATGTCGCCTGCCGTTACTTTTTATAAATTGAATCGCTTCGTAACGTATTTATAAAAATGGGGCCAGGCAAAGTCAAAAGCAAAAAATAAAACTAAATGTCGTGGGAATTTCGTTCGCTATAGCATCTGAACATTTCCGAGTGATTTTTTTATTTTTGCTTTTGGCTCTGTTGGTCACGATGGTGACGATGAGTGTTTCAAAACACGAATATTTACGATTTGTTGTTTTTATAGTCGATATTTTTTTCTTATTTAAAAAAAGAATCGCAGCTGTTTCTCGTTATAATATAAAAATACCGAAAGTTCAACGAAAATATATACATAGTCTAAGCGTTTCGAAAAATATTCTGTTGCCAACCATCTTTAAAGAATTGTTTGTAGTGTTGCTTTCTACAAAAACAGAAGAAAAAACATGGCAAAGATCATTGACAAGGCCTGTTTACCGGATTGGGTGCTGAGATTTTCTATGTAACAATATAAACAATACAATTGTTTGGATTACGTTATTACAATAACGTAAAATGAATTTGAAATTTAATTAAAAATTGTAGTAAAAATGAATCCATTATTTCTATATAGAAATTGAAGGTCAAGTAGCCATTGTTTTTTTACATCTTAGGACCGCCAGAGCCTTACTACAGGTTTCGTAATATACGTAAGCGAAGCACTACAGAAAGATAAACAGTTATGAAACAATCTGAGACAGAACCACAGTCACGAAGCCATTAAAAAAGTAAGATTAGCAAAATCTCAGACGTGACAAACGAAATATGAAAAAATATTTCTTTGGCGACTTTCTCCCAGCAGATTTCTGGCAAAAACTCTGAGATTAAATAAAATTGTTATGGAAAGTTTCTAAAAAATCTGTCGTTTAGAATCGTCTTTAGACTGTAACACACAACATTCCTGATTAAGGGGTTGTAGTTCTGCTCACGATGAATGACTTGTAAACAGCATTCAAGGTTTTTAGGACTACTTGGCTGTCCGAACATTTAAGCCGAATACTCTATAATATCTTATCCAGTTCACAATTCCGATAAGTAAAGGGTCCGTCAAATAACTTTCTTTTTTGAAAATGCTTTAAAAAAAACTACTGAATATTTTCTAAAATTTCTTTTTTTATTTGAAAGTACAATCCTTCCGGTTAATAATGGAAAATAATTTCATTCAAATGGCCGCCTCGGCTGGCCATGCAGTAGCCTACACGATCGGTGCAATTTTTAAGCACATTATCGATTGTGTGCAGCTGTATTTCACCAATGGCTTCACAAATATTGTCCTTTAAGGCGTCAATTGTCTCTGGCTTGTCGGCGTAACACTTATCTTTGACAGCAGCCCACAAATAATAGTCCAACGGTGTCAAATCGCAGCTCCGAGGTGGCCAAACGACATCAGCTCTGCGGCTGATAATGCGATCTTCAAAAACAGGGCGCAAAACATCGAGTGTAGCTTCGGCTGTGTGGCACGTAGCGCCGTCCTGTTGAAACCAAATGTTGCCAATATACTCCTCTCCAATTTTTGTGAACAAAAATTCGTTCAACATGGCCCGATAACGATCGCCATTGACTGTAACGGCCACTCCTTGCTCATTTTCGAAGAAAAATGGCCCAATTATGCCTCTGGACCAAAATCCGCACCAAACAGTGACTCGTTTTGGGTGCGTGCGGGTTTTCTGTGCCCCAAATGCGACAATTTTGCTTGTTTACATGCCCGCCAAGATCAAAATGAGCTTCATCTGAAAAGATGATTTTTTTTTGCCAAAATCGGCATCGTCTGGTGTAGGCTACTGCATGGCCAGCCGAGGCAGCCATTTGAATGAAATTATTTTCCATTATTAACCGGAAGGATTTTACTTTCAAATAAAAAAAGAAATTTGAGTAAATATTCAGCAGTTTTTTTTAAAGCATTTAAAAAAAAAGTTATTTGGCGGACCCTTTAGAAAAGCTTCGGACTGCAGAACATTATAGTCGTAGGGTCATAGATTTCATAGAAACCATCTCCAATGCCCGAAGTCTAGTCTATTTACATGAATGAAAACAAGGAAAAAGCTGCAGCTAATGATAGAATATCCTATCCTATCGAAGAATGAAATGAAAATGAAGAAGAAGCAATTAAATCATAAGAATTAATTTGCACGAAAAGTTTTTTATTTTCCGTTTAATTTTGCAACGCAGTTTTTCCCGTAACCGAAACGAAACATTTGCTGAGAAATGTCGGAATAATAATTACAATAAACAAATTAAATTTGAATCATTTAATTAATTGTAAACTATTTTAGGTTTTACTAGAGAGAGAGAGAGAGAGAAAGAAATCCAATCAATTAATTTATTTTAAATTAACAACGAAAATTTTAAAAGAAAAATTCAAATTAAAAATTTCAAAATTGGCGCCAAATGACGAGAATACTTTTCGTTTTTTTTTTGTTGCATATTTAAATAATCTTTTATTTAATTTTAATAAATATACGATATAATCGGTGCATATACACATTTGTTGAATATAAATGAATTTAGTCAGCTATTGCGTATTATTGAATCGCGCAAATATCGTTGATACTTTGGTATTTGAAAACGAATCATCATCATCATCATCGCATCACAAACTGTTTCAAGAACATTTACTCTGGCTAAGGAATTTCGATTTTTGTAGCAGCTGCCTGCTCGCCGCTTTGCTGGTGTATAATGCTTGATTAACGAAACATAAAAAGAAATTCAAACCACAAATACAGAATGAACTTTATTTTTAGTAAAAAAAAATAAAAACAAACAAAAAAATTACAAGAAATTTTTGTATTTTGGCCAAAATTAATATGCCTGATCGGATTTAATAAATATTTGCTGAAAACATTAGTTCTGTTCGCTTGAGGAGAGACATCAAAGCAATTTTGGCTCTATGCTAACAAAGATAATGCGCTGAGATTTGGCAAAGAAATTTTGGTAGATCCTATACATATCAAGACTTTAATGTAAATGCAAAGAGCAGGTTATGTTAGGAAGGTAAGAGAGAAAACTTTCAGAGACCAGAAGTTCACCTTAAAATCAGTGGACGCTATAAAAAAGTAAGACAAAGAAACAAAGAATAGTTACCTAAAAATAGCAAAGAAAAAAGGGAAGAGGGAGAAGAAAACAGATTCATATAACTAGCCAGCTAATACCAGAAACGAAACACTCAATATCGGAAGTTTTAGCATAGTCTTAATTGCCAAGTATTTTGAGCTATTGCCTCTGCAAGACAAGACCAAAAAAGTAAAAAAATATGCACAACCAACTTCGGTTCTCCCACGTTATTACAAACCCCTACAAACCCCTGCATTAATTTGTAAATTATTAAATAAAAATGTATTTTCGTTCTTGTCATAGGTAGTTCCTATTTATTGTTACTTTATTCAGCTTGTGATTAAGTTCTGTAGCTGAATTATGTTCTCGTTGCCATTACTTTTCCCTTACCCGCTACAGTCCGGACTGTAGTGTGTACGTGTCCCTACGTAATGGGGAAGAGCCCTCTGCGGTCGGGTGAGGTTGGGTTAGTGTGAGGCCGGGGACGTTCGAAAACAAAAAAAAAAACAAAAAAAGGCCTCAGGGCGTAATTAATAGATTCCCTCCTTAGTTTCAAAGACCATTAAATTCTAGGGGGGTCCAATTTGGGCCATATAAACCTGATGATTTGCAATGAATATTGCCCCCACGAAACATCGATTTTTTCCAGATAAGTCCCGCCTAATTAATTATCCTACACCTCAGCATATTGACATTCAACTCGAGCATGGTGTTCAAAGTACAATCAGCATCTTTCTGATAATCTCATTCCCGACATTATTCAATGCACATTTAATGTTCAAAAGACTCATAATAATGGGAAGCCTTGTCAATATGAGAAGCAACCTCTTGAATTGCTGTCTCCACAGATCTACCCCTCTCGTAGGCATGCTGAGATCTACTGCAAGTTCTCTTATCGATTCTATTCTTCAGGTAAATGCTGATTATTATCTTCATGGTTTTCAGCCTAGAGTGTCATTCCTTACCTGTCTTGAGTTTAAAGTCTGCCGTAATATATTTCACGCCGTGTTCAAAAGCTTATCCTTTAAACAAGTTCACCACCCACTTCAATTTATATAAATCACAATATACATACATACATACATACATACATACATAATTGGTCTATAACAACCCTTCAGTCAGGATTACGACCTAGCTTCTCACACCACTTATGTTGTGTGCGTTGATTTTATACATGAGTGGCGGGACCTACAGCTTAAAGTCGACTCCGAACGACAGATTTTTAGAAACTTTTCCTGGCAATTTTATTTGCTCTCAGAGTTTTTGCCAGAAATCTGCTGAGAGGAAGTCGCCGAAGAAATATTTTCATATTTCGTTTTGATGTCTGGCCCTGGCCGTACGTCTAACAGGCCAACACACTACCCACTAGACTACGACGATCACAATATCAGCGATCAATATCCCTGTTTATCAGAGACTCTATCTGAAAAGTCCGACCATGACAAATATGTGGTTAGAGGACGTGTACTTGTCACTTTAGACAAATACACTACCCGGAGGTCGATTTGACCCGTTGTACTAACAAAAATGTACAAAAATGTGATTTCCAAAAAAACCTATGGAGACTTAGAGCTGGATAACGAACTCGACACATCTGTTCTCTGGGTATTACCCTTGGCACTATGGCTCTACTACTGAAGAGAAAAGTCTACTAAACGTCGATAACTCGTTGAGAGAATCAAAGGATTCACAGAAGTTAATCCACGATACTCTCTTTATGCTTGCTTTATACTTATTGAAACTGAACCTATACCCGCAACAATCTTCATCCAAACACGTCAATTTGGTCGTATTAAAGACTCTACTAATCTGCGAGCAAACAAATTCGAGTTCACAAGTTGATAAGGAAACTAATAAGCCCTGATATATTCATCAACCCCTCTATCAATATTAAAACTTTGCCTAAAACATAAATACAACAACAAACAATAATGAAACAACGAGAAGGCGAAGCCACGAACATTCGCCTTTAAGAACATTCATCACACTCTGCATATAAAAGGCAAAGCAAAGCAGGCGAGTGAGTTAGTGAAGTTCAGTCAACTTGAAGACGCGGTGCATTTAAAGAGAGTAATCGTGGATAAAAGATCTCCGTTACAAAGATCTGTCGAACAATTGACTAGTAATTGTTATTGTTTATGCAAAGAGTGTAAGCTGAAGGCGCCGTGGTCTAGTAGGTAGTGTGTTGGCAGATTTCTGGCAAAAACTCTGAGAGGTCGTAATCCTGACTGAATGGTTGTAATGACCAATTATGTATGTGTAAGCAGAAAGCAAAGCAATTGTTACTGTTTACGTCAAGTTGTGAACAGTGGCACACAGAATTGTGCGAACAATAAAGAATTTTAATTGAAACTAAACACAAATTTATTTTTATTTTATTTGCAATCTACGAGCTCATGAAGTCGCCGTAGTCTAGTAGGTAGTGTGTTGGCTTATTAGACGAAAATCCAGGGTTCGAGCCCCAGGCCAGACATCAAGACAAAATACAAAAAGTATTTCTTCGGCGACTTCCTCTCAGCAAATCTCTGGCAAAAACTCTGAGAGTAAATAAAATTGCCATGAAAAGTTTCTCAAAAATCTGTCGTTCGGAGTCGACTTTAAACTGTAGGTCCCACCACTCATGTATAAAATTAACACACACAACATAAGTGGTGTGAGAAACTAGGACGTTGTACAATGGGTCAATTCGACCTCCGGGTACTGTACTTGTCTGAATTGACATGTACACGTCCTCTAACCTAACATAACCTACGAGCTCATATTTTAAACGTTATTAAAAGGTAAAAACGTAACAATATGTATGTTCTTATTGAAACACCCTGTCGTTATTCTGACGACATTTTCTACCTTTTCATGACTATTTTTCAGTGATAATACAGACTGTGATTCACTACAAAGATTTTAAAAGTAGATTTTTGAAGAGATAATGCCATGGGTTTCAGAGATAATGATGATGATGATGCTGATACCATTCAGCAAACTGTTAATGCCACTTTCTTGTTCATTTGGTAGTTGCAAAAAGCAACATTTTTTTATTCTCATTTATTTATTTTACTATTCAATTCGTTTATTTATTTGTTTAATTTTTTTCTTTGCGTTTTGTGTGCAATTTATATGACAGCTGTTGAGTTATGTTGACAAATAGTATTTCATTCATTCAGTTTTTATTTTTATTTTATTTTATATGCTCGTTCAATTACTTTTCATTATTTAAAATTGTTCGAATTATTTTTTTTTATTTTTTTTTTTATTTTTTTTTCTTAAATTTTTTTCGGTTTTAACTTGTGTTGGTTAGTTTTAGTCCATGCCAATTGAAAATGTAAAGAGTTTTGAATGAATATGTTTATCAACCATAATAAAACAAGGGATTCGTGTCTGTTTAGTATCCTACACCACGTAATATAAGAGAGCAATGCTCGCATAACCAGTATGGAAGCTAAGTCAAGAAAAGAAAGGTTAGAGGTGAATATTAAAAAAACTTAGGCAATAAAATTGAACAACAGATGAACAGGCTTCATACGGATCGAAGACCAAATAATTCAAATACGTAAACACATAAACTTGCTATCTCTGTGGATAATTATAACAAGAGGTGGAACTGAAGAAGGTTAGGGCGCTTAACTGTCGTTTACGATCGCCGTATTCTAGTGGCTAGTGCCTCGGTGAGAGTCCGTTGTTCAAACTCCAGCTCAGACATATCGAACAACACGGAACATGAAATAAAATATTTCTTTCGACGACTTTCTCTCAGCAATCTTTGGATGGTTTCATATTGTATTGCTAGGTCCTGTCTTCAGTATTTCCTTTCCAAGTTGAGATGAGTGTAGCTTTAGAATGCGTAAACTTTGGCTTCGAAAATATCTGCGAGGCTCCACACGGGTTCCATTTATTTTATTCTAGGCCCAAAACCTATGGATCATCTGTGAATCACAGAGTGGATCGTTTCGTAAAGCAGCACACAGTTCTAAATTACTCCATTCATTTCTATTACTCAGAGGCATTGTAAATATCCACTCGAGCTTTGAAGTTACAAATCCCTTTAAAGAAGGTGGTGTTCGACACGTCTCCTATTATAACAGCCAGTCTCTTTGGTTTGAGT
This sequence comes from Sarcophaga variegata, assembly GCA_932273835.1. Classification (NCBI taxonomy): domain Eukaryota; kingdom Metazoa; phylum Arthropoda; class Insecta; order Diptera; family Sarcophagidae; genus Sarcophaga; species Sarcophaga variegata. Next base: position 115,813,627 of record OW026360.1, read on the forward strand.
TTTCACTAACATAGGAAAAGGTTCAACAATGCTTTTATCTCCATTGGAAAGTCGCCGTAGTCTAGTAGGTAGTGTGTTGGCTTATGAGACATAAAGCCAGGGTTCGAGCCACAGGCCAGACATCAAGACAAAATACAAAAAGTATTTCTTCGGCGAATTCCTCTCAGCAGATTTCTGGCAAAAACACTGAGGGTAAATAAAATTGCCATGAAAAGTTTCTCAAAAATCTGTCTTTCGGAGTCGACTTTAAACTGTAGGTCCCACCACTCATGTATAAAAATTAACACACACAACATAAGTGGTGTGAGAAACTAGGACGTTGTACAATTGGTCAATTCGACCTCCGGGTACTGTACTTGTCTTAATTGACAAGTACACGTCCTCTAACCTAACCTAACATAACCTAACCTAACCTATGGGATAAATCTTATTGCTCCGAATACGGCAAAGGACGGCACTCTCACGCCTTCTCCTTCGGCCTAGGCAGCTTTCAACTTCATTCTATTGTACGGGCAATAGCCTGATCACCGTAACATGTCTACAACACAATTTCCAAACAAGTCTCCATATATAATCTACGTTTACCGACCACGGTTCGATTCCCATGCGAATTCAAGTCGAATGCCATTTTTGCAATATTATATGTGTGCCCTATCTATCGCTTATATCCGCTCGTCTCATGTATAGGCCGGTGTCAGCCAATTTTGAGGCTTCTTGACCCTCTACAGGAGGGAGTAAAGATGTTCTCTAATAACAGCAATGTTGATAAATTAATATTAAAAACGCCGTAATCTACTTGGCAGTGTATTTGCTTATTAGATGACCCTAGGCGCAGATATTACGAAAACCATTTCGTTCGGCGTCTTCCTCTCCGCGCAATCTTTTAGCAAAAAAATACTCGCGAGAGAAAACTAAAATTGGAAGTCGCCGTAGTCTAGTAGGTAGTGTGTTGGCTTATTAGACGTAAAGCCAGTGTTCGAGCCCCAGGCCAGACATCAAGACAAAATACAAAAAGTATTTCTTCGGCTACTTCCTCTCAGCAGATTGGACGGCACTCTCACTCTCTCTTCTTCTTCGGCCTAAGCTGCTTTCAACTTCATTCTATTGTACGGGTAATAGCCTGATCACCGTGACATGTCTACAACACAATTTCCAAAAATGTCCCCATATATAATCTGCCTTCCGGTCCCCCAACTGACTTTATTGGCATACTCAGACTTTTTTAATCCAATGGAATATGGACGTGCAAAGATCGTTGCCAAAACAAAAATTCATTTTTACGCTCCAACAATAATAACTTCAACTCAAATAACTTCATATGCGTTATCTATCACTGAGCTGCAGTAGGGTACAAACCCTACCACAAATTTCCTACCATGCCATGCCTATACATATGGACACTTGGAAAAACAAAAGTCTTGCAACTTTCAATTTCCTCAACAAGTTTATAGTGCAACATTTTGCGGCAACAACAAGCAGCAGCGGCAGCTACTGTTGTAAAAATAAATTTATGACTTGAATTAAATACTTATCGTATTACGACAATACAATACATATGTATGTACTTGGCTTTTGTAAAAAAGACAAAATCATAGAGAGAAAAAAAATAATACAAAACAAAAGAAAAGGAAAAGATAAAAGAAAAACGGAAAAAGGAAAAATAAACAAAAACAACAACAAAACAACATGAAAACAAAACAAAACAAATGACTACACAGTCATTCTCTCGTATATACGAGTAAAGACAGTTAATTTGATTGCCAGCATAAAAGCAAAGTAAAGAAGAAAACAATTGTTCACAGAGCACAGATACATTTACAAATAGATTATGCAATACAACAACAATGCTATACACAAACAATAAATAATAGCATTGGGTAGTAGTAGCAGCGAGGCAACAACAGTAGCAATTGTTTTATAAATACGAGGATGGAGCAATAAGTGAGTCCAGCATAACGACTGTAGTAAATGTGGAAAATGAATGAAAAATATCTCAAATGTCAGCGAAAGCCTGCAAAAGATCCTGAGGTGCAGAGCGACAATTCTGTTAAGCTGAATTAGACCAACAACATGGCCTCTTGAGTCCTACAATTTAACGTTATCTACGAAACACGATGTAAGAGCAGTGACAAGGGTTAGGTTATGTCTGAGTGGTAGCTCTGACTTCACAAAGCTCACTTGAGCACGCATAGCGGCCCGTTGTGATGCCACGGGTGAACGCAGTCCCTGTACTGACATCCACGCAGAATCTGCATCCACGCAGATCCGCTGAGAAAGAGGAGGCTGTTATCCACTTACTTTGTCAGTGCCCGTCTCTTGCTAGGTGTAGATATAGGTTATTTGGCTCTCCATTTCTTGTCAGCTTGACGGAGCTATCATCTATTGATATCAGGGATATCGTTTAGTTCATCAAACTTTCTTGCTGCTTTTCCTTTTCCAACTTCTTCCTCTACCGTGGGGCAGAAGTCGTTAAATGGGAGCCTCATTCTCTCCGCGTGTCTACCCATAGCACAATGACCTGTAAGCATGGCCACTGTGGTTGAGATGACGTCACGACCAAGACGAAGCAATTAGTTGGTACGCCTTCTATCCATCAAGGGCCAGCTGAGTCTAGCGGTGGAGCAGGACTCCTCATTGACCCAGGATAGGTTGGCGTCCCGTGAGAATTTCCGCGCAATGTCCAACTTGACCGAGGCAAGTGGCATACCCAGTTCAATTGAAGAGGATTCCGGAAGGAGCGCACCAGCTCTGGCGAGCTCATCGGCCCTACAGTTTCCCGGAATGTTACTGTGCCCGGGGACACACAGAAGCCAGTGAGACACTGGTAAAGCGCCCAGAAAGAAGGTCAGTGACAAGGGTAGTGTGTATTATAAATTTACGTCTAGATTTCTTCACGAATATAGTTGCGAGAAGTGAAAAGAATCTTAAAGCCAAGCTTACGATAGTGAATCAGTCGCCACCAACACCATTATCAGAGGAATTTAAGCCGTACACGTATTGAGAACTTCATTCTGTACAGTAGCGTTTGTTTCTGTAGATTGTACTCCCATCGAGTGGTGGCAATATCCAATAGGTTATCATCAGATTGTTGATCGAGCTATGCCAGGGCCAACATCAAACAGACCTATTAAGGCTTCAGATCAAGTCAAAAGTTCTGATGTCGTCCTTGGTTTGTTTTATTTCTAGACGCAGCCCTAAACAATTTGAGGTTGCTATAAACCCCTAGGTTAGGTTAGGTTGGAGGACGTGTACTTGTCAATTAAGATAAGTACAGTACCCGGAGGTCGAATTAATCCATTGTATAACGTCCTGGTTTCTCAAACCACTTATGTTGTGTGTAATAATTTTGTACATGAGTGGTGGGATCTACAGTTTAAAGTCGACTCCGAACGACAGATTTTTGAGAAACTTTTTCATGGTAATTTTATTTACTCCCAGAGTTTTTGCCAGAAATCTGCTGAGAGGAAGTCGCCGAAGAAATACTTTTTGTATTTTGTCTTGATGTGTGGCCTGGGGCTCGAACCCTGGCGTTACGTCTAATAAGCCAACACACTACCTACTAGATTACGACGACTTCAAAATAAACCCATAGTTACCCAAAAAATTCTTATACAGGCACCTTTCTCTCTTCTCTACAGATGACTATTGTCCTTGGGTATGTCGAATTTTCTATTGCCTCCAGGCTGCTCTTTCATTAGTCGTTATTTCCTAACATAGGTTGACAGGTGATTCATAACTTATCAAGGTAAAGTAAACTGTAGAATGCTTCCTTTGCTTCCCTTCTATCTGCTCTTCATTAAATTCTTCAAGGCTTTCGTTACATTTTCCAACATCAGGAGATCTAGTCATCAGAAGACCTGTTGAAGACTTATTAAACTACCGTCGGACATTTGTCATTAGCGATTAAAACAAAAACATTCACAAAAAAAAGCGTTGCATTGAAAAAAACTTGTTTAAAAACAAATGGGGGCTTACAAACAGTCCGAAACGAATATATAAATACCCTATAAAGGTTTAATAAGTATATCTCGAACTACTACGATAATATGTAGACAACAACCCATGACAATTATTTTTAGAGAGTAGAGCGCCATGAATACTAACTATTACCCATGGAAGTGTTCATGATCAAATTTCCTGCAAGCTTTTTATCACATGGCAACCAATTGTAGTCATTCGTTCATTTGTTCGTTCGTTTGACTCTTGTTACTCTCTGAGTCATTATGAAAGTAGTTTTTTTCTTGTTTTTTTGTTGATCCATGATGAATAAAAAGTTTTTTTGTTTTTATTTAACGCCTCAAGATATTTTATTTTACAATAGAGACAGAAACAGACAGACATGCAGGCAGGGCAGGCAGGCAGACAGACGGAACGTTGAAATAAATAAAACAATTCATTCAATTCGAAAGAAGAAAAAAATAACTTTTTTCTATGAACATCAAACGAAACTGAACTTTTCTATACACAAAAAATTACTGCACTTAGGCAAGAAGGCGATTAGGCAGGGGGTAAGGAGTAGAGCTTGCAATTAGACAGACGGGAAAATAACAAAGACTTGGAAATTGTTTATAACAACAAAAAGTTGCAATAGAACATAAATGTCAAAAAGGCAAATCTCTTTACAAGCCAACAACTCATCAGCAGACTATGATGTTTCGAAAGGCACACAGTAAAGGTGGCCTGCTGTAGTGATTAAAGAGCTTCATTACGAAATCAAAAATTGCACATGTGGATACAGGAGAAGACAAAAAATTGTTCATTGAGGGTGTTTGGAAATATAAAAATTAGTCTTTGCTTCCAAAAATCCTACACCTGATCCTACAGAAAAAAATAAGAGTGTCAAGCAGTGTCTCCTTTTAAGAAAGAAGAGATAAATACTTAATAGATTTCCTAGTTGACCCAAACTCAATCCCAAACACCTTGGCCAACCAAAAATTATATTGAAACTCTCATCTTCAGATAAGAAATACCTGAACTAGAAACTACAATCACGTATGAGAGTGCAATTTGTGGCTGTGATAGATACTTGTTAGGAACTAATGGGTCCGCCAAATAACTTTTTTTTTGAAAATGCTTTAAAAAAAACTACTGAATATTTTCCCAAATTTCCTTTTTTATTTGAAAGTACAATCCTTCCGGTTAATAATGGAAAATAATTTCATTCAAATGGCTGCCTCGGCTGGCCATGCAGTAGCCTACACCAAAAGATGCCGATTTTGGCAAAAAAAACCAGCTTTTCAGGTGAAGCTCATTTTGATCTTGGCGGGTATATAAACAAGCAAAAATGTCGCATTTGGGGCACAGAAAACCCGCACGCATACATTGAAAAGCCGACGCACCCAAAACGAGTCACTGATTGGTGCGGATTTTGGTCCAGAGGCATAATTGGGCAATTTTTCTTCGAAAGTGAGCAAGGAGTGGTCGTTACAGTCAATGGTGATCGTTATCGGGCCATGTTGAACGAATTTTTGTTCACAAAAATTGAAGAGGAGGACATTGGCAACATTTGCTTTCATCAGAAGGGCGCTACGTGCCACACAGCCGAAGCTACACTCGATGTTTTGCGCCCTGTTTTTGAAGATCGCATTATCAGCCGCAGAGCTGATGTCGTTTGGTCACCTCGGATCTGCGATTTGACACCGTTGGACTATTATTTATGGGGTACCGTCAAAGATAAGTGTTACGCCGACAAGCCAGAGACAATTGACGCTTTAAAGGACAATATTCGTGAAGCTATTGGTGAAATATAGCTACACACAATCGATAATGTGCTTAAAAATTGGACCGATCGTGCAGGCTACTGCATGACCAGCCGAGGCAGCCGTTTGAATGAAATTATTTTCCATTATTAACCGGAAGAATTGTACTTTCAAATAAAAAAAAAAATTGAGAAAATATTCAGTAGTTTTTTTAAAGCATTTAAAAAAAAAGTTATTTGGCGGACCCTTTCGATGAGATCAGGTAGTGTCACCTTTCATAAAAATATGTGAGGTTCCCACTTAGACCAATACATGGATCAATTATGTTACTACATTACAATAAACTAAAAGACGATGATGTGGACAGTTAGGAAAGGTACTCTAGCCTCTCAGTCTTACTTACATACCTTGTTCTAATTGTTAATTTAATTTAATTAACCGATACCACGGTATAAGGGTTTATGACTTTTGCTCCAAGAGAAATACGAAACTGATTCAGCATTGTGTAACGGGCTGTGGTTTGTTTCGTCCTCAAGGTAATGGTAATAAGGATGACACAATATCTGGGATCTTGCTGCAACTGCTAAGGCAGGATATATGACAGAGTCTACGTCTCTATCTTTTACCACTGCCCTGTTTACAGGGAAAAATCCATATAAACGTCCTGGTTTAGAATCAGAGATAAGTCCCAGGTATTTGATCATAGAGGAGAAACTTAATAAAGTTTCAGTGGAGGAGAAACTCAATTCAACCCCTTCACTCTCTAAGAATTAATTTTCGGAATCTTATACTTTCTAGGGAATACCATAAGCTTAGTCTTTTATGGATTTACTGCCGGACAGCCGCTTAAGCTGAATTTCGTAAGCACTATTTTCAGCTCGAAACAAATTAAAGAGCGAGACAAATATTCTATGATTTTGTGATTTTTCACTTTTCGAACTGACAAAGCAACTCTGCTCCTATCACCATATTATCTTGCAGTTGTCTCCAATCAAAATTTGAGGCTAAGCTTGATAAATAACGTGGGAACTCTCATCAATTCATAGGGCGAAAAGATTAGCCGTTTCAAGAGCATTTCAGATGGATATAGATACAGTAAGACCCCGCTCAACGCTGCTCCATTTAACACTGTTTCGGTATTACATACATACATACATAATTGGTCATTACAACCCTTCAGTCAGGATTATGGACCTAGTTTCTCACACCACTTATGTTGTGTGTGTTAATTTTATACATGAGTGGTGGGACCTACAGTTTAAAGTCGACTCCGAACGACAGATTTTTGAGAATTTTTTCATGGCAATTTTATTTACTCTCAAAGTTTTTTGCCAAAATCTGCTGAGAGGAAGTCGCCGAAGAAATACTTTTTGTATTTTTGTTTTGGGGCTCGAACCCTGGCTTTACGTCTAATAAGCCAACACACAACCTACTAGAATACAATAGTATTGGGATTTCCCTAAATCGGACACTGTATTGATACTTGTTGTATTTGTGTGCAAGTGAAACGCCCACGCACCAACCGAAAGCGGTCCACAATATAGCGACGGTGTATACCGTCAACGCTCTTTTGTTAGTCTGTCAAGAATAAAGATTCCAACTGTATTTTCCGAAATCGCAATCACAGTACGAACGCTGTTTCGTTTAACTCTGTTTCGTTTAGCTCTGGAACTTATTGGAACGTATGCCCCGCGTTAAGCGGGGTCTTACTGTAGATCAGTAGAATTATGCCTTGTTTACCCAAGCGTAAGAAACGTAAAATCGTAACGTACGTAGCCTTAAAAACGTTTGTGTAGTTATAGAAACTGTCAAAACGGGACATATGTCAACGAAACAGAACACAAAGCAACACACAAATGAACACAACACAATGCAAAGAAATTGGTATACAGACTCTTCATCAGTGTTGTCGTTTTTTTTTGTTCAATGTGTAGATTTTTCCGGATTTGGTTATTATTTTTCTTATAAAAATAGCTTTTATTTTCTTTTTTTTTTTTTTAAATTAATTAATTAGTAAGACTATGACTTTGTTTTGTTTCTTTTTTTCTCAATTATAATTTATTTTTTTTTTTTTAATTTTGGTCATAATTTTCCTTATTTGGTGATTTTTTCCCAAATGTTGGTTACAATATTTTTTCTTCGTGGCAACACTGCTATTCATCTCTCATGTTCAAATGTCACGTAAAAACGTGGGAGAATTCTGTTTTATACAGATCGTTCCGTTTTGATAACGAGAGAGAACGTTAAAGTAATCGTTTACATTGTTTTCCATATGCTAAAAAGAGAACGTTCGCTACGGTACGTTACGTTACGTGTGGGTAACTACAGCATTAGCCACCACTTTGAGCGCTAGAGTAGATTGTTCACAACCATGTTCCACAGAAACGCAGATAGTAACCCGCCCTGATAGGGTCTAACCAATCTCTTTTTCTCCCAATCTAGTCACACAGAACTTAACACGTTCCATTCTAATATTTACAAATACTATCTATCCTCTCTTTCGTCACACACTTTTCACAGCGATTAAAGCTTTAAACTGTTTAAACAGGCATTGTTACGCATTTATTATTGTTAAATAATTATCATTAATTATTTTAATTTCCTCAGCCGTAATTTAAAAGAAAAAAATCTAATTTTCTCTCCATAAAACTAAATTTAAAAAAAAAACTTCTGACGTAAATATTGTACTTGCCTGGTACGCATAAAAAAGTGAGAATGATGGCAGCACTTCTATCTGAAAAGGAAAAATTTTAAAAAGAAAATGTAAATCAGTAAATATTTTATTTATTTTGTTTTTTAAATTTAAAAACAACATTAAAAATTAATTTTAAAGTCTACTACTACTCGGTATGCTAATAAATCAAACATAAAGAAAAATATTCCGTGAAATTTTCCTCTCGTTAATGGAGCAACACCAGCAGCCTGAAAAAATATTTTTAGATCGTAATACGTTTCCATTATGGAAGTTGTTTCGAAAGTTATTGTGGAGCAGTGTTATAATGACACACCCATTTTTTTTTGTTCTTATCATGTCAGGAATACGTTAATAAAACAAAAAAATCATCGAAAAAAAATATGCTTTTTTTGTTTTATTGTGAAATTATCATGACAAAAACCTATTAAGACTGAATAAAACAAAAATTTATTTCAAAACTATTGCTAATAAATTATGATCATTATGATGAGGAAGATGATAATGATGATAGCAATGACGTTGATAAGCCTTGTTTTGAAATTTGTTGTTGTTGTTTTTTTATAACACGCTTGTTTTTCAATTTCGGCCGTAAACTAAAATTTTTTTTGAAAAAAAAAAAATACAAGCAAAACAAAAAAGTGTAAAAAGATACCAAGAGGTGCCTAGAGTAACTCCCAGCAAGCTTACTCTATTGGCTTTAAAGTTAATTTTAATTACGGATTTGATTATAGAATTCTTAAGTGATAACCACAAGGTAACTGTAAGACAATGCATACAAGTTTTAAACTAAAAGTGGCCTGCAAGTTTTGAATTTCATTTCAAATCTTTTCAAAATTTTCAACACCTCTTTGTAATACATGCAGAAAATGTTGTTATTATTATCGCTTACTTTCGCTCCGCTTAAGTAGTGCATAGTTTCATACAAAAATTGTTTGAATTTACTACGATTTTACGCTCCATTTTGGTCTTCACCAAGATAGTTTATCTCGTCTAACAAGCTTCTTTGCCACCACCCTCTCAGCCGACCACGGTTCGATTCCCATGGGAATTGAAGTCGAATGTAATTTTTGCAATATTTTATGTGTGCCCTATCTATCGCTTATATCCGTCCGTCTCATGTATAGGCCAGTGTCAGCCAATTTTGAGGCTTCTTGACCGCCTACAGGAGGGAGTAAAGATGTTCTCTAATAACAGCAATGTTGATTAATTAATATTAAAAACGCCCTAGTCTAATTGGCAGTGTATTTGCTTATTAGATGAGCCTAGGCGCAGATATTACGAAAACCATTTCATTCGTCGTCTTCCTCTCCGCACAATCTTTTAACAAAAAAATACTCGCGAGAGAAAACTAAAATTGGAAGTCGCCGTAGTCTAGTAGGTAGTGTGTTGGCTTATTAGACGTAAAGCTAGGGTTCGAGCCCCAGGCCAGACATCACGACAAAAAGTATTTCTTCGGCGACTTCCTCTCAGCAGATTTCTGGCAAATACTCTGGGAGTAAATAATATTACCATGAAAAAGTTTCTCAAAAATCTGTCGTTCGGAGTCGACTTTAAACTGTAGGTCCCACCACTCATGTATAAAATTAAAACACACAACAGAAGTGGTGTGAGAAACTAGGTCGTAATCCTGACTGAAGGGTTGTAATGACCAATTATGTATGTATGTTACGTATGTATACATCTACATTAAGATAGTTTATCTCGTCTAACAAGCTTCTTTGCCACGACCACTCAGCCGACCACGGTTCGATTCCCATGGGAATTCAAGTTGAATGCCATTTTTGCAATATTATATGCGTGCCCTATCTATCACTTATATCCGCTCGTCTCATGTATAGGCCGGTGTCAGCCAATTTTGAGGCTTCTTGATCGCGTACAGTTGAGACTGAAGATGATTTTTAATTACGAGTACCCGTTGTTCAGATCTACATTAAGATAGTTTATCTCGTCTAACAAGCTCTTTTGCGACGACCCTCTCAGCCGATTACAACTCGAAGATCATGTGAATTCAAATTGAATGTAATTTTTGCAATATTGTATGTGTGCCCTATCCATCGCTTATATCCGTCCGTCTCATGTATAGGCCGGTGTCAGCCAATTTTGAGACTTCTTCACCGCCTACAGGAGGGAGTAAAGATGTTCTCTAATAACAGCAATGTTGATTAATTAATATTAAAAACGCCGTGGTCTAATTGGCAGTGTATTTGCTTATTAGATGACCCTAGGCGCAGATATTACGAAAACCATTTCGTTCGTCGTCTTCCTCTCCGCGCAATCTTTTAACAAAAAAATACTCGCGAGAGAAAACTAAAATTGGAAGTCGCCGCAGTCTAGTAGGTAGTGTGTTGGCTTATTAGACGTAAAGCCAAAGTAAAGATAGTGTTTGTAAATATTAGAATGGAACGTGTTAAGTCCTGTGTGAATAGATTGGAAGAAAAAAGAGATTAGTTAGACCCTATCAGGGCTGGCTACTATATGCGGTTCTGTTTAACATGGTTGTGAACAATCTACTCTAGCTCTCAAAGTGGAGGCTAATTCTACTGATCAACAGTAAGACCCCGCTTAACGCGGGGCATACCTTCCAATAAGTTCCAGCGCTAAAGGAAACAGAGTTAAACGAAACAGCGTTCGTACTGTGATTGCGACTTCGGAAAATACAGTTGGAATCTTTATTCTTGACAGACTAACAAAAGAGCGTTGACGGTATACACCGTCGCTATATAGTGGCCCGCTTTCGGTTGGTGCGTGGGCGTTTCATTTGCACACAAATACAACAAGTATGCGATTGTAGTAGTAGTGCGATTTAAGAGAATCCCAATACTACCGTCGTATTCTAGTCGGTAGTGTGTTGGCTTATTAGGCGTAAAGCCAGGGTTCGAGCCCCAGGCCAGACATCAAGACAAAAATATGAAAAAATATTTCTTCGGCGACTTCCTCTCAGCAGATTTCTGGCAAAAACTCTGAGAATAAATAAAATTGCCATGAAAAAGTTTCTCAAAAATCTGTCGTTCGTTGTCGACTTTAAACTGTAGGTCCCACCACTCATGTATAAAAATTAATACACACAACATAAGTGGTGTGAGAAACTAGGATGTTGTACAATGGGTCAATTCGACCTACGGGTACTGTACTTGCCTTAATTGCCAAGTACACGTCCTCTAACCTAATCTAACCTAAACTAAAATTGCCATAAAAAGTTCCTCAAATATGTCGTTCGGAGTCGACATTAAACTGTAGGTCCAACCATATTGGATCGTGCAATGCGTTAAAGAGAGAATTCATTGTTTAGCCACACTATCCGTATGTGGAATTCAGTTCCTGCAGACGTCTTTCCTGTTACTTACAATATAAATGCCATCCTTTCTCCAATTACCTCTTGCCCTAGTTGTAATTCAATGCACAGCGAAAGTAGGGAACATCCTCTGAGTTTTAGTCATAAAAAGCTAACACTTTTTACGGTCGTTTGTTATTTTTTTTATTACGTTTTTTTTAACCTGCAGTCAACAACGCTCGATAAAACAACCAAGAAAACTTCATTTAAAAAACGAGTTGAAAAAAATTCACAGACAGTATTATTTTTTGTTTTTGTTTTCGTTTTGCTTGTTTTTTTTTGCTGATTTATTTATTTATACTCGTATGTGAGGTGTTTTTAATTTGAATTTTATTTTTATGATATGATTTCTTTTGTTATAATGAACTTGTTTCTCCAAATATTTAGCAAAACAAACAAAACAATAAATGTGCAAATTTTTTTCAAAAACAATAATTTAAAATAAACCTGCCGATGGTTTTCTATTGTTTATTATTTTTTTTTCTTTTTTTCATTTTCTGCCTCTTATTTATTTACTTAATATGGCTTTGAAGTGCGTTTATCGCACTTCACAACCGCATAAACAAGATCCAATAGAGAAATTACTTTTCGAAAAAAAAAAAAAAAAACATAAAAGGCTTCTCCATTAGAGGTAGTCATGTTTTAAATTAAAAACAAAAAAAATTATAATTCGTATGAAGTCACGATACATTCTGGAATTTTTCAAACAGGTTTGAAATGTTTATTAAAACAGAGTTCAATTATTGAATAAAGAGAGTTACAAACAATTACTTCAGTATGGAGAAAAATTATCTTTATACGCGAACGATTCCTAGATAACCTGACGTACACATAAATGGCTACAGCACTTCGAGATCCTTATTAAATATATGTTTTAAGGTATGAAAAATGCCCTCCATAAATCGTTAATATTCGATCAATTTTAAAAAGATGCGCTCTTCGGATTAACTGTTCTAAAACAGCTTTCGCGGTTACGCGACCGTAAACCTTTGGAACCGGAGATATAGCCGAAAAAAAATTTCTATAAGAGCATGAAAGTCCCTTTCATAAATCACGTAAAATTCAATGAAACTTAAAAACATGCGGTTTTCTGACCTGGTGGGCTAATGTCGGACGGTACTTTGGGCCGGAGATATAAACGACGATGATAACTTTTTGTCAAATTAGCAAAAACAAAAGAGCTCTATAAAAGTGGATAAAAAATGGACTTGTGGGGAAAATGGACCTAGTGGAGTGGATAGCCACAGTCTTAAGGATTTCAAAACAGGTTTTGTTGCTGTCAGGAGTTACTTTGGGCCGGAGATGTAGGCATCGAAGCTATTTGTTTCCTTCAAATTAGCAAAATCGCGCAAACTCGGATAAGAAATGGAACTAGTGAGGAAAATGGACCTATTGGGCTGGATAGCTATAGCTTCAAGGATTTCAAAACAGGTTTTCTTATGGTCGGGCGTTACTTAGGACCGGAGATATAGGCGACAAAGCTAACTTTTTGTCAAATTAGCAAAAAAAAAAAGGGGGTCCATAAAATCGGATAAAAAATGGACTTGTGGAGAAAATGGACCCAGTGGAGTGGATAGCTATAGTCTTAAGGATTCCAAAACTGGTTTTCTTATGATCGGGCGTTACTTAGGACCGGAGATATAGGCGACAAAGCTAACTTTTTGTCAAATTAGCAAAAAAAAGGGGTCCATAAAATCGGATAATAATGTACTTGTGGGGAAAATGGACCTAGTGGAGTGGATAGCCATAGCCTTAAGGATTTCAAAACAGGTTTTCTTGCTGTCGGGCGTTATTTCGAGCCGGAGATATGGGCATCGAAGCAATTTGTTTTTTCAAATTAGCAAAATCGTGCAAACTCGGATAAGAAATGGATCTAGTGAGGAAAATGGACCTAGTGGGCTGGATAGCCATAGTTTCAAGGATTCCAAAACTGGTTTTATTATGGTCGGACGTCACTTAGGACCGGAGATATAGACATCGAAGCTCTATGTAAATAAAGATAGAAATGAAATTATGAGGAAATGAACAAAAAAAATTTAATAATTCTCATTGAGTTCATTTGCATATATATGTATATATAAAGACAACAAAATGTCGTAGTTTTCGCAAGTTGCATTTCTTTGGGAGATGACTTGCATTTTTTTTTTGGTTGATGACTTGCATTTTTAGATCGATGACATGCATTTTTTTGGTTGATGACTTGCATTTTTTTGGTTGATGACTTGCATATTTTTGGTTGATGACTTGCATTTTTGGATCGATGACATGCATTTTTTTGGTTAATGACTTGCACTTTTCGGTTAATGACTTGCATTTTTTGGTTAGTGACTTGCATTTCTTTTTTTTGGTCGACGACTTGTATTTTCTGATCAATGACTTGAATTTTTCGCTCAATTTTTTTACTAGAGTACTTTTTTTTTTTGCTTATTTGAGGAAAACAATTAGCTTCGTCGCCTATATTTCCCGTCCCAAGTAACGGACAACCATAACCAAAACCGTTTTGTAATCTTGGATCCAATAGCTATCCGATCCACTAGATCCGTAACTTTTTAACATTTTACCCGATTTATGGAGAGCATATTTGGCAAAAATACGAGAAAATAAGAATTTGCTCTCGTTTTTCGTGTTGGCTTCCAGTCTATGCAATTTTCTTCATAATGCTACCAATTCCTTGGACTATAGATTATTGAAACGACCATAATCACAACGCAAGCTAGAAAAGTGATTATTTTTGAGTCAACAGTTTTAAATATTTTTATATTTAACAGCCGACATTCTGTCTAGGTCGGTAATTGTGAGGCTACTAAATAGATAGCCCGATACAACAGCGAAATACTATGAACAGATTATCATTAAATCATAAAAAATTTCTACATTTACTGGCGTTATAAGGTTGATGAATGGCAGTGCTTTAAGCAACTGAGAAGGTTATAAAGTCTAGGTCGATCAACCTAATTTTTAATTATTTTTTTTAATTTTTTAGTGGCAGTATAGGGTGTAAATACTCTTATTTGATAATGTGTCTACAGAATTATAATGACCAGATTATAATGACAATTTCTATTCGGTTAAATAAACATGAATATGAAACGAAAAAATAAAATTATTCAATTAGCAAAACAGATATCATCATCGTATACGAGTGCATGATATTTTGTAAATTAAATGCAGAAACAAACAAAAAAAAGACTAAAGGACAGTTATGAACAGCAAAAGAGCAAAGAAATTAAATGAAATACAACTGATATTTAAGAACATGCTATTTTTGCAACCTCAGCTGTATAATTATCATTTGAGCCGTTCAGTGCATAAAGTGATTAACTCCACTTTTTGAAAAATCTTAAATTTAAGCGTCAAAGCACTTGGGATAGTGATAACTTTTTATATTTATTATAACTTTCCTGAGTAGTAAAGATTAACACCATTAAACGACAAAATTTTTTGGGCCATTGAATAATAAGTAATTTATTTCAGAAGACATTTTGATTAACTCCATACTCTTATGTAAATCCGAAAGCATTTTAAAATTTACATAGTCAACTTAACCAAAATATTTCTTTAAGAGGCTGGATCAAAGTTAAAGAAGTAAAAAGAAGGCTTCTCACGAATAGAACTAAAGACCAAAGATCACGTTCTTGCACATATTATCTTCGAAAAGACAAAATTAATATTCCCGTTTGCAAAAAATGTTTTAAAGATCAGGTGAGTGACGGGCGGATACACAAGTGTTGTTGTAAAGAACAAGTTATTTTATACGCAAGCAATAAAATAGATGACATAAATGTTATCAAAGGGCTCATAATCCAAGACGACAATATTTACATCCTATAAACTTATGTTGCAAACTTTGAAAAAATAATAACATATTCTGATTCGTGTACCGGGCAAAATAGAAATATTAAAACTTAAAAAATTTAAATACTTAATTTAACTTCATTATTTTTTCAGTTGCCAAATCGATTAACTCCACCAGTCACATAAAATTTATAACATTATTGCCATTATTTTTTTTCGCTATTCTTTCTTATTAATTTTATATACCATTAGATGAAAGCTATATATTTATTTATGTATTTTACAATATATATTTGAATTTATATTGTAAAGGGAATTTTAAGAAACAATTTACATTATTTCATCGCATTTCTCAACTTTTTGTTTTATGGAGTTAATCGATTTGTGCACTGAACGGCTCATTTGATGTCATGTTAAACATTTAATTTCGAATAAAAAAAAAATAAAATTGCGAAAAAAGGAAAATAAATTTATTGTTCACAACTCGATTTAACCAAGCAATTCATTACTTTTTTATTTTTATTTTTATTTAAAATAATTAAATTTATTTAATTTGATCGAATGTCACTACATAGACATTTTTTTCTAAAAGGCATGCATTTGATATCCATGCATGATATCAAGCCGTACTTGGCTATGTAAATATGTTTGAATATGTATGTTCACAATTCAAAAAAAGTAGCATTTATTTCGAATAAAATACAATGAATATATGTATGTTTGTGTAATTGAAATGCTTTGTTTGCAATCTATTTAAAAAGCAGTGGTTCTTAAATTGTTAATTAGGATCCTACAGATGACAACAAAATACTTAACTTTCTTTGACAGGAAATTTTGATCTATCTTTTGTATCCTATATTAGGATGCAATATTCTCCTTCCGTAATACAGCTCGCCTAACCAATATGCGGTCCTGAGAGTGGTACTACCGGTTCATCCTCTACCGGACTTCTGCTTTCGGCCTTCCCTCGCCAATTCACTGTTAAAGATAATCAAATAACTCTCCGACTATTCGCGATTACAACGAAAAAGAGATCAATACTATTAACGAAGGAGGACTGCCCACTTCCAAAGCGGGCTGATGCCTCTTTGATACTTCTCTGCAGGTTTATCCAAGTATGCACTGAAATTGCTTGAATGCCAACTTGAAAGAGACTTGGTAATTTTTGCAAAGGCACATAAATCTTTAATTAGATTCAGTGACTTCCGCATCCTACGCCTGTATCAGTCTTTGATCTTAAACCACATCGGACCTCTGAGATAAATAAAAGCTCCACCTTAACCCGAAATCGATGACAAAATTATAGATTTCAGTCAATTTTGGCAACTTATTGAGGTAGGTAGGTGGCTGTCCCCTCGATGGAGTCATGAGCGGACGCACTTAGGCCGCACACAGGGCCAATTGTGATACCACAGTTTCACATTCTCCCCTATTCCAGGAACCACTCGGAACTTCCGATAAAGCGGCTCAGACTGCCAATATATACATGCATGATAGTTCATCTAGGTCCTCCATGTAGTAGGCATCCAGGTGTCTCTTTCTCCTCCGACCAAGTGCCGGGCATGTGCACAGTAGGTGAAGAATAGTTTCATCCTGTTCCTCATCGCCATAGCTTCTGCAGAAATCATTCGCGCGGTGTCCAAGACCAATACGCCTCACATGCGTTCCTATAATACAATGCCCCGGAATAACGCCGATAACAGCGCTGTGCCTGCTTCTTTGGAGTTTAAGCAGAGTCGCCGTGCGCCTCCTATCCATCCTTGGCCAGATTTTTTGCGCCGTTCTGCCCTTATCCGAAGCTGCCCACCTACTGTTGACAAGGTCCACGATTGCATTGTCAATTATAAGCCTGCAGGTATCCAAAGGGATCCCCAATGTAGAGAATTCATCAGAGAGTTCGACCAAATCATCCGCTCTGCATTTGCCGGGAATATCTGTAGGTCGCGGTACCCATGTGATACAAACATCATATCGGTTCGCCCTCTCATTGAGACATCTGCGACAGTCGTACACTGTCTTGGAGTTTATTACACTAGAATCCAATGCTTTGATGGCCACTTGGCTATCGGAAAGTATGGTGATTTTTCGCCTGTGAACATTTTTGTCCACAATAATTTTCACCACAGCCACAATTGCCGACACTCCGCCTGAAAGACGCTGCAGTGATCTGGTAGCCTTATAGACTTGGATATTCCGATTGATTTCGAATAGATATCAATTCCAACGGCTCCTTCCAATTTGGAGCCATCGTTGTAGATTTGTGCGGTATCCCTCGCGAGGTGCGCCGCACCTTTCCTCCAGTCCTCCCTTTTCGGAATGGATGTCCGAAAATTCACTGAGAAGTCATAGCAACTTATTGAAGAGAAAAGAAAAATGAAAGAAGCTATAAAGACTACTTGGAAAAGGTCTGGAGAATATTGATTGCGAGCACAGTATATCTGGTTACATACATACATACAAACATAATTGGGCATTATAACCCTTCAGTCAGGATCACGACCTAGCTTCTCACACCACTCATGTTGTGTGTATTAATTTTATACATGAGTGGCGGAACCTACAGTTTAAAGTCGACTCCGAACAACAGTTTTTTGAGAAACTTTTTAATGGCAATTTTATTTACCATCAGAGTTTTTACCAGAAATCTGCTGACAGGAAGTCGCCGAAAATTTTTTCACATTTCATTTTGTTGGAGAAGTCTGACCTGAGGTATAAACCCTGGCCTCACGTCTAATAAGCCACACACTACTTACTGGACTACGGCGACTTCATATCTGGTTACAACGTATTACTAACTGCTTGGATGGAAGATATGGCTTCTAAACCACCAATACAAGGAGCTTAGTACAGGATTACAAAACAGAACATCTATGTCCACTAAAATTTAATGAAGGGAAAAATAACGCGAAGCTACAGACTATGCTGACACACTTACAATTGGACATATCGACGCCTCCGTTCTATAACATTCTAAGTCGAAAAAGTGTGTTTTGAGTTATGAGCTCTCAAAGTTTCCACGCTATATACGACTTTATGTGTATTCTAAGAAGATTTTCCCCTATAACTTCGGAACGGATCGGCGCATCTTAACCAAATTTTGGCAGTATTTAAGATAAGATAAGATTTAAGATAAGATAAGATTTAAGATAGAATTTAAGAAGAACATTAAAAACGTTCTAAGTACACTTAGAACGTTATAGAATGGAGGCGTCGATATGGTTCCAATACTAGCCTGCAATACTGTCAATTCCATGAACTACAGATGCCAGGCGATGTTATTATTCTTCTTATAAAAGCAGAACTGTCTATTCAAAAAAACAAAGTCTCAAGTATGGATCCCATCAAGCCTAAGCATGGTAATTATGAATTTTTGATCTTACCGTTCTCAGCGATATGAACTAAGCGAGAGAATCAAAGTTAATCTATCCAAGAAAGCACATGTAAACGAATGTTGAAATCGTTTTTCTTTTTTCATTACGCTAATCCTTGAATTTTTCTTCAATTTGATCCACTTTCCTATGGTCCATTATCCAGTTTATGCTTTGAATTTTCAATTTATCCTTGCATACATAAGTTGTTGAAAGAGTCGTTTTTATTTTTCATTAATTATGCATTTAAAGTTCTTTTTTTTTTTTTGCTTATTATTAGAACAACAAAAACAAAACTAAAGATAAAAGAGCATATCGAAAATGAAAAGAATGAAATGAAATAAAACCAAGCAAAAGTTCAAGGCTAAAATAATGGCAATAAAATGATGAAAATAAATCGATTACCCATGAGCATAGTAAAACGATAATAACGAAATTATTTCAGGAAAATAATAAGTAAATAAAGTCGAAAAACAAAAACACTTTTTTTATTTGTTTTTCTTTAATTAACAAAAGTTCGAGAATTTAAAACTAAATTTGGTTTTCGGAAAATTTCCGGTTTGCACATAGTTGTTGGGGCTACTAAGCCTAAATAACAAGAAATACAACTCATTGTGGAATACGCTTCACCTCAGAACAGGGTGTCCTAAAAAACAAATATGATTTCATTTTTTATGAGTCATTGTTACTGGCGGTGATAAATGAATGCAATGCGACCACTCAGAGATTAAGAAATCCCCCGTAATACTTGGACAACTAATTAAATCAACGTAAAAGACGAATATCCATGAGGATGATCTGTATTTTGTAGGACCAGGAGAATCTCAACTATTATAAGTTGCTGTAATCGCGGTAGAAGAAGTCGCCGAGGTCTAGTAGGTAGTGTGTTGGCTTATTAGACGTAAAGCCAGGGTTCAAACCTCAGGCCAGACATCACAACAAAATACAAAAAGTATATTTTCGGCGACTTGTTCTCATCAGATTTCTGGCAAGAACTCTGAGAGTAAATAAAAATTGCCATGAAAAGTTTCTCAAAAAATCTGCCGTTCGGAGTCGACTTTAAACTGTTGATCCCGCCACTCATGTATAAAAATTAACACACACGACATAAGAGGTGTGAGGAACTAGGTTGTAATCCAGATTGAAGGGTTGTAATTAGCAATTATGTATGTATGTATGTAATCGCTGTAGACGATCACAGGGGTTCTGTACATAGTCTTTTACACTCGCAGACCAGAAGTGTTTTAAAAAATGTTCACTCGAAGCCTTCAATGTTGCCCGCTTATGTACATAAATTACTACCCTTTACCTCTACGGTATATGCTTCCAGCTTTACGTGCTCTTAAAATCCTCTAGAATCGACGTTTGAAAAGTACTACATTCTGCTTTAAGATTATACGATTCCCAAACATTGATTCCATATGCCCCCGTCTTTGTTTTGCACCCGTCCGTAAAAATAGCTTAACCATCGAAGTCATATAATAATCCGTCATTTCGACAACCGACATCTGTTGACTCCGCCAGTTTAATTCTTTCAAAAGTGACAAATGGCCTAACCTCACTGCACTTAAATCATTCAGTCTAAAGAGGTTTCAATCGGCCACAAAAGTTGTGCTTCTGTTAGCACTTGTGCTACCAACTCAGTCACATCTCTGCATTTTAGACAGAATGTTGTCGAAAGTCTTTCACCATTACTTTGTAAGTTGTAATTTCCCGTTTTTTCTTTCTTTCTATTCTTCTCTGGCTTTATCATATCATTCTTTGTTATCTGTTTAAAGGCATCCATAATTAACTTTTTTCTAGTCCCTGAATGAAAGATAAAGGGTCCGCCAAACAACATTTTTTTTGAAAATGCTTTAAAAAAAAACTACTGAATATTTTCTCAAATTTCTTTTTTTATTTGAAAGTACAATCCTTCCGGTTAATAATGGAAAATAATTTCATTCAAATGGCTGCCTCGGCTGGCCACGCAGTAGCCTACACCAAAAGATGCCGATTTTGGCAAAAAAAAAATCATCTTTTCAGATGGAGCTCATTTTGATCTTGGCGGGTACGTAAACAACTAAAATTATCGCATTTGGGGCACAGAAAACCCGCACGCATACATTGAAAAGTCGACGCACACAAAATGAGTCACTGATTGGTGCGGATTTTGGTCCAGAGGCATAATTGGCCTATTCTTCTTCGAAAATGAGCAAGGAGTGGCCGTTACAGTCAATGGCGATCGTTATCGGGCCATGTTAAATGAATTTTTGTTCACAAAAATTGTAGAGGAGGATATTGGCAACATTTCAACAAGACGGCGCTGCGTGCCACACAGCCGAAGCTACACTCGATGTTTTGCGCCCGGTTTTTGAAGATCGCATTATCAGCCGCAGAGCTGATGTCGTTTGGCCACCTCGCAGCTGCGATTTGACACCGTTGGACTATTATTTGTGGGGTGCCGTCAAAGATAAGTGTTACGCCGACAAGCCAGAGACAATTGACGCTTTAAAGGACAATATTCGTGAAGCCATTGGTGAAATACAGCTGTACACAATCGATAATGTGCTTAAAAATTGGACCGAACGTGTAGGCTACTGCATGACCAGCCGAGGCAGCCATTTGAATGAAATTATTTTCCATTATTAACCGGAAGGATTGTACTTTCAAATAAAAAAAGAAATTTGAGAAAATATTCAGAAGTTTTTTTTTTAAAGCATTTTCAAAAAAAGTTATTTGGCGGACCCTTTATATTTAACCTAACCTAACCTAGCTTTCTATATTTATATTAAAAAGCTGTAAATAATTAGTTTTGAAAGGCACCGTAATAGAAAAATGTATGAGCACACCTAAATGTGCTTCCTTCCTGAATGGATGATATATTTAGCGTAACATAACCTAGCTTTCTGTTTGTATTCAAAAGCTGCAAAAATTTTGTTTTGAAGAGCGTCGTAATAGAAAAATATATGAGTACAAGTAATTGTCCTTCTCTTCGCGTTAATTGAAAAACGTTAAGCTATTGTCAGAGGAAAAGTAGAGACAAGCGATATAGTTTTCGTGACCGGGCAATAAATAATGTTCGAAATTTGGAAGAACTATGCAGTTTAGATGAAACGAAACGTTATCCAATAGTTAATGGAAGTCAAGACATTAACGCCAAAATATTTTTGTATTTTTTTTTATATTTTTTTTATATTTTTTTACATTTTTTTTTAAATTTTTTAATTTTCCTTAAATATCAATAAACAAGTACAAATTTATAATTAAGAATTGTTCAATAGCTTTTTTTTGCGTTTTATCTCTGTTAAAGCCTTTACAATACCGGATTTTAGGTAAACCATTCTAGAAGTAGTCTAAACAAAAAAATATTTTCTTTTGTGTGTTTTCTTAAATAAAATTCCTCGTAAAACAAGACAAATCTTAAGTAAATATTATACAAACAAAAAATATTTTTTTATAAAAAATCAACAAAACAAAAACAGAAACAGAAACAATACGAGTATAATTAAACTGACTGCGTATGACGAAATATTCAGACTCGTATTCATACTCATATTATCGCTCTGCAACAATTTAAAATTTTATTGCAAAAACACAATTAAAAAAAGTTAAAGCAAATAAAAGTAAAAAAAAAATTCTGAAAAACAAAACAGAAGTTTTTCCCACAACAAAAAGCGCACGCCAAGTACAAAGACCCATTAGAGCGGTTGCCACTGGCTTTGTTGAACCGAACTGATAAAATGTGCCATTGTGCGAATGCTACTACAACAACTACAACTGTTCCATATTATGCTTTTTCTTATTTTAATTATTTATTGTATTGTGTACTGTTGTGTACAGTATTGTTGTGTCTTCGTCTGATAACACACATTACTGAGATTACAGTGAATAGTACCTCGTACTTTAAGTCCATTTACGCATATACGCTATTCAGTATTTAAATTTCAAAACTTTTATTTAAAAAGAGAAAAAAAAACTGAAAAAATTTAGCTAAAATTACCTAATAAACCAAAACGTATTGTCTAGTATTCAAGGCAAACATACCTTAGCAAAGAACGATGCTCGTGATCAATCCAGGCAATAGCTGGACTTCATTCAAAAATTTATATGTATGTTCGTGCTTACAACCTTGGTTATGTAGAACAACAAAGTTTTTGTATTAAGGCCTGTTAATGCAGATTGTAACATACATACATACATAATTGGTCATTACAAACCTTAAGTCAGGATTACGACCTACTTTCTCACACCACTTATGTTGTGTGTGTTAATTTTATACATGAGTGGCGGGGTCGACTCCGAACGACAGATTTTTAAGAAAATTTTCATGGCAATTTTATTTCTACTCTCAGATTTTTGGCCAGAAATCTGCTGAGAGGCAGTCGCCGAAGAAATACTTTTTGTATTTTGTTTTGATGTCTGGCCTGGGGCTCGAACCCCGGCTTTACGTCTAATAAGCCAACACACTACCTACTAGACTGGGTTAGGTCGGAGTGGTAGCTCTGTTATCACAAAGCTCTCTTGAGCACGCATAGCGGCCCGTTGTGATGCCACGGATGAACGCAGTCCTTGTACTAACCAAGTTCCATCAAAATCAGGGAAAAGGAAGAAGTTGGTCAGCGCAAGGGCTGCACACCTACTAGACTACTAGAATGCAATTTCCGGCGATGTTCGAGAACCCATATAAAAATTAACTCTCAATGATACAAAATTTTCCTGAGAAAGGAAAGACATTGAAAAGTGGTTCGTGAGGCTGTTTAACACGTTCACTCCATCGCATACTAGCCGGTGGCCCGCACTAGACTGTCTCACCGGTGGTACGCAATTGATCATGCTATTAGACGACACGTAATACCAAATATTTAGATCTTTAACACTTTGACTGCCGAAAAAAAATACGTGAAAATCACGTCACGACAGAGCGAAAGGCTCTAAGTGCAGCCGCCAGTAGGCGACAAGCATGAATTAAAGAGCCGGCGTGAAAGTGTTAAGGCAAATAGGAGTAGATTTTCACGGAAAATTCAATCAATTCAACAAACAGTACTTTGCTTTCAATATGGCCATGACCTCGGCATGAAAAACACTGCTGTGGCCAGGCAGCCAATGCGATAAACATCGCGCCATTCATTTTGGGTACAGTTTTCTTGTATTTAAGTGTTCTGTCAATAGGTGATGTATACCATTAAAAAGACCTGCCACTTCAGCTAACTCAAGCACCTTCAATCCAAGGTGATCCCATGCCGTATTATTAATTTTGATCAACTTTTCTGGTATGGAGACCAGAGATCAGCAATGAATCGCTTTTTCGCTGCTCATAAGTACTCATGAAATTTTGAGTATGAGTGAGTCAACAGTATTGAAATCCAACTACACTGATTCATTCGTACTCAGTACAACGTTGATTTATAAGTACAAGTTGCAATGAGTATGAGTACAATGTTGACATCAAACTCATAACATTCGAAATATGTTTGATTAATACCGCTACTCATTCAGATTCATAAATTTAGAAAAATACTTATAATACTCATAAATGATTCAAGTGATTCGAATAATTGTTGCATTTACAAAGAAAGAAGAAAGACACATAAACAAAAAATACAAAGACAGCAAGGAGAGCAACCTTCACAACCTTCATGTGAGTATTGTAGCGTTCGTACGCGAATCATACTTATTTTGTGATTCGTGTATACGATGAGTCATGGAGAGTCGAAATCGATAACATCATGCGTATTGTTAAGTACGAGTACCATGAGTATTTCAAACTTTGAGTATAAGTAGTATGAGTATGACATTAAAATAAGTATGAATGCGTATAAGTATCAGAAATTATAAGTATGATTCGAATCTACTCATCGTTTTGAATACTTATTGCTGACCTCTGATAGAGACCTCAACTGAACGTTTACAACGTTATGCCTCTTGGTAGCTTATACAACGTATTTTATAATCTTAAACGCATAAAGAGCCTGCTCCAGATTGTAACCAAACTGGGAATTAAATGGTTTGGATTAAGATTTTTCAAATGAAAGCATTGAACTACATAAGGGCAACCCACAATACAAAACATGGTACCTTGAAACTTAAAACATATGGCATGACTTATAAGGTTGCTGTTTCCATCTATCCTGTCTTATAATTTTGTTACCATCCTCGTAATTAATAATAATAATTTTTTTTTAACTCAAATCTGTATTTTTTGTTAAAATTTTTTGCCTTTTTGTTATTCATTCTTTTTTTCACAATTCCATTATGTTTTCTTATCGACCTTTAAGACGACTTTCCAACACCATATTATTCCTACAATCAACATCTGATCGTAATAATTAAAAAAAAGTTCAAAAAAGTTTATCAATGAAATTTCTTTTTTTTTTGTTTCGCTTATCAATTTAGTTTTAGTTTTTACTACAGTCAAGCAAGTATCAGTAAAATTACAACAAAAACAACAATTAAAGAAAGTAATTCAAATAAATTGCGTTTCAAAATCACTCGCTTCGAAAGCGATTAAATAAAAAAGCGGATGTTTGTCCTTAAATACGATATTAAAATGTTATCACAAGGGAAAACTTTTAAATACGTAAGGAGAGCAACTGAAAAAATTTGGCAAAATATTTTTTCTATAAAAAAAAAACTCTTTGTTCCCCTATAAGTAGGGCTCAATTGGCTAACCTCTGATCTTCTATTGAAGTAGAGGTCTGAGCTGATGGGAGTAAGGCTTACGAAAATTACGGAAAAACTGCAATAATGGGAAGACATTCCCTGCGGCGGGAATTACAATGGCCTAGCGAGTTGTACTATAATATACTACACCGACGAGTTGAGTAGTTGCAGCTCTACAACGTATGACTAAGCGAATGACTCTAAGACCTACCGCTGCTAAATCACAACTGTTACAGTAAACAATTGGCACTGTGTGCTCACAATTTGGCCTTAAAATTATTAATAAAAATAGCCAAAACTGAAACAGAGATTTCCAGTAGAGCCCTTGAGGTATATATCGGGTCCGCCATCTAACGTTTTTACTTGTCTGACTTGACAGATAATTAGTTTTATCCTTCCGCTGAGCGAATATGGACCATCGAATGCGTTTTCGCTTCGCTAAGTGGGCCTGCGATCGACTTATAGAAGATGCCGATTTTGGCAAAAAAAAAATCAGCTTTTCAGATGAACCTCATTTTGATCTTGGCGGGTATGTAAACAAGCAAAATTGTCGCATTTGGGGCACAGAAAACCCGCACACATACATTAAAAAGCCGACGCATGCAAAACGAGTCACTGTTTGGTGCGGATTTTGGTAAAGAGGCATAATTGGGCAATATTTTCTTCGAAAATGAGCAAGGAGTGGCCGTTACAGTCAATGGCGATCGTTATCCGGCCATGTTGAACGAATTTTTGTTCACAAAAATTGAAGAGGAGGATATTGGCAACATTTGGTTTCAACAGGACGGCGCTACGTGCCACACAGCCGAAGCTACACTCATTGTTTTGCGCCCTGTTTTTGAATATCGCATTATCAGCCGCAGAGCTGATGTCGTTTAGCCACCTCGGAGCTGCGATTTGACACCGTTGGACTGCTATTTGTGGGGTACCGTGAAAGATAAGTGTTATGCCGACAAGCCAGAGACAATTGACGCTTTAAATGACAACATTCGTGAAGACATTGGTGAAATACAGCTGCACACAATCGATAATGTGCTTAAAAATTGGACCGATCGTGTAGGCTACTGCATGACCAGCCGAGGCAGCCATTTGAATGAAATTATTTTCCATTATTAACCGGAAGGATTGTACTTTCAAATAAAAAAAGAAATTTGAGAAAATATTCAGTAGTTTTTTTTAAAGCATTTTCAAAAAAAAAATTATTTGGCGGACCCTTTATGTACATATACATACACCGTTAGCTCAAAAATACTGGACAGAGTAGGCTGTAGATATTGACTTTAAAATTTTGTATAGGCTACCTGACCACTAAAGTACTTTCCAGACGGCGCAAAGCTTGCTAGATAAGAAACGATGATAGAACGATAGATTGCGATTAAGCCCTTAACGAATATCACCACGATGCCTGTCCCCGTCCATGAATAATGGGATTTTCTCTGAGAAACTTAAAATCATTTAAAGGCAATTCTTATATGAGTTCTAGGACAAATGGGTATCGTCAAAAACTGAATTGCGGATAAATTGGCCGGCTAGGGATACTTCAGAGTACACAATCACCGAAGTGTTACAATGCATATACATACAGTGGTGGCCTTATAATTAGAAACGATGTTTCTGGAACAGAGTTCTCTGGAGTAACGAATCTAAGTTTAATTTGTCCCAATCTGATGGAAAAACGTATGTAAGATGTCTTCCAAATAAAGTCTTTGATCGCAGGTACACAGTGAAAACTGTAAAACAAATTAACAAGCATACATGTTGCTAAGTCGTTTCAAATTATAAGGCCACCACTGTATGTTTCGATTAAGTGCAAGGTTATGTTGGTCTGATGCGGATAAAAAGGGGATTGATTGCCTTTTTTCCTTACGTCGAATGCCCATCATTCGCATTTTTGCAGATTTTTTGTGTTTTATTTTTTTCAATTTTAAAAATCCAAACGGTTAAAAAATCACCCGTTATAATACAATTGAAAATTTACATGGGCTCTACGTTGCTAATTAAATTTGTAAACATAGTTTTTCCCAAATCCTATGGGAATATTAACATTTCGAAAAAAAAATCTTTTTTTTATGATTTTTTGTTGTAAAAATCGTTTTGTTTACTGTTTAAACCAAATGATTATCAAAATAAATTGCATTTTCCTGCCAATAAATTTGTTTGTTGCCCCACCTTTTTATGATGGAAAAAAAGAAGAAAACAATCCACTTAATGGTTGATTTTTCGATTTAATGAAGCGTAAAATTCACAAAAATTATGGGCAGGAGGTTGTTTGCATTTCAAAGGTAAACAAAATTATGGAAATTCAATTGAAATTTATTGAATTGAAAGTAGAAAATTGAAAAGCAGAAAACAAATAAAGTGAAGAAAAAAAATACAGAAAAACAATTAAGAAAACGTGTAACAAGAAAAACAAGCAGAAACTTTATTGATTTAATAGACAAGTGGCAGAAGATGATGAACACTGATTTCAAATTAAATTTCTCTTCAGCACGTGTAACAAGAAAACAAAACTAAGTTTTTTTAGATTGAAAAACACGGAAAGTTAATGGGAAACTAATAACGAATAGGAAATAAAATAGTTTCGTATAAATTACATTGTAGTATATCATTATAACAGTAGGTTTTCCCCAAAATTATTAACCCATTCGCTGCCAAGCCTAAATTATATGAAGTCATTCCCATTGCCATTTATGTATATTTTGAGTATTATTGTTTACCAAAACCCTGTTATTTCTTGGTAAGAGCACATATATTATCATATATAATCATTTACAAGCAGAAAACCAAAGACGAGCATACTCGTCGTTGGCAATAGGAAGGCAGAAGGACTCGAGGCAACACTTAGAAAGCCTGCATGTTGTAATATATTTAAAGTAGGACAAGTATAATCGTCTTGGCAGTGCGGGATACCCTGTCAAAGACGAGTATACTCGTCATTGGCAGCGAATGGGTTAAACATGCAGGCATTTTGAACAGTTATACTGTGTTGACATTTCTGTTCATGTTCCGTTTAGCAAGTCATCAGGTATCATGTTTAATGCTTCCAAATTGGAGAAATTTATCTTAAAGAAAGTCGCCGTGGTCTACTAGGTAGTGTGTTGGCTTATTAGACGTGAGGCCTTGGTTCAAACCCCAGGTCAAGCATCTGGAAATATGGAAATATATTTCTTCGGGACTTTCTCTCAGCAGATTTCTGGAAAAAACTCTGAGTGTAAATAAAATTGCCATGAAAAGTTTCTCAAAAAAAATCTGTTGTTCCGAATCGACTTTAAACTGTAGGTCCCGCCACTCATGTATAAAAAATTAACGCACTCAACATAAGTGGTGTGAGAATCTAAGTCCACAATCCTCATTTACGGGTTATAATAACCAATTATGTATGTATGTATGTATCTTAAATAAAACAAATGTATTCGCGAAGTTCGACCTAGCAAAGATATGTATGTTTGTATCCAGAGTGGTATGATCATAAGGAAGCTTGTTCGATTGTAGACAGATTTCGCATTACTGCAGCACATTATTTCTTCAGAGCATTATTCTATTTTATCTGGGAATCCTCAGACTCTAAGTGAAATTAATTACATCGTATCTGTACCTAGCCTTAATAAAAGATTTTGCATTCGAATTAAAAGCAGGGAAGACTGGTCCTCTGGACATGGTCTACACGGACTGTTCTTAACTTAAGAGAAAATAGGCTATTGATTTATATCCGAACAGCTAACTAACATGCTAACATGTATCATCACCCAGTAATAACTATAAATCATGCTGGATGTCTCATCCTATAATGCTTGAAGCAAGCCATTATTGACGTCATACGCCCAGAGTTATTGACAAAAGTAGTCAATGGTTAAAAGAAAAAAATAAATACCATCAAAATAAAACAAAAAAATTTCATTCCGTTCGCAAGCTCTTAAAAACACTCCATACACAGTGGTGGCCTTATAATTAGAAACGACTTAGCAACATGTATGTTTGTTAATTTGTTTTACAGTTTTCACTGTGTACCTGGGATCAAATACTTTGTTTGGAGGACGTCTTACATACGTTTTTCCATCATATTGGGACAAATTAAACTTAGATTCGTCACTCCAGAGAACTCTGTTCCAGAAACATCGCTTCTAATTATAAGTCCACCACTGTATAGTCTCTTAAAATCCCATAAGCTACTTAATCTGGTCCCTTCATTCATTTTCTTAACAATTTTCCATATTGCACTTAAAATCTTACTTTGTTTACGAATGTTCCTAAAACAAAAATTAAGCCTAAAAGCATTTGTTTTAACAAAAATTTCCGGGTGCTTTCATAACATTGTTTATGCTGAAAAGTAGGCTACAAAATTTATGTAAATAAGATTTTACTTTTTAACCATTTTTTCTTTTTTTACCATTCTTTATATAGTTTTTTTTTAAATATGCAAAAATATGCATGTAAATATTTTAAATTAAATGACATTCTCTTTTCAACACAAGCCCGCCCATCCATGCGAGAGAAGAAGGAGGAAGAATAATGGTTTTATAATAATATGCTGGGAACAATAACAAGGTTGGACTTTAAAACAATACAGAAAAAAAGGAGGGGAAAAGACTAAATCCCCACCAAACACAAGGGGATAATAAAATTGTTAAAGACGCAATAAATCGCTGCATATATTAGGGAGCTGGGAAAAGCTTTTTTTTCTCTGCTTAAACCGCATACCACAAGTAGTAAGGATAACTGAAGTGTAAATAAATTTAAATTGGAAAATTTTTAATATTTCAGAGTTTGAGGAATTAAATTTTTATTAAAAATAAAAAAAGGTGTTAACGGCTGAATTAACATGTCCAATAGAAAGCATATTTTAGGGGATATTTAAAAATAAAAACGTGGGCGGATCAATAAGATATTACTGCTCCTGTCAATAGCCATTTTTCACTACTGTAAACATTTTTTATCAATTTGTTTTCGATAGGTTAGGTTAGGTTAGAGGACGTGTACTTGTCAATTAAGACAAGTACAGTACCCGGAGGTCGAATTGACCCATTGTACAACGTCCTAGTTTCTCACACCACTTATGTTGTGTGTGTTAATTTTATACATGAGTGGTGGGACCTACAGTTTAAAGTCGACTCCGAACGACAGATTTTTATTTATTGAGAAACTTTTCATGGCAATTTGTATTTACTCTCAGAGTAATTGCCAAAAATCTACTGAGAGGAAGTCACCGAAAAAATACTTTTTGTATTTTGTCTTTGATGCCTGGCCTGGGGCTCGAACCCAGGCTTTTGCGTCTAATAAGCCAACACACTACCTACTAGACTACGGCGACTTCTAAAAAGTCGATAACTTTATAGCCTTAGTTAGCTTGATTAACTCACTTTGTGGTTATTCAAAATTATTTTGTGGATTTTTTTCATGTTTTCGTCGGCAACATCCCCTTTGGAACGTCTACTGCATGCCTTAGGGAGCCTTTTACCAAACCACGTCACAAAGACTGATTTTCCTAGTGCAAAGTGTGAATCCAGTTTTCATCACAAGTCTTGGCTTCAACCGCAGTTTTTTGTTAATGATTTAATCTCTTTTAATCTGAAGTTAACTTTTATAATACAGTGTACTTTATATTTCTTTTTTTGTTTCTTTTTACTACTAATAACGTTTAAAAATGATAACTTTTCTTGAGTACTTGAATTAAATTAATTACTGTTAATTTATATGCTTCAGTCATAAATCATTTAATTTTTTTTTTGTTTTTTTTTTGCCATTTTGAAATAATTATTCAATTTTTGGTGTTGATATTTAAGTATCTTAACATTGTTGGTTTTTTTTTGCTTTTTTTCAATTCTAAACTCAAAATACTCGTTCAATTATGGCGGCTATAATTGTGGCCATAAAGTATTGGTAACCTATTGCTGATATGCATGCATACGTGTATGGTAAATAACAGTTATTCATCATTAACTTGTTGTTTTTTTTTCGTTGTTTTTGTTTCTATTTTACGGTTTTAATTAAACGAAACGGCCAATAATTCATTCACTCTGTTATGAGTGATGATATGGTACGCTGGCAGGCAGCAGGCAATGATGGATGTTCCTTTTTTAAATTGTATTTCATTTGTTTTTTGAAATTGTTTTTTTTTTTCAATTCAAAATATTGATTTTTTAGGGAATTTTTCATAGAATTTTTTTATAAACACTTCTGGATGAAACAAGTTCTTCATTTAATTGAGCCAAAATAAAAGCGATTGTTCGAGAAGGGATCCATAACTAAAACAAAAGAAACATTAAAACAAAATTTGTTTATTCCTCAACATAACCATTTCATCTGTGTAATAATTCCTCCACTTCCCATTCTCCCCTTTCCTACATCCTCTCCTTTTTATCCCTCTTTTATCCTTCCCTCTTTAAGGACGTTGTACAATGGGTCAATTCGACCACCGGGTACTGTACTTGTCTTATTTGACAAGTACACGACCTCTAAAAAAAGGCTTTTGATACGCTCAACCATACGGCCATATGGAATGCACTGGCTTGCAAGGGTATCCCTACTAAAATAATAAACTTGATAAAGACATTGTACAACAACGCAACATGCCGCGTACTACATGAGAAACAACTAGGAAAGAGCATCAAATTAAAAACCGGAGTCCGTCAAGGTTGTGTACTGTCACCACTCCTCTTTAACTGCGTCTTCGATGTAGTGATGCAAAAGTCAACAAATCATAGGAGAGGGATTACATGGAGCCTACAAGACAGATTAGAAGACCTGGACTATGCGGATGACATATGCTTATTAAGCCATTCTTTCTCCGACATGCAGTCGAAACTGGATCTAGATAGCGAAACCGCAAAGTTAGCTGGATTAAAGATGAGTATCCACAAAACCAAATCACTCAGAATGAATGCTAACGCAACGGGGAAATTCCTAATATACGGCAAGGAAATTGATGAAGTGGAGTCCTTCTGCTATCTAGGCAGTATAATCGATAAATCCGGCAGTTCAACAGCAGATATTGCCAGCCGCATTAATAAGGCACGCAAAGCTTTTGCCCAACTTAACTTTCAACTCCAGCGTCAAATCCACATTACTTTAGGGTTGCGAAACGTGGAATATGGCATCCCGAGATTCCCAGTCTATTCAGGTATTTGTTAACAAATGCCTGCGTAGAATCATGCGTGTTTACTGGCCCTCCATAATATCCAATGCCTAACTCTGGTCAGATTCAAACCAGCAACCAATAGAGATGGAAATAAGAAGACGCAAGTAGGGTTGGCTTGGGCACACTCTTCGCAAGCCATTACATGATATCACAAGGAAAGCCATTGACTGGAACCCCCAGGGAAGCAGGCGCATCGGACGACCATCACACACCTGGAAACGCCAAATCACAATCGAGTTATCCAAACTACATCTACAGTGGCACGAAGTGAAACACCGCGCTGACGATCGGGTTCATTGGAACCAACTTGTTGCGGCCCTATGCTCCCTAGAAGAGTAAGAGGAACATATAAATATAAATAATACACGTCCTCTAACCTAACCTAACCTACATAACCATCCTTAGGGTGGCCAAAGTCTTGTGGATAGCGCACTGGCTTACCAGATGAGAACTTCCTGTTCAAACCTTAGCTGAGATATCACAAATAAAAGAAATATTTCTATCCACGACTCTCTCTCAGCAAATTTCTAGGATTAATTCTAAGACAATATGCCATAAGTAGTCGCCGTGGTCTAGTAGGTAGTGTGGTGGTTAGACGAAAATCCAGGGTTCGAGCCCCAGGCCAGACATCAAAATAAAATACAAAAAGTATTTCTTCGGCGACTTCCTCTCAGCAGATTTCTGGCAAAAACTCTGAGAGTAAATAAAATTGCCATGAAAAGTTTCTCAAAAATCTGTCGTTCGGAGTCGACTTTAAACTGTAGGTCCCGCCACTCATATATAAAATAAACACACATAACATAAGTGGTGTGAGAAACTAGGTCGGAACACTGACTGAAGGGTTGTAATGACCAATTATGTATGTATGTCTATATGCCATAAAAAATCTGTCATCCTGTACGATTCAACTCTAAGCTGTAGTTATCATGGCTGTAATTAACAAAATGGCTAGTGTGAGGGTCAAGAATCGATTGTGAAACAATAGCGGAAATGTTCGGTTCACAGTGAAATATTTGAAAACCGTGGGGGTAACTTGCAGGTATATTTCAAGAGGAAATCTATGCCCTCGAAAGATGGACTCAATTCAACTTAGTTTCTGTCCCATTTGTTTCTTCACATTTTACAGGCTCATCAGGGTGTTGCCTAAAAATAACGTCCTCTGCAGCCAAGTACTGAGTACAGTGACACGGAACTCTCCCCATAAGGTTTTAACTATGAAGTTCATTTCTATCCAATTTGTTTCAAATTATTCCACCATTTATTTGTCATCATAGTCTCCATTTCCAATTAGCGACTTCAAATGTGATTAGGTTCCGGTCAATTGAAGTCCTTGTTGCGTTAGAAAGGGGTCTGCGCAGAATATGACAGATCCATCTACATTCTTATCTTTGAATATCGATTTCATTTGAGGTCTCTCCGGTTTGTGCCTAAAGTTGAGAATGGTTGATGGTGTTTAACTGGAAAATCTGTTAAATTTGTCGAGGCTTCAGTTGACAAAGACCTCGATTATTCGGAGGTCACAGCACAAGGCATGTGTCTTCTTACAACTGTTTTTCAGTTTAGTTTATCATTAAGTATAGTTGGCCATAGGCTTGTTTGGCTCTACGAATGCAGTTCCTAACGTGCTATCTAGAGTTATCGCCCGTGATAATAATGCTCATCAGATAGCAGAATGGCCAATCATTTTCAATCTATTTACTGTTACACGAGGCTTCAATGCTCTTCGCTATGAAAATTCGAAAATTAAGGTGAGAATTGTTCGCCTTTTCGCGGTTTGAACCTGGATTGCTGGGGCATGTAGTCAAGATATAAGGCTCTCTTTATCTGCCATTGAATCTAATAAATACTGCCGATGGCAGAAAATCGCAGAAAAGTACTCAAACCTATTCAAATAGTTTTTGTCTACGCATATATTTTTTTCCTTTTTTTCTACGTTTTCTTTTATTTGATCTCAGAAGAAAAGAAAGAATAAATCGTAAATTCCATTGAAACTCCCTTGTTGTACGAGGGGTATTTAAGTAAAACAAATAAACCAAAAATAATGAAGCACTTTTTGTTATTTTTTTTCTGTTTGGTTTCTTGCCACTTCAATAATAAAAAACAAATTTGCGGCAACATTTCGTAACATTTCTGCGCGTTTTATTTCCTATTTTATGCCTCACCATCAATGGCATACGAATGCGAGTATTTTTTAAAGGAAGAGCCATTAAATACAATCTGTTCTGTAGTGTACTGTACTGTGTCTGTTTTATTTAAAAAAAAAAAGATTTTTTTTGGTTTTATTTACGGCCATAAATATGCCAATTACTCGCTCAATATGTTCCACAGACAAAAATGAAAATATGCTTATGGAGAAGGAGATGAAATGAATGACCTAAAAATTCTTTTTTTTCATTTCGTTTTACTTCATTTCTTCACGGACTTACTGCTGCATACTGGTTGGCTTTTCTTTTTTTGGGATAGTCTTTGTTCTGTGCAAATTTTTTTTAATACAAATTAAGAGACTTCTTTTGGAATTTTATTTTCATTATAAGGATTTTAATTTTAAGAACCTCTATTTGTATATAAGAGGTTAATTTTGAAGATGTAAAATAACGGCATAACATTAGTATGCAGACTACATTAGGCACTCATTATTTCAGGGCATTTCTCTATTAAGATACGAGAACCTGAACCTAGTGCTAATAGAAGAATTCGATGCAGAGAAGACTCGTGCCTTGACATGATCAGTTTCTGTCTACACGGACAGTTCGAAACCTATGAATAACATACATAACATAATTGGTCATTACAACCCTTTAGTCACGGCCTAGTTTCTCACACCACTTATGTTGTGTGCGTTAATTTTATACATTTTATACATGTGGCGGGACCTACAGTTTAAAGTCGACTCCAAACGACGACAAACTTATGAATAAGGTAA
This sequence comes from Sarcophaga variegata, assembly GCA_932273835.1. NCBI lineage: Eukaryota > Metazoa > Arthropoda > Insecta > Diptera > Sarcophagidae > Sarcophaga > Sarcophaga variegata. Next base: position 115,849,215 of record OW026360.1, read on the forward strand.
AATATTATTCGCTTCAGATCGTCTCTTGCTGAGCTATCGGATCGATCACAAAATTCATTAAACTTTCCAGCTGGTTTTCAAAATGATTCCGACGCTAAGCTAATTGTCAAGACTTGTCAGTTTGTTCTGAAGTATTGCTTCATGTAAAGGCTCCGCCAAATAACTTTTTTTTTGAAAATGCTTTAAAAAAAACTACTGAATATTTTCTCAAATTTCTTTTCTTATTTGAAAGTACAATACTTCCGGTTAATAATGGAAAATAATTTCATTCAAATGGCTGCCTCGGCTGGCCGTGCAGTAGCATACACCAGAAGATGCCGTTTTTTGCAAAAAAAATCATCTTTTCAAATGAAGCTCATTTTGATCTTGGTGGGTATGTAAACAAGCAAAATTGTCGCATTTGGGGCACAGAAAACCCGCACGCATACATTGAAAAGCCGACGCACCCAAAACGAGTAACTGTTTGGTGCACATTTTGGTCCAGAGGCATAATTGGGCCATTTTTCTTCGAAAATGAGCATGGAGTGGCCGTTACAGTCAATGGCGATCGTTATCGGGCCATGTTGAATGAATTTTTGTTCACAAAAATTGAAGAGGAGGATATTGGCAAAATTTGGTTTCAACAGGACGGCTCTACGTGCCACACAACCGAGGCTACACTCGATATTTTGCGCCCTGTTTTTGAAGATCGCATTATCAGCCGCAGAGCTGATGTTGTTTGGCCACCTCGGAGCTGCGATTTGACACCGTTGGACTATTATTTGTGGGGTGCCGTCAAAGATAAGTGTTATGCCGACAAGCCAGAGACAATTGACGCTTTAAAGGACGATCGATAATGTGCTTAAAAATTGGACCGATTGTGTAGGCTACTGCATGGCCAGCCGAGGCAGCCATTTGAATGAAATTATTTTCCATTATTAACCCGAAGGATTGTACTTTCAAATAAAAAAAGAAATTTGAGAAAATATTCAGTAGTTTTTTTAAAGCATTTTCAAAAAAAAAAGTTATTTGGCGGACCCTTTAGAACCATGAAGTTTGCCCACTTCGGTAATCCGCCTCTGTTCAAGAGTAAAATTTGGTAAAATTTTATTTTCGATTTATAATTGGCCCGGTCTAGCTATCAAAAGTTAGTGAATCCAGCAGTTATTGTTATAGCTCATGAAAACGCCAGGGTACATATGTACGTATGTGTGTGTGTAACAATTTATTGAAATAAAATATCGGTTTTTATATTTTAAAATTGCTTGTTTGTTTGTTTTTTATTGTTTAAAAATATATTGTAATAAATTTTCGATTTTTCATTTTTTATTGCCAAAAAGGAAAAATATTTCATATATGTTTTTATAATTAAGCAATAATGCTTAATTAATTAATAAATCCGCGATATAATAAACTTATAGTAGTAATAATAATAAACTACCCGTACTTAAAATACCATCGATAGTTATACAGATAGATACGATAGCTATGTAGATAGATAATCTATAAAAATTATTATTTACATATGTACGTATGTTATAAGTTTCAAGAATATCAAAAATTTCTTTTGTCTATACATTATGTATTGTTATTATTAATTCCATTACCCAATACCAATGCAAGTGATATAGCAAGATTAGCATGTAAGAAATAAAATCAACAATAAAAATACTCTCAGAAATCCTCTTATAAAATAACACAAAAAAGAAAATGAATTGAATTGAAAATTGAAAACAACTACAGACTACTTTAGGAAAGTATTGTACAGAGTAAAAGAATTAAAACTACGCCTGCGTAACTATAAACACATCACCATTACTATTGACCACCTCATGCATGGTGACGGCATGATTGGTGGCAGTTGTGGTTGTGTCATTGTCGTTTTGATCATTCGAGAGATTTAAGTCGTCATGATTCGAGGAATTAATTGTCGTTCCATTATTATTGCCGTTATTAACACTGCCATGGCCTGTTATTTGTACATGTTCTTGAAGATCTTCCACATCAAAGAAAAGATTATTGCATTCGCCGCATTTAAATTTGGGAACATTGGCGGTTTGAGGATGTTTACGTTCGGTATGAGCTTTCAGAGTAACGGCACTGGAAAAATGTTTGCGGCAATTATCAATGGCACAGGCATAAGAACGTTGCTGGTGTATGTGACGATGTCGATAGAGTATGGCTTTTGACTTAAAGGTCTTGCCACAGATATGACAAGTTGGTACTTTAGCCGCCGATTGATGGGTTTTCATGTGCATACGCAACATACCGGGACCCTTGAAGGTTTTGTGGCATACCTCACACTGTGGTTGTTTCTTGCAATTGGCCCGTATCCAATTGGAGTGAGAGTGCATGTGATTATGCAGTCCCTTGTATTGCTTGAATTCCTGTTGGCATAGATTACACTTGTAGCGTCCGGTACCCAAAACAGAGGTCTGTTGATTGATAAATTCGGCTATGATTTTAGAATCAATTTCGGTGTCATCATCTAGAGCAGCAGCAGCTGCTATAGAACAGGCTGTAGCCTGCAATAATCTGGAGGAAGCTATGGATTTGCTGTTGTTTTGATTGTTGGCTTTACGGGATTTCTTTGAAGGCGTTGTGTTCGTTGTTGTTCCATTACCATTGATATTTTTCTGTCCTGCTGTCACGTCATTTTGCATAATATTGTGTGTAGCATGATTTTCATTCTCACTAACTATGCCACCACCACAGGCGGCCTGTAAAACAGCATTAACTTCAGCCTCTTCGAGGGCATCGTCATCATCTTGGCAACAGTCTTCTACCACTGTATAATGTGCCAAAGAGTTGTCATGCTCCTGCATTTCTTGCTGTTGGCACAAGTCATCGTCTTCCTCTACTGTACCCAGGACTCGATGATGATGTTCAATATCATCATCGGTTATGAACTCGGAACCTGATGAAGTTTCCATCAATACATTACCGGTATTGTCATCGTCCAGCATTTCTTCTTCCATCTGAATTTCTTCAATAATATCATCATGGTCACGATCGTCATCATGATCTTCTTCCTTCATGACTTCATGCACGACCGCCACATCTTGTAAGATCAGCTGTTGATGCTGGGTAGTGATATCATCTAGATATTCCAATTCTTCGTTTTGCTGCAGCAGCTGGTGGTGGTGATGATGTTGATGATTATGATGTACCTGCATTTGATCCTCATCCACTAATATTGTCTCACACATTTGTTCTGTTTGAACATCCGTAACGACTTGTTGTTCATCTTCCTCGTCATCTATGAGATGTTGTTCCGACTGTTCCATTAGAGCCTCCTCATCCACCATGGCTATGTGCTCGTCATCGAGTATAGTCGTGGTGGTAGTATTTGCATTGCTCCCTGGGCCACCTATCGTACGATGGGGTACAATGTGTACCAATTGTAAGATTTGCTGGCCATTCGGTTGTTGTATCAGCTGTAGGGTCTGCCCACTTGTCGTCTGTATCAGTTGGGGAGCAAATTGAGGCTGTTGTGGTGGCGCAGGTGACGGATTAATCAATTGTGTTATTTGAGGCTGGCCATTGCTATTTGTGGTTAGGATTTGAGTGGTCGTTATGATCTGACCGTTGGGTAAAACTAATTGTTGTGGCAGGGTGGCGGTATTGTTATGATTATTATGAGTTACTATTGTATTTGTAGTTGTATTGGAGCTCGTTGGAATGGTCATTAGGGGAGGTGAATGGTTAATTAGGGTTTGAGTGGTTTGTAAGCGAGGAGCTGCCTGCAAAGTTATAGTATCGGCTAAGACTTGTTGCGGTAGTATATGATGAGTTGGTTGCTGCGGTTGTAGTGTATGTAATTGTTGTTGATGATGCTGTTGCTGCTGATGTTGTTGAGTAACTATTTGGGGATGTTGTGTTATAATTTGGGTATGCTGTTGCTGTTGTTGCTGTTGTTTTTTAAGCAGGTTTTGCTGTTTCTGTTTGTTTAAGGCCAAGACTTTCTTTTTATTTTGAAAAACTATTTGTTGCTGTTGTTGCTGCTGTTGCTGTAATAATAATTGCTGTTTTTGTTGATGTTGTTTTTCTTCTTGCAAATCCTGTTCTCTTCTCAATTGTTTTTGTAATAACTTTTGTTGCTTCTGCTGTTGTTGTTCCTGCTGCTGTTGCAACAATAATTGCTGTTGCTGTTGTAAAGCAACCAATTTAGCTTGACTCTGCTGTAATTTTAAGCCTTGTGCCTCATCCAATAACAAACGTGTTGTGGTGGTCGTAGTCTGATTGACTGCTGTTGAGTCTTGTATTACCATTGACGATTTCATATATTCTCTGAGTTCCTTGTCACTACGCTCCACTTGCATTTTAAAGGCATGACAACGCGAGACAGCATGGACACACTGGACACAAATTTTATCCGGCCATCCTTTCATCGGCTTTACGCTTACACTGGCACATTCCATTAGCATTTCTGCCACCTTTTCGCTAAATAAGGGTCGCATATCTTTACGTTCACAAATGCATACACGGCATATCTTATCCAATTCCAGTATTTTTTTACGTTCCATTTTTGAATTATTAAAAGAAGGTTCCTAAAGGAGTATGGGGTTTGGTTTTAAAAGCTAAAATTTAAAAGAAAAATTATTTAAAAATGATTCCAATGGTTTGATATAATGGGGGGTTTCGAAAGAAAATGCATTGGGGAAGATGTTGTACAAGACAATATTACATAAATAGGTCTGTAAATATTAAGACTTTTCCAAATTAAAAAAGAAATAGTTGTCAGTAGTAATAGATCTGATTATGTAGAATAAGGATACCAGTACTAGTTTTCCCGTTGGGATTCTGCTTTCCTTATATTTTAACCATATGCTCGCTCTTAAAGCGCAATTTATATTGACGCTAGAAGAGGTCAGCGGAACACCTATCATTTAATCCTCGCATTTCTAAGCCATAAGGACTAGGATATCTACAGTTCATGCATCCTACTACAAAGCAGAATGTATAGCCAAATGTTTAAAGTAGTACGTAAACAATAGTGTAAATTATTAGTCTGTGAGGCATTCATTTAACGGCTAGAATTTCTTATAAATGTAGCAATAATCTACTGACATGTAATCGATACCTCCTCCTTCTCAACATTGTGTCGTAATTTAAATTGCAACATATTAAATATTTTATAACCATAACGTAATGCCATATACATATGTACTACTTGGAAATCCTTTAATTTTTCTCTTTGTATGCGTTTACGAATTACGTATACTTTCGCTAGAGCCATGCGCAATTCACATGTTCGATTTAATACGGTGAGAATGAATGCTGATGGTTTTTCCATTGAAAATATAAAACAAATTGGGATAGGACTTGAACATTTTTGTTTGTTTTTCATGAGTTTTATTGAGAAATTTAATATTCATGAATTCATTCATAAAAGAACAGAAAAATAAATGAATTTTTACGAGTAATTGATGCTTTTTTCTGGTTACTTATGGAAAAGTTTATGGATGTATACGATTTAAGCGTGAAAATTTGTACTGCAGCGTAATCTTTGGACCACAAATTTAAAACTTAAATGCTTTTTTTGTGAAAGGTTAAGGTTAAGACACTTAAAAACAATTTAATTCTATACAAAAACTAAAATATTTCGAATAACAATTTATCCTCATAATATTCTGCTACGGGAGATTGAAAACTGACATACATGTGTATGTAACGATTCTTTAAAATTGAAAATTCTATTTGAACCCCGGGCGCTAAAGTGTATCATATATCAAAACCACTGAAACCCGACTCAACTTTTACATGAAAAACCAACTGAGTTGTTGGATTCAGTGTATTTAAACATGTTAGGCAGGATTGCAATTGCTCCTAAATATTAGTATGAACTTAGTAAGCAGGAAGTGTACCGAGTTGGGGGATGTCGATGTGGTATACAAAACTAGAAATTAAAAAAAAAACCGAATGAAATTGGCACAAATTATATAAATGTCCATTGAATGTGCAATCAGAAAAAGTAAATGCGTAATCCTCATGACCCTATGTAGGCGAGAACACGATAATTTGCCACTTTAATTTCATACTCATAGCAATATACAGAAGCCAATGAACAATCAGTATGCCCACCGAGAAATTCCAAATGTGCAGGAACACTTTTGAGAGAGAGAGAGGCAATCATTTACTTTCTCAAACGATTATGTTTGTTTGTGGTACTTCACTCACTGTGTAATAAAGTGCACAAGCGTGGATCTTTCCCTTTTTTTAAACATTGCTGCAGTCTAGTAGCTAGTATGCTAACCCATGGAATGAGCGTTCGATTCGATCTACGGTCTCCGGTCAGTCACACATTCTTAAAGTCTTAAGGGCTAACTTTTTTCTCGTTTTCAGATAAAGATACTTGTTAACTGTTACGCTACACGGATCATACGGTGTTAGTCGTCACCCGATTATTATTAATTACAACGTAATTTTTAATTGTATTGTTATTATCACATTATGTCAAGAATTTCTTTGTGCTTTGCTTCTATCAAAATTTTCTATGAATTTAAATAATTTTAAAATTTAAATTTTTGGCGGGAATACCAAAACGTTAAGTTTTATTCAACTGCAAACACCCTGTTTGAGAATAAATATAAAAATATATTTCTTTGAATCATGTTGTTGGCAAACAACATTGCACAGCAACAAAAAGAGATGGAAAGAGAATTGAGCAATTTGGAAAGAGACACATACGCCATAGCAACAAATGCAGTAATAGTTTTATCTCATGTAGAATTTAAAGTAAAATAATATTAAAAAAAAAACAACAACAATCAAAAAATAAAACAGATGAAAGATTAAGCACAATATTTGACACAAAAAGAGAAGAAAGAAAAATGAAAACAAAACCAATACAAACGAAATAAATACAAACGATATAAAAAATTCCGGATTTGGTAATGATGATGGGTAAAATAAAATACAAAAAACGAATAAAGAAAGCATTGAGCGAGCAAAAAACCAAAGCATTTTCTTTCGAGTGACACCACAAGATTTGCCTTTTAACTTACCTCAGTTTTACTATAAATTATATAAAATGAAGGCGGTTTATTTATTGTTTTTAAATTCAGTTCTTTGGGGCAAACTAGCACGTTTACAAAACACTATTTAGAATGAAAATTATTTCATATTTGCTGTACCAAATTGTTAAAGATTTGAAGGGATTTTATTGTTTAGGGTTTTTCACTTTGTTTTTATTTTTTTCAAAACAATAACAAACTCATAAACCGTTAGAAGAGTTTGCAAAAAAAATACACACTTTTTTTATAATTTACATGAACGAAATAACTAGATTTTTTCCTTAAAACTTTAAGGAATTTTTGTTGGGTTGAAATGAAATTGTAGTTGAGTGAATAAAAATTTCGCTACAAAATTTTGTTACACACACACGACCTTTTGTCTTCTTCTGACGTCGGTAAATCACAATGGCTGCCAACATGATGAAAACGAAGTTGTTTCGTTTTCGGTAACAAACATAGAAAGGAAAAACGAAATATACTTCAAAAAACTTCCATATAGTTATCACTTTCACTCTAACGCAAATGCAATATGATTTTGAGAAGAGTATAAGAACCTAAACAACAGCTGTTGACAGATTTAGAAGTTGCCAGATTATACTTAATAATTAATAGCAAAAGTATAAAACAATTTACCACTTACCTTTTATTTTAATAATTATTTCGCAAGTAATTGATGTAGAATATAATTCAAAACACGCTTTTGTTTTAATTATTAGAAAACCTTAATAGCGTCTATCGTTTTGTTTTTCTTGTTAAAACACCTACACACACACGCACACATTTACACTTTACAACTTAGATTTTTCTTTTCTTGTTTCACTCTCTGCCTGTTTAGAATTGATTTTTTTGCACAGAATTTAAGAAAACGTTTAACTTTAGAGCGTTAATTTTTATGAAACTTTTATTAAGGAAATGTTTGTCATAATATTTAAAATCTTTTAAATTATTCGAAATTGTTACACTTATAATTTAATTTAGAAGTTTTTGTTTATATTATTTCAGCGTTATACGAACTAAATGTTTACCAAGAACCGTGTAATAAAACTGAGCTCGTTTTTTCATGTTCACTCTCCTCTCAAAGTTCTAGTAAGAGAATTTTTGTTTGTGTTTTATTCGAAATGACAACAAAAAATGTTATTAGGAGTGAAAAAGACAATAATATAAGGAATTCTTATTAGAAATACTAAATATTGCTGGAGTAAGTGAGCTGCCAGATTAGGGTAAATGAATAAATAACCCTATTTAAGCATTTTAAGCGCCAAAAAACTAAAAAAAATATTATTGAAACCTAACAAATGAAGAATTATTTTAATTATACATAAATATTCATTGGATACAAACAAAAAATATAACTTTCAACATTATATACTGTTTTGTTTCTTTACCAAGCTTTATATGCCGGTAAATTTATAATTTTGTCTCTCTTGTTTTTTGCTGCAATTACGCACTACTCCGTAAACGGCCGCTAACAAAACACCAGTAACCACTAGAACAGCTACTATAAACCATGGATAAAATCCTGGATATGGATGTTTACCCTCAGTTGTATTATTTTCTTCCTCATCCCAGGTGTCTTCCAAATCATCTAAAACCAAAGTGTCATTGTCATCCGCACTAAAGGCATCTTCTTCGGCGGTTAAACGTTCAAATTTTTTGCCATTCAATGAATGTATTTTTGCCACAACAATATCATCGTTTTCGGGCACTTCGTATACAGGTTCAGTACTTTCGATGCGCACAAAAGTAACATCGCCATTTTGCATTTCATTACGAAAACGTTTAATACCATAGCCAAAGTATTCATAAATATCAGCCGAGAATTGTTGGCGATGTTCAGCCCATTGACCAATGACATCGACTTTAATTTTTGTCAACGGCTCCATTTTACGGCCAAAATAGGCTTTCTAAATAGATTAAAAATATTACGTGCTTGTGTATGCTAGACTGTTAAGATAGTTTACTCACTCACCTCTTTAACATCCAAGCCGCCTACGCCTCTGTTATCCAATTCCAAAACGGCATTTTTATGTTCAAAAAGTAACGGTAATTTGATCATATCCTCCGTATATACAGTGCTTAAATTCAATTCGATTTTTTCCACATAAGAATAGTCAAGATTACCGAAAATTTGTTTCCTTTCATGGCTGGGATTTTTCAAATCCTTTTTCCCCAATAAAGTCTTATAGCTAACGGTGGCATTAACCCAAGGCATAAAGGTAACATTACGTAATTCATACATCAAAGGCTGTATTTCGACAAGTACATTAATATTCGAATCCAGGCCATACTACAACAGGACATAAAGGACCTTCTAAATAAATAAATTTTTCAAAGTGAATAAAACCCAATGACTTACAAAGTTATCCTCAAATATCATGACCACACAGGTAAACAAATTATCGGATATATTGTTAACCAAATCGGTATGACGAAAATGACACAATTCGGTCTTTTCACGTTGCACATCTGTAGCCTTGCCTACATAATTGTGGCGCTAGAAATAAAATGTTGGTAAACCTTTATAACTCACTGTGTTGCTTGTGAACACACAAACTTACTTCTTTGGGATTCAATTCTGAAGCATAACGCTTTTGCATCTGCTCGTATGGTATCCAAGCCAATAGTGGATTTGTTTTACTATTACAGATCTCGTGGTATTCACTACGTTCGACCAGATCTCCATTGTGCAATTTAAAATAATAGAATATATCCTTGTGTGAACCGCCGTGATCTTTGCACATGGTATTGATGAAGCTGTCCTGAAAGTAAATGAAAAAAGTACGATTAGAGTATTTAAGAGTCTCAAAAAAAAAATCCAAATATTTGTTAGAGAAAGTTAGTTTTCCATTAAGGCTTCTAAAACAAAGCGATATCACAAAATGCTATTTCTGGAGATGTATAATACCGTTAACTATGGTAGATAAGACGCTGTAATTGTAAACCATGTAATACTATCATCCTCATTTACAGAAAAAGAAGACATGCTTTCTACGCTGATCTTGTAAACCTCGCCAAAGCTTTTGGCACGCTTTATCAACAGGTAATATGTCTACATTGGTCCGTAAACCTTTGTCTATATACACTATTTCCTCTTTCCTTACTCTAAAGCCTACTTAAAAACCGTTGCAAGTCTTTTTATGTCGTCAACGTTCAAACTTCTCAATGTCAAGGCTTGTATTTATTTTGTAATATTAATTAAAATTTAATCAAATTGAGACATGTCATCATCATCGTCATCATCATTATCGTCGTCAATACGATCGTACATGTGGTTTTGAAACATTGTATGAGATTGTGTTCATTTGGTTTAATTAAATCATTATTATTATAGGATATCGTATATCATCTGTCTACTCGTACAAAACATGTCTGGTACACGAATTTAATACCATATTTGTTTTTAATTATTTTTTTTAAATTTTGTTTTTGAATTTGAGGTTATTTTTGCTTAACAATAGACAGCCAGTCATGTCTCTATTACCGTAAGAATCAAATTTAGAATTACTCAGAACACTTGGCTACAAGTTGACTTTGAAGCTGGTGATTATGGTAATGATGACATAAAAATTTGGAGTTGAGACAATGCTTATGACAACAATAAGAATTAAGCCTCGCTTTACATTACAAATCTTTACTTTCAGAAATTTAATTGAATTCTTTTTTTTCAATGAGTGATTGAAATTGAAAAGCAAGGTGAAAGCAGTTTCAGACAAGCTCCTATCGAAGATGATGGGCACGCTTCCTATCAAACTTAGACCAGGTAAAACTGATTATAAAGCAATATTCTTACTCAGCTCAGGATTTGTTAGCGGCCTTTGTCCAATTAACAGTGTAACGGAGGTAAGAGAATTGTCTTGGTTTATGTGTATTCGGAAGGAATGTTCTTTGCTCCAGCAAGTTCATCAGCTACTTAACTATTGACTGACATAAAACAGACGGAGTCGAAAAAGTCGCATTATATGCCAACCAGCTTAGACTTGGAGGTGCTGCCAGAGATAATAGAAATGCTAACAGTTGAAGATTCCTTACCGCAGCTGTTAGTTTATCCTGAAACACACTATACATAGTAGTCAGGGTGACGGAGACATATCGGAGAAAATTCCACATTTTAAGGTATTTCGAGGTTGATAGCAGGAAGGTTTTTTGATATACAGATGACATGGTGTTTATGATAACTTGGTAATTCCTGCGGATCACTTGTGAGTGCATGCATTTCGCTCTTATGAGACTTACATGGGGGTTTGGCCAGGATCGTGGGATCAAATCGGCTAAGACGGTGTTGGTTTGCTTCCTCAGGAATTATAGGGTAAAGGATTCTTTACTGCCTAGGCTGCACGGGGTCTAGCTGAGGCTCTCTATAAGGCGAAGTGTGTCTATGACTCTGATCCTCTGCGTTTTGGTTTATACATAGAGCTTTAGTGCATGGTGGGAGAGTTTGGCATGACGAGTGCCTTTACAAGTACTTGTCAGACTTCGATGGAATGATTGTGTAGACTACTTCCGGTTGACAGCGGGAAGGTTTTTTGATATACAGATGACATGGTGTTTATGATAACTTGGTAATTCCTGCGGATCACTTGTGAGTGCATGCATTTCGCTCTTATGAGACTTTCATGGGGGTGTGGCCAGGATCTTGGAATCAATTCGGCTAAGACGGTGTTGGTTTGCTTCCTCAGGAATTATAGAGTGAAGGATTTTTTGCTGCCTAGGCTGAACGGGATCTAACTGGGGCTCTCTAGAAAGTGATCCTCTGTGATCCTATTGGTTTATATGTAGAGCTTTATTGCATGGTGGGAGAGTTTGGCCTTTACAAGTACAAGTCAGACTTCGATGGGAATGGTTGTGTGGACGACTTTCGGTGGTTAATTTCTGCCAACAAGAAATTCTTTGTGGTTATTTGATCGGAAGAGTTAGAGCATCCTAGGATTGTGATGTGAAAAATAACAAGGCAAAGGCAAACAAGCCTTTCTCAAACCAAATTCTTTAAACTGAAATCTTCAATGATTAATACACTAACGTTCTTTAACTTGAAATTACTTATATTTTTGTAGTCTAGTGTTATAATTTTATTTAAAAAAAACTATTTTCTTAACTACCTTCTCATTAACGGTCAATGTTGTGGCTATAATCTCACAATTTTCATTATCTTCGCTGGTCTTTATGTGTTTCTCCAAATCCGATAAAAGCATAGGCTCGGTGCGTATGCAAAATTTTGTATTCTCGTCGTAGCTATGAACACGCCACGATAGGAAAAATAAATTCACAAAAACAACAACTATTATATTTTTTAACATTTTTTTATTGTTATTGTTATTCTAGAATTTAATATGATTTATTAAACGTTATTAAACGCCGAAAACGATTAAATTTCAAATATGTATTGCCGTTTTAACTCTTAAGCGACGTACGTTATGTTCGTTGGAGTAATAACAACTGAATTGATTTATTTTTTTAAAAATAAAATCAAATTGATTTCAAATAATCAAATGCACTAAAATAGAATAGCCAAAGAAAATAAAAAAATTAAAAAAATAAAAAGCAAAACATATAATTAATCGTACGACTTCACGGCGTTAGAGAATGAAAAACGAATTTTTCCTTCATTAATTTGTTTAATTTTGGCCATATTCGAGTGAAACATGTTTTAAGATTTGATTTTCTAAACAAAACCAGCAGCTGCAAAAAAAAGTATATGCACTTGAAAATTTAATTTTTAAGCTTGTAAATACCCTACACCAACTAGACAATATACCAGCACTACTGCTGGAGTAATGTTCCAAGATAAACTATATGCACTTGAAAATTTAATTTTTAAGCTTGTAAATACCCTACACCAACTAGACAATATACCAACATTACTGCTGGAGTAATGTTCCAAGATAAACTATCTAGTATTTGGTCAGAAAAACACACTCTAACCTCGAGCTCCAAGTACAATTTCGAACTCAATTAATTGAATGAACTTTTAACTGAATTTAAGTAGCAAATGACCAATTTTTCTTTAAATGGAAATTTAAAATAAATTTTCCTTCCATATATTGTAGGAGATTAAACAGTCGTTGTAATTGAAAATCCATAGTTTTTCATTCATTATTTTGGAAAACACGTACACATATACAGTGTGATAATAATTATTCATACATCAACGAATTCCATTGAATTCCACAAGATTTCATCAACTGCCGTGAACGTGTGAAATCAGTAGATAATGAGGAATTTTTGGAAGCTAGTATTTATAAAGGTGTATATGCATAGTAGAGATGCTAGAGCACTCCTCTACGATTTACTGTACTGCAATCAATCTATGTACGGCGTCTCTATAATATTTCTTCAAATTCTGTTACCCTGTTAAACTCTAGGATGTATAAAGTTCGGTGTCAGTAAGAATAACTCTCTATCTAGCCCTTGTTACATGCTCACGTATTTTCTATTGCGACGCATTAAGGCTGCACAGGTTCCAAATATGTGCTCCCATGATTCTTTCTTTTCATAACAGAGTCTATATTACAGCTTGAGGCGATCCCTATTCTGTAATAGTGTTCTTTGAGTCTACAGTACCCGGTCAAAATGGCGGTTAATATCCTCAGGCTTTCTGTGAATGGTCTTCTTGAAAAGCATATGCGTTTCTCTTCATCATCACTTATGCCATATCTTCACATTACCATCAATATTCACATGACCTGGGATTCAGTCGAATCTGATCTTATATTCCTTGCCCAAACAGTTTCATAGTATTCACGGGTTTACCTAATGTAGCAAAGTACTCGAAAGGTGGCGTGACAATCAAGTAGTATTGCTTTGCGTTATGCTTTGTTATTCTATACAAGTTGAATTCAGCATAACTTTTGCTAGCATAGGCAAAGGTTCCGTATATCACACTCTGGAACAGAATATTTCCGCTCTTTTGACACTATCTGTACTCGATATATCCGTATACAACTTGTATGAAATATTGTTTGTCACACTAATTAATCTTAATCCAATAGCTTTTCCATTGTTGTTGCATAAATCGTATTCACTATTCATTATTAATAAATAAATGATAAGATAAAATGATTAAAATTTTATTGTCATTTAAATATTTATTACCCCCTTTAACGCCAAATTAATGTTCGGTAAAGCAAAGCCGAATTAAATGCATGCTAAAAAGCATAAAATAGCATCACAAATAATCGGTGGTTCAATGAAGTATTTTTGCTCCGAGTTCAGTATAATTGATACTACAAAGTGTTCTGTGATAATTATCATTAAGAATGAATTGTTATGCGTCGCTATACATAGAAAATTATTTAGTTTTAATTATTATTGCTGCTAATGCACGCTTGAAGTTACTGAGAGCTAAACCTTCGTGGCGAGCGCCGACCAAATGACCCAACAATTATTGTCAAGCTACGTACGTACGTAATTGGTCATTACAACCCTTCAGTCAGGATTACGACCTAGTTTCCCACACCACTTATGTTGTGTGTGTTAATTTTATACATGAGTGGCGGGACCTACAGTTTAAAATCGACTCCGAACGACAGATTTTTGAGAAACTTTTCATGGCAATTTTATTTACTCTCAGAGTTCTTGCTAGAAATCTGCTGAGAGGAAGTCGCCGAAGAAATACTTTTTGTATTTTGTTTTGAAGTCTGGCCTGGGGCTCGAACCCTGGCTTTTTGTCTAATAAGCCAACACACTACCTACTAGACCACGGCGACTATTGCTTTTTTTCCTTTAAGGAATATCTCCTATTATACATAGGTTTCATAAGCTATTTGCTGAAATACAAAATAATTGTGGAAAATTTTTTATTTTTTTAATTTTTATAATTTTTCTTTTATTTGCTTATAAAAAAATGCAAGTAAATTGTTATACAATTTCTTTAGTTTTTAATTTTTCTGTTTGTTTGTTTGTTTTTTTTTTACTTCTTTCATCAAATATTAACTTAAATTACATACAATATAGGTTTTAAGTTTTTCTTTTTTCTATTTGTTTTTGTTGTTGTTTTTTAACATTTTTTTTTTCAGTTTTCTTTTTTAGACAATATACTTTAATATATATAAATTTAATATTCGTTTTTATTTTGTTTTGTTGTATTGTATTAAAAATGTTATAATTTTCTTTTTTATTTATTTAAGAGTTTTTGACTTTAATTTTATTTTTTTACAAAGAAAATTAATTAAAGAAACATACATGATTTGCAAAAGTTATTAACAAATTTAAAGAAAAATTAACAATAAACTTGCAAATACAAATAAATCGAAAAAATCGTTTTTTTTTCTTCTTCTTTACTTTTGTACACATTTTTTTAATTATTCTTTGATTTAATATAAGAAAAAAAATTATAATTATTATTATTAAATTAAATAATGCAACAAAAAGAGAGAAGTGTAAAAAAATTATTTAAAGTATTTAAAATTTAATATAATTTTATATATAAACAAGACTTACATACTAGAATGTTATTTTTTGTTTTTGTTTTTGTAGAGGAAAAAATAAAATTGTATATAAAATAATATGAAGAATATAAATGATTTCTTTGATTGGGAAGAGAGAAAAAACAACAAAAGAACAATTATTTTTTAACTTAAGAGAAAAAAAAAGAGAGAAGAGGGTGAGAGAAAGATGGAAACGTTTGTAAAAATTTCTTTGACACTTAGCAAGAAAAGCCAATTATGGGTCCTAATTTCTTTTGTTTCGTTTATAACACCTGACGTGAGAGGTTTTGAGGACAGACGTTGAAATTCAAATGGAGTAAATAATGGTGGTAGTGGTGACGAAGCTGGAATAGTTTATAAAGCTTAGCAGAGAGCTCTAATCGAATATTTGAAAGCCATCTGCCATAGCATCTTCGATTTCAATATCAATCCAACCAGCATCATCGTCGTCATTGTCATCATCATCATCGTCGTCGTCATCATCGTCGTCGTCATCATCATCGTCGTCGTCATCATCATCATCGTCGTCATCATCAAAGTCATCGTCGAGGCGTCGTCTGGCATTACGCATTTGATCGTCAGGTCGTATGCCAAATACTAGAATAGAAGAAAACACACAAAAATCATTTAAACACACACACCCATAGATGAACAAGAAAAAGAAGTCTCTTTTACCATTTCCTGAAGCATCACTACCTGAGTCCTCGTCGGACTCACACTCCTCTTCATCTTCCTACAAGCAGAGACAATAAATTTACTGCTATATCATCCAAATCAAATAAATCATCAATGAGATCATTGTTAACATGGGCCTGTGCTGCGCCTGCGCCACCATTGCCATTGCCGTTACCAACACCTACACCATCACCTTCACCGCCGCCGCCACCACCACCGCCGTCGCCAGCACCCACAATAGGGTCTGGTTCTAATGCTGCTAACAGATCAGCGACACGATTGTTATTGTTGTTATTGCTATTGTTAATGGGACGGTTTTGCTGATGATGATGGTGATGATGATGCGGATTACGTGGTTGTGGTTGAGGTTGTATTTGTAAATGACGTTGTCTTTGGCCCACTAAATGTGGTGGTACTATTTCGACATTATTGCCATGCCATCTAATGGCAAATTGATTAGCATTTCGTAGTTCTAAACCATTCGGACCACCACCGTCTCCGACACCGCCACCGCCCCCGCCACCAATTCTGATGCCAACATCGTTGATGCCGCCAGCAGCCCTGGGGCGCGGCGCAGCATGACCACCGACGCCGCCATTGCCACTGGCAGCCGTCGTTGCGAAAAGACTGACACTTACGCCACCTTCTCGACCAGTTGTTCTACCCATGCCACCATCACTTGCCAACGGATTCTCATACAATCGCGACAAGTTTAGCGGCAGCTGGTTAGAACTACTGTTGTTAACAAGATTTTCATTATTCATATCACACACCTCTTCATCTTGTTCCGTTTTCTTCATGCCTACACAATAGATTTTCACAAATGTTTCCGATTTTGCCTCATTCGATGGCTGGTCCTCTACCAAAGCGATCAGACTGCCATTACCATTTATACTCAAATCGAAAAGACTTCGTTTAACGTCGATCGTAGATATTGAAGAATAGTCATAAGCATCCAACACCTTAAAGCTGGTATCATAATTGGTTGTATCATCAAAATCATTACGATATTCCATTTCCAAGCGAATGCCATAGATCGTATGCATTGGGGAGAATTTTAAAAGGCACTGATCCAGAACTGGTACGGTCTGCAGTAAATGGAATGTGCGTAAATCCCATACTTCGGTATTTGAAATAATCTAGAAAAACAAAAAAAAAAAGACAAAAAAAGAAAAGCAGCAGAGAAGGAAGTAAATTTAAGGAATAGATCTCGCTCACTCTCCCTCTATCCACTTACCTCTAAGCCATTTGGATGGAAGACACCTGATAAGGATTGATTTAGTTTATCAAATTTATGAATTTCTTTGCCAGATCTAACATCCCAAAGGACACCATCTGAAAGAATATGAAGAGTTTGTAAGTAAACGAAATACACAAACAGAAACTGGTCTACAAAGCATGTGGAATTAAAGTCGCTTCTTATAATTTCTCAAATACTTTAGATATGTAACCAATAGGAAGGTGACATATACAAACCTGATAATACTAATTCATCGGTGGGACAGAATGTTGCTCGATTCTTAGTGTACTGATTGCCGAGTGTAGGCGTAAATGTTGAAATCAATTGGCCCTTGGCAATGTCGTAAATGGTGCAACACTGAAACAAACATAAAAAAAAACAAATCATTAATCGAATGTTAGGGATGGAAAGATAAAAACTCACATCATTTTGTGTGCCTATAATTTTATCTTGTGATAATTTACTAAATTCACAATAGAATTCATCATTGAATTGTATTTTCGAAACAAAGTCCATATCCCTTATTGACCACAATACACTTAAAGGTGAACGCCAAGATGCCGAAGTTAAAACTAAATCACCGGTACGATTTGCTTGTATCGAATCGATTATATAACTGTGACAACGTGATGAGAACTCCTCAGTGCCATGATTTATATTGAATGCTTTAGCCTCACCCTGATGGGTGCCCACCAATAGCAAATCGGAACTTTGTACAATATGACAAGAGGAGAAATTTATTTCGCTACTATCTGTAGAACGTATGGTTCGCCAGGGTGCAAAATACGAGTGTACAAAACGGCGATTCAATTTACGGGTATTATAGCCCGCCTGGGCTCTAAAATATCGGGCTGTTACATTAAGATTATCGCCCAGTACACGATTGGGCTTGGGATCGGGACATTTGTGAGGCGTAAGTAAATCGAACTGTGGACATGTAGTCATGGGGTTATTGCACAGTGCATGCTGATTTGTTAGGTATTCGGTAACAATGGTACCCAATGATATTGTAGTCGAAATAGGTGGTGAACCTACTTCCATTAGGCTATTGGGATCCACTACAGATATTTGTTTTTGCAACGATCGTTGTTGGCTATTATTGTTTAAGGGCGCAGATGAATTGACACTGGCACCAGCATTTAGTGCTGTCGTGCTGGGGGTAGCACTCTTTTCCGTTTTCTTTACCAATTTAATAGGCGTTACGGCATTTGCGTTAGCCTGCTCCTCCGTAAAGTTCCCGTTTTGTAATTCATTATTACCAGTTGTACTTGGGCCAGCAGCGCTATTCATAGCTTGATTAACATCCTGCATACGATTGCGCAAACGATTACGTGCTATGGAACTTGTGGGCAAAACTTTATAATCAAATGGTGATTGATGAAAACTTTTCGTTGTTGTCAAGGGCAACTGCAAACCCGCTTCCTTTTGCAGCATTTGAGCCGTTTGAGCAAGACCTTTTGATTCCAAATGATCGTAAATCAATTGATACAATTGCTGTTCATTGTATTGTATTTTCGTTTGTGCTATAATATTTGCCTTGTGTATATTGGCCAATGTGGGATCCAGTTGATGGCTTAAGGGTTTTGTTTTACCCGATACCTGTTCCAACAATTCCAGAGCATATTTCTGGAATATAACATGTTCGGAACGTTTTTCTTGCAGTATAGGATCACGCATTAATGTCTGTATTTGACCACTCGCAAAGAGTGGCAGTTTACCCACTATTTGCTTGACACGTTCTGAACGTGCTAGACCGGCTAAAGCACGACAGGCCATGCCACGTATGCAATCGGCATCGGTAATAGGAGTTTTTATTTGCATAAGTGAAAGTAAGACAATAATGCCATTATTAGAGCACACCGACTCCCAAACTTTTTCCACAAGCTCTTCGCTGTATTTGTTATTGTGTTTATTTTTCTTGGAAGATCCAAAACATTTCATAATTGTATTCGGTTCTTTCTAAAAGAAGAAGAAAAAAATTGTTTCTTTAGTCCTTAAATATTGCATATTTATTACCGATAAACTTACTCTGGCAATGGGTGAGCACACACAATTACACAAGACCGCCAAAGCGGATTTTTGTACATCAGCGTCTGGTACGATATCACCTGCTGCCGCACCCAATATGGAGTAGATGCCCGATGTAGTGGCATGATCGGGTAGTTCTAATAGATCACAATATGCCAAATAGACTCGAGGTATAACACAGCAAATTGATAAAACATCCAGGGCCGTACGTACTGTTTCCGAACGACCACCATTATTCCAGTCATAAGAGAAGGCAATTATTTTCAGCAATAACGTAATGCCACCAAGTTTTAACAGTTGATCGACGGGTGCCCAATGTGCCCTTACCGATGTATTCTCTTGCAGAGTTCGTATCTGCTCGTTTATTTGTTCCGGTGTTGATTTGGTTGCTTTCGTAATGTTGCGATTAAATTCACTCGAGACAGGATATTGTTGACACATAAAATTGTTGTATTTATAGAACAAATGCGATTCCATATAGCGTTTAAGAGCAACACAAACATGACGTACCATTTGCCTAGAGGCACATTCGACATCTTCATTAAGTTCGTTGTTGTCGTCATCGTCAGTATTGGATGGATTTAAAATTTTCAAAACGGAAATCTTTAATAATTTAAGAAAAAAGCAAAATGTAGAGTACAAAGAGTATAACAGTGAAAACTCACGTTACTTACCACATTATAAAGTTTCCTTAAACCATCTTGAGCATCAAATTCATCGAGCATAACTTTAAATTGAAAACTTAAGCCAAAAAACATAGTGGCATGACATTTGCCGGAATCATACGAGTGACCCAATATCCATAAAGCATACTTAACCAATTCAGTGATTATAGACTTAGGCATGGTACATATACGTTCCATGGCATCTTCTGAGTAGGCCAAATAATATAAAGTTATCGAGACGCCGGTAGCAGCTATACTAGGACGAGGAACTTTCAAAATACGCTCCAAACCACCATGTGATATAAATTCCAGGGCAAATTTTTTATGACATAAAAGTGATGCTAAATATTTCAGAGCTTCAAAGGCTAGGCAAGTATCACGTCTATCCAAATTCTCTATGTAGCCAAATATCAATTGCATGGCATTGTGTTCAAAAACTAAACCCAAAAACTCCTGATATTCACCCATAGTGGTGAGATAGCGTAATATAAGCATTTGACTAGTCTCAGCTGAGGGCGGATGTATGGGTATGTACATTTTCTTGTAATAACGGCCAGCACTGCCAGTGGGAATCGCATCACGACTATTTTCCAATAGAGGCGATAAATGGGCAGAGTTTGCAAAAATATCCAAAATATCATCTAGACGTTGTGGCGATTGAGGAGCCGAACCAGCCATCCATGTGGGCAATACACGTTCCACATTCGTGCCGCCCGTTGAGCTGTCTATGGAATTATTAGCAGAAACTGCAGATTCAGCGGAAAAGCCAGGTTGTAAAACAGCTACAAAAAATATAGAAGAAACATCATTTTAAATTATTTGTTTAATTATTTAGCAAAATAACTTACTTTTGTGTATGGCCTGTAACATATGCAAACGTTTTATCATTTTCGGCACTAATCTAGTGTTCATATCACGAAATGTTATGGCTATATCTGTGACTTCCATAGCAGCTGCCAATAAGCCGGTGGCATAACTCTGTAAAGGTTCTATGCTGTCTTCGGCCCAGCTGTAAATACGATTTATAAGATTATCAAATTCCACCTGAAAAACGGCAGTCGTCTCTAGGCCAGGCATAATAACCAAAATTAAACGTAAAGCCAAAATATTTAATTCATAAGAACTCTTCTGTAAGTTTTGGCGTGTGAAGTAATTATCACGTAAATAATCATTAACTAACTGCAAAAATTAAAAGAAATTTTAAAGTTTTGGTTAGTATTTTAAGATAATTAAACTTTTACTTGCCTTTTTCATAAAGTGATCTTTGCGAAATAGTTGTTTAAGTAGGAAACCAAATTGACAGCTTGGATCTGTGCGATATGGATGACGTTCATCAAATGGATCGGGATCTTTACGCATATAGATTTCCTTTTCTCTTTCAAATATTTCAGCCAGTCTGTATGTAATAGAGATTTGGAATAAATTATAAAAATGAAATCTTAAATTCCCTTTGGAATATAAAGCCGTTCTTTCCTATGAAAAACTACATTGCCGAGATTTTTGACCCTATCAAGTGAACAAATAAATAACATTTTCCATACAGAAACTTCTTACGTCACCTGTTGTGTTGTGCATCACTCGCAGTTATATAAATCGATGTATGGATTCATAATGCTGATGTCAAAAAGTCGTGCTACAACGCTCTACAAGCCAATCCCTGTCAGTGTGGGATCGAAGCCTTAATAATAGCACCATCTCGCTTTTAACTTTCCTTTTTCTAATCAAAACTGGTAGAAGGTCATAAAAAAAACTGTACATTCGGCATTGTTTTCCTACATACACTTGCGTTTGACAGTCGAGATGATTGCTGGTCTAACAAGGAAGTTTGGAAAATTATGAATCTTCAGGTAATGATTGAAAACTGCCATCGCATAACATCTCTCCTAATGCCTTAAGATGTAATGACAGGAGAGTAATGCCTAGTCTAGATTTAGACAGCTCAAAATGTTTATGATGAGATTGAGCTCTACTGCTTGGGACTGACTGAAGTAGGAAAAAATCATTCCCGTGGTTCTTAACCAATACAATTTGATTATAGTTAGTCAAGTGAAATTACTGTGCATTAGAGAACCACAAAATTTTTAATTGTTAAGGTGTATTTAGTGGTATTATGCATCAGTATTATTTAAAATCGAGTTCATGAATTAAAAAAAAACTTCTTTTAATAAAAAAACAGAAAAACTCTCAATAATTACAAAATTCTAAAAAAAATATAAATTTCAACTCCTTCTCCCCCACTACTATGACAGAAATAAACGGTTTATTATTTACACCCTTAGTTGTTATTATTTTAACATCTAAAGCGAAGCAGAAAAAAAATTTTACCTTTTTAGTATGGGTACAGGATCAAAACCCGACGTCGTATGTTTAGATTCCCAAAATTGTAAAACTTGGGACATGTCCTTTTCTTCCAGATTGGGTTCAGATTCCTCGAAACCGTAAAATGGGTCAGCAGCAGCGGGCACATTATCATCATCTTCAGCATCTGAATTATGATTTTCATTTTCTGCAGCCGCTTCATCTGCTGCAGCGGCATCGTCATTGGCTTCACCATTAGCAGCTTGATTTTCATTATCTGCTTGCGGCTGCTGTTGTTGTTGTTGTTCATCAACTTCCATGTTTACATCTTCCTCCTGTTGCTCTTGTTCATTTTCATTATTTAGTTGTTGCTGTTGCTGCTCCCCCTGCTGTTGCTGTTGTACTTCGGGTAGTTGCTCATTGTTATCATTTTGTTGCTGTTGTTGTACTGACGAATCTTCTATATTATTTGTCATTGTTTTTGCTTTTAACACTCTTACTGCAGTTGCTGTTATTTTATTGTTGTTGTTTTTTTTTATTTCTTTATTACTAAACACTTTTTTTGTATTTTTTTTAAATTCCTCTTTAATAATTCGTTTCTAACCTAAAACACTAAAGCAAAGTAAGAAAAATTTCCACCTTCCTCTTTCTTTTGTTTTTTTATTTCTTGTTGGATTTTTTTTTTTTTACTTTTTAAATTTCAACAATTTAAGAAATTCACCCAAAAACCACTTCTTACGTTGTTTTCTTTTTTTTTCTTCTTTGAAAAATATATTTTAAGATATCTTTTTCTTTAGTTAGGGGAAGTTTTTTACTCTTCTTTTTCTGGCTTCCAGAGTAGACACGTTTTTTATTGTGAAATTTTTTCTTATTTTCCACTAGTTTCCACACTTCTCGATGCAATTTTTTCTTATTGAGTTTTTGGCAAATTGTTATTACTCTTTTTATGTTACAACACTTTGCTTAAACCAATAAATCTATGATAATGCATTAGTTGCACTATTTAATATAATTTGAGAATTTAATTGTACAATTTTTTCCTTTTCTGACTTTCTTCAAGTATCACTTTCGTTTGTCTACGACCAAACGCACGCGCTTCTTTTTTGCATTAAATTCCGCTATCGAAGAAGTGTTTTCTAAAACTGTCAACAATTTTTATTCCGTTGTTTTGGCTTTGACATCACTACGCTATCTGGTTGTGAAAAGGCTGCGTGTAGTGTTGGTAAATTTTTAATGTTGCCAGATTATATTCAAGTTTTATCCCTGATTTAAGAAATTTTCGACCCAAATTTCATCAATATCTTATTGCTACACCATCTTCTGTAGTTCAAATTTCAATTTGTTGTGGGCTTTTTCATCTCAATTACTCCGCAAATCGATGTAAATTGTACTTGCGTAGAACTTCAATTTTGTACAGTACTTAAAAGTAATTCACTATAATTTCTAAAACTAAGCCCAAAAATTCATCCCATAAAAACTCACCACATTCTAAGCACGGAGAAAGAATGTGCTAATAATTATAAAATTCATCAAAAGTTAGTTAACAAATTTACTAATTGTTATTTCTTTCTTTGATTAACCTAATCATCTCAACGTTTCACCTTAAGGCAATTTATTTCACTTTATCACACTTAGTAGTTGTTTTTTATTATTATTCCTGTAAAAAGATCAACGTATTTCAACTTTAAACTGTTCCACACATGCATCGGCTATACGTTTATGAAAATCATTGACTTCGGCTTGCGTTAAAGTACGTTCCATATGGCGATACACAATGCGGAAACAAACGCTGGTTAGACCCTTTTTTGGATGCTTGAATTTGTCCACTAAACTGATCTAAAATTTAAAAAAGATTTCACAACTTTTTATGTACAAAAATTTCCATTTATTAGACAAACCTGTTCCACGACATCTCCCGCAACTGATCTAACCAAATCATAGAAATCGTTCGGCACAAATCCCGCTTCTACATCCACACCTTGTGGCAGCCAAAACGACAAATCATTTTTACATTGCGGATATTGTGATACAGGCTTGTATTTTGCTAACTTTTGTAAATCCTTTTCACTGAATTGCGAAAGGAAACCAGAATCGTTAGACCAAAACAAACGAATATCTGGTATATCGAATAAAACCATAGCCAAACGCTCCAGACCCAAACCGAAGGCATAGCCAATAGAATTCTGGGCTCCAGATTGTTGTAAAATTTCATGTCTCATTATGCCACAACCCAAAACTTCCAGCCAATTATCTTTGTAATAAATTTCCAGTTCCCAGGAGGGTTGGGTAAAAGGAAAATACGTGTCGACCCAACGATATTTTATTTTTGAGCCAAATAAATCTTGCGCTAAACCCAATAGTACCGTTTTTAATTCATGCTCCATAAGTTTAACAGCCTCCAAGCTGTGACAGGGCTGTTTAGACTGATCAATGCATTTTGAGGAGGAGTGTATAATTTGAGCTTTATTGCCTTTACTTGCACGCCAATCTTCTTCAAATATTTCCAAACCAGGATTACGTACGAAAAGTTTGTCTTTGGTAACCAATCGCACAGCATCTATTTGATGGAAAACAGGGTAATGTGTGCTATCAATTTCATCTCTTCGATAAACTTCACCCACTACCAGAAAATTATCCAAACCCGAAGAGATTAAATCAACTTGGTGGGCAGTGGTATGAGCTCTTAGCAAATGGTGGCTATTGATATAATAGCAATCTGATTTATTGCGACTTACATGATCCTGGGGTATAAGCAAATTGTCAAAATTCTGTTGCACTGTCACTACAGGATTCAGTTTGTCGTATACGGAAAATAAAGGGTTTCCACGTGAGGTTTTATAGGCTTGATAGAAATAATTAACTATGCGCTGCCTTATAATGGACAGAGGATGATCCTTTTGTAAGTGCTTATTTAAACCCATATATGATAAGATTTTTGGCGTTACATTGGTCCAATTGTCAACGGCATAGGATTGACCACTGATTTCCAATTGAGCTGTTTGTGGGTTTGCGGCACTTGTCGCCCTTAGCTTACTTGTAATTGAGAAGTGTTTGCAAGCAACTGGTCGAAAAACCGATGTGTTAATATTTATTAATTTATTCGGGTTTACATTTTTCGTTTGCGTTAGAATTCTTAAAGTAATTAACATTTTGTTTGGATTTTTTTAACTTTTTAGATTATGTTACGCCAATTCAGTTGTTATTAAAATGAAACTGTTATAATGTCGTTGGAACAGCTGATTAGTGTTGTTATGACAAACAATCAAATTAGACAGCACTTTTTATTGAGATGCCAGATGGCGAGAAGTACTCGGTTTTTTCATGCATGCATTCAAACTGGAATAAAAATAAATGTTTTGTTTAATTGTTTATTTAATATATTATATTAACTCTTTGGTAAGTTTTAAAATAGATATTTTATTACAACAAAATATTGGACATTCATTGCACTCTCTTTCACTTCACTTCTTTTCCTATATATTCTTTTGAATATATCTTTAACGAACCCAAAATAACAAATTCGTGTCAATTTGCAGTTTGCGTGGCAACTCTTAATGAAAGATATATATAAGCTGTTAATTATGAAATCATTGACAGCTGCTACATTTTTTGTTATGATTTTTGTCAAGAGCGCCGGTAGATTAGAAGAATTTTTTTTGTAGTACCGTAAGAAACTTTTAACCATATTTCGTTAAAATATATTGTATAAAACAAGGCAACATAATTTAAAAGGAATTTGGCCAAACAATGTAAGTACTGAAGTTAAATTTTTAATTATTAAATGGAGTTTCTGTGCATTTTTTTCGTGCATTTCCGTAAATAACATTGACATTAAATCAGATAAACAAACATGGAAAGGAAGAATTGTTGATAATTTTAGTAGAAAATTAAAACAAAAATTAAGTAATAGCTTATTTGTTAATAGCAAATGATATCATGTGCATTTAGTCAGTCAGCAACTCATTGAGAATTGAGAGAAGGCAGTTGTTTTTTATATTTCCGGCAGCTGGGTGTTACAGTGGGCAACTTTTGGGTTGCCATGGAGGTTTCGTAGGAAACCAGAAATATTTTGTTTTGTTTGGATTCGAGTAGTCACATAGTAGTAGCCTTTATTTACTTAATTTTAGGTGTTTCTTTTTTCTAAAGAGTTTTAAGTTTCGTTCAACTAAATGCTGACTAAGAAATATTTCCGCAAACAACACCCAAACTCTTTTAAATAAAGTTAAACTAAAATATGATGAAGTCATTAAAAATTTAATTAGAAAAAGTCTACCTGGCACAATTACAAAAATTGTGAAAGCATTATTGAATCTTATATAGGTTACAGGGAGGGATATGGTTGGCTTTTTTTATTTTCCAAATCTAAGAGGCTTAAAAAGAATAAATTATACTGCTGCTTAAGCGAATTTGTTGGTTAAACTTATATTTATTTATATATATAAGGTTTTTAATTACTTTAACAAAACGCTGACTAACAAATTATTACCGCAAAATTGCATTCCAATGGTTTTAGTAAAGTTATAAACATACATATTGGCTTGCAACTTATTACGTATGATTGCACAAGTAAAGTTTTTAAAAACTAAGAATGATATTAAAACAATTTTCCTCTATAATTTGGATCACAAGGCGCCTAATAAACTTAGCTTCTTGTCATAAAGACCAAAACACCATATTTTTGAGAAAAAAATCCCCAAGTCTTGTTTAAGTTTAGTTTTCAAATCTATTTTGTAGCATTTAGTGGAACTGGAGAATAAGAAAAATATAGATTGAACTATTTTTAATGGATCCTTAAGTGTAATTTCTTATTACATTCTTATTACGCTTTAGAAATATAACGATTTTTACTATTAAAACCCATTGATTCTTGAAAAGACTGCTATTGTAAAATAAAAACTATTCTTTCATAAGCTTTTCGTTAAACATCCACACTCGTTCATAAAACAAATACTCACAAGACAACAAAATCATCGTCAAAAATTTTAAAGAGCTTTCGAAAGTAATTCCGATCTTATCCTCCACTTCTCTTTGTTTAAATTTTGAACATTTTTGTATTTTTTTTCTGTATCGTTGCAGCTATTTAATCCTCGCTTTGGTTTGTGAAGTGAGGAACACAGGAGGAAGTTGTTATGGCAGAAAAAGTCACTAAGTTGGCTTTTGCCAGCCGGGTCATAGTAGTCGTTGTACAATTACTGACCAATACCGTTATACCCGATCACAAGAACAATGTATTTCGGTCGCCCATAGATGCTACACAAAAACGTTCATGGTTGGACAAATCCGTGGACTTTACCTTTGGAGGCTTACGACACTGGGATGGTGAATATTTTTTACATATCGCCGAACATGGTTATTCCTATGAAAACACTTTGGCATTTTATCCGCTCTATCCGGTTATGGTGAATACAATAGCCAAAATGTTACATTCTCTCCTAGAAGATTATCTGACTATGAGATCTTGCTGCCTGCTGGTAGCAGTGCTATTAAATATGATATTATTTTGTAAAGCCGCTAACATACTGTACCTATTGACACAACGTATTTTCAATGATTTAAACAAAAGCTGGAATGCTGCTCTGCTCTTCTGCTTTAATCCTGCTTCGATATTCTTTTCGGCCGCCTACTCCGAGACGCTATTCTCTTTAATCTCTTTCTATATCATGTTGGAGTGTTGCATGGAAATACGTTTTGTACGCACAACATTAGCCTTGGCCTTAAATATAGTGGCTCGATCGAATGGTTTGGTTAATTTTGGTTTTCCTGTGTACTTTTTATTGCGCAAATGCATGCTGAAACAAACGAATTTATTGGCCACCTGTTTTAAATTACTCACTTGCTTATTGATAGCTTTAATACCCTGGACGTTTTTCAATTTCTTTGCCTTTAGGCAGTATTGCTATACGGAAAATCATGTAAATCATACCGAGGCGGTGTTGGCATATGCGCGTGATAAACAATTTATTTTGGCGGGCCAACGTTTCGAACAACAATCGCCCTGGTGTGATAATACTTTGCCTTTTCCCTATTCTTATATACAGGCTCACTACTGGCAGGTGGGTTTCTTAAAATACTATGAATTCAAACAATTGCCCAATTTTCTATTGGCATTGCCTATAATTGGTTTTCTTTTTTGGCACTGTTTCATTTATTTGCGACACTTTATAGTAAAGTTTTTAACAAAATATCCTTTAACCCATCTAATCAAAGAATATAAAACTCTGCCCTTTGTTATACACTCTTCATTCTTGACCTTATTTTGTATATTTTTTGTGCATATACAAATCTCCACTAGACTATTATGCTCGGCTACACCGACATTGTATTGGTTTGCGGCCGATCATATGCCCAAATCGTTAGATAAATTGAAATTAAAATCCAAGGCTGGCATGATATTTGTTTGGTTCAGCTCGTATATCATAGTGGGTGCCACTATGTTTAGCAATAATCTACCTTGGACTTGAACACAAGCAATACAGAGAGAGAAAAGATAACTTAATACTTACATTGTATTACTTAAAGAAAATAAAAAAGACAAATGTTTAGGTTTTTTCTATTTTTTTTATATTTATTTATAGAAAAACTAAACAAACACACCAGCTGGTTTAAAAAATTTTATTTCCAAATAAAATGTTAAATTTTGCGTAGTTTATAGAATTATTGAAAAAAAGAGCAAAAAAAAAAAGAATCCAAACAACACAAAGACTGTTAATTGTTAATTTTGTTTTTATACTGAAAATCCTCCCTTGTAAAAGAAAATCTCCTCCAAATACAAAAAGAAAAAGAGAGTTTTGATTGTTTAAAGCATAATTGGCGTAATTTTGTAGTCAATTTAACTTTGTTTTCAAAAGTATTTGAAATAAATTCCTTGTCACCTTTATTTCGTATCGCCCTCCTTTAGTTGTGTAATAGTAAATTTAAATTTATTTTTAAAATCTTATTTACATATTTGGTTTAATAAAAATAACCGAAAATTGAAATTTAAATAATTTTGCTTGTATGTATGTATGGAAATGTCTGTTAATTTTATTCAAATTGTAACATAAACACACACAATTTTCTTAAATTTTTTTGTGTTTTTTTATTTTGCAATATAAAAATTATCTTTAAATGTATACGAAGAATTTGTCGTAATAAAAGAAAAACAATGATTGTTAATCAAATACAACAATATATTTTGATTGTAATATATTTACAGCAAAAAAAAATATATTCTAGCAAAAACAATACAAGTAAAATAAAACGGATTGTAATAAAACGTAGCCAATTAGTTAAATTAAGAGATTTGAAAATATTACATACCCCCGTACATTGATCATGTACGCCATTTTACTATTACTTGTGTTTATATTTGTGTTCATTAGCTTTTTAAATATGGATTTTAACGAATTAATGGAAAATAAGTTTTGAAGAGAATTCTAATTTAAATAAAATATTCAACAATCAAATGTTATAGTGATTTACAACTAATTTTAATTCTTACCTCTTGAGATAAATTAGTTTAGCATTTAAGTTAAATAAAGTTGTCGAGCTGAAAATAATCGATGCATCGGTGCTTACGTAGAATTATGCAAATATTCTGGTCAAATGTTATAAGCAATGTTAAACTTTGGGATGCGTTCAAATAAGTATCGGTCCATATAGAAATCCTGCGCCGTAAGTGAGGAATGATCGGATAGACGTTGCCGAAGCCCCATGAATAATTACAAGAACAGCACTGGACTGGAATCCCCAAGGTAGTCGTAGGCTTGGGAGACCAGCCAACACGTGGAGACGACAAATCGAATCAGAAACGAGAAGAACGGCTGACTTCCAAAATGTTAGTTGCTTTATGTTTCAACAATGTATAGTGTTTCATAAAGCCGCTATACAAAATGTTTACAATGTATACTATTTCAAAACGTCGTCAATGTGTATTTTTAACGCAGTCAAAAAGCAATCAGGCATCGGATTTATAATGGGTGATTTTATAGGAGCTATAGGAAAATTTTTCAAAAAAAAACATAAAATTCAGAAAAATTCATGAAAACTTTATTTGAATCGATAGTACGGTCCATATAATTTAATGTTTGAAGATTATTTCATGCAAATGTTGACCGCGACTGCGCCTCAAATGGTCCATCCGCTTAGTCCAATTTTGGCATACTCTTTCCAACATTTCGGCCGGTATCTCACGAATAAATGCTTCAATGTTGTCTTCCAATGCGTCAATTGAAGCGGGCTTGTCTGTATAGACATGAGCTTTAACATAGCCCCACAAAAAATAGTCTAAAGGCGTTAAATCGCACGATATAGGCGGATAATTGACCGGTCCCGAACGTGAAATAAAATGTTCACCGAACTCGCCTCTCAATAAGTCCATTGTTACGCGTGCTGTGTGGCATGTGTTGAAACCACATGTCATGCAAGTCAAGCTCTTGCATTTTGGGCAAAAAAAAGTTGGACAACATTGAAGCATTTATTCGTGAGATACCGGCCGAAATGTTGGAAAGAGTATGCCGAAATTGAACAAAGCGGATGGACCATTTGAGGCGCAGACGCGGTCAACATTTGCATGAAATAATCGTCAAACATTAAATTATATGGACCGTACTATCGATTCAAATAAAGTTTTCATGCATTTTTCTGCATTTTATGTGTTTTTTTTGAAAAAATTTCCTATAGCTCTTAAAAAATCACCCGTTAGTTGATGCATTGTTTGGTAACTTTGCATATCTACATTATTTATGTACCGTAGTAGAACTGCATACAAACTTTGCATTTTGAAAGTCAGCCAACAGGTTCATGGATATAATTTCATCCATTTCAAACTGAGCATCCTTTTCATATGCTCATAAACGACTACATCAGCAGGCGTTATTTGATTCGGTCAACGAATAAGATTATAATAGGAACCTATACAGCCATCCATCTGACAACCAGGCAGATAAGGTTTACTCCGGCTCAACTGAGCTCAGGTTGGTGCTCAATTCCTAACATAAGAGGACAACTCCTGGAATTTAGAATCGTAATTCAATTCGTAATTGAAGTTGTCGTAGTCTAGCAGATAGTGTGTTCGCTTATTAGACGAAAGGCCAAGGTTCAAACCCCAGGTCAGACTTCAAAACGAAATATGAAAAAAAAAATATTTTTTCTGCGACTTCCTCTCAGCAGATTTCTGGCAAAAACTCTGAGAGTAAATAAAATTGCCATGAAAAGTTTCTCAAAAATCTGTCGTTCGGAATCGACTCTAAACTGTAAGTCAAGCCACTCTTGTATAAAATTAACACACACAACATGAGTGGTGTGAGAAGCTAGGCCGTAATCCTGACTGAAGGGTTGTAATGGCCAACTATATATGTAATTCAACCTGCCAACAAATCTCTCACGAAACGAAAAACTATTATGGACGGCAACTGAACCTCAGTTGCATTGCCACCAATGTTTAGAAATTTGACATACAAAAAAAAAATTTTTTTTTAGCAATTACAAATTTTTAGTTGCCTGCAGGCAAAGCAACTGAAGCTTGGTTGTTGCTGTATCCGCTCTGTTGCTGTCTCCAGAAGTATCTCTCTTTGGAAAAATTTTGGGTTGAAACAGCTTTCGCTGGGTTGACAATTCTTGGCCGATGAGTGATTGGGTCGTTCCGGATCGTAGATCCGATTGTTGTGGGAACGACTAAAGCTTAGTTGCTGATTGTGATTCTTTAGGAGAACGCCAGCCATATATACAGTAGAAGCTCACAAATTAGAACCTCCAGTAATTAGAAATTCCAGAAATTAGAATCAGTGCTTGCAATACATTATACGCTCTAAACTTCGAATTTAAAATTTTAATTTCTGAGCGTTTTTTTTGCTATTTTAACACAAGAAATCCCCAAATTCTTTTTATTCTGTAAAACTAAAAAGGGGAATCACCAAATTATATACGTTTTTCCGTATTTGATGTTTTTTTTGTCGCATTTATGTATTTTGTGGCTATTTTATTTGTGAAATTTGATACGACTGTATTAAAAAAAAACGTCCAGAAATTAGAATTGCCTCAAAAACAAAGCGGTTCTAATTTGTGAGCGACTACTGTACTTCAATAGTTTATTTGGGTGGTTTGTGCGCATCATTCTTATCACAGAATATACACAGAATTGAAACCTTTGACGTTTAAAAACGCTCAAAGCAGCACTTTAACCTACCTCGTAGAGGGAGAAAATAAATATTTTAATGTTTTGCGAATCAAATGTGTTAGAAGCAACAGATATACAGAGTGAAAACTGGCGGCTAAAGTAGAAAAATTAAATGTAAATAAAGATTTATTTTGTGTTAAAAAAGGGATAATTTGGAATATTTTTTAATTTCTTCAATGAAAAGTTTAAAGATTCTTAAATATTTAAATATTAATCGAAATGTGTGTGATTTTCGGTCACAATGAATATAGTTTCTTGTGCAAGAGGCAATTAAGAAGCTAAATATTACAAGATCAAAATAAGACGTACTGCTCATAAAAAAATTTTCTTGCTGAAAGTTGCCAATATTTTTTAATTTCTTGAAAGAAAAAGTTAAAGTTGTTATTGTTTAGTTGTTTTTATTATTTATTAATAGTTTTAGACAAAAATTACATTTTTATTAACTCTCGCCAATATAAAAAACCACCCCGAAAACTAAAAAACATAAATAAACAAAACAGAGTTACAATCAGAGAGAGACAGAAATACTTTTTGGTAATATTTGCTGTCTCTTTCTTCATGGAAAGTTAAACGTCAAACTTTTGTTTCTATTCTGTGATTCTTATATGTAGTGTAGACCTAGCACCAATTGGTTACCATCTATTTTTAGGATTGGTACATAATTTTATTGGTATAAAGTTGCCCTTAATCAAAGTTTTTAATTTGATCCGATTGGCATATACCATCTATGCCAAATAAGGCAAAAATTATGGGGGTTTTTATTGAACACATCTTATATAAGAAACGAAAAATCAAATATATTTTTGTAATTTTTTATTGTTTGTAATAACTTTAAATATGACATTGAGTGTATCTTTAGTGTAATCCCTGGTTAAAAAATAAGGAAAGCTTAAGCTAGACATATGTGTCTGGAATACATACAACTTCTAGTTGGTTAGTTGACTTCTCTTGTAACTTAGTCCTTGTCTTAAGCTGTTTTGTATTTAATTCATAAACGATTTCTTATATATAAAAAAAATATAATACATACAGTACATATACAGATATAAAATTCACATTTCTTCTAATCAAACAAAAAAAGAATTTAAAACGGCCAAGAGATTACAAATTAAAAATTTTATAATAAAAAAAAAATTGTTTCGAATAACTTTTGTTATTTTCTTTAAACCTATTATTTAATATCTAAAAACTTAGTAAAGCTTTTGTTTTTTTTTTTCATTAAATAATAAAAATTGAATTCAATTGAAAAGGCAGATAAACTAAAAACATAAGATATTTGATAAGAGTGGCGTAGTAAATGATTAAAAAAAATGTAATGATAAATTCCTTTTAAACAGTTGGATAACTGGAGGCAGTAGCAATGCCACATTGGTTATTTTGATTACGTGCCATCTTAATATAACCTTGTTCGCCCCAGGTGGTGCCCCAAGAGTTCTTAACCAGCCAATAGTCCATGCCACTTTCATCGGTGCCATAGCCTACAACCAAAACACCATGATCCAAGTTTTGTTCGTCACATTCGGGTTCATTGTATACACCTTCGCTGTACAATTGGAAAGACTCGTGAGAAGCATCGATGGCTACGGATACGGGTCCCATAGTGGCAACGGCCTTCATCATATTTTCTTCATCACCTTGGGGTATATCAACGAAACCAGTATCGGTGGCACCAACGGTGGCTTTGTTAAAGTGGCAGGAATCATCAATACCCTCATAAGGATAAGATTTTTCAGTATCAACACCGCCATTATCCTTAATATAACGGAAAGCATTGTCCATTAAACCACCATTGCAACCATTATTGCCATATTTGGTGGAGCAATCGACCAAATTTTGTTCACTTAATGAAACCAATACACCACTTTTGCGGAAATGTTGTCCCTCCAAGGCACCGGTAGAGGAGAAGGCCCAGCACGAACCGCAATGGCCTTGATCTTTAACACCGGTAACAGCACCATGTTCGCGCCAATCCACCGATTTGGGTACAGTAACATGTGCTGGAGCAATATAGGTGACACCAACCAAACCAGTTCTTTCACTAAAATAGAAGAAGAGATCATCATTGAGAACAATCAGAGGAGATTTTCATATTTCATGTAAACTTACCGCATCAATTGACGTAAAGTGTGATTATAACCATTCATGGTTTCTTTGAATTCGTGATGTAACATATCGGCATATTTATTCAAGCCCAGCTTGTAGGTTACTTTGCCTTGAGCAAACAACTGATTATGTTTGGCAATCTTGTGACGATTTTCATTGAAAATTTTCATACGGAAACGTTCCTCCACCTCGTTGGCATAGTTTTTACGATGTTGCAACTGCAATTATATGAAAAAAATAACAAAAACAATGTGAAGTTATTATATAATGATAAGCAAGCAATCGTAATATTATAGAGATTGTTAGTTGGAATTAGAATTCTTCCCTTATCAGTTTATATAAAACTAGGTTGATGGAGGTTATTGACTGCAAAAGAATTGATTTGTTACAAACTCCTCCAAAAGCCTCCTCTCGAAGTTTCTTACACCCGTATACATTTTTACAAAGAACAGGAGCGTGTTATAACACGAGCAAGATATAGAATGGTTTACTTCGTACCTACTGTTCAGTGATTGCAAGAACAATTTCGATACCATTCCAGTCGAACTATTGCTGGGTATGTTGCGATAGGCAACAACTGCAACTATGTAGCCCTTAGTAAGTTGAGGGCCTTAAGTAGGAGCTTCTTTGAAAGTTCAGACTCTCTCTCTATGGCTCTCCAGAGATTCATAAGTAGCTTGAGCTGATTAAGGGGAATGCACTACAACCCCCCCCCCCATTTTTTTGTTTACGGTGCGTATTTTTTCCGCCGTTTCCTATATCCTTCTTTTCTAATTCTTATCCTTTTTCCCCATTTCCCTATCTCCTTAACTTCGCCTCTTTCAATCTTCTAAGACACACTTGCAAGGGTAATTTTCACCACTGGCTTTTGTACTTGCCCTTGTGACAAGTGAACGTCCTCAAACCTAACCTAATCTATCATGTTCTATCTCGTATAGGATCCTGACATAGTCCAACACAGGTAACAATGGCAAAGGAATTAAAATTTTAAATTATAAATTATTGTTGCTTTATCAAAATCAATTGCAATTTCAAACCAAATCAAAACAACAAATTTTTTTTGTTTAGTCTCATGATTATCTACACTGTTTAAGCACACATAATATATCAAAAATATGGTATCATAAAACAAATACGTAATACTTATGTATGTGTATGGCATAGAATTACGTTATAAGAACACAATGTATGTATGAAGCGAAACAAAAAGGGCAATAAAAATAAAAACTGATATGAGAGGAGTGGACAGAATAAAAAAAAACATATTGTTTTAACAGCCCAGTAAGTAGTGATAAGAGCAAGTCTAAACGCATTTGTTTTTGTTGAAACTTTTTGCTAGAAAATTTAAATTATCAAGTTTTACACCATTTCATTATGAAATCCGCTTTATCGCTTAAAATATAATTAAAAAAATATCATAAATTACAATTTCGACAACCAGTTCGAATTGAAGGACTCAATTACTAAAAAAAAAACTTTATAAAGAATAAGCAACTTAAGTTATAAGACGAAAAACAAGATATCTGTCGTCTGATATACGAGGGCGCGAACAAATTCATAGTGCTTACTGAGTGAAATTCGCAAGGCTACAATAGTAAAGAAAAACGATGTGAGATGGATGGTTTCTGTCGAAAGGAATATCAATACTATTCTGTTGTTTAGATACAATTCTTAGTAAAAGGACAACCAGGAAGATGTTTACTCCCACGAAGTATTAACGTAGAATATCGTTTTCGAATGTGGTACGCATGTTGTTGGTTGCTATCGCAAGGCATAGGAATTGTATTCTGGTAGAATATGTTGCTTTAATAGGTTTATTAGTAATAGAAAAATAGTCAGAAAAATGATTAGCCCCAAGAAGTATTAACATACAATATCGACGCCTCCGTTCTATAACATTCTAAGTCGAAAAAGTGTGTTTTGAGTGATGAGCTCTCAAAGTTTTCGCGCGACATACGACTATATGGGCATTCGAAGTAGATTTTTCCCTATAAATTCGGAACGGATCGGCACATCTTAACCAAATTTTGACAGTATTTAAGTTAAGAATGTAGAATTTAAAAATGCAAGAACATTAAAAACGTTCTAAGTACATTTAGAACGTTATAGAATGGAGGCGTCGATATCTTCTTGTAGTGTGGTTGGTGATTTTAGAGTAAAAAAGAATTGGACTGGGGGAATGTGTTCGTTTACGACTGTAAAATATTTGGTGGTAAAGTTTAAATGAGGTGACACAAACGTAGTGGCCCAATAATTAATGTGAACATAATACAAAAGGTCAAGAAAATAAAAAAAAAATGGTATTTATGTCTTAAAGATCGTCTAAAGTTACTGAGACTGGCTTAAATGAAACGCATTTCAATACCTATTTATAGCTACTTGGTAGATAATTTGAGAAAGATGAGTAAGCTCAAGGCAAAATGTATGACAAGTTTGATCACAATGGAACAACTACTAAGATGGCAAACACTTTACGCCAGGGAAACGGTCAAATAAGAAAGCTGGGTGATTACTCTCTATTGCGATGTGAAAAGAAAATGGTACAAAATCGAAAAACTGGTACTCTTTAATGTGCTCTCGTATTTTCCTTACGCATCTAATTTTTTCCTTTGCGCAAATCTGGCATCATTTTCAACTAATTTTGCGAAAGTTTTTGCGTAAGCGATACAGAGTATCAAATTGTACTCTTAACGCATTTAACTTACTCATCGAACATGCTTTCGCATCGCAATAGAGAGTAATTCCCCCGAATTGGTCAAAAATCATGTCCTGATACGAAGACAATTCCATTTGGAGAAAAGTTCAAGGCGCCTGTTTTCAAAAAGAAGAAAGAATCAACGCTGATGTTTATACAGCATATAAATACCGAAATTAAGAGGAAAAAAGGGTCACACTTAGCAAAAAAGAAAGTTTTAACGCATCATTCACAATTGCAATGACAAGGGAACCAATAAATTCAAGTTGGAGTCACTTTATCATGGACATTATACGATAGATTTGGCTGCCTGAGATTATTTACCATTTCCGAATTTAAAAATTAGATTTG
This sequence comes from Sarcophaga variegata, assembly GCA_932273835.1. Classification (NCBI taxonomy): domain Eukaryota; kingdom Metazoa; phylum Arthropoda; class Insecta; order Diptera; family Sarcophagidae; genus Sarcophaga; species Sarcophaga variegata. Next base: position 115,886,844 of record OW026360.1, read on the forward strand.
CCGACAATGTATAGGTAGAGTTGACTATTTTAAGAAGCTAGACAGTTTTTACTAACAATTGAATGTCCTTAGCAAAGAAGGTACATTGAACTAAAACGCAATTTTATTGCGAAACAGAACTTTTTGAAATTTCATTGTTAGATTGGCTAATTTTCTGATTCCGCCATCGTATGTCTTGTCTTTACAACTTGTTACAGCCAGTTTGGCATATTTTTGTTTGTATTTTTGCAATTTCCATATAATCGGTCATTTCCTGCTTGTATTTAAAAGAAATGAAGAAAAAAAAGGTTACTTGAACAGAAAAAACCAACAGCACCAGAGAACCAACACAACGCCGTAGTAGATGCAGTTGAAGAGTAGGCATGTAATTGGTTTTTCGTTTTCTTTTGCAACATAATCGTATGGTAATAAATCTATAAGAAAACATGCTTTTCAACTACTACCTACGTCACCAATCTCTAACCACTGACGTTATTTTTTTTCAAATTTCATTGAAAATAAAATCAAAAGAAAGAAGAAAAAAAAATTTGCTTACAAACATGGCATATTTATATCAGGTAAGAGCAATTCAACAGCTGACGAGTCTTAAAATGTCAAAATTTTGTTGTTTTTTTAGTGTTTTGTAACCATTTTTATAAATTTTTTTAACATTTCTCTTTCTATTGTTATTCGTCAGTCAGTTATGAAGCTGTTTTTGATATTCCGTGTACTCTTTAACAAAAACAAAATGCCTGTTGTTTTTGCATTGTTGTACTTGTTGTATTCTTGCGGTTACCTCTTATGAATATGCCATTCTTACAAACACGTTTTATTCTGTTTATCGCAAATATTAAGAGAATTTTAAAAATAAATTCTTGTGCATATGCATGCATACATTGTTAATGGCAACGTTTGTTTTGGTCATTGATGATTGGACTATAAAGAGTTCCAAGAATTTTGAAAACTATTACATCCAAATTAGTTTATACAAACGCTATGATTAGAAAGAAATCGTTTACGTCATATCGTTTGCATCATATTGATTCATTTAATAATACTTGTAAAGAAAATTTCATTTAAAAACAATATTAGAGATACTGAATACCATAACACCCAAATCTTTTAAATTTAAGTTGCTAGATTTGTTTTCTTAAGAACTTTGAAAACTACACTGTATGTCATTCTGGAGATAATGGTTTTTTGCTACCCTTTGGAATCCTTTAGTTAAAACAATGAGACATGGATACGAACAGAGTATCTTAGAGAGCTTGCATGCCATGACCTTCGAGTCCTTATATACTAAGGTCACCAGGCTGGCTTCTAAAAATTTTAGATGGTTTTGACAAGTTGAAAACGTCTTGCAAACAAACATTTATCCTAAATAAAACTGATAAACGAAAGTAAAATAAAATGACACACAGAGAGAATGAATCTGCTATTGGAAGTTTAGATTGGGTTCAAAAGGTATTTGAGAGATCTTTACTTAGAGAATGGAAGCGATACATTGTGGTTATCTACGTAATAGTTGGAAAAACCCATCATAACAGTATCAGTATCAGCAACTAAAAACCAAAATAGATAAGGGATAGAAACAAAGAAAGTAATTTAAACGTAAAGTGAGAGAGTAGAATAAAAAAGGAAATCAGAGAGGCGACCAAATCCATCTCACTATAGCCAGCAAATACTCGATATAAAACTTTTAATATCATACTAAAGTGATTAAAGAAATCCTGTGTATACATCCCTGTACGTCAGAATAGAGATACAGAATATGCTTTGCAGTCGGAGATTCCTACGCGTTACTCCAGGTTAGGTTAGGTTAGAGGACGTGTACTAACACGTGTCAATTAACACAAGTACAGTACCCGGAGGTCGGATTGACCCATTGTACAACGTCCTAATTTCTCACACCACTTATGTTGTGTGTGTTAATTTTTATACATGAGTGGTGGGACCTACAGTTTAAAGTCGACTCCGAACGACAGATTTTTGAGTAACTTTTTCATGCCAATTTTATTAACTCTCAGAGTTTTTGCCAGAAATCTGCTGAGAGGAAGTCGCCGAAGAAATACTTTTTGTATTTTGTTTTGATGTCTGGCCTGGGGCTCGAACCCTGGCTTTACGTCTAAAAAGCCAACACACTACCTACTAGACTACGGCGACTTCAAGCGTTACTACAAGTCTTGCATAAAAAACGTGCTCCTGTCTGGACATACTAGCCCTTGATATCTTTTGTTAAAGGTCACCCAAGTTAGAAGAGCAACATAAAACAGTTTATGGGAAAACTTTCTTTAGGCTGAGAAGAAAAATAATAAACTCTATAGTGGAATAGAAGCTACAATTTTGTTTACAGATTTTGCAAACAAATCTAGATGCAGTAGCCTTTTGGTTTCAGTTTGCCTTGTCAGCAAATGTTATACTAACCGTCTGCAACTTATTCTGAGGAAATTAATTATTTCAGCCTTGATGTAAGTCTATCTTAAACTGAACTTGAATTCTGTATTATAAATTTCGCAAGGTTAATGGAGTCGTGTTGTAAGTCGAGCATCAATTTAAAATTTGTAATGTATCTGGTTTGAAATTGATATTGATTCATATAGGAAAGAGTTCTTAACTTTTAAAAAATATAAATATAATGCACGACTGCAATTTTTATTATTTGTTTTATCAATTCCTCAAAATGCAACCGTACATAATATGATGGTAGCTTGGCTTATCAATTAAACATCCAGACAGCAAAAATGCATTCTTTATTAATTGCATTGGTTTTGCAGCGACAAAAGAGAAAAAGTGTCTTTATATTGATAGCTTCTTTGACCATAAAAAAAAGGAAAGAAAGGAAAAAAATATGGAAATGCGGTTGGTTGGCATTATTTATGATTTCATATCTGGCTTGTAGTACATATGTGTAGGCCCCCGTCAATCTAAATCGTACTCTGTGTTGAATTGATGTGTAATGAAATTTCAACATTTAAGCTGTCAATTTAATTTAATTAATTTAATTGAAAAATTAATACAAGTTTGTTATAATGCCATCTATGCGTACATACATACATACATATGTATGTATATCCATATGGAAAGAGAGAATGAATGACACAAAGAAATAGATTTGTCTTAATAAAATATGGTTGGGGTGGTATATTGTTTTAATGAATAGAACAGGGCTTCGTATGTGGGGGAGAGGGGGTGTAGATTAACATTTTTAAACTGGCGTAAATAATTCAGGGTTTTTGAAAATGTTTTTTTTATGAATGAAGATAAATGGTTTAAAATATTTAGTTGTTTATTAGCACAAATTCATTTTAATTAATCCCACCAGCTATAGAATTGTTTAAATAGAAAACAATTTAAATAGTTTTCTGTAAAATATATGGAAATATTACTTAAATTCTCTTTTTTTCAAGTTTTATCTGCCAAACAATACCCAAATGCTTATAATCCCTGGGGTTTTATTGCATATCTGAGCGTTTTATTTAAAGGCAGTTTATTTTGAAGACTTTTTTACAAGCAACATACAGGGAATAACCTCTAACTCATATTCAATGTGTGGAAACTAGGAAAATAGTTTATAGGATAGAAGCAAGTGATGTGTAGATTTTATGGACATGTTTCTGTTTATTTTGTATATGATGGGAAAAATGTTTGCAGGAAGTAAAGATACTTCGGCTAAATAATGAATTTTCTCAGTAATATACTGTGACATCCACTGGCCAATTGCCAATGAAGGGATGCGTTCTGTGTGACAGACGTGTACTACGTATGATTTTTGAGAACAGAACGCTTTAGCGTTAATAGTTGGCCCTGACACCCAATCTGCCACCTCTACGGCCTCATCGATGGATGGGTCAGCAGGGAAGAGCAGAGGCGTTGGGGGAACGGGTTGTTATGTTTCTAGATGTCTATGGCATGCTATAGACAGTGTGAGAACAGGTTGGTTGCTGGGCTTGGATAAGGCCAGTTTAAGGTTAGTTATCGGATTTATCACGGGGCACTGCGAGATTAGGTCGCTGACGGGGGTCTGGAACAGATCTCAGCCGGACTATTGCAGGGTATGTTGCGATGAGGAGGAGTTGGAGATTGTCGAGCACCTCCTCTGTAGTTGCCCAGCCCTTGGTAGGTTGAGGACCCTTGGCAGAGGCTTCTTTGAGGGTTAGTTATCGGATTTATCACGGGGCACTGCGAGATTAGGTCGCTGACGGGGATGATCTGGAACAAATCCCAGCCGGACTATTGCAGGGTATGTTGCTATGGGGAGGAGTTGGAAACTGTCGAGCACCTGCTCTGTAACTGCCCAGTCCTTGGTAGGTTGAGGACCCTTGGCAGAGGCTTCTTTGAGGGTTTGAATTCTGTGTCGAGAGCCGACATCAAAGCTCACCAAAGATTCATTAGTGGCTTGAGCTGGTTGAGAAGTGCTAGGGCTCCATCAGTGTAGTCGCGCTCTCCCTTTTTGTTTTGTTTTTGGTCTGTGTAACTCCTCCGCTTCCCATTCGCCCCTTTCCTACTTCCTCTCCTTTTTGTTTCCTATCCCTTCTGTTATCCTTCCTTTTTAAGAACGTTATGTACAATGGGTCAATTCGACCTCCGGGTACTGTACTTGTCTTAATTGACAAGTACACGTCCTCTAACCTAACCTAACCTAACGCTTTAGCATCCCTCGATCACATGCCGTTGTTATAGTTATAAAACAGCGAAACAATAGTCACATTGTGGCGGTGCTTCAATAAATCAATCGAGTTGAGGGCTAACAATAAGCACTTCTGCATTGAAATAAATTTCGAAGCACCGACCAATATATAAGAGTAGTATTTCATTTTGGAACGAATCTATAAATAATGTAAATTAGAGAAAAACAGATGCTGGGAAGTATTTCTTCCACTGTCTTTAGCAACAGAGTCATATAAATACTTCTATCGAAACTTGCAAAGTATGCTGGGGCCAACAAGGCATCGCATTGATTTTTCATGTGCCCAACATCATGTGCTTTTGACTTCCCAGTATTTACACCCTCGATAGTTACAGACGACGTAATATTGTGAGTTAAACAACATTACTTTCGAGCATTAAAATTGTTTGGACGCTAATGAGTATTCATGTTAAACCTTCTAATCTAAATCTCCAGAGGTCAAAGGAATATGTATAACAAAAAATTACTTTTAAAATTCAATAATTTGTAGCAAAAAATTGTTTCCATCTAACACTACTGACTGTTTTTTTTTTCTGCTTTCAAATGGAGAGAGTAAATATTATATGTTTTCATAGTGATTTACAAGTCAATATTATAATTTGAATTAATGAATAACATTAGGAAACTATAAAAGGCATACAATATACATACATACGCACATATATATATATAATATTTGTTGTAGAATGACATTAGAAAAAAATTTATATCACAACTATTCATTCACACCACCAGAGTCAAGATAAACAACTATGACAACAACTATAAACATAATATCGTATGTGCTAAATGCAGAAAATAATGAATGAATCAGCTGCCGGTAGAAGCCATGTGCTGTTTACAAACTAACAAATTAGATATTAAAGTATATTGATTTTTCCCTTCAAATACATACATGCATATGTATGTATGTATATATAGGGCAAATCCGTATAACAAAGCAGCACGTTTTTTAACCTGCAAAAAAAGCAGACAGTTTTTTATAAATTAAACTCGAGTTTTTAGAAAAAGGCTTTATAAAGTCTTCAAAAGAAGAGATTCTGATAACGTAAGTGCCATAGAAGGTGTGCGTCTGACATAAGTCTAACCGTCTGGAAGTGTTATACCGTGTTTATTTCTAAAAAGTAAAACTTCTCCCTCCATATTCGGGAATGAATTCTATTTTCAAAGATAGTCGTAGATGGCCTAGCAAAATCAGCCATCAAATTACTAGTTTCGCTGCTTACAATTACTTGTTGATTGGAAAATTACTATAGGCCAGATGGTCCATAAAGAAACCCAAGCTGATTATGATCATACAACACATATTGTACAACTAGAATCTGTTTAACCTTGCAAGGCCGAGTTATTATCTTCTAATAGGGGCTCAAAAATGCAATGTCGTCTTTCATTGATCTTCTTAGCTATAATTTTTTGGTAAGGCATGACCACATGGGTTGCATATAAGGGAATCATCTGTAGTAAACAGGATGGCTGAGAATTCAAAGAGAAAGAGACAAGAAGCCACTATAAATGCTAATCCACTTGACGAGCAATTGGCTTCCTTAAATAATCTCCTTTTTTTCCATTATGTGCCTCAGGCAGGCAGCAACTAATAGACAGAATGAATACAAGAAAGTCGCCGTAGTCTAGTAGGCAGTGTGTAGGCTTATTAAACGTAAGGCCACGGTTCAAACCCCAGGTCAGACATCAAAATGAAAATATGAAAAAATATTTCTTCGGTGTCTTCCTCCTAGCAGATTTCTGGTAAAAACTCTGAGAGTAAATAAAATTGCCATGAAAAGTTTCTCAAAAATATGTCGTTCGGAGTCGACTTTAAACTGTAGGTCCCGCCACTCATGTATAAAATTAACACACACAACATAAATGGTGTGAGAAACTAGGTCCATAATCCTGGCTGAAGAGTTGTAATGACCAATTATGGTATGTATGCATTATATTTCTCCTTTTTGTCCATTATGCGCCTGCAGGCAGCAACTAATAGACAGAATGAATACAAGAAACCCTTCAGAATTCAGTGGGAAACCATAACAGCAATCTACATAAATGTTATTTCAGTTAACGAGTCTAAAATTCGCACAAGAGGCAGCCACGGGCATCACCGGACAACATGGATCGCATATTAACAAATAAATACTCTTTTTTAGACTACATCCACGAAGACCATGCACATGGAGATCACCGTAGTGAGAAACTAAATTGTCAGAAGACCTGTAATTGCATTTGAATAATGGTCTAGAAGAGGAATAATGGATTAGATTATTGAGGTTAGAAGGATGGGCTATGGGTGAGATGCTTTGGTCTTAATTCAGTTGAGTAATTTAGTAACTTTACTGATGAATTACCTCTGACATTCTATAACTAAACTAAACAAATCTTAATTTTCTTTTCTTTTATGCTTCAGACTTTAGACATTTTAGATTTCATTTAATTTCTTTTGTTTTTTTTTATTATTGTTCTAATAGATTTTATTTTTGTGTACTTAATTTGTTATTGTTTCTAATGATTAACACCACACACAGAATTTTTATTATGTACTTAAACTATATAAAGAAGAAGCTCGAATATAAAAAAGTAAAAAAAAAGGAAACATATTTTTAAGATAAAATTAAAAAAAAAAATATTTTATAAACTTAATAATTATAGTTATAGTGCGGGTGAAGAGAGGAACAAATTGAAATGTATTTTAAAGATTTTCTATATATATATGTACAAATAAAAGCGATTTTAACTTATTACATATGTATATTTTGTAGTTGTAAATAAAATGCATGTTTAGTTAAAAAAACAAAAACAAAACAAAATTAAAAGAATTAATCCTACATTATGAACAACAACACTTGTACTAAACTTAATGGCTATAAATTTTCGAAAGAGAACTATCGCCGTTATTAAAGGGATAGATGTTCTTTTATAAAAGAAAAAATCAGCCTTGATATGGTAGTTATTAGTAGAGTCGTTGAAGAATTCCGATAATTTCATAACAGATTAAAGAATGAAAAAAATACGTATTTTGAAATTCCAAGACACTGCATCGTCTACCATAGTAATTTTAAATTATCGTTGGGATGAAAACGACGACACCACAACAACATTGCGGTGAGTTTTTGTAGTAAAAATCAAAGTTTTTCCATTTCAATTCCATTACCATCTTCATTCTCAGACATTGTTCCGCCGGATTTTAATCTACCGGCTTCTACTCTAGCTGCTGATGATTGTAAAGGCTGACTGGTCGTGGGTCCTTCCTGGGCCATCGCTTCATTGTATTCTTCGTAAACAATTGTCTGACGTTTTTTGAAGATGATGTATAAGATAAAACCGTTAATTAGGAACAGACCAATAACAATTATGGCTGGTATAACAACATCCGTGGTGGTATCTATATGATTGGTTTTTCTGTTTTCCATGGCGATTGCACTTTTTTTCCTTCAATTTATTTTTTCTTATCAAATTTTTTTTTTCAGTTTTGTTTTATTTTATTTTTTATTAATCAAAATCCACTTTTGAATTTTTTTTTTAATTTTAGATTTTCTTTTAGTATGACCGTTCTTCTATATTTTTTTTCTTCTCTTTTTCGTTAAAATTTTAATTTTTGTTATTGTTTGAATATGTTTTAATTTAAATTGTTTTTGTTTAAAAAATATATGTATATATTTTATTTATAAAACGTAAGAGAATAAACGTGTAGAGTATGTGTCGTCTTGGTAACGAAAATAGTAAATGAAATGAAAAGAAATGTAAAGCAACCAATCTAACGCAAGACACTAATTCTACTGAGGGTTGAAATACTGGTACTGCTGCTTGTGCTGTACTGTGGTGCTTTCAGCACATATTCAAAAAATACAATATTTTCACAACAAAAAGTACTAAACATACATATGTATGTATATACATTTGTAGTAGGCAAAAAAAAAAAATACGCTCAATAGTAGTGTTGGTCAGCTACTACTTTAAACATTTGGTACTTTTTTTCTGTCGGCGAATGTATCTTGGACTAAAGTTCATGAGGATAATGGAAGGAACGTAGTAGAAAGTTGTCTTTTACTTTTCCAAACAAATAGTCCAGTACCCTGATTGATTACTTTTCGACCAGTAGTTTTTACTACGTTGCCACTGTACTTTGATCTGCGTTCCGGATTAGTTTTTGCTAGAACGAAGAAACTCTCGACAGCAGCGCTGTTAAAACAACTTATTCATTGGCTTGTAAAATAGGTTGTGAAGTCGCCGTAGTCTAGTAGGTAGTGTGTTGGCTTATTAGACGTAAAGCCAGGGTTCGAGCCCCAGGCCAGACATCAAGGCAAAATACAAAAAGTATTTCTTCGGCGACTTCCTCTCAGCAGATTTCTGGCAAAAACTCTGAGTGTAAATAAAAATGCCATGAAAAAGTTTCTCAAAAATCTGTCGTTCGAAGTTGACTTTAAACTGTAGGTCCCACCACTCATGTATAAAATTAACACACACAACATAAGTGGTGTGAGAAACTAGGACGTTGTACAATGGGTCAATTCGACCTCAGGGTACTGTACTTGTCTAATTGACAAGTACACGTTCTCTAACCTAAAATAGGTTGTGGGAAGAAGGAAATAGTGTGAGTAGTGTTTATGGACATTACATTTGATTCTGTTTACGTTGTAAAAAATAGGAAAGCTTCTTTAGGAAGAATACGGATAGTGTAGTAATGGAAACCACTGTCCACAAAAGGATATTCTCTACGAGATATACATACGAACTTTAGGTAAAAAATATTAAAATATTAGACTAGTCCTTGCATTGTCTGGAATGTATAGATCACCGTTTATACGTTACATTTTCTTTGAAGTTTCTGGTCGTGATACTGTAAAGGTCAGTTGCGTTTTCGGTAGGACGGTTTCGATGGCCCGAAATATGTTGAACGATTTGTGTGACCAACTAGCGAAGACGCGCAAGAAACAGAGGCGTTTGATTGTTAATGGCCAATTAGGTAAATAAATACAATTTAAATGAACAGACATTTATCGTAAGTGTAATTGTACTAACCATCCATGCTAAGAAATATCTCTAAAAGTACCAACCATTTTAGTACCCCGTCAGGCAACATTTTACTACACAATATTCGAGTGTTGAGACTACATCTTGATATTTTGCTTTAATTTTAGTTATTCTTACTTTCTTTCCTTTTTATGTTCGTTGTGCTTTACGCGATTTTTTTTTTGGCAGTTAGAGCAGGCAAAAAAGTAAAGAATATAAGCAATAGGTGAAGCAGAAGATAAAAATACTAAAGAAAAGTAAATCAAAGAACATCAACATGCACTTTAAACACAACAAAACATTAAAAGGCAAGTAATATTAGAAAACTATGCCGGCGATTTTTAAAATTCCATACGTTGACGACAAAAACATGTGCTTGCTTGGTTGTTTATCCTCAAAAGACCTTAATTAGATAACAAAACAATTTTTAAATTATATTTTTGTATTGATACCTCTTCAACTAAAAGTAATTGTTATGTATCATGATGGTATTTACTCATGTATATGTATGTATGTATGTAATAAGTAGGTAGTAACATGCAACAATTACATAAAAATCTAAATAGAAAATAATGTGACAAAAGTAAATAAATGAAGAATAAAAAAAACTGTCATCAAATTTGCAATAAAAATAGCAATTATTGTTGCTTTTATTGAATTTTAAAATAAAAATCAAATAAATGCATGATAAGCAAATACAAGCAGGCAGCAGTGATGCCAACTTAGCCCTTTTCGGGCTAGATTTAGCCCTTTTTGAAGTACCTTTAACGCGAAAAAAAATTTTTAGCCCTAAACTAAAAAACGCGCAATTTCAGCGCTTTTCAGTATTTTTGTTTCGCCCTTTTTGCCCGTTTTTCCTTTAACTCTGTATGACAATATTATCTTATGTTTCTCTGGCAATGTTGAATTGTAAGCCAATGTGTCAGCACTTTTTTCTTCCATTTCTTGTTTTCTTCTTTGTCATTTACATAGAATTAGCAAAAGTACCGAGAAACACAAGCTTTGCTCAAAGTTTAAAATCGTATTTACCTAATAATTAGGCATTGATAAAAAATATATTAATAAGTATATGAGTGCATAACTTTAAGTAAGTCATAATTTAATATTCTTGAATGTGTCTTTAAAGTAAATGTTATGCTATGTTTAGATGGAGCGCTACACGCAAAGATATCGTAAAATTTGGGAGACAGATCCCCTTTTTAAGAAATGGATGAAGCCTTGTAAAGATGAATCTAAAGCAGTATGTATTTACTGCAACACGCAAATCGCCGCTAAACACTATGACCTGGTCAACATTCAGAAACGAAAAAACGATTAAAAATTGTGGTGTTTTTATCTGAAAAGACTATTTTAATTTTAGCCCCCTTTCGCGCTTTTTTGAAAAAAATGAAATTGTATTGTACTAAAAAGGTTTTTTTTCAATTTAGCCCGTTTTGGCCCGTTTTTCATTTTTGTTCACGCGTTTGGTGTCCAAAGAGTTGGCATCACTGGCAGGCAGGTACCTCTCTCTCTTGCTATTAAGAGAGCACCTATTTGATTTTAGGTGAAAGAGAATATAAAAATTTCGAATTTGCGTGCGAATTTCGAAGAGAATATGTGTATAATTGAATGGTATTTTTAAAAAAGCCTGAAGGTAGGCAACGTAGTTTGATATTTTTAATGAAATTTTACAATAAGCACTAGACTTAAACTCGGTTTCATATTTAACATTTAAATCCAGTAAAATTGTTTCACTTCTGGAATAATCTATTTTCAGTAGTTTTTTTTTTTTAATAATTCCCGGCTTGAAATTGAGAGATGTATGAAATTTTCTTACGCTTCTTAGAAAAACGTTGATAAAGTTACAAGAAAGTATTGTAGAAACATCAGAAGAAATTCTCTTTAAACGAAATTATCGCTTATGATGATGACGTTCCTTAAAACTGGGTTGAATAAAACAAATCACATGATGAGCTTGAGCGTGACTTATTGGTGCAATGTTCAATAGAGATAAAATGTTATTGCTTTCTCAAAAGTGATAAGAAAAGCTGGTGGTGAATTGCCGGCAACTGGCACATTGCATTACTTATCACTTAATATTCATAAGTTTTTGAAATTGAATTAAAAATCATTTTTTAATAATATTTTAATTCTTTTTTTATAAACCGAAACTTTAAAAACCGCAAAAGCAAGTTGAATCACTTCTCGAAAAAATTAAACACGGATTGAAAGTTTTATAAACAAAAAAATTCATATTTTTTTTTAAATTCCAGACTTTTACTGGCGGTTTCCGCGAGATAAGCAATTTTAGATGAACAATTTTAATATATTTGACAAATTGGTTTTTCCTTACATATATTTTAATTCTTAGAAATTGTTGCTTGCAATTATTTTTTGTAATAGATTAAGGAAGACTTTTTAAATTTGTTCACATTTTTTTATTTAATTATTCCTGAAAATCTAATATTATTTGTATGTTGTTATCAATAAAATATTGCAATGGCGTTGTATTAAAATTTTTGCTTTAATAAAATGGGTCATTATACCTTATATTTATATAGTTTCGTATGTCTTATCAGCTATTGTTTGGAACGCAATAATATATTTTATTCACAGAAATTAAGAAAAAAAAAAATAATAATAATAATAACAACAATTGAATTGATTAAAATAATGCGATGTGTTGTACAGCACATATTACTGATTAGACGTCTAGGTCTAATAATAATAATAAAGGAAGACAACAACAAAAAATATTTAATAAACGAAAAACATATGTGTAGTCAAACGTGACACAAAATCAATAATTAATCATAATCATCATCATATAAATAATCAATGATTTTTTATATAATAATTTTTAAGCTTCTACACTTCAACAACTTGACCTATGACTCTATCTTAATTCGTTGAATTATTAATCAACAAAATAAGATTACAATTAATTAGAATCTAGATGCTCTATGCCTAAAATATTTAATAAAAAATATTTTATTTTTAATATTCCATCCAAAGATTGGACACAAAAATAACAGGAATAGCAAATAAAATTTATAAATTTAAATGGAAACTTGTTGGCAATAAATATTAAAAAGTTATATTAAAATTAAGGCGAATTCCGTCCCATACAGTTAGGAAACCAATTGATGACATATGATCTTTAGGAACATCCAGGACAATCAATCTTTTACATGCAGAAAATCCTTTAAACCGCCCCGTTGAATTTTACATAAGTTCGAAAGGCTACTAATATAGCGCGTAGCCTAAAAACTATTGTGAAAATGAGAACCTATGCGCAGATGTAATCTAATGGCTCTTGAGCATGAAACATTGATTTTACTAGCGCTGGTATATTGTGCAATGCAAAGCAAATAAACTAAAAACTAATGACAAAAATGGACATGTTAAATATGATTTGTGTTGCAAGCTTGTTAAAAAGCCTGTTCGTAAATGCAACATTGCGCTGCAAATATGATTATTTTGCGCTAACGTTGCCAATCAAATGTTGCATATGCTTCTTTTTGCTGATTTATTTGTTTACATTTACGAACGAACAAACACTGCAGTAATGGAAAAATTATTAATAAATTTGATTTTTGAACTGGACGATAAAACAAATGACAAAATGTTAAATGCACAAAAAAGTGTACTTTGTGCAAAAAAGAAGAAATTTAAGGAAGGAAACAGGAAATTTATTTTTAAAACAATCATTCTCTCTCTCTCTCAATCATTCAGTGCATCAAACTTTTTTATGATTAGTGTTTTGTGTTTATTTGCTCATAATATGATTTAATGTTGCATTTACGAACATGTGACAGCTGCAGTGCTGTCAAGGTTTGCATTTATGAACACGATGCTCATAACATGCAGCGCAATGATGCACTTACGAACAGGCCCAAATTAATCTGAAAATTACTGACAGACTGAGATTCTGTACTCAGAAATATCGTTTGCCGTCTTTTTACTTCGTAAGGAAAATAGTTTAGCAGAAGCTGGAGTTGCCTTTAACCTGCTTATAAATATATAAGGTACAAATGAAGTATCTGAAGCCAAAAGATTTGAAGGCCTTGTAGTCTTTTCGACATTCAAAGTACACCCAGACCTGTTTTTACACGGTTTTTTTACGCGAATTTGAAATAACACGGTTTTTTCAATAACTGCCAAGTTGATACTTGACGGCCTTCAAATGGCAAATAAGTTGGCAGAACACTTTTTGACATGTGATAACATAATTGAAAAAGCTGTGAAATTTCAATCAGACCTACAAACATGTATGGCTCTATAAAGAGCTTTCCAAAGTTGGATCACAACGCACTATAACAGAATTTGCTGGTAAAAGAAATAAACCAGCGCCAGAAGCAGATTCTGAAGATGTAGAAAGAATAAGTATTTCTACTGGCGAGACTGATTGAGCCACCCCAGCAAAAGAGAATGCGCTTGCTATCAGAAACTGACTCCGAATAAAATAAAAAAATTTTTATTGAATATAATTCCGTTCCGTTGTCTTAAGAGTTTGATAACTAATTTTATTTTTATAAATGGAAGAGAATTTTAAGTTTTTTCTTTATTTTTTTTTTTAAATCATACAATGAAATAAAATAAAAACTCTGTGTATACTATTGAACTAAATCTGTGCGTTTTTATAAAGTTATTAAATTTTATAGGCATATGTAGGCTGCTGCATCAATCCTATGTATATCTTTTCAGTTTGTTTATACACTTACATACATACATAATATTTGTCTTTTTTTACGCGTTTTTCTTTACACGGTATCCACTGGAACGTATCTACCGTGTAAAAAAAGGTTTGGGTGTATTGCACGCAACTTTTTCACTAACTAAAGGTATATGCTGATAGACATTGAAGGTCGTTGATAAGTTAGTAAATATGTGTTGCAGAAACCAAATTGCCTGTTTCGGATGTTAAACATCTGATAGGGATAGCCTAATGGCTCGTTGGATGGCAACCGAACTTCATTCACGTTGGAATTTTAGTTGTATTATGTTTTGAAAGTATTGGTTGCCATCTGCAATACAATTTTACATCATTTTTATCAACAGTTCACAGCATAATTCGGCGCTTAGAATGTCAAGAAAAGTGTAAATGATATAAAAATAATATTTTTGTGCTATGAAACGACAGAGCCAACTACATTTGTATGATGGTTGAAGTGATTGAAAGGCATTTCATCAATTTGGTTTTGTATTCGACATGTCTGAGGTGGAATGTGAATCATGGGATCGCGTCTAATGAACCAAGACTTTACCTACTACTACCACCGCGTTGCCATTATAAACTACTCAGGTTTTATTGTTTTGTAAACAACTTTCTTCATTTACAAATAAAGTAACAACATATTATAAAAATTAAATTAACATTCAACGCTCTTTAAGCCTTCTGGATAACATTAAAGAACTTATTTAACCTATTGGAAAATCCCCCTAATCGCTAATATTTTTATATTCAGGCGTTTATGAATACAATAAACGTGAAAAATTTGATGATAAAGTCTATTTTAAAAATGACTAATAATATACAATAAATAACTTATTTTTCTTTTATCAATATCCACAAAAACAAAAAGAAAGGGAAACAAAGAAGAAATGTTGTTTTTCATGAATTCGCATTACACTTTTCAACAAGTGTTTATAATAAAAAAACTTTAAACTAAAATTTATTGAATATGAGTCACTAACTGCTGCTATATAGAGTGTAAAATTCCAAACTCTTTTTGTAAAAGTAATTAAAATAAAGTTTAAACAACTTACCTTATATGTATGCCATTCCTCTTTAATAAGATCTAGTGGAGAGATTGCCTGGGTTAGGGCTACCAGAGCCAATAGTGCTACTAATACTGTACGCATTTTGTGTTAAAGCAAAAGCTGGTGGTGATGTATGTTTTCAAGTTGAAATAAATGCTAAAATAGAAAGAAATTAAAAATTATTAGAATAATTTCACAATACAAAATGTAATGAAAATCTAAACTTTCATTATTTTTTAATAACAATTTCAAGATAATTACTTATTGTTTCTAATACTCTATAGAATTTTTTTAAACAAAATAAAACCAATTAATAGCTTCGGTACCAGGTTATTTCGTTCCTACCAGCAGTTAGCCAGTCATTCAGACATCAGCTGAGTTTTTTTTGCGGTAAAAAACTTGCTTAAATGTTATTGTTATAGTTGTGGTTTTGTTTTTTAGAAATTAGCACAGGTAAATAATAAACAAAACAAAAACTAAGCTTTATTTGCAAAGCCAAAATAGTATGTCTTTTTTTATAATTTCAAAGCGAGCTTAAAAAGATGTACAAGTTCAAGTTTTTTACATTCGTATCATTGACACGATTTAGGAAGAGAGATGTGCTGAAAACAAGTTTCGAATATTAATTTCCAAGAATTGTTGTTTAAAGAATAAAAAAAGAGTATGTTTTGCTCAAAAATTAATCTCCGCTTCCCCCGGTCACTTAATACAACAGTACCTATAAGTCTGTAAATTGTAAATATTTTTGCGTAATTTTAGTTGTTTTTATTGCTTTCAAAACTTTTGTCCACTCCATCGCAATGTGGTTTTTAAGGAACGTTTTTTATCTGCACTTTTATGAGTTCTACTTTAGAGTTAATATCGCGTATGAAACACGGATCTATCAAATCTGAAGACTATATAGACGAGTGTAGGCATAGTTTAATAAAAATATCGGTTCTATATAATAATTAAAATTTTTTAATTGAATTGTTGATAACTTGATACAGAGGACGGGGAGATAACAATACTATCTGACAATCAATACGAGCACTTAGCTATGTAAGACTGGTCAAGTTGAATTAGTTGGACAAGGCGAACATAATCATCCCTTACTGGATCTCAAAGTAATGTGCGTGTCAGTAGGGAACATTCACTCCTATGAAAAGGCCAGAATCATTCTTTGAAATGCGCGGAGAAAGCGAAGATAGGGAGCGACGGAGACTGTTTTCAATATATGCTGGGTTGAGGCTATCTTAACTTTTGATAGGCAATAATAGTGGAAAGAGATTTGAGTCTCTCATGAGGCTAAAATGGATACTACATTGAAAAGTCTCCTATGTGATCCGTATAAAATCTAATTGACCGCGATTGGGTTGGAAAGTTCCACTCCTTAACATAAGCTTCCTAGGCAGAAGAGCATCTGTACTATTACAGGTTTCGATTTGTTTAATCTGAAACCAGGAAAAAGAAAACAGAAACACATTTTTTCGCTTCCGATTTGATAGAGGCCACATATTTTTTTTTACGGCAATTTGTCTAATCGGAAAGCAAGGCGTCCCCTAGCGCGAAACCTCAAGTGTTTCTATTTGTGGTGATGCGTGCTTACCTACAATCCCGCAGCGGCATATAGTTTCACAAAAAAAGTTAAAAAAAAATATTTTAATGAACACAACACTGTTATTGCTTGGCGTTAGACTGGAGCTACGATATTTAAGTGTGAACAAAAAGAAATCCTAAATCGGGTTGAACATAAAGCTTTTTGGAACTATTAAAGTTGTTTCTAGACGCACTTTCACTTAATTTTATAAATTCGTAAATACATATTGGCAGTATGCCGCAGATAACATGAAACTTGGATTTTTATAGTGTACATACATACTTATGTTCTTAAGATCATTTATAAAAATGTACTTCCCCTTGTTTAGTAGTTAAGGGGCGTTAAATTTCATAAATTGAAAGTCTGCTTTCATGTTATACCCAAGAGGTTTAAGCATCACATGTACATGTAATATAAATTGCTGGAAATTGAAGGCGTTTATGTTGTTTTCCATCAATTTCATATTGGAGATTGTTTAACAGTCCAACTTGCAGAAAGTCGTTAAGATTTGTAAGCGGGGAATTACATAATGTTCAAATGCATTTTTATGTAGGAAATCTACATCAGTTGGGATGATATGATTGACAATCATATAGAAATCTGTTGTTTTTTTGTTGACAAAACAAAAAAAGCTTTTTTTTTGCTAATTTTTTTTTTTCTTGTACTTCTGCTTTTTGCTTACGATAAGATAATAAACAATAACAAAGTAAATATTTTTTTCTATTGGCTATTTAGCTTTCTCTCCAGTTTATGAGTGGAAGAAAACAATGAAACAAAGAAATCACTTTTACTGTGATACCATTTCACTGATCTATTTGGCTAGGCAAACTTGTTCCATGTATTGTAAAGAACCTTTAAGTCTACCCCTTGAATATTCAAGGAAATTTTAACGGAATACTTTAGAAATAATTACCAAAAACAAGAGAGAAAAAAAGGTACAGTTAAGTGTTGAAATAATTTGTCTTCTTTAATATTTTCCAAAAAGAAGCTTTAACACAAAGTGAAACACTACGCAATTGTTTAGATAAACAAAAATTCATATAAACAAAGAAAACAAATATGTAGGGGGTAAAAACAACAAGTTTCAGATTTCTAAACAAAACAACATAACAATTGTTGCAATGTCACAATTTATATGACGCAATACGACACTTTATTACTGTTTTTTTTAATACTTTTCCTTTTGTCGAAAAAAAACAGCCAACAACAATATTAGAAATTTACTTACCAATTCGAATTAATATCTTTTAAATGTATTTATAATTTCTTTTTAAATATACACAGTAAAATGTTTAAATTCTTAAACGGATTTTCGTTTTATAAAAAAATTCCACGACCAACTTAGTTAAATGGCAATTTATTAATAAACAATACAATTCCCAAACCAATGCAAGAAACTTCGTGTTTTTCTTTTCTAACAAGTGAATGTGTATGCTTGTTCTTCTTGGCGGTGTACAGAGTTACCCTGAACAAGCAAAAGTAAACAAAATAAACTGAGAAAGCACTCACTGGGTAATGATACCTTTTGAAATTTATCTATAGCAGAGTTGTTATTTAAAAGAAATGAATAGGCGTCGTTATTTATTACAGCAATTTAAATATAGAAAACCTTTAAAATATTTTTATAATTATATTATTAATACAATTTTATAAAAGTTTAATCATTTCCACATAAAGCTGCTGAATATATCGCAGCAAGCTTACTTTAAAAGCGTGTTGAATGTGCTTTGTATGTGTCAGGTGTTAGTTAAAGCTAATTTGGCTAAGGATGATTGCACTTCGTCAGCCCTCAGGAATAGCGAGAGGGTTTTAATAATGGTACCATCTCTTGTATCGAAAACAAGCTGAGGGACATGATAATTTAAACGTGCAAATAGGGATTCTCCCCGGGGGAGTCATTCTTAATTCTTGGTAGTAAATGTCATGGCTTATGCCGATTTTAATGGATGCTTGGAGAACCTTTGGAAATTGCTTTTAGAATTATGTTCAGATATACATTTTTGCAATAAGGCTTCGTATGACTATATGCTAGGCAATTAAAGCATTAAAGGGGCCCTGCAGTAGGCTCTCTCAATCAATATTTTTTTATTTTAAGATCTTGTTTTATAAGATCAACCATAAAAAAATTTGAATTTTGAAACATCGATCTAGAAAATATGGGAACTTTTATACAACAAAAGTTAATTAAAATAGTCAGAACGATATTGTTTTTAAACGATGTATGTACATTTTATTAAAATTTATAATTTTTATATATTTTTTTGCTAAGTACACTTATAAGTCAAAAATAATGTTAATATGGGTGAGGGTTAAATATTTCTGTGGATGAAACCAATTTCATACTACTGGATATGAACCATAATTGGCTATGGCACATTGATTCTGTTTATTACGTCTCATTTTAACGTAACCTCCTTCGCCCCACGATGAACCCCATGAATTCTTAACCAACCAGTAGTCTACACCATTTTCAGAACCATAACCTACTAATAAAACTGCGTGATTAACCGCTTTACTACAAGTTGGGTCATCGTAAATACCGCCTTTATAATTCATAAAATTGCTGTTAGCAGCTATGGCTACAGCAATAGGACCCTTGTAGGCAACAGCCTGTAACAAAGCCTGTTCATCACCTTGGGGAATGGTGCGGTAACCTGAACAAGTAGCTGCTACGTAACAACTTTGATATCTACATTTTCCCTGGACAGCTTCATAAGGATACTTATCCTCGGGGTTAATGCCTTTATTAAGACGTATATATTCAAAAGAGGAAATCATCCAGCCGCCATTACAACCAAAATTTTCGGTGGAACAATCTATGAGATTTTGTTCGCTTAAAATAACCGTTTTATTAAATTTCAAATAATAATGGGCTTCCAATGCTCCTGTCGAAGCAAAGGCCCAACAGGAACCACAACTTTGTTGATTTTTAACGGGCGTTATGCATCCCTCTTTACGCCAATCCTTTGTTGAGGGTATATCGTTATAAGTATGGGTATTCAAAGCTTCAAATTGCTTTAAATTACGAAACTGTTGTTTGTCGCTGTAAGTATATACAAATTATGTATGTGAATAAGAAAAGCCTGAAGCAAGTTGCGAATATTTGAAATACTTCTCCGTTAGTTTAAGACCCATGTGTGAAACTTCCATATCCTTGATGCTCATATCGCTAAATGGATTCACAGCCATTTTATACGACACCAAACCCTTTTCAAAACGTTCGTTATGCTGCTTTATTAATTTGTAATTATTAACGAAATTCTCAAAACGTTTTTGATTTTCATCCCAACTGCGATAGTTTTTACCATATTTATTGAGGTACTCTAACCACTTCTTTTGTATATCCTTCAAAGCTGAGGCATAAGCCAAACCACAAAGGCCCAAAACTGTGTAAACGATCAGTAACTTCATGTTAAAGTTCTTGCTAGTGATACTAAATTGTTGTTACCATCATATGGAGTTTATATACTTTTAGAGAAGCATAGCACATCGGGAAGTCCATTATCAGTGCAATGGATCTTGCTACATAACTTTTTCTTGGGCCATATTATAAACAAAGGTTGCATAACAATTAATGTTAACAATTAATTAAGTTAATGACCTCAAATCTGTTTTATTAATCGATGTATACCATATGTCTTAAAGATAAGAGGCATACTCCTTGAAGACCTACAAATTGCCAACTGTTATCAGTTGCGTTCAATTGACTAATTTAGATAAAAAGAAATTACCTCATTGGTAGATGAGTATTCTCATGGGCTGGTAACTTTCATTGCCTCAGAATACCATTAATATTCATTTCCTTTAAATAATTTTAAAGATAAGTTCTTTTGTTCTTTTTAAAACAAGTCTTGTTATCTGAATGTTTCCTTCAGAGCTATAAATTAGCAAATCGTAGACGGTAGTATATAAGTGCCCTACTTATATTTATTATCTGACAATAGAAAACTCGATAGCCTCAAGAAAAACTCTATGAAAAGAATCTCAGTGGAAACGACAAAAAAAGTTGGGAAGGCACTCTTACAACAAAATGATCTTATAAACTAATTCCAGAAATAGGTAGAGAGCTGAAAGAAAATTACGAAGACATACGAATTTCTGAAGAGACTCTTTTGTATTGGCGGTGGAAACTTTCTCGGAACAGCCTTACGGTATTAGGTTAGGTTAGTTGGCAGATTCTCCCTGAAGTGTAAAGTCCGACTTAAGCCTTATGTGACGCATCAAATTAATATTCAATCATTTCCTATAGGAAACTAATCTTTAAAATAATTTCTGTTGAAGGTAGCAAAAAATGAGAAGTAAAGAACCTCGGCCTCTTCATTGACAAGAGCTGAGGCCTGAAACATGTGGTGAAATTTAGTCTCTTTATTATTCCAACAGGTCCCGCAGAAGTCCTTTGAGGGAATGCCAAGAACCCTTGTTAGAGTTACCTGATATGATACCTAATTTCCCTGAGAAATTCCCGGCATCCTTGTACAAGTACGGACTCTGAAGTGATGTTCGTGAAGGGTTTGATCGCAGTCGGATTGTCTTTTGAAATCGGAAGATTTGCAGGGAAAATTGCATTACTCAACAAGCACTGATTCAATATTGTCAAGACCTCTGCTATGACCTCGGGCAGCATATACGAAAATGTAAAACCCTGAACGTATACGTTACAGCCTACTCTTTCCACCATTTTAAAGTCATTGGTATATATCGGATTTTTCCAATGCCTTTACAAGTTTATTTCGCTATTCACAGTACTTCGTAAATAGTTTTAGGAAAGATTCCGAACTCATCCTCTCCTATCTATAGTTTACTAACTGTCAGGATTGCTAGGCCGACAAGGGATTCAATTTCTCTTCTTAGACATTTGCACATAACTTTTTCCACAGTTTCGCTTTCATCTGATTATGAAAGACAAGCTTAACTTCTTTCTTTAATTATTTCTATCGGTTCATAATTAAAAGCTTCCTATCTTTTAATTTAAATAGAAGTGTGTGTTGGATCATCGAAATTTTTTACACGTTGGAAACACGAAAGACGTCCAAATGTTTGCCACGGCTTGTCTGGGTAGATCGCTTCCGAAATATCCAACTTTCCATGACTGTACCGCATAAATCAGGCTGAATTTACCTTGGCTTTGAGAACCGCTGTGGTGTGGAAGAAAAACCCCTAAGGGAAAATCTAAGGGGTCAAACAGCACGATCTCGGTGGCGAGTTGAGATAACGGTTGTGCAGAATATCCAATATGGCGTGAGCTGTGTGGCACGGTAGTGCCGTCCCGTTGAAGCTACATGTCGTTAATAACCAAATTATCCAATACAAGCTTTAAAAATAATATTTTTCTTTAAGTGTACACAAAATTACACTGACATTTGCCATTGGATATTGCTTATGTGCTCAGAAAGCTTTTAAACACTGGGAAATAACAACAACGAACTGAGAGAACTATTTTTGTAAAACAGCCACACTATAACAGAGTTGCAATGGACATTTAATAGGTACAACATTAAACGCAGCCTTAACAACAAACAGGGATGCTTTTCGAAAGGCGTAAAGATTTTGAAAATCGATTGAATATAAAAATTTAAAGAAATTAATTAAAGAAAGGTGAAATATATTACAGGTAAATGGGTTAGAAAGGATAGAATATAAGTTAATGCAACATTTTAAAATGGATGGAACTAAAGCTTATGGCAATAACAACTCTGTAAATTAACGGATTTTATCGATTAAAAGAGGGAGAAGGAAGACGGTATTACTTTTTTTTTGCTTTTTTTTGGATAAAATATTAAGTGTTCGTTACGGTTTTCTGTGTGGCAAGTTTAACAGTAAAGCTACAGACGTCCTTGCTGGATTTTCTGATTCGTGTTTTTTAAGCGAATTAAACAAACATAAAACAAGAAATAACGGTGTTTAACGTTTGGCTGTTGTCATCGCATCATATATAATAAAGAAAATTACAAAGAAAAAGATTTTTTTCAAAAGAATTAAAAAACACACACTTTTTGTACTCTTTAACGTTCGTTGTACGGTTATTAGCAAATATATAGAGGCAAGCTCTTACGTAAATATAAAAAAGTATATAATAAATGAATAAAAAGAAAAGTTCATTGCTTATAAGAAAAAAAAACAATTCTAAATGTTTAATAATTTAAAATTAAAAGAAAAGAAATATATATTGAAGGACTTTTTTAAAAATTAAAATATTTATTTTCTTTAATAAAAGTGTTTTAAACTACGTAACCTTTGAATAAAAAAAATTAATTAAATAATATACGTATTATATATACATTTACTTTAATATATAAATAGATTAAAACAAGAATATTTTTTGTTAAATAATTTGAAAAGAAATACTGCGGAAAAAAATTGAAAAAATTAAAGACTTAGATTCTTTTTTCCTTTGACCAATAATTGAGCATGACTAATGATTACATAAGTTTCTTTTTTGTTTCACTTTTACCTTTTAATCAAGATTGACAATAAAAATTCCGATTTTATGGCTAATGAATGTTAAAAAAAAAAATTTAAGAAAATAAATAAAAAGAAGGAATTTTTTTTTTGAAATAATTAGCTTTTGAAATTCCATAACAATTTTCTGATATTAGGAAGAAATCAGCAAAAGGAAAAAGAAGAAGGAAGACAAAAACTCTCTTTAAACTGGCTTAACTAGGTCAGTTATTGAATTTCCAATAATCAAAATAAAACTCTGTACATGAGAATATACAGATACATGTTCATTTCTATATTTATATATAAATTTTTACCGTTAGAGTATAAACAACAACAAGGAAGAACAAAAAAAAAAGAGTTTTATTCCTAAACCAAACCAAAACCAGTACAAAAATTGAAGCCATCATGCAAAACATTAGTAAAATAAACAGGGAACACAATTGTATAAGGTCTGCATACATACATATATATTGCATATAAAACAACAAAATACAGAGTGGAACAGGCAGGTGTGGAAGAGCAAGAAAGCAAGCAAAGCAAATAGTATAAATGTTAGAGTAATCAAGTTATGAAAGTTTCCCAATTCATTGTAGAATTTTTTTCTTTGACTCTAATAAAACTGTGTTTAATTTAAAGCTTTCTCTTCTGCACTCTCCCTTTTCTCCCTTTTTCGCTCTTTGATTTTGACAGGAAATTATATAAATATATAATTTAAAACAGGATATTTTCCAATAAGAAAAAAGAAGAGAAAAAAGCAAAAACAAGGAAAAAATCCTCTGTAGGAATTTTCAATTTCCTGTTACATGTACAATATATTTTATTTCTTTTAACGAAACTACCGTTAGCTTATGAAAAAAAAAACAACACAACGTAAAACAAAACTGTTATATCAGTTGTAAATGTAACACACAGCCAGAGCATGAAAATGAAAAATCAATTTTCTTAACAGATATCATTTCTATAATATACTATTTCTTCTTCTTCTTCCTCTTCGTCTTTTTATACTATTCTTTTTTTCCTTTTTATTTTTGCCGTTTTTCTTTCTATGTACCCTTCAGCCCTAAAACCCATTTTTTGTTGCTGCTTCGTCTTCTTTTTCTGGCTATTGTGTTCATTACGAGTAGCTGCTGGCTGGCTGGCTATTCACGTTGCCATGTTAAAATCCAAGAGAGTGAAAAAATAGGAAAAAAATCATTTTCAGCTCTTTGCTCTCCTCGAAAGTAATTTAAAAGAGTGTTTTGTTTTAATTTAATTGCCTGTTTTTATTGTTGTTTTATGCCAACCACACCGTTATACTTAGAAAGTATCTAAAAGGATTTTGCTTTTGAGGTAATGAGGTCATTGTATCAATACATTTTTCTTTTTGAAAAAGAGGGTCAAATGAGGTCATAAGATTTTCTTGTCTTTTTATGTAAAGTTTTCTTGGAAAATATGTATCAAAATTTTTTTTTTTTTAATTTTATTTATTGGGGTCATGAAGGGTCATTTCTTAAATACTATTGATACGATATTATATTGTACATATAGGATAAGGATCGAATCTTAAATAATTATTACATTATTAAACTTTTCTCTTCGTGATTATGTTAATTGTTAATACCGTTAATTTTTTAATGGAATTAATTCAAAATAACAGTTAATGTTATGTGTCTACGCCCTCACACCAATACACTCCAACTTTGTGAAAGAACATTTCCCTGAGTAAACAATATTTTAAAAATATTAAAATTTGTTTAAAGTGTAATTCATATAATGATTCATTGTGAGTTACATAAGCCATCCCTAAAATACTTTAAAGGCTCACAAGTATATATTAACGTATAAAGTGTAGTAGTCAAGGTGGTGACGGAAAATGCTCCTAATTTTAGTAATTTGCATTTCTGTGTTAGTGTTTAAGTGCGAATAGATCACACTCATGATTATTTTTGAAAAATCCGCTAAACTCGTATGTCAATTAAAACAGAATTGTCTACTTAAGAATGAATGCGATTATAGAGAAAAAAACTCATTAAGGTTAAAAAGAAATTCAGTACTGGTGATGCCTATTGAAGTCAACCCGACTTAGTAAAGAAAACACAACAAATTTGTAAGAAAAAATTGTGTTGAAACTAGGAAAGTAGATTGTAGGAGAGAGGAATGAGAGAGTAGTGTTAAGGGATATTAGATTATAATCTGTTTGTATTATAAGTGACAGGAAGTACAGAAATAGAGTTTTACTTACGGATAGTTCGGTCGAGGAACGAATTCTCTCTCGTCTACGAAAGGAAGTATTCTATGTGGTCTACAAGTTACTTAATTTTCCTCCACCACAGTAGCGATAATACATTGAAATACAAGACAACGAACGTCCCCGGCCTCACACTAACCCACCCTCACCCGACCGCGGAGGGCTCGTCCCCATTACGTAGGGACACGTACACACTAAAGTCCGGACTGTAGAGGGTAAGGGAAAAGTAATGGCAACGAGAACATAAAACAGCTACAGAACTTAATCACAAGCTGAATAAAGTTACAATAAACATGAATTACCTATGACAAGAACGATAAAACATTTTTATATAATAATTTACAAATTAATGCCAGCATATAAGCTACGTTTTATATTACAAACACTACTATTAAAATCAATAAAATCATAATATAAGTTAAAATCGTTACATAATCTACGAAAAGGAAAATTACATTTAATTAATAGAGTCTAATGTCCCACTGTTATCAATAAGCAGCTTCTAGCTCTTCCTCCTGTATATGACCGAGTTGTACCCCAGATATATGTACATAAGTGTTGAAATTAATAAGAATATCATATGGAGTGAAGTATTTCTTGTGCTGTCTTAAGAAATCGTTGTATTTGAATAGTTTTTATCAGCATTTTCAAAATATTCCGGGTAAGGAGAGCATAGCATCAAGAGCTTCAATATTATTATGCCCTAGCATTGGGTTTTTCGACCATTAAAATCGACCTAATTCGCACGACCTTCTCCTAAACTGTTGTTCGGATGCTAGCGAATTATTCTTATTAAGTCTTTCAGCTTCAATCTCCAAAGAGGTTGGGATTTAAATGACAAATGCAAAAGGACCCTAAATTTAGCCATGTATAGTATGAGAAAACTCATTAACCCGATAACTTTTCTATGAAAAAACATAAATTCGATAAATTTTATTTACTTTTCGGAGAAGTGGTTTAAAAACCCTAATTTTTTCTGTAGAAAATTCTCTAAACTGATAATTTACTTAGAATTCTAAAAAAAACTATACATTTTTTATAGACAAATCTCAAACATTCTAAAGAAAATGCAGTTAAACGATATTCTTTTGTAGGAAACTCAATCAATCGATAACATTTTTATAGAAAACTAAATAAAACGATAACTGCACTAAAAAATGATTTAACTGTTAAATTTTCAATTTAACATTCTGATAAGATACGATACGATATTAAATTAAAGAACTAAATTCTGGGTATCCACAATCAAACCTTTAGACTTGCTCCATTGAATCCTGATTTTAAACATGATCTATTTTACAATTTCATTCGTAAGAAGAGAAAAGAACAATAACATGACTAGTCTTCTATTACGTCGTTGGAATTTAAAATACATTTCTGTAGCGGCTTATATCGGCAATGAGAATGAGAAGCTATTAAAGACGTAATTAAAATCACACCTTTGGTGGTTATGCATGTTGTTTTAAACACTTTGTTTAGCCGCCTAAAACTTGCATGTGCAGCAGATAATGATAAAACGAACGGTGAGAAACCCCAAGACAAGATCTTTTAAGGTTTCCCTTAATGTCGATACCGAATAAGAATTGTGGCGGATATTTTAATCAAGTAAACAGATTCCAAGATTTAAAATTTTTGTTAAAATATGTAAATCTATTCTATTATAGTTTTCCAATAGTTTTCCTTATCAATCCGCATTTTGCATTGTAGAAATGGAATCGTATATGTAGTGTATGGTGCTAAGTATTGCTATAAAGATACGATTTTTTAAAATTTTTCTATAAAATTTTCTAACCAGGAAATATGGGTTACATTTAGTAAACGTGATCCATTAAATAAAAAGATTCTTCAAATGCGAACTAGTTTTTATGAATTCAAAGAATTTGTATAAAACACAGTTGTTTAAATGAATGAAATCATGATCTGGACACCAACGCCAAATGCCACATTGGATATACTGCACGAGCGATATCTAACTGTCAATTGATATCAACCTTGGTCAATGGTTTGCTGACAATGGCTTTTTATGGTTAATAGTGGACTTGACTCCATTCTCCTTTTCCATTAACAGTACATTTATGGTTATGATTTACTTTCCAGTGGCTCCAAACAGTTTTTGTAAAACGTTTGATTTCTGGTTTAAATATTAAGTTTTCTACAAAAACTTTACTAAACCGATAACTTTCTGACAGGAAATTGTCTGCATCGATAACTTTTCATAGAAACCACAAAAACACTTTAACTTCTCTTTTTTACAATTCACTAAACTCACAATAGAAAGCTAATTTACAGGAAACCTTCAATAAAAAAATAACTAAAACGATAATTTTTCTATAAAAAACTAACTAAAACGATTACTTTTCTATAGAAATAGTGACTAAAATAATATCATCATACTTATTCATTTAACACTTATCATACTTAATTTTCAGCAGAGTGGTTTAAAATTCTTTCTATAAAGATTTACTAATTCGATAACTTTCTTATAAATTACTAAAACGATAAATTTTCTATAGAAACTTGATAGAACTTTCTGGTATCTGTTTTTACCTTGAGCCTAAATAATAATCAGACAAAAGAAGATTTTAATACGTAGCACACTACACTTTTATATACGTAGCATACTATAATGCACAAACTAACTACCTTTGTCATCTCTTAGAAAAACACAGGTTTTTTTTACTATACCTTATATAAAAATGGGAATGATTTGTTTGGAGAAAAATAAGAAAAAAAATTCTAGTGCTAACCAATCACAATGAATGCATTCTTTTAAAATTTTTGCTCCCAAAAAAGGGGTAAAAAGAAAGCACCCACTTACCGAACATATTAAGGTTTGAGTAAGTGAGTGAGTGAGAGGTCTTCTTCTTTTTTAACTTAGTATAGTTGCATTACGTTATTGTTGTTGTTGTTGTTGTTAGTGTTTTATACTTTAGTATTCATAGCAAACATTTCGAAAAGGGCTTTAACTGTAAAGTGTAGTTAAAAAGCTAACATTTCAATCCAATTAAATTGTTCTTTCTACCAACAACAACAGCAAGAACAACAACAACGACTACTACAATAACAAACAGCAAAAGCAATGGTAGCATGTATAACTACAACAACAATAAAAATATTGCTGACAAGACACAGCTAACAATACTAAGAGTAAAAGAAAAAAAAAATAATACACGAGTGTAGTTGTCAATGCAGGCAATGTATATGGACGTGTGCATGCATATGTGTATGCCATGATAGTTCTTAAGACCAATTCTCTTCGTGCTTTTGTTATAATTTTTTTCTTCTTTGCTTTCTTTCTTTTTGGTTTTTATATGCGATTTTCAAGTGTGTATAAATACATACAAGTGTGTGTGTGTACGTTTCTAAGAGAGTGCGAGAGTTTTGCTTTTTAAAGGTACTTTTTAAAAGAGAGTGTATATTTAGTATATGTGTGTACAATATATGTGTGTGTATGACTGTAATTAGGTCGTTTATAGCGTCATCATTGTATTGAGTTTAATGGCAAAATGCACAAAAAAAAAAAAGAAAACTAACAACAACAACTACAATCAAATAAATATGTAACACTACTCTCACACACTCATTGCTCGTAACAGCAATACGAAACGAAAAATAAAAGAAAAATATCACGAATAATAATTGAAAACAACAACATACAACAACACACAACAATGAAAATGAGTACACTACCCTACTACAATGACACACAACATAAAAAACACACAGAAAATCTACTCAATAGGTCGTGGACACACTCACACAATATGAGTGTACTTATGCATGCATACATACAAGCATATACATACAACATACATATGTATAACAGTAATTTTAAGTTTTTATTGTTGCAAGTACTATTTGCTTGTGGTTAAAAAAAGAAAAAGAAAAAGTTTTTATTGCCTTTATTTAGGCTTAATTCAATACAGTGGTAGTGGCAGTAGTACTTTGTAATGGTTTTTGTTACTCTCTTTGGTTTTTCTTTTCATTGCTCTTCATAACCAATATAATATTTATATAACGGTAATAAGATCTAGTCTGTCGATATAAAAGAAAACATAGTTTTATGTTCTCCTTTTTTTTAATACTCTTGATATCAATTTTTGAGAAAAAGTTTCACAAAAAACCAACAAAATCTCCTGAGATTTAATTATGGTTTGATGTGCATTGTATGCGAGAGTGTATGTGTGTGTGTGTACAAGTCTTCGATTTGTTTGGAATTGGGTTAACAAATCTTTTATCGTCTTCTTCTTTTTGTTTCGTTTCATTCATCATTCATTTTGTACGTGTTTTAAAGCAAATTGAGTTGCTACTCATCAATTGAAAGATATGAGAGAATATATGGGTGTGTATGAGTGTTTATAATATTGTTTTGCATGTTTATATAAGATTTAAAGTTTCCGTTTCCGGTTGTGTTTTGTGGTATTGTTAGGAAATGTCGAAAGTTTTATTTCAATGGTTAGATTATTTGATATTTTGATAGTTTTTCAACAGCATTTTAATATTTATTACAATTGATATGAAAAAAAAGCAATTCTAGAAAGCTAATAAAAAATAGTTTTTAAATGAATAAAGATTTAAAAATCAATATTTAATCATAATAAAACTCAATTAAGTCTTCAGTCTTGTGTTGCTTATTCCGGCGAAAAATTTAAATGAGTTGTGGCGACTGTTAGCGTAACTTAGTAACACAAGTACCCATTCATTCATTGACTTAGCCGTTTGGAGATTGGAACGAAAAACTTAATTTGGAAAATTCAGTCATACATGCATATGTGAGTGTTGAATAAGACAAACACTATTACTGGAGCTTAAAAAGAATCGAATCACCATAAATCACGCTTAGATAACATCAACAGCTTAAGCATAATAGTAGAACAGGCAATGACAGTGACCGTAGTCTATTAAGTAGTGTGCTGGCTTACGAAACAAAAGCTTAAGAGTTCAAAACTCAGCTCTGACATCTTTGAAAACAGAAATTTGAAAAAAAAAATATTTCTATCCGAGTATTCAGCAGTCTTCTAGTAAATGCTTTAAGATTAATTAATCTAATTAATTAATTAACCCTTTCATGCCCGATGTTGCCTATAGGCAACATTGTACATTTGTGTTCATAAATTCCGTAATTTTTAATTTTTTAAATGATTTTTTTTTGCAAACAAGCTTGGTTAAAAACGTGTAAAACCAGAATACGTAGGACTCTGAATTTAATATCACTTCATATTTAGGCCATGACTAACAAACACATGTCCTTAAAAAAAATTTAGCTCTGGCCCAAAAAATTCAGGCATGAAAGGGTTAATTTAGATTTGCTATGAAAATGCTTCTCAAATCTGTCATTCAGAGTTGTAGGTCTCGCCACTCGAGAATAAAAATTAATACTCACAACAAGTGTGGTATGATAATATGCATCAAATAAGGCCAACGTGAATTTGTACGCAAAAAAATTCTTAGTCAGTGTTTCTTGTGGTATACAACGTGGTTTTAAATTTGGGGCAGTATATTCAACAATTCAGGAGTGTCAAGAAGTGATGTATCGAACTTGCTGAATTCTCAAATTTGAAACAGGCGTGTCACGATAAATTTTTATTTTATTTTTATTTATTATTAATCATAGCACAACAAGATAATAATCTTATAAATGAAAGTGCTATGTATTTGCTACATCAAATAGGAAAAAGTAATAACAAATCGCTCATTATATGAGCAATGAATTGTTTGAAGTACAGTATAAATAAAAATGAATAAGAATAAGAACATGATTTAACCTCAGGAAATAGCAATCGATACAAAAAAATTAGGATAAGAAAATGAAATGGAAAGGAGTCGAATCTATAACAGCCCATAAGTTCCTAAGCATACCGTAAACTTTACCAACGATGACATTAATGTGGCTAGACCACGTTAGCCGACCATTAAAGATAACACCCAGATTAGATGCCGATTCAACAAAATCAATTTTATTCCCCCTGATAATAATATTCGGCACATCAAACGCTCTTTTAGACCTGGAGAGCAATAAACATTTCGATTTAGAGGGATTAATACAAAGTCCATTAGCACTAGTCCAGTTGTCAATTTTCCGTAAATCATCGTTAATCGTATTTACACATAGTCGGATATTATCAATACAAGCGCTCCTATAGAGCTGAACGTCATCAGCGTACATATGTACGCTACAATTATCCAAAACATCAGGTAGGTCGTTAATGAATATACAGAACAAAAGGGGCCCTAAAATTGATCCCTGAGGATCCGTGTACCGAATTCGAGATGTTGCCATTTAGGTAAACTCGTTGTGATCTGTTAATGAGATAGGAACGTATAAGGCTACAAGCTGAATTAGAAAAATGAAAGAGGGTCTGTAGCTTCCTCAATAATATTCTGTGATCAACCGTATCAAAAGCCTTAGTGTGATCCAAAAAAACCAAAAACGCTATGTAATTTTCATCCAGCTTCAACCTAAGGTCATCAACTACTTTGATTAAAGCAGTAGTGCAGCTCCTAGCTTTCATAAATCCCGACTGCTTATCAGATAAAAAATTATTACTCGTGAGATAATCGTTCATTTGTCTAGCTATGAGGTTTTCCATAACTTTAGACAGGAACGGAAGAATGGCAATTGGCCTGAAT
Source organism: Sarcophaga variegata (assembly GCA_932273835.1). Taxonomy (NCBI): domain Eukaryota; kingdom Metazoa; phylum Arthropoda; class Insecta; order Diptera; family Sarcophagidae; genus Sarcophaga; species Sarcophaga variegata. Next base: position 115,919,136 of record OW026360.1, read on the forward strand.
TCATTGTTAGATTTAGGAATTGGGATGATTTTCGACCGTTTCCATTCATCAGGACACAACATTCAACTGAGTATTTGAAATTTTAACGCAGTTCATTCATTCATTTGCATTCAGCAAACCTTAACAAAACCAATAAATGTTAGTGAAGAATTCTACTCATTAAATGGCCAATGACGATGAAAGGGGCTATACTTTCTTGAAGCCTACTGCGAAGATAGTAAGCCAGAATGTCTTAGCATGACAAGAGACACAGAGGACGTGTTCATAGATAGAAGTGGAAATAAATGAAAATATTGCATTCTACATTGGATTAAAATTGTTACGGCCCTATGCTCTACATACGCATAAAAGCATTATGTGACCTGCAAATAAGATCCAAGTACGTCAGACATTTTGATTTGGACTTTACGCGGCAAACATTTATGTTTTAAAAGCACTGTCTAGTAACTTTCGAAATATATTTTTAAGTTTGTTGATAAGTTTTATGTTTTTGGTTTTACCAAATCACTTTACATTTTTTCTATTAGCAATAATGAAGAACTCAAAAGTAAGTTTCTTTTAAGGGAGGTTATCCATATTTTTTAACCTTTTAGATTTAGAATATTGTGGAAACAAAATCCATATTTAAACGAGAACTATTTCAAGACTAAATTGATTAGAAAAGAAGAAAGAAAACGAAAAACATTAAAATAGCCACTTAATATTAAAAAAACATAGCCAATTTATTAAAGAATTCATATTTACATTGCAAAGAATTTAATGATTAATTAATTCATATACAAATTAATTTATTTTATGTCTCTTATCTTCCCCACCCTGCCTCTTCACCGTATCTGTCTTCTAAACACATTTTTCCAGCAGCTGAATACAACGTTATGGTGATTTAACATTGAACGTTCCCAAAAAAAAAAAACAAAGAAAATTCTCTCACTCTCTGTTTAATTTTTTATGTTTTCGAATAAAACAACAAAGACAACAACAACAAATAAACGAAATTAATTATAATTAAAAAATATAAAAACAAAAAACAAATAAAATTAGAGAGACACTGGAAATCGCGTGTTACGTTATTGATTTCATTGAGTCGAATTGATTCGTTTCGTTTCAAAGTGAACGGACGTATCGCGTTAGAAAAATATTCTGTAAGCGAAAGCCAAGTTTTGTTGTTGAGTTCTATTCTATTTTGACCACAACGCTTAAGTTGTGTCAAGGAGAGGAGAGTACCTGAGTGTTTGTGTGAGAGCGTGTAATAAATCGGTTATAAAATAACATTAAAACGAAATAAAAAAAAAACCAAAACAACCCTCTCTTGAAATACGCGTTCATAGTTTAACGAAAAAAAAACCAGAAAAGAAGAATTAAAAAAAAGGATATTGTTAAGTAATCAACAACACAACAACAAGAACAACAAGAAGAAAATAAATACTTGCTTACATACTAACAAACTAAAAACAATGTCACCATTTATGGAAAGAACACTGCTGTTGGTTGCCGTTTTGGCCTGCCTGCAAGGTGAGTACATATTTATGTATGTATTTATAAAATAAAACAACAACAACAGCCACAACTATCATAATAAATATAAAAATAAAATCGTGCCTACAAAAAAGGGAAAGTAATAAATAGGAAGAACATTTAAATTAATTAAAATATAGACATTTTATAGTAAAATACAACACATTATATTTGGATAAATTAGAAATACGAGGGTGGATTTAATATTTTTATAAATAAGGGCTATTGGAATGCTCCTCAATCTATATGGGGGTATCCCTATAATGGTTCCCCAATTCTGTTGCCCTAACAAACTTCAGAATGCAGTGCGGTGCCAGTAAAGAAAGCTTTCCCCCCAGCAATTGATAAGAACCCAGTTATTCCTTCTGAAATCTATTAAGGCGCATTGATGCCAAGTATGTGTTGTGGTTATTCATTCTCATTACAAAATTCATATATTTAAGCTATCCCTATGCTATGTCAGCGTTCTCTGAGGCAGCAGTGTCCGGTCAGAAGGCAGGTTACTATTCTCAGATAACTTCTGAAGAGTCTGATGCATGACTTACACTTCTTTCCATTGACATGAGACTGCAGTGCCCACTCAGAAGACTGGATTCTATCCTCAGACTACTTTTGGATGGTCTGATGTATGACTTTAATCTCTTTCCATCGTCATGAGTCTGCAGTGTCCGATCAGAAGGCTGATTACTATGTTTCCCAGGTTAATTCTGAATAGTTTGATGCATGACTTAAATCTCTTACCAGCGTCAAAAAACCCGCGTTGTCCGATCAGAAGGTCTTACACTTTTTTGTCATAAAAAGAGAGTCCTTACCTCTCTCCATCTTCCTTTTCGTTAAGCATACTCTTGCAAAACGCTACACAAAAAGTATTTGGCCTTATTAGAGGCGTGTAAGATCCTCTCTTTGAAGCCTTGGATCCAGCAAAGAATGACACCATTTCCCCGGGTTAGATGATTCTGTTTGTCTAGACTGTCCTGTACTTATCTTAAGTCAGTCTCATAGGAGTTGAATGGTCTGATGGCGGCTTGAATGTCAAATAATACTGCTATGCTATCTTACGTTTTTTGAGCTTTCTGTCCAAGATGAATTAAGAAAATGTATCCTACGAGAGGGAAAACTATCACTTATGTTACAATATCTGTCCTTCGCTCTCCTGCAAGCCACAGAAGAGTATGTAGCCCCCAATTGTGCTCATATAGTATTGCGGTATTTTTCAATCTAAAAAAAATTTGTGAATTTTAAAATATTCATTCCATTCGAGGAGTGATTCAATTTGCATTAGCGGTTTTAAAAATTATGCCTTGATTTATGGATATGAAGTGATTAGTAATGTATGGAATTGAATGTTAGAAAAAAGTCATGAGTTTTATATAAAACATTCAAGCCATGTTTAATGTTTTCGAGAAGTGATTCAATTTGCTTTTGCGGTCTTATGAATTTGGCCTTGAGGATAAAAATATTAAAAAAAAAAGATTTTTTCTTTATAAAAGTTATGAATATTAAGTGATTAGTAATGTGATTATCAAACGGAAACCGCCAGAAGTCTGAAATGTTAAAAAAAAAAAACTAATGAATTTGACATTGAAAGGCTAATCCATGTTTACTTTGTCTCCTTTAAGCTGCATAAACATTGTCAAGGCGGTTCTTTCTTAACCCAAAACTAACACCATTCCTATTTTGTGCAAGAAAAAATGCATGAAGTTGAACCACTGTGCGAGGTGGAGTTAATGATAACCGGGAAAAAGAAAGTGTATTTTAAAAAGCATATTTTAAGGCGATAAATCATTTTAGGGTTACCGAATTGCGTTATTTAAATAAAATTATAGAATGTAAATAGTCTTAAATGTAAAATAAGTTTGTTTTTATCAATTTGCAGTTACAACTGCTTTATTGTGCTATGACTGCAATAGCGAATACGATCGTCGGTGTGGTGATCCTTTTGATGACTATTCAATAGGTCAAGTTAATTGCAGCAAACAGGAGCCACGTGAACATCTTAAGGACAAGTATAGTAAACCAATTCTGTGCCGTAAAACTGTACAAAAGGGTAAGGATATACATTCTTAATAATATTAACTTAATTGATATACAACATGTATTATAATTGAAATATTTCCTAGTTTATGGTAAGGTACGCATTGTACGAGGCTGCGGCTATATACCCGATGAACGTACCGATAACAATGAATGCCTGAAACGTTCAGGCACTCATGATGTACAGGCCTTGTATTGTGCCTGCACCAATGATTTATGCAATCATGCTGCATCAACACTAAACAACAATAACAATTATTTGATTCACTTAATGCCCTATACATTAGCTGCCCTATTCATAATGTTCTCATGTCAACGTATCAATTTTCATTTAAAACAATATTCATAAATATTAGAAAATATAACAAAGAACCTCCTCTAAATAAAAAAATAAAACAAAAGAAATTATTTAAAATACAAATAAAAAAAATGAAATAAAAAACAAAATCATTTAAAATTCGAAACAGAAAAATTAGTAAAAAAAAATAAAAGCAGAAAACAAAAAAACGTAAAACATGATGATAAAAACACTGACAGAGAATTGTAGTGGTGTGGGTATTGAAAGTAAAAAGAGGGATAAATAATTAAGCTAAATTATATATATAAAAGAAAAAACAAAATATATAAAAAAAACCAAACATTTACGCTTGACGATAACAAATTGAACAAAAAAACAAAAAGAAAATGAAAACTTTAAATAATAATAAGATATTGAATAATTGAAAGAGTCTATATATATAAAAAAAACAAAAAACTTTATTAAATGATAATAAAAACACAAGAAAAATTTAGGTCTGAGTCTGGAATAATTTCGAACAGCTATTAAAAAATGTTTCTGAAATACTTTTTTCTTTACGTTAATGTTTAGAACAATTATTTTCGATTAATTTTTTATGGGTTTTGTTTTATTTCGAAATTAAAAACTTTTTCTCCAAACCATACAATAGTAAAACTGCCTAAAGATTAATTTATAAATTTTAAGTATTAAATAAAGTTAAGAAAACATTTTACATAAAAAAATATATAACAAAACTATTCAATAACAATTATTTGGCTTTTTTTTTGTATTTCTGTTTCGAATGTGTCGTAGAAGAATTTTTACCATACAGAACTAAAAAGTGGTTGTATAATTGAAAAATATAAGTTTTTCTTTAAATTATATTTTAGAACTTATTTTTTCTTTTTTTTTTATATAAAAAAAATTATTTTCTAGCAAAAAAAATATTCAATACTTTAAGCAAATTTGGAAGAGTTTAAAATAAACTCATTGGAAATATAAAATCAACTAAATGGCCGGCCTTTAGTACATATTCAATAAAATCAACTCTCTCTCTGTCTCTCTATCTATATCTTGACCTTCACATTAACGACAGTTTTCAAAGAAAACAAAAAATAATATACAACCAGCGACAAAGAAAAGTACGTGCCCTTTTCATTTAAATTCTATTATAATGTAATAATAAATATTTTTTAATTATTTTTAAAATAATTCTTTAAAGCCTATAATAATAATTATTAAATAATTAATTAATTTTTCATAAATAAACTGCCAAAGAAAAACAATTGTCGCCATTTAATTAAATAAAAAAATTCTTTACTACTGCCAATATTAACAACTTAAATAAGAAGTTATTTTAAGTAAAATAATTAATTTAAAGGGTATTTAAACAATAAATCACTACGAATAGAATATTGTAGAATCTCATAGATTAAATACTATAAGAAAAAATCACTTCTTTGTTTGTCTAGGCAGCATAGAATCGTTTTTCTGAAAGACAACACTGAAGTAATCACTGAATGGTGTTATGAGAAGATTCGATTCAATGATAAACATTCCTTTTTCAGAATCTAAAACGAATTGTGTTTTAGCTTATCAAATGTTTCCTCAAAGTCCATAAATCATAAACACAGTGGTAAATGGAATCCACCTTGCAAAACGGTTTTCCGAAGTCTATAATAAGGTCTAATTAGAATTTCAAACGCCATATAACAGATTCCACAATGACTCGTATACTGTTTATAGAGTCTGAAGAGAATTTCTCGAAATCTTTAATTCATACATAAAATAGTAACAAATTGCTGAGCCTTGAATGTATGTGTAAGTACATTCCGATATTGAAAGGATAATGCTTAAAAAGTCTTAAACGTTCTATAAATAGTTTAAACAAAAACTAGATATTTTAATTCATTTAAACTCCTCTAAATTTGCTTTAAAGTTTATGAAAAAGAAATTTTCTTTTTAAATAAATTATAATAGAAACAATAAATTGTGAAAAGTTTGTAAAATTAAACAAAAATCACGCATACCACACACTTATTAAAAGTAAATGGCAAAAGCATTAAACTTTTTTTTAAATTGAAAGTCCGTCTTTTGAAAGTTTTTTTCGGAAAGAAAAAACTATACAAATGCTATGAATCTAAATTGTCTAATTGTTTTCCCTAATGGATATCAAGAATTCTAAAACTATAGGATAAATTCCGAAACGTATTCTGGCATAGTGTATAACCTTCAAACCGAATCTAACTGACGTCCGAGTATTTTATGCCTCAGGGTTTGATTTGAAAACTATGAACATGTCCTAATTAAAGTTGATCTTTTGGCTTATGTAAGTCAAAACAAATGATACTTTAAAATCTAGAGTTCCGCTACAGTGAATACAAGCTAAATTCATACCAAAAGTATGGTTTAAACATTTGGTTTTGCTTTAAGAACGACAGGATTGCTGATACTTTAGGATCGACTCTGTTCGTTGTTGAGCTACTAACAATAAACACTTTTTCTAGTACAGGTTAATACTTAGAAAATATATTTTACCTAATCTGGGCGTACATTTTTAAAATATTTAGAAATTTAATAATAAAATATTATCTTAAAAAATATGTTTTTAATTTTATTGCTCAAGCCATTTACGTTTTAATAATTTTTATTTATTTTTTTTTTGTGACTTTAAAATAGATTTTTATTAAATAAAAATAATAAAAAATACGTAAAAAATTAGCAACTAAAATTAAACTCACTTCATTTAAAATTTTCAATACTTTAAACAGATGATATAAAAAATGGAAAAAAAAATGAAAACAGAATCCCCCTTAAACCACAATAAAAATTATAAAAAAATAATAATTCTTTTAAACGTTAAAACTCTTTAAAATAAAACAAATAATTTAATAAAAAAAAACACAGTAAATTTTGAATTAAAACCACTATAAACAAGTCCACTTTAAAAAAAAGGAAATAAAAATAAAAAAAAATCAACAGACATACAAAAAAACACTATTTATTTAACAGAAATTCTAATTCATCGAACTTAAATTTCTATGAAATACCGCAAAGAAAACAAAAGATAAAATATATTATAAATAAATTAATAAATCAACTAAAGAAAATTTATAAAGAAATAGTATATATAAATATATATATAATATATGAAAATAGAAATTGATAAAATAAAATAAAGAAAATCTTCCTATAATACCATACAAACATGCATAAATTCAATACATAAAAAAAAAACAAAACATACATATTTAAATGTGTCATAGAGTATTAGAACGATATGATATATATACATGCATACAATTTATATATACATACAAAATATCTATTAAAAATAATTGCATTTTTATTTATATTCATTTCTTTTTCAATCCTATATCCTTATTTATTATTTATCTCTCATAGTAAAATAAAGAAAACGCTGTTATAGTTGAAAAAAAATATGATTTTTTGGTGAAAAAAAAAGAAAGATAAGATTTAAAAGTGCAATTATAAGTAGTATTTTAAAATTTAATTTTAAAGTAATTGGAATATTTTCTTTATAGTTTTAATATATAATTTATTTGTTTAATTTCAAGAATATAAATGCAATATTTTAAGAACAAAATTATGTATTAAGGAAACAGTATTTTGTAAACAAAAACTCACTTAAAAGATATACTCTGCTCTAAACTGCTCTTAAATAAAAAAAGTTTAATTTAAAAAAGTTAGCTGATAATTCTAATGCTTTTTAAAAAATAATTTCAAGTGTTCTTTACTTTTTTATACATTTAAAGTAATTGTGGTAACTCTGTTACTATTTTAAACAACATGCGAAATTTTTAAAAATAAATTTATTTGCAACAATTTAAAAGAAATTTTAAAACGACACTTTTTGAAAAGAAAAAATCTTTATAAATAAAATATAATAATTTTTATAATTAAAAATGCTTAAAAAAGAAGAAAAATGTAACTGGTAACTCTGTTAATAACTAAAAAGTATGTTTAATTAAGAATAAAATTTCATAATTTTTCATAAAATCGAAAACATGCAAAAATCATGAAACCTAATGTGTTCATCCTAGAAAGAGGACACAAGGAAAGTAAACAAAAAGAAAACAGAATAGAGAGAGTGAAAGGTCTAGTCTTTCCACCATAGTCTTGGTTTTCTCTATCTACGTTCTTAATGGAAAATGGTATCGAGACCCTTTCTAGTGAGAAATATCGTTTTACTTCATATCAATGTATTTTTACATTGGGGTTCATATAATTATCGTGGCAGATGCGATATTATTAAATTATCTTAGCAAGTCACAGCTCCAGGTGAGCTTTAGCCTGATCAATTATTCTTCGCCACTCTTGTTGGTTTTCTGTAGCTGGTTTCGAATAGTCATAAATTTCTTAGGTAATTGGTATTCTCCTTAATCAAACCTTACTTGAGTCCTATAAAAGAGTATCTTAAAATACCACCGGACCTATTATACCGTGCGTCCTGGCATCCACTTCATAAAAACATTAATTTAACCGTAATTGCCTCTAACTAAACAAGATTTCAGCTTTTAAGTTGTTAGACCTATGTTTCTAAGATAAAATCTACACAAAATTTGTCCTCCATATATAAATAAAGGACTGGTTTCTTAACAAATGAGTTCATTTTTCCATGAGTGAAATCTATCCATTCTACGTTTGAATTCGTTCTAATTAATAGACGTACAAGCTTACCCAAATGTTAACTTCCTATGTTCCAACAAGCAGGAACCATCAAGAGAATAACCTTTGGATATTTTACTAACTAATATGGATCTCTATTTGGTAATAAAATAGCCCCTTTGCTTTTGTTAATATAACTATCTTTAGATTTATGCACCCCGATATTGAATTTGTTCTTCGGTTGTCTTTTTAGACAATTTTTCGGCCTAAATTATGCGACTACTGATTCGAGAAGATTCTACAATTGAACATGTCATAATAGGATCACTGGAGGTCAGTGTTCGTTCTACGATTAATATGTAGATGTTCTTAAATAATAGAATCTTTGGCGTCATATTCCGTGCTCACACAATATTGGCCCCCAAAAACATGTAGATTTAATGTAAATTTAATGAATTGCCTGCACCTCAAATTTTATGTTTTCAAAGTAAAATCCATATTGTAAACAATATAAGATGTATGAAACAAATCTTACCTTTTAATATTGGTTTTTCCTTGGCAAATATGGTTATTTGATGTTTTTAATAAAACTTTCTTTTAATTTTTTTTTGCTTTAAAACACTTTTAATGCAACAACTTCTGAATTTTCCCACCTTTTTACTATTTTTGCGAAACAGTTGGCGTTTGTTTACCTTTTGTTGCGAAATGTATGCCAAACTTTTTTTAATTCAAAGAACGCAGAGTTACCACATGGTTAATTATTGTTAAAGATTTGGAATGTTATTTTAAACCATTATTGTTTGTTATTAAATTAAATAGTATTATTTTAAATTAAAAAAAAAACACATACGCATATAAACATTGGTCAAAACCATATATTAAAAATTGTTAATGGTCTGTCTTAAAGTAAATAAAAATAAATACCATATAAACAAATTTAGTAAAAAGAAATTTATATTAAAAAAATAATTAAAAAAATGGAAACTAATTTAATATTAAACAAAATAATAATAATAATAAACTTCAATAAATTGTAGATAATAATCTATTTAATTTTTAGTACATAAAAAACAAGAAAAATTAATATGTTATAAAAAAATTAAAAAAAAAACACTAGCCGAAGAAAAAAATCTCATATTAAAAATATATTTAAATATAAGAAAACTTAAAGTTTAAATATAGTCAAATAAAATTTAAATAAATAAAAAAATTAAAACAAAAAGTTCTTTAATAAAACAAAAAACTTAAATTAATTTGATTAAAACCAAAAATAAATAAGTATAAAAATAAATCTTTAATTAGATATTAATAAAGAAAATTAATAAAAAAAAAATTAATTAAAACAAGCAATGAGTTTGAGAAAAAACAAAAAAAAATTATTTAATAAACAAAAACAAAAAAAGGCTCATAATTTACGTGTAATTTGGCACGCTTACATTTTACATTTACATTAACTCCGCCCCTCCTAAAAACAAAACTAAAACTAAATATTTAATATAAAATAAACACTTACACACACATTTAAACATTTAAAATTATTGAGAAAAACAAAAGAAATGAAAAAAAAACTATTTACGCATTAAAAACGGTTAAAAAGGAAGTAAAACAAAAATAATGCGTAAAACCATATCATGAGCTTTGCTTTAAACAAGAAAAAAAACAAAAAAAAAAAACTCACACACATTAAATGCAATAATCAAAACAAAAACAAAATATTAAACATCATTAACTGCATTAAATCGTCATTAACAAAAAAAGAATATAAGTAAAGAAAAGAGAGAAAAAAGTATACCTTCCATGGTTTAGATTATTTTTTAACAACAAAACAACAACACCTTGAAAACACTGCTAAACAACAACAAACAAACAAACAAAATATATAAAATTTAAGTTTTTAACCAACATTATTAAACCCACACAACAACAACAACAAAAGCTTTTCTTAAAACTTTTTATTAAAATTCATTTTGAAAACAACAAAACAAACAAAAAACAACCGTTTTTGTTTCTCTTAAACAACAAAATCGTTAAACGAAAGAAACGTTATTAAAAAACAACAACAACAAATCCCTTAAAAAAAACAAGAAGGAAAATATATATTTTGAAGAAGAAGAAGGAAAAAAGAAAAACAGAAAAACAAACTATATTTTACTTTCATTCAGTTTTGTTTATGAATTAGTATTTAAGTCTGTAAAGCTCTGCTTGTAGAAGAAAATCAATAAATGATTAAATAAAGGAAAAATACTAAAATAAATAAAAAAAAAGTTACAACTTTCACAAAAACGACACACAAAAAAAACAAAACAAAAACCAATTTTTTATTTATGTTTTTCATTAAAGAGAGTGCTGGAAACGATTTCCTTCAATTAGTGGTAAAAGATTGGGAGAGAGATAGATGAAGGAAAATGTAAATAAAAGGTAAGAGTAAGGCCATAAGGTAATAAGATAAGTTCATTACATTTCCAAATAGTATGTGTAATTTTGGGTGTTTTAAATCTTCTCATCTTTCTTCACTCGGTTTTTTGATCATCGCTGCCTATATTACCTATATTACTTCTTTTTTATATAATTTAATACATTCAGGTACAGTCCATAGTCTTTTTTAATAGCAACACAATCCACTACAAGAAATAAAAGGGCACTCCCTGACAGTTAAAATTTTTGACCACTTTCCCTATATCATTGTGTTAGCTGTTCTTATTATTTATTTAACAAATTAGAATAAATCTAATCGTGTCTTATTTATTTTAAATATAGGTCAATTATATGTACTTTTTAATGCTCGAGTCTCATTAAAATAAAATATTCGGTGGTTAAAAAAGTTCACACTTTTTTTTTTTTGATACATTCTAACGACTTGGACGTAGAACAACTTTTATTTTCTGTTTTTTTACATTTTTTTCCACGAAAGAAATAAAATAAAATTTTTGTGCAAATATTTGTTTTAAATTTTTTGGTTGGGTCGCGATATTAACAGATTTAAATATTTTGAGAAGCAAAACAGATTAAGTCTATTAAAAAGAAAAAAACTTTGTCTTTGAATTTCTTTTTGGGTGATAATTTCTCTGTGAAGGCTTATTTATGTGGGATAACAATTTCTTCTGAATTTTTCTTAGAAATTCCGATTATAACGAAATTTTGCATAAGATAACAACGATAAAATGTACATTGTAGAAATCATTATTCACAAAAATTTTAAAACTACAAAAGTATATAAATACATATCGACGCCTCCATTCTATAACGCTCTAAGTGTACTTAGAATGTTTTTAATGTTCTTGCATTTTTAAATTCTACGTTCTCTAACTTAAATACTGTCAAAATTTGGTTAAGATGCGCCGATCCGTTACGAAGTTATAGGGAAAAATCTTCTTAGAATACACATATGGTCGTATGTCGCGTGAAAACGTTGAGAGCTCAAAACTCAAAACACACATTTTCGACTTAGAATGTTATAAAACGGAGGCGTCGATATATAGGCACGGAATTTTTATAATAATTTTCTTTTAGGATTATAAACAATCCAACCAAAACATCAGGGGAATACCTAAACAACTGCTTCAGAATTATAAGCAGAATATTGTGGTTCAATATCAGCAGCCACATGGTCTTCAGGAAAAAATCGGACGAGAAACCCTTAATGAAGTAAATTAACCGTAGAAAATGGCGGTGAAGTCGCCATAGTCTTGTAGGGAATGTGTATGCTTAGTAGACAATAATTATCCACAATTATTCTAAAAACAAACATGATGACCTTGGCTTCTATAAGCACGATTATTCCAATCTGTTCTGTTATGACTGCCATTGATATGAGTAGCATTGAAGCGGTTGGCGTTAATACGGCTGGCTTCACATACGGTGTCTTGTGTTTTGTGTGGTTTTAATGGATCTATTCATGATTCGAAATGGATAGAGAACACTTCTTCTACGTCTCTAAGTTTCAGCACATGTGGTATACCATTTCCTTGGTCTTGTTGCTTTGCTGTCGTGAGCAAAAATTTAAGGGTCGGAAGGCTTCCAATAACTTTAGAAGCTTCCCTTGAATTTACCCACAATCCCCATGGAATGGAGCCTTCAATATTGTCATCGACTTTTTGTCCACCATGCCAAAGCCACCACTTTTTAAAAACAAAAATTATCTAGGGGGTGGGTTGGTAACGTTTGGTTCGCTGGTATCTTCAAAATGTTTATGCCGTCGAAAGATCGTCTATGGAAAGATTAGTAAGTAATTGTCCGCTTTTGTTAAATCAGCTAGGCAGTATAAATAGGGCTTCCTATGTCTCTGTTGGATCTCAGGTCATGTGGGAGTTCAGGGGTATGAGCAGACAGACAAGCTTGCCAGGAGGGGTACTTATGTATCGTTGTAGAGTGGACAAAGGAATTTCGAATGGTGTAATTGGTGAAAGGAATGAAAGAAGAAGGAATGATGTCGCCGTAGTCTAGTAGGTAGTGTGTTGGCTTATTAGACGTAAAGCCAGGGTTCGAGCCCCAGGCCAGACATCAATACAAAACACAAAAAGTATTTTTTTGGTGACTTCTTGCTGAGAAGCAGATTTCTGGAAAAAAAAAACTCTGAGCGTCAAATAAAATTAGCATGAAAAGTTTCTCAAAAATCTGTCGTTCGGAGTCGACTTTAAACTGTAGACCCCACCACTCATGTATAAAATTAACACACACAACATAAGTGGTGTGAGAAACTAGGACGTAATCCTGACTGAAGGGTTTTAATGACCAATTATGTATGTATGTAATGAAAGAAGGCAATCTGAACTTGTGCTGGATGACTGATTATAGAGAACGGCCGCAGTACTTTAGTACTTCTACCCAGTACTTTAGAGTCTCTTCACTATACACCCCCTAAATTACCGGATACATTATTGAAAACATACTGCATTTCCAAATTATATGAAAAATACTTATCGGCAAAATTTAAAGCTTCTGATTGCATGTGTACCTAGAGGGATTTTACTATTCGTTCAATACATTAGTCACTCAATCAGCTTATGCTCGTATGTATGTACAGTGAGGGCCATAAGTGAGTCAACACCCACTATAATTTTAAATTTTCTATTATGTTCTTAAGTATAAAAAAGTTCCTTTATCATGAATTGTTGTTTTTGTTTTAACATTTTATAAGTAATAAATAAACGTTTTTATTTTTGGAAATTTATTCGACTATTCTCATTTACTTTTCTCGCTATCCTAAGAAAATGAATTATTTCAGTGGTGTTTACTCACTTTTGACGCTGACTGTATATAGACTGACATTCTACTTTTATTGTGGCTTCACTCATGCATGCTCGAGAGCTGCTTTTCCTTTACCAAATGCAATCCATAAACTTTCTATTTAATTTTGATTTCTACAATCATTTCCAGTAAAAGTACTTTAAGTAGTACTGTATATTAATATTTACCCAACAATTGCATTGACCGTTAATTACAACGACAGATGACCTTTTTCTTCTTGATTTCTTATTTCTGTTGACATTTTAAAAGTTTAAAAGGGCTTAGAATACTTATTTGGATTCGGTTAAAATAAATTGTCTTTTCTATTAAACAAATAAACATTTTTAAATCAGATAAAAAAGTGTATGGAAAAGATATTTTCAAAAGAGTATAAAAAACTTGAAAAGATAAGAATTCTAGTCAGTTGAAGTTGAAAAGTAGATAGTATAGTACCTCTGGAGTACCTTCACATCATAATGGCCAGAGTATCTTTAATAATTTTAACACTTTTGGCTGTTGGCTTAATGGACTTGGCAGTGGCTATATTGTATGTATCACCACAAGAATGGGCGGAATATAAGGTAGGTTTTAAGGATTTCTTTTTCGGTGTTTTAAAAAAAGAAAAATATTTTGGATACTATTAAAAAGAGTACTATTTTCGTACTCTTTAAAAATTATTTCAAAGAAAAATACTTATTTGGTGTTTTAAAGAAAGATATTCTTGGTTCCTTAAAAATGTCATTTTTAATAATACCATTCGATATCAACATTAGTACTTTAATGGTACTTTTTTTTTACTAACTCCTTGGATTTTAAATTCTTTCTTTAGACCAAATACAACAAGGACTACAGTGGCTTCCCCTTTAGCGAGACCTATGCTCAGTACTATTACATCTACAATAAGAAAATGATTGAGAAACACAATTTATTGTATGATCGTGGCTTGAGAACCTATCGACTGGAAGTAAATCAGTTTACCGATATGCGTTTTATACACTTCAATGCTTTATTCCCTGAGGCAAGGGCATGGACACGCTTTCCAGACACCCAATTGCCAATCTTAAGTACAACGATCGCCGATAGTTTTGATATCAGAACTTTCTTGACATCGCATAGAATTGAAGATCAGGGTAGCAAATGTAATAGTGGCTGGGCTTATGCTGCTGTTAAATCCATCGAAATCCAAAAGACATTCCAAGATCCTTTGCCCGGCCCTTTGTCCACACAAAACATTATCGATTGTGCGGGACGCTCCAATGCTTGCCGCAGTCAGGTGCCTCAAGCGGCATTTGAATATTTGACTACCCATAAACAAAATTTACATTTGGAAGCTGATTATCGAAACAATAATGAACTCAGTGAGCCAGACATGTGCCGACCTACGGGACAATTTTTCACCAATTTGGCTTTATATGCCAAGATCGATGGCTCAAATGATGAGCTAATAAAACAGTGTGTGAATGCCTTTTATCCTGTGGTGGTTGAATTTAATCCCACTTCGTTTGAATTTATGCACTATTCGGAGGGTATTTTCCAACAGCCAGCCACACGTAGAGGTTCACATTTTATGGTGGTAGTGGGCTATGGTCATGATGTCAGCCTGGGCCTGGATTATTGGCTATTACAGAATTCGTTTGGTGACAGCTGGGGTGAACAGGGTGTAATGAAATTACTAAGATCAGCCGGCACAAAATTATCGAAAATTGCTTTGGTGCCTTTGGAGTAACAGAGGAAGGCGTCAACCAAGGAGTCAATTATATAAATATCCTATGGAATTAGTATTTTAAAATATATTCTAAGTTTATAACAGCAATTTCTCTTAAATAAAATTAATTTTTTTATAAAACTTATGCATATACATACATACATACATACATAATTGGTCATTACAGCTCTTCAGTCAGGATTACGACCTAGTTTCTCACTTATGTTGTGTGTTTTAATTTTATACATGAGTGGCGGGACCTACAGTTTAAAGTCGAGTCCGAACGACAGATTTTTGAGAAACTTTTCATGGCAATTTTATTTGACGCTCAGAGTTTTTGCCAGAAATCTGCTGAGAGGAAGTAGCCGAAGGAATACTTTGTTTGTATTTTGTTTTGAAGTCTGGCCTGGGGCTCGAACCCTGGCTTTTCGTCTAATAAGCCAACACACTACCTACTAGACCACGGCGACTTATGCATATAGTTCATAAAAATCCACTATACGATCTGAGTTTAGGCGTTGCCCCTTGCCATG
This sequence comes from Sarcophaga variegata, assembly GCA_932273835.1. NCBI lineage: Eukaryota > Metazoa > Arthropoda > Insecta > Diptera > Sarcophagidae > Sarcophaga > Sarcophaga variegata. Next base: position 115,935,055 of record OW026360.1, read on the forward strand.
ATTAGACTGGACTTTAAATGTGAATATCAGTATTTGACAGATACTTTCTGAATAGAAGAGAGGAACTGTTCGACCACTGAGTTGAGCTGGACCAATCTTAGCTCCTGGAGGACTAAATATTTACTGTGTTCGACTTAACATTTACTATGTGGTCTCACTTCTCGCGGAACATTATCTAGTAGAGAGAAGATCCCATTGGCTAGACGTTTTTTTAACGTGAGGAGAAATCATAATCTGGCAATTACGCTTATGTAAGTGTAAGAGAGCCTGGGAGGCTTGAGATTGAAAAATCTTAATTCAATGTGAACAAAAATGCTCACAATTCCCTCTTGTCAATGACGCCTACATACGTACAACCTAGCTTCTTCCAAAACTTATGTTGTTTGTGTTAATTTTATCCATGAGTGGCTGGACCTACAGTTTAAAATTGACGCCGTACCAACAGATTTTTGAAAAACTTTTCATGGCAATTTTAATTACTTCCAGAATTTTTGCCAGAAATCTGTTTGGGGTTAGATCCGTAGCCTCACGTCTAATAAGCCAACACACTACCTACTAGACTACGGCGACTACAATGCCTTCGAACCTCACCTTATTTAGCTAATCAGGTAAGCTTATGTAAATAGAAATTTCAACTCAAAAACATTGCTGTCAACACTTCGTCTTTATTGTATATTTTGATGCAAAACGTACTTAGTCACTTTTACCTTACTAACGGTTTACCTACGAGATAGCAGGTATAATTTTAATATTAAATTAGATTAGATTTTTAACACTTTCTTTCCACTTCTTGAAAATCTTCACAACTTTTTCTGGTAGTACATGATGGATTAGAACATAATTTTTTGTGGGTGAAATTTTAGTTTTTTTTTTTCCAGTTAAACAAATAAAAGATAATAAAGAGAAAATAAAAAATCGTATTTAAATAGAAACAGAAAAAGTATAAAAGTAATGCCAAACTGCTAAAGAAAAATCAGTTTAATTTCGTTACTACTCTGGATTACACATTACTACTTTGGATTAGCAAGATCAAGAACAGAAGATAATGAGGAGCATAACTTTGGTGTTGTTATTGGCTGTAGTGGCTGTTAGTTTAGTAGATTTTTCGATTGCCATAAATCATGTTCCGAGCCAAGAATGGGCGGATTATAAGGTAAGTTGAAAAGTACTGAACTTGAACTTGAAAAAAAAATATTTGTGTCGTACATTTTTTGAGGAAATTTTTGAATATGGAGCACACATCTAAACAAAATTTTAGAGATTATTTGTCGGATTTTTATGACTGCTACGAGTAAATCTAAAACAACTGAGATATTGTTATCTGAAGAGGTTTATGGAACAGCATTTTAATTAATTAAAGATGAGTCATAACGAAAGAGTATCGCAAGAACTCTTGTACAGTGAACATTATTTTAGGAAATAATGAAAGTTATCGTTCTATGTTATCGACCACGTAACGTTTTCTTTAAATTTTATTTTAAAAATCATCAGACCAGAAGCAGTCTAATCGAGAAAGCTTTAACCCTTTCGGTACGGGAGACGATTAGTTAGTTTACAAATACTATAAGAGGTCAGTTCAGCATAGATATGCTTATTAAACATATACATAGCTTTTTTGGTAGTGCCCCTACCCTAGGAAGGAATTTAGGGCACGGGATATATATGTCCCATCAGGAGTTTGGCATGGGACATTAGGCCTAAATCTATAAAAACGCATATAGTAAATCAATATCTGTTTTTATAAGATTTATGAAATTTTATTTATTCTTTCAATATTCGTTTTGTACATTAAAAAAAATAAATGAAAGGTAAATATTTAAAATTATTTGTGAAACGGCGCAAAACAATCCTTGCACAATGGAAGTTGGCATTCTTGATATAAAGTTTTTCAATTTTATTTTTTTGGCAACTTGCACATCGACGTCTTGTAGGTCCTTCAATTGGTAAGTGAGTAGCAGATTGAGCATAAATTTTCTTATTTTTGGAATGGTAACCACCATGAGTAAGGCTTCTCCTAACAGCCGCAGTTTTCTGTCCTGCTGCAATGAGATCTTCTGCTAGCAGTACTAAAAAGTCAAGAAATGGTTCCTTCTTACGATGTAAATTCATATAAATGATCCACGAATTTACAGATGACATCTTCAATAGTCTATAAAAAACTTTCTTCCACCATTTCTGTGATTTACGGTCCAGTTCGTACATTCCGCATAACTGATCAGCTCAGTCTACGCCTCCCATTATATTCCTGTAAAATTTAATCATTTCCGGACACTGCACAACTTGAATTTCACCATTATGTTGCTTTTTGTTCATTGATACCATTGTAGCACCATGACAATTGCTAATAGCTGCTACTTCCTTCGTATCGTGCCATTTTGTATACATAATTCCAGAACTACACGATTTGAAAATAGCTTCACCCTTCGGTAATTTTTGACAGTTTGGCAAGTTCTTTCTATTAGTCATTACCGTACCTAATGCCGGAAAATTCAAAGTTTCAAGTAGATAAACACTAGTAAAAAAAACGATCAAAGCAAAGCGTAACGTCTGGGTGCTTTATGGTCTTGGCAAGATTATTTACTACACGTTCTCCAAGAGCGCCAATGGTAGGTCCTTCTTCTCTATCGCAGTAGATGTTAAAATCATATACGTACCCACTGAGAGAACACATCTCATCCACATTTTTATTCCACGCTTCGTGGGTTTCAGCACAGCAAACACTTGATACCACTGCAGTCTTCTTATGACTAAACAGCCTGTGTTATGAAAATACGCAATTTTTCTGTGTTATGAAAATATGTAACTGTTCTTTAGCCTCTAAATAACTAAATGGGACAACTTTGAACCATTTTACAGTAAAAATTTAAAAATAGGAGTCTGCGATCGTTCAGTGGGACACATATGTCCCAATAGATGCGAAAGGGTTAAGTAACCATATGTATCTCTGGCTTCCCAATATTCTAGCCTGTGTTGAGCACTACAAGCAAAAGTAGGGAAGTAGTTGCACGGTCTCTCGTTCTCCAAAACCCTTTTCAAAGATCCTTCGCAGTCGAGAATAACTCCAGTGAATAACTGAATGTGGGACCCCATCTTGCTGTTGATCTTTGCAAGAAGTTTGCGAAGTCGAGTAACCTTATTGGACCCCTTATTTTCCTCGAAAAAAAGTTTGTCAAAAGCTTCTCCACAAGCCTTCAATGTCATCTTATTAAATACACGTAACCTGAATTTGTAGATACTCCAGTCGTCTATTAACTTGAACTCATTAAAAATCCTCCTACATTCATCACGCAACATCTCAATTTTAGGCCTCCAATTAATTTTACTTGAAAACCGAATCAAATACAAAAACTTCTCTTATTTTTTCCAGGCCAAGTACAATAAGGACTATACCAACTCCGCCATAACCGAGGGTTATGCCCAATACTATTATGCATACAATAAGAAAATGATCGATCGCCATAATAGCCTCTATGACCGCGGCTCAAGAACATATAGATTGGCGGTAAATCAATTTACCGACATGCGTTTTATACACTTCAATGCTTTATTCCCTGTGGCTGCTGCACCTGGACCTTCCAATGCCTCACCTTTGCCCGAAGTACAGCCAGCCGCTCCCCGTTATGATCCCATAACCGATTTTGGCATTTCCTCTAACATAGAAAGTCAAGGAAATAAATGTAACAGCGCTTGGGCTTATAGTGCTGTCAAGGCTATAGAATTACTGCAGGCCCAACAAACTGGCAACATGAGTCCTTTACCTTTGTCAGCACAAAACATAATCGATTGTGCTGGTCAAGCAATAGCCTGTAAGAATCAAAATCCACAAGCAGCATTTGATTATCTGACCGTATATGGCATGGATTTACATTTGGAAAGTGATTATATGAACAATAACACGTTGTCAGAACCGGCAATGTGCACGCCCAGTGGTCAATTGGTTACCAATTTGGCCAATTATTCCCGCCTCACCGATGGTGATGATGAATCTTTAAAGGCTTATGTTTCCGGTGGCTTTCCCGTGGTCATTGAATTTAATCCCACTTCATTTGAATTTATGCACTATTCAGAGGGTATTTTCCAACAGCCTGCTACAAAAACTGGCTCCCATTTTATGGTGGTATTGGGTTATGATACTGACACCACGACAGGCATGGACTATTGGCTATTGCAGAACTCTTTCGATATACACTGGGGTGAAATGGGTCTAATGAGGTTGTTACGTTCGCCTACAATGAAATTGACCAGGAATGCCATTTTGCCAACTGAGTTAGCTTAAGATTTAAGGTAGAGATAACAAATAAATGTTAGGGAAACAATAAACAATGAAATTATTAAATTTTTATAATTTTAAATAAAAGGTAAAGGAAAAATAAAAATCAAATATAAAAACGAAAAAAGAAAAATTCGTATGAATTTTTAAGAAAATCAAAAATTGTTCACCCTAACCCTACTTTTTGAAGAGTGGAAATTTTTAAAAGCACTTAGAAACACTAAAGTTGCCGTAGTCTAGTAGGTAGTGTATTGGCTTATTAGACGAGAGCCTAATAACTCTAACTGCTGACTAAGTGCCTGTAATGTACCCACTGAATTCCATTGAAATTCTCATTGGTATGTAAGTCGCCGTAGTCTAGTAGGTAGTATGTTGGCTTATTAGACACAAAGCCAGGGTTCGAGCCCCAGACCAGACATCAAAGACAAAATACAAAAAATATTTCTTCTGCGATTTCCTCTCAGCAGATTTCTGGCAAAAACTCTGAGAATAAATAAAATTGCCATGAAAAAGTTTCTCAAAAATCTGTCGTTCTGAGTCGACGTTAAACTGAAGGACCCGCCACTCATGTAAAAAATTAACACATACAACATAAGTGGTGTGAGAAACTATGTGGTAATCCTAATTGAAGGGTTGTAATGACCAATTATGTATGTATGTATGTAATTTCATCATATTTTTTATTTTATTTTGAAATATTTTGTTGGTTATTTTTTTTAATTTAAAAACTAACCTTTTACCATTTAACTCTTGGTATGATTAGGGTTAACAACACTTTTCTAAAGTACACATGAACACATAAAAAATTCAATCATCATTTTAAATCAACTCTTCCCCTCTTTTTAAACATCAAACATTTGCTTTAAGTCAACGCTTAGACTGTAACCAAGCGCAAGCCATACAAGCAACATTCCTATGCTGCATTATGCAGCAGCATGCAATCAACAAAAATTAGTGATCGACAACAAACAAATAACTTTTTTCAATCTAAAAATGAAGAAAGAAAATATTGAAGCAAAATAGGCCTCCGTGCATGTTTATTAACAATTTAAAAGAAATGTAGGCCTCTGCTAAATACTTTTCCAAATCATTTCTTATTTAGATATGTTTACATTTTGTTAAACTAAAATAATTTAAATTTATTTATCTTAAAAAAAAAACCACAACAACTACAACAATAGATACATATTACAATATAGGATAACTGCACTCACTGGCAATGCCACAAAAACTATTCTCATTGCGTGGCAGCTTCATAAAACCATTCTCGCCCCAATTCGATGAATAAGAATTCTTAATAATCCAATAGTCACGGCCATTCTCGGAACCATAGCCGACCACCACAACGGAATGATTTACCTCACCCTGATTACATTGATCATCATCGAAAATACCGCCGCTATACTGTTCAAACGTAATGACATCAGCATTCATGGAACAGGCCAACGGGCCCAAAGTGGCAACCACTTCTTTCATTTTCTCCTCATCTCCTGGCTTAATGCGTGCATAGTCACGTATAAAGACACCACTTCTATCCACTGTTTCATTGCGGCCACATTCAGCATTCTCCATTTCCGTATACGGATATTTGGTTTTCAAAGAGACACCATGATCGCGTATATATTCGAAGGCATATTCCTGGAAACCACCATCACAACCCATACTGCCATAGTCCTCAGCACAATCCACCAAGTTCTGTTCGGATAGCGGCACCAATAGGCCGGTACGCCTAAACAAATGTCCCTCTAAGGCTGCAATAGTTGCAAAAGACCAACAAGAACCACAATCCGTGCCCTGGAAACCAGCTGGGCTCACACCACCCAGTTCACGCCAATCAAAGTGTTCCGGTAAGTTTTTCGAATTTGCTTTGGCCGTTACAAAATTCGTATGTTTAGAGGTGATTTCCCTAAAAAAAAATAAGCAAATTTTTGTTTAAAATAAAAACCAACAACAAGGAAAACCAACTTCAACTCACTCTCCCTTAAAGGTAATTTTCGAACCCAACAGTTTGGCCACCTCCTTTTGCGTTAAATCAGCCAACGGATTCAAGGCCATATGGAATGACATTAAACCCAAGGCAGCATATTTGTTACCCATATCCACTACAGCTTGCTTGCCCTTGAATATGGATTCGCGAAATATTCTCTCCTGTTCATCGCGCAACACTTTGCCTGTCTGCTGCAGATAATCATCGTAATTGCGTACATCACATAATTTGGGAAAGCTGCTCAAAGAATCACACAAAGTTATGCCGCTTAGTAAAAATGCCAACGCCAATATGCTGCATAGACTAGAAAACTGAAACATTTTTGTTGTTGCGTTGTGGAAACTAAAAATAAAACGATAATTTTTATAAGCAGGTGCTAATTTATGAGATGGTCAGTTTTATAAATTGTTAAGCTGAGCTTAAATAAAAGACGAGTTCGTTAAACCTTAAACCGGTTTGATTGACTGATTATAGTGGGCTTTGAAAAGACTTGCATAAGCTTAAATGTGGGTCATTTCTCTTAAATACGAAATGTGATGATATAAACACTGAAGTAAATATACAGTGAAAGCATCTTTTATGCAGGTTTTTATTTCGTGGTGATAAACAATAATGTAGAAATCCTATTTATGAATTCCAAACAAGATGCAGAGACCAGTGTCACTGTGTACTATTAGACAGTACGCAGGTAATGCTGAATAAAGTATACAGTGGTGGATACAAATTTCCTATAGGCTGCCCGATCACTGAAGTGTTATCCAGACGGAGATAATTGGCACTTTGAAAGCAAAGCAGTGCTTGTTAGATGCGGTTTTCCTAAACGTGATCCAGACGTCTGTAATCGTGCCGGTGATTCCTGAAGAAAATGTCGGCTGATTTAAAGACAGCCCTAATGTAGATACCAGAACATCGTCTTAAATTTGTATTAAACATATTGTTGGGCAAATCGAAACGACCTAATATCGTTTAACAACAAAAAAACGATAAACAAAAGCCACACGATACAAATACACACTAACACTAAGAATACAATGAACGTGTTGATTATCTAAAGCTGCACACACACATATGTACGACGAATCTGGTTGCGCCTGGTGCCAACAACAACATGTATGTGACAAAAGGGGATAGACAACATAAGCAACGTACACAAACAATAATGTACTAGCAATAGAACTCTCGAGAAGGCGAGATCACGAACCTTCCACTTCAAGAATGTTCGTTAGACTGGTTGTGTCGGACTATAAAAGGGCTGAACAAAGCAGGCAGCAGTCAGTAAGAATTCAGTCAGCCTTGTGTGAAGTTGCGCGTGAACAAAACAAGTCGTGGTTGTAAAGCGAATAGTTGTGTGATAAGAACTAGTAAAGTGTATAAGCAGATTATTATTGTTGTATCGTTAAGTTGTATACGGTGGCACACAAAAGTAGTGTAAATAATAAAGAGAGTTTAACTGAAATTAAACACATATTTGTTTTTACTTTGTTTGCAATTAACGAACTCATATTTAAACGTTTTTTTTTAAAGGTAAAAACGTAACAATATGTTATAGGAGTAGGCATTTTGATTGCCTAAATTATATTTGAAATTCTTTTTTTATGTTACAAAGTGGCTGAACTTCGTTGGCGGCATTAGAGCTATTTCTAAGCACTGCTGGCATATCTGGTCTAATCCTCCATCATTGCATTATTGCTGTTCTCATGGTCCATTGGCCATAATTTAAGAAATTTCTATAGGAGCTGTACATACATATTCAGTCACTGGCATTGCCCCTTCTAATTTGTTTACTTTTTCCCAGAAGACTCGAAGCTCTAAGAGTTTTACTTTCGTTTTTAGACTAAAAAATCAAGAAAATTAATTGATGAAAAACTCTCGGCTGAAGTTTAGGAAAGATAAAGTTCAACGAAAACTAGTTCAAATTATTAAAACTAGATATATATGTGCATATGTATGTTCTTAAACAGCTTCAACTTCAAGTTTAGTTGAGAACTCCTGCTTTTTTCTCTTTTTGGATTTAAAATTTTATTTCTCAGTGATATGTTTGCTCAACACATTTCTTTTAAATTGACTGACTATTTATACTTAACTACGCCGATTTTATTACATTTGATTTTTCTTCATTATGTTTTTTTTTTGAAATTTCTTTCTTTTCACTTCTTTCATTGTATGCTGCATCATTTCAATTCATTTGAGTGCCTTTAAGGCATAATTAATTAATTATTACCCATACATACATACATCAATACATACATTGTATTGTATAATATGAATATTATATCATAAATAGTGTTGCCATTGATCTCGACTGTTATAACACTTTTGTTCAAATGAGCATCACCATTCACTTCAATGCTCATGCAACGGTATTTCTAGAGTCATTTCCAAGTCAAACGATAAAATTGCATTGACGTTAGAAGTAATTCCTTCATAAGAAGTACTTTTTATGCATTTTTGATTGTTTTCACTGATCAGCTAACGACTTGCTATGATGCTTGACAGCATCTTCTCAGTTAATTTATAAAACTGCATGCCTTTTATAATTTTATTTTGTATTGTATAATATAAATATTATATCATAAATAGTGTTGCCATTGATCTTGACTGTTATGACATTTTTTCACCTTAATGGTCATACAACGGTATTTCTAGACTCATTTCCAAATCAAGCGAAAAAATGCTTGACATGAGTCTAAGCAAAGAATATGGATATAAAGAATACGCATTATGTATAAGTAAAATTTCTTATGGCGGGTTGTAACATTACGACCCGCTCTCACCAAAATTTTGTTAAAAAACATTTCTGGATGAGGGCAGAGGAAGACAGAAGGAAAATTAATACAAACAAAGAGCGTAACAATGTGTTGCTCTCATCGTACGTATGTACATGTGTATGTATTCTTGTATTTTTTGATTTAGTTGTCGATCAGACTGCGAGAAGAATACATGTGCTGCGGATGCTTTATCATTTTATTTCAGAATAACACTCGAAGAATATTTTGTGTTAAAAATGTTCTATGTCATTAGCTGGGCGTATTTTATTTTGTCCCATAGTATATTTTTTTAAATGCTTTGGAATGCTCGTTTTTTTCTTTTAATAAAAAATGGTTTTTTATTGTTTTTATTTTTATTTATCTGAAAAAACATGGCCTAATTTTTAAGCCAAAGATGGATAGCTTTATGTTCTTTTAATAATAAAATCGATTTTTTATTTTATTTTTATTTATCCAAAATTATTAAGCCAAAGATAGACAGCTTTACATATCTATGTTGATGAAATGAAAATAAAAATAGAGTATATTACTAACACTTTTATATGGCTGTAAATAAATAAATTCTCTCAACTTATTTTCTCTCTCTCACTCACTAATCCATAACCATAGGCATGTGTTAACTTAGAGGAAAATTGTTAGTAATAATGTCAAGTCTACTTATTAACCCATTGGGTATGTATATGTGATCGGAAAATATAGAAAAACTGTACTGCACTAAGACACTAAGACACCGTATTTAACTTGGCAAGTATTCTTCCAAAAATCGCAATCATTTCTCATTGATATTAGTGAATACTACTGTGATATTTCTTTGGGTGTATCATTGAAGTCTGAAAAAAGCGACATGAACCTTCTTCTTTAAAAACTAACAAGATTTTTGCGCTCTTTTTAACGAACATTCTTGATGTTCGTGTCCTATGTGTGTAAAAAGCCAAAGATGTTCTTCCCCTGAGGGACATTGTTGCCGACACCAGAAAAATAAATAAAAAGTGGTCAAACAACAAAAACGCACGATGAGAACAACGCATTGTTACGCTCTTGGTTTCTGTATCATTCCCTTCTATCTTTCCCCCCGCGTCATGAAATATTTTTGAAAAATATTCCAAAATATGTTAAAATGCACATTCTTTATACTTTATTTTCTTTGGTCTAAGTCTGTTCATGTCACTGACGTTAGCAATAATTCCTTCGCAAGAAGTACTTTTTATGCATTTTTGTTTGTTTTTTTATCATAGCAAGCTGCCGACTTGCTATGAAACTTAGAAGCATCTTTTCAGTTAAGTTATCAAACTGTATGCCATTTCTAATTCCTTTTTTTCTTTAAAAAGAACAACCACATCTGTCCCTGGTAAGACATGCACTATTTAGCAATGAATTCACATTAGTGTTGTTAACTATGAAGAGATGCACAATCTCAAAAGTCCTGTTTTAAATGGAACGGCGGTTCAGTCTTCAAATTTTGATTTTTTATCAATGAAAACATATTTCCCACTGGGCGTTTACCTTAACAAGTAAAATTGCTGCTGATAAGCATTTAGTTGGTGATTAATGAAATTTTGCTTATAAAAAAATTATACAGACGGCAACACTGACAATAAATCTTTTGTTTTATTATGATTAGTTTTTCTTTTCTTAATAAATTTGTTAAATTTTTACACAACACACCTGTTACGAACCAAAAAAAAAGAAGATAAATACACGATAAATTGATAATAATGACTGTAATTTACAATATCCGTTGAATTTAAATTGTTTTTAAATTATTTTTATGTCTTTCTTTTAAATTTTTTAAAGAAACCTTATTTTTACTGTATTTATTGATTTTTTTTGTAATGATTTTGTCTTCCCGTATTTTAAACCACTTGATGTCTTTCGTTAAACATCTTTAAATCGAATGAATCTTGGTTTTAACTTTGTTTAGGGTTTTGTAAGCCAATAAATATTTTGTTTTGTTTTTTCTTGTTTTTATTTATTAAAAAAAAACGCATTCATTAATAAAAAAAACTGACCACAATAAATCTGTTGTAGGAAAGCAACAACAACAAGCTGTTTCGTAGATAAAATCTTCATTAATGAAACTGAATTTTGTATTTGAAACTGAATTTGAATTTCATGCATTAAATTTCGCTTTTAATATTTCATTAAAATCGTCATGGACCTGTTTTTTTCTGGCTATCTGCCTTCCCCTTTTTTTATTTCTTTGAAATACACGAGTATTTTCTTTTGAAATTAAATTTTTATTTCTATTTGTGTTTTAATACTTTCCAATGAAATTAAAGTTTTGATTAAGTCTGTATGATTACAGATAGATTATTATCATTTCGATTTCATAAACTATCGTTTTTGTTGTTATAATACATACATCACTTGTAATCGAATAAAAAAGCTTCAATGCAGTGCAGAAGTTTCAAAACTGTGGGAAGAACAGGTAATAAAACAAACTATAAAAAAATATGGTTACGTAAACCAACAAATTTGTCAAATTTGAGAAGATACCAATCCACATGAGATCCAAGAGCACCCAAGTTATTTAAAAAAACTCACTGTTTGCCTGGCAGTGTTTGGGTGACAGTGCTTGCCTGACAGCCTCAATTTTCCACATTTGTGTGAGAACGACTTTGGCCAGACCATCACTGTCAAGGGCAAGCACTATAGCTAGGTGATTATCAACTTCTTTTGAGCTGACTTGAATGATCTAGACACCAATAGCTTATGATACATTGGATATAAAGAGTGTTTTTTATAGAGGTATAGAACTTTAAGTTGCAATAAAACAACGATGGATTATTCGATTGACATGAATTTTATTTATCCGAAAGATAATCTTGTGGCATTATATTTTAAATATGATTTCTGGCATATGACCGCCACGGCTGGCGCGGATGTAGTCCAATCTGGACGTCCAATTTTCGGTGACTTTTTCCAACATTTGTGGCCGTATATCGGCAATAATACGGCGAATGTTGTCTTCCAAATGGTCAAGCGTTTGTGGCTTTACCGCATAGACTTTACATAGCCCCACAGAAAGTAGTCTAGCGGTGTTAAATCGCAAGATCTTGGAGGCCAATTCACAGGTCCAAAACGTGAAATTAAGCGGTCACCAAACGTGTCTTTCAACAAATCTATTGTGGCACGAACTGTGTGACATGTTGCGCCGTCTTGTTGAAACCACATCTCCTGGACATCATGGTTATTCAATTCAGGAATGAAAAAGTTTGTAATCATGGCTCTATACCGATCACCATTGACTGTAACGTTCTGGCTACGATCGTTTTTGAAAAAGTACGGACCAATGATTCCACCAGCCCATAAAGCGCACCAAACAGTCAGTTTTTTTGGATGTAACGCTGTTTCCACATACACTTGAGGATTACCTTCACTCCAAATGCGGCAGTTTTGTTTGTTGACGTAGCCATTCAACCAGAAGTGCGCTTCATCGCTAAACAAAATTCGCTTATGAAAATCGGGAGCAACGGTAATCTCGTTTTGGGCCCATTCGACGAATCTATGCCTTACTTGATGATCGTTTGGCTTCAAATCTTGCACGAGTTGGATTTTGTAAGCACGCAAACCAAGATCCTTCCGCAAAATTTTCCATAAAGTGGATGGACACAGATCCAATTCCTGTGCTCGATGGCGGATGGACTCATTCGGGTCTTCCTCAATGCTACGCTCTACAGCAGCAATAGCACCGTACAGCGTCTTTGGGGATGCGAGTTATCAATAAGAATAAACGTGGTGCGAAAACGTTCCATGGTTAATCGAATTAACTGCTCTGATGGACGATTTTGTCGACGATAAAATGGACGTAGTGCGCGATACGTTTTCCGCACAGAACCATTATTTTCGAAATAAAATTGCACTATTTGCAAGCGTTGTTCATGATGAATTGCCAGACCAAACTGAGAATAAATCACTTGACAGCTGTTAAATCGGTCGCCATCTTGAAAAGTAATGCCAACTTAAAGTTCTATACCTCTATAAAAAACACCCTTTACATCTCACGGGCAGGCACGAAGAAGATTTTTTGAAAATCTACATCGGTTGACAACTTTCGCGTCGAATTTTATTTTCGTCATCCCTTTTGTTCTAGTTAATGGCATTTGCAAATCTCCACTTATTGCACGGTATGCCCATCTAAGTGCCTATTTACGTTCGAAGAATATTTATTTATTAATTACAATATAATTACAAATTATATCCTATTTATAAACGAGCTGAGTAACTTTGACCATATGCCCGGTGTAGTGTCACAGACCAGAGTCTCTGGTGGGAATTGAACCCACGTCACTCACGCTAATAGTCTAGCACACTACCCACTAGACTACCAGGGCACCCTAAGTCCGAAGAATATGGTGATTATTGTTCTACGGAAATGCTGTTGAGGCCTCTTTGTCTTAAAATAAAAGCTTAAGTTCTTAAGTTATTGCTAGCTCAGAATAAATCACCGAGCTCAGTTTTAATTTGATTAAAAAAAAAACATTTTTAATAAAAAATTGTGGAATACTTAATCGCCAGGAATACTTTTAACGGGATTAAGTCCACCCCCTTCTTTTGATAAATAAATGCAAGCAATCAGGATATATTTTTTTTCTGTGTATTTTTTGTTTGTTTTTATTTTCAAATAATTTATCAACCAAACATATTTATTTTTGTTTTTATTTTTTATTTATTTGTTATTTTTGTTTATATTATTTCTATGTATAATATTAAATTTTTATTTTTTTATTTATTTATTTTATTATTATTTTCTGTTTGTTTATAGTTTATTAATAATAACATAATAATTAATTATTATTTATTAGTTACATTTATATGCATATATGTATTCATATTTATGTATATGTTTTATTGTTTATGATTTTTTTGTTTTTATTATTTTATAAATAAGAATTATTTTGTATTTTTTTTTTTTTAAATTTATTTTTATTTTCATTTTGTTCTAAAAAAACGCGCACATTCACTACTTAAATAGACAATGATATACTATATAAATATATATATTTTTATTTAATTATTTCCTTTTATATATATATATAAATTATATATTTTTGTTTAATTTTTATTTTTTTTATTATTATTTAATGTATGTAACAATGTTTTGTTTCTTTCTATATTTCAAGAAATAATGGAAATTTTTTTTTATATTTTTATTTTAATTTTTTAATGCTTTTAAAAATATTCATGGTATGTATATATTGTTAAACAGCAAATTATTTATATTTTCTTTTATTAATTATTAATAATAATCAATGTTGTTGTTGTTGTTATTTTGTCATTATATTCTTTGAAATAAAAATTTCGTTTCTTTTTTTTTTTTGGCAATTTAATGGGAATTTTTCCTTCTTTTTTGTGAATTTTTCTTTATGAAAATCCATCTGCAAAATTATTTCTTTAATGTTTTCTTTCCATTGAATTTATTTCAATTTAAATTAATTTATTTTTAAATGTTTTTTTTTAATTTTATATTAGCATATACATATTTCGAACAACTATATGTTTACATATGTAAGTGTTTAATTAATGAGTGTCAATTAATGTTTTTTTTTTTTTGTTTTCTATAAAAA